>JAMYGW020000002.1:2444292-3666439 GCA_025617375.2 Acarospora socialis | reverse complement strand
CCCTAACCCTAACCCTAACCCTAACCCTAACCCTAACCCTAACCCTAACCCTAACCCTAACCCTAACCCTAACCCTAACCCTAACCCTAACCCTAACCCTAACCCTAACCCTAACCCTAACCCTAACCCTAACCCTAACCCTAACCCTAAGAAATCAAAACTCAAGAAACTCAGGTAGAGAAAGACTACAGCAATAGCATCTGGCAGACACTGGATTTGAATGTGAATCAGAAAGAAATTGATGAATGAAAAGTCAATATGAGACTGAAGACAGCATATCAGCACTCTGAGAACCAACAACAAGTGTTGAAAGAAGAGAAGCTTCAATTTGAGAAGCAAGAACTCAAGCAAGAAATACAAGCTCAGAAATGTGAAGAAACAAGAGACATATGATCAGCTAGAAGAGCTGATGAGAGCTGTTAAAGATGAATGTTTCAACAGCAACAGTGCAGTATTGTCAAAATCTCTTGTTCAGAAAATGAAAAGTCACAAGGTAGAGATACACTTATCTGAAGAATATATCACACAGACTGATGAACCTACAATGAAGAGTATATATCATCAGAATTTCTGCAAAGAGTAAGAGTCACTGAGAGTCAGTTGCAGATGAAGTATAATCAGTATGAACTCTGACTACACTCAGAAAGACACATTGAGTGACACAGTCTAGAGTATGCAAATCTTATGGTCAGAAGAAAATCAAGATGATTTCAAGAACTTTGAAGACAAGCTGAATGATCAGATGAGTCAAAAAATGAGAAGCTTTCTCAATGAGACTAGAGAATAAGGAGCTGGTGGTGTCTCAAAGACAGAATAATGATCATAGCATATGAATCAAGATTATGATCAATGAACACCAGATCAATGCATTGATAGATTTTGAAGTGGACAGAAATATCATGAGTTGACAAATAGTTGATATGTTAGAATTAGTGACACAGTGAGTGTGCTGTTCATTCAACATACAAATGGTGAATGAAGTCATTGAAAGAATTGAAGAGAAAATCTGTGTGAAAGTCTCAATTCTTGAAAATCTACAAGAAATCACATTTGATGTCATGAAATTGATCAGATATGATGCAATGCTAGAGATGTCTTGATTGCACAAAAAGAATTCATGAATCAATTGAGTTACAAAGAAGATATGCACAGTCAAAGACACATACAAGATCCCTGAACAACCAGAAATGAGCTTATTGAAGCATAAGTCATGAAATCACAAGATACTGCTATTGGATGGGAAGCAACCTAAGTGAATGTCATTATACTCAATGAGTGAGAATCAGCTCAAGAAAGTTAAAACTTATCTTGACAAGAATCTTAAGAGAGAATTCATCAGACCATTAAAGTCATTGGCAGAATATTTGATTCTGTTTGTATCAAAAAAGAATGACAGAAAACAACTATGTGTTGATTACAGACAACTCAATGAGATAACTCATCAAGATAATTATTCTCTATCATTGATAGAAGAGTTGCAAGATCAGTTAGAAAAGACTAAGTGATTCATGAGCTTAGACCTTAAAGACACCTACTATCAAGTTAGAATGAAAGAAGATGAAGAATGAAAGACAGCATTCTGAACAAGATATGAACATTATGAATACATCATCATGTCATTTGAGTTGAAGAACACCTCAGTCATCTTTCAGAGATTGATCAATGATATATTGAGAGAATATCTCAATGATTTTGTGATCACATACCTCAACAACATTCTGATATATTCAGAAGACCTTGAAGAGCACTGTGAGCATGTACAAAAGATATTGACAAGACTCAATGAGAGAGCTCTGTACATGAAAAAATCAAAAAGCAGATTTGAGATCAGAGAAGTTGAGTTTCTAGACTATGTGATTCAACCTGAACAAATTGAGAAGAATTCAAAGAAAATGAAAGCAGTCAGAAACTGATCAACACCAAAATGAATCAAGGAAGTACAGGTCTTTCTAGAGTTGATGAACTATTATTGAAAGTTTGTATCAAACTATGCAAGAGTTGTGAAATCACTAATGCATTTAACACACAAAAGCAAAGAATAACATTGAAATAAAGAGCAGAAGAATGTGTTTCACACATTAAAGAAAAGTCTTAATGAAATGACACACCTGAGAATACTCAATTCAGCATGCAAGAAGACACTGAAAACTGATGCTTCAGATTTTGCAGTAGACACATGCTTATATCAGATTGAGAAAGAACAGCAGAGACTCATAGCATATTGATTTAGAAAACTATCAGAATTCAAGAAAAGATATGAGATTCACAACAAGAAACTTCTTGCAATAGTAAAAGTGCTACAAGATTGAAGATCTTACCTTGCAGAAACAAGCAAGCCAATTCAGATCTATACAGATCACAAGAATCTGAGAAACTTTGCAATGACAAAGCAACTCAACTGATGACAGATTCATTGAGCAGAGCAGTTAGCAGACTATGAATTTCAGATTCATTACAAGAAGAATAATGAGAATAGTGAAGCAGATGTCTTGAGTAGATGACCTGATCATGAAGATGTATGAACAATATATGCTGAAATTCTAAGCAAAGACAACAAAGAAATTCTCACAAAGAGCTTAGCAGCAATACACAGAATAGAGCAAGCTTTCTTGACAGACAAAGAACTCATTATGATGTGTCACTACAGCAGAATTGAAGAACATCTGAGAGTTAAATGCACAGAAGATTTAGTGTGAAGAAGACACAATGTCAGTGATCTTAGAAATTGAATCATCAACATGATTGCTGTGTGTGATTCATGTCAAAGGAATAGAATCAGTCAAGATAAGTGATATGATGAAGTAACATGACTGAACACATCAGATGCACTGTGAAAGTCAATTATCATGAACTTCATTATGAAACTATCATCATCAAAGAACTCAGCATGAGAAGTGAGATTTAACAGCATACTAATCATAGTGAATAGATTAATCAAGTACACAATGTTCATTTCATTCAAAAAAATCACAACAGCACTGATACTGGCATACACAATACTAAGAAAATTGATTAGCAATTATGAACTATCAAAGAAATTTATCATTGACAGAGACAAGCTGTTTATGAGCAAGTTTTGGGAAATGCTCACAGTGAAACTTGAAATAAGACACAAAATGTCAACAGCATATCATTCACAGACAGATGAACAAAGCAAATGAATGAATCAAACAGTAAAAACATACTTGAGACACTATGTCAACAAGAGTCAAGATGACTGAATATGACTATTGTCAATGACACAGTTTGCATACAACAACACAAGAAACAAAATCACAGAAAAGACATCTTTCTATGTGAACTATGACTACAATCTGAAGATATGGTGAGATTCTAAAGAACACAGATCACAAAGTCAAAAAGTGATTTTGAATATTGCACAGATGAAAAAACTGCATCAAGACCTAACAAAATGAATCAGACAGCAGATGAGATGAGCAACAGAGGCAAAATCATTCAAGAAAGAAGAAAAGATATATCTAAGAACAAATAACATGTGAACAAAGAGAAGAAGCAAGAAGCTAAAGAACAAGAGCATTGAATCATTCAAGATCATACAGAACATCAAAGAATTAAGCTATGAGCTAGACTTACTCAAGAAAATGAGAATACATTCAGTATTTCATGCATTCATGCTACAGCACTGTGATCAGTTCATATCACTTCAAATCATTGAAATGTCTGTTGAACTCAACAAAGAATACAAAGTCAAGAACATTCTAGAGAAGAGAATGATTAGTGAGAAAGTTCACTATCTCATCAAATGAAAAGATTATGATACCTCAGAAAATATCTGAAAATTCAAAAAGAATCTCAAGAACTGCACAAGAACACTTCAACATTTTGAGAAAAGAAGTTGATATTGATTCAGAAGAATGATGACATCAAGTCAATAAGTTGCAACATTGTTTGAGAATCTTCATTCTCAGTTCCATCATTATCACTATCAAGTTCAACAGCAAGACAGTCAGTCTTCTGCAAAGCACAGTGATCTGTCTGATTCAGTGTTTTCTGAAGACATATGATCTTTGAGAAAAGTGCAGCAAGCTCAGTGTGCTTGACTGCTAATTTGTTGTTTACTTTACTTATTTTCTTTCAGAGCAAAAGACAAGTTCTATTGAGAGACTTTCACAATACACTGACACATGAGTGATCACAGTGAGTACACTTATCACATTTTGATCAAGATTCCATTACAAAACAGTTGATGTTGCAATGGGCACAATAGTCACAAGAGAACAAGATGAGCACACCATCAATCTGAATTTCCTTTGTGATTCTTAGACAATTGAAATTTTTAGAAAGCATCATCACTGACAACAGACAATGTGAATACTCTCACTTATATAGACTCTAGAGGACTAGCACCTGAGAAGAGAAGAATAGTGTTACAGTCAAGTCAGGACAGACTTAAAGCAGTGTTATGATCAAGTCAGAACAGACTTAAAGTGAACTGATGTGTATGCACAAGGGGCATATATTCAAGGGATGTTTAGACAACAGTCACATGACACCTCAACATGCTCAATGGTGAGCTTGGCAAGCAAGCTTGATGGATTGCATGAATGAGCTACCTTGATGGGCTCAACAGCAAGGTCAGCAAGTGGGTTTACTATATAGTAGAATTGTTTTTCTTATGAAAACAATCATGTTCAACTTAAGTAATCATCTAAGAGTTAAAGTTCAGAACTGTTCCAGACCAGCTGTTATATCAATAAGCACAAACTCTTAGTTCTACATACTCGAGGAATCTCAGGTTAGGACATTACATGTGTCTTGAATTCTGAATGTTGATGAAGAAAATTCTTATATTAATGTTGTTCTAGAGAATTCAGATCATTCTTGATCATCATTAAATGTTTTGTTATCAATTTCAGTTGATCAATTCATGAAAATTATTCTCAAGTCATTATTATATCAATTCATCAAATCAGAGTTTCTTTCTCATACACTGACAGTTATTGACAACATCTGTGAAAGTTTTTTGCTGCTTCTCTTTCTTTTCAATGAGCTTGTAAAGTAGTTTAAAATAGATCATAAATTCAAGTCATTTCACAAAGAGAAGCTGTTGAATTTTTGTTTAAATCAGCTATAGCAAGACTATATTGTACAGAAATATCAGAAATTGACTCAATTGACTCATCTGATGTCATTATGGAGTTGTGGTGACAACAGAATGAATGAGGATGTTGAAAGCAATGAGGTTCTTGCTTAGGTGGCCCAACTAGGTGGCTGGCCTGACTAGATGGCTAAGATGTTAGTAGAAAGATGTCGACCTATGAGTAGGACTAACAAGGGTTGATTGCCTGAGATTATTAATTAATAAAATACAAAAACTTGTACCACAAATTTGACATGTAGAACTACGCACCCAACACCTTAACAACGACTGCTCACAGAAAATTACAAGTCAAAAATGGCAACACCTATGCTTGGAGCGTGATGCCGTGAACCCATGCGGCGGGATTTTTGAAATGCTGTACTTGATTGAGAATCAATTCTCTAGCTCTAACCCATTGAACGATGTGTAAGTGAAGATTCTCAACATGGTCCATCATGTGTGAACTGCAGTCAAAGGTGTGCGTTCGTTCTTCATATGAGAGGCAGATTGTACAGCGGCAATAGGGCCGATGGGCGGAGAAGATACTCGTCATGAAACAAGATAAATACATCAGGGACAGTATTTCACATGGCCTGGATCTCCGTCACTTGTGAATGCCTTACGAGTAACGAAGTCATGTCCGCCAAGTACAAGCACCACAAAATAAACCCATTAGTTCTTCTTGTCCTTCCCGTCCGAGTCTTGTTTCCCTTGCTCTTTCTTCTCCTGGTTCTCTTTTGAGTCGTGCTGCTCTTTCGTGTTGTGCTGGTCCTTCTTCTTGTGCTTCAATTTGCCTGCTTTTGCGTGTTCCTTCTCCTGCTCATGTGCCGCTTCTTCGCGCTCCTTGAGCTTTTGTTCCTCGCTCTCGACCATATCTATCGGAGTTAGCGCATCATCTTCACTTACGTAATGGTCAACTCACCTCTCCACATATCTTCGCCGGCGTATCGCTCATGATGCACCTGCTTCTCAATCATGTGCTTATGCTCTGGATCGTTCGGATCCAACACCTTGATCGTCTCCCATCGCCCTTGACCCTTGTTCGCGTCCCCAATCTCGAAGGCCGCCGTGGCGACCAAGACCGCCAGTGTGAGGCCTTGAGCATAGACACGAGCTTGCACCAGCTTCTGGGCCGAGGTGAGATATGGGTTCCGTCCGACGAGGGTCATAGCAATGCCCATCGAGGCAATCCAAGAAACACCGACGATCGGGTAGCGATTTTCTCGGCCCCAGTCCATGAATCTTTGGTAGAACGTCTTCCGTTTCTGGGCTTCCATCTTAGCTCGCTGGGCTTCATCTTTGTAAGAATCCTCAGGGTGGCGTGAGGCTTCGAAGGCCCGAGAGTACTTATCCGCCGAAACGATAGCTGTACGAAGCATAGGTTAGCTCTAGGTAAGTTTTAGTATAAGGCAGCACGATGAAAACTGCAAGCTTTGAAGGCGACTGCACCGCAACACTAAGGCCAGTGGCAACCGGTATCGCATGCGTTCGAGATCAATCCATGCCACATCGTAGCGTGCTGTATAGGGTGTAGTTGGCCCCCTCGAGTATTACGCAAACGCCAGGCGATCCCAAAGCTGAAACAACGCTTTCGAAGAATTGCAAGGAAGCGAAACTTGCTTACCGGCGAAGGTGCCTGACGATGTGACTAGGAAGGCTCTTAGAGGTAGTGTGAGGGATCGAAAAGCTGGGTACCGTCGCGCAGCAGCATAGACTCCGACAAATCCGACAGCGAGACCTACAAGTCCTCCGCCAATTCCTCCTTTCAATGTTGCACTACTTTAAGATTAGCCAGATACCGATTTGAACGATCCGAGCAGTCTTGCTTGTAATGTGCATCTTCTTCCTCCTTGGTAAGGATCTTCATTGCGACGGGAAACAGACGACGGTGTCCAGTTCTCGCAGTAGAATCCCCGTAGACGCGGACGGTATAACCACTCCGTGTCGAGGCCTGCAATTGCTTTGTGTGATAATGAGTTCGAAGCTGGCGCCGGCTCAACCCGCACTACAGTAATGACGTCGGAACGGCTCCGCTCGAACCATACTAGCTTTGTGGAATAAAGACTTCCACTCCTCCGGCTGCCCTACAAGTATTCGTATACATATCAAAGGTAGAGAGAGTGAGGCCTCGAGCAATAATCACTCGCCTTGCCACAAGCCTTACCGTATTTTCGCTGCAATGTTACATTAGATAGCAGGGCATGAAGGCGATAGTGCATCAAATGGGGAGGTATCATTCTATAAAAGTGGCTAACTTTGGAGACGAATAATTGATTGAAGTCTATAAGTGGGCAATATATGGGGGTGTTCCACTGTCTATGAATTCTTAGACATTTGCAGGTGCTTAGAACTCGCCGAGTACAGGCCCCTTCTCTGCCGTAAATGCATCCTGCAACAAGTCCAGACCAGTCATCAGTTCCACGATCTTGAGGCCCCTGAGTCTCTCGTCCTCTACTTTTGCCCAGTTCCAGACTTCATCACCGCGGCTTGGCAATAAAGAAGCGTCTATTCTTTCATCCAAACTGCCTGCGCCCACATTTTGTAAAAAAGATGATGTACGAGTACCCAATGATGTGCTATTGCCTGTTTCTGGTGAAGGCGTAGCCGGTGGCATATGATGTCCTGACGGCTTAGGCGGAAGGAGGTCGGCGGCTTCCAATATTTTCTCGGGAGGGATCGTAAGCCGCCCTGCCTTGAAGACATACTTGGAGATTCCAGATGCGAAAATCGCCGGATTGGTTGAACTGTCAGGGTTCTGTATGGCGACATCGCTTTCCGGCTTGGTTTCAGCCGACCCTCTGCCGGTAGTCATAGTCTTCAGGTGCTGCAGCGTGTATGCTTTGGGTTTGACATGTCCCTTCTTCACGAAGTGAGAGACTATGTAAACCCACTTTCTGTCCCAGCACAAGATCCTGGACCATACCTCGTACCGTTGGTACGGCTTGATCTCGCGCCGGAATGTGCAAGAGACGCCCCCAAGCATGACGGAGAACCTCCCATTTGCCCTCACATCCACTTCTTCACGGACCTGGCCAATGCCCCTACCGCATAATGCTGTAATCAGATGTGTCCGACTGATATCAAGATCTGAGAAATACGTCGAGTTCGACTTGTGCAGGTTGTAGTCGCACTCAAGTAGTGGAGAGTAGGATGAGATTATGAGCGGCTGAAAGAGAGAGCGTGGGCCGGTGGTGGAATCGAACCGGACACCGCGACGTATATGGATGAAGAGACCTCGAAACATTCGCAGCTGTGCATCATGATAAGTCCTTCGCTGTACAGACATCGGGGATAGAATTGAAGACATAGACGTACATGCCATACCAGAGGCAAATTCTTCACATTAACCAGGGCAAACAACAGGGCAATAACTTTCCAGATGCCCTGAGAATTTAAGAGAGAGGCGACCAGAACCCGGAGATTGTGACCTCTCAACATCATTGTCAGTCCAACCGTGATTGCGACCACCAAAATGCGGGTCACAGTTGTATGTTTCGAAGAAAACATCCAACTGCTTTCTCTTTCTTCAGGAGCTAGACAGTCAGGTCAGAGCATTGTGCATATCAAGTCGGAAAACGCGACTTTCCGTGTGCCGAGGCACGCGTAGGCTGACTAAAACCACTTCGTCCACCATATCGATTATGATATACTGTATTTCAGCCTACTGGCTACAATGATTTGTGAAGGTTAAGCTACACTTTGACAAGAGTTCCAACAATCGCACATGAGATATGTACTCAAATGCGTGACCACCGGAGTGCCATGTATTGGCTGAAAAAAACACAAGAATGTACGGTCTTATGAATGGGCCCATTGGCAGCAGTGCACGCAATGACCGTGAGCGGATAAGGGTATCTCTGACACAAGTTGTCGTTATTTCATATGTCGTCGTCCTCCTCCTCAGCAGTCGAAGTCACCAGCCTTCCACTACCATTCATCTTGCGCATTGGAATGTCGTCCCGGCCAGACATTGCAATAGCTTGACGACCGGTATCTGAAGACTCGAGAAACTCTCGTAGTCGCTTCTTTCCCTCCTCTAGTGCTTGTTGCGAGGCCGCATTAGTCATCTTGAGCATCGGACCCCAAAGATTGAGTGTGTAGGTGACATAGGCACCGATCCCGAGAAGAATTAAGAACATGAAGTAAACGGGGTTGCGGAGAACTGAATGAATGGTCAGCGCTCGAAGCAAAACATCTTTGTGGAGAACTTACCAGCAACAATCTCGTTCCAACCAAGCGCCAGCAACAGGCCGTAAAAGTAGAGCGGCACTTGTGTCATCCCACCAATGGCGCTCCTCTTGGCTTCCACATATACTCCATCCGCCATCTTTTTGAATCGTACGGTGAGATCCTGTTGCTTTGCCTCACTAAGAATAGTCATCTCTTCCTCAAGGCTTTTCCCATCCTCGTCATCGACTCCGCCAATTGGCACAAGATCTTCTTCATCGGCAGGAGACACGGATGCTGGGGCATGGCCGATCCAGTCATCGAGGGGTGGCGGCGCGGAGGTCTCTTGAAGTTGGAATCGGGACAGAAGCGGGATGAGTGTCAGAGTCGACTCCCGAGCTTTGGTATACACACCCTCGATGTCGTCCGTCGGTCTCCATATTCGCGGAACTCCAGCCTCATCATACCTGAACTTATCCTCAAAGTTCTCTCGTAGTTTCAACAAGAGATTCCCCTCCATCACTTCCTCGTCAATCTTGGCCCTCAGTACACCCCATGACTTCCTTCGGAGCCTCCATAGGCCGACTTCCACTTCCGCCGGGCTGGCATCAAAGCTCCTTGCTCTTTCAGAGAACCTTCGCTCGGCCTCTTGCACCGTGGTAGTAAATACATCCCATATTCTATCCCAGATGTCCTTTTCACTGGTCGGCTTTTCTCCGTTTTCGGACACCTTCGACTGGCCACGTACAATGCCGAGTGCATTGAACTGTAAGCCAACCAGTTCACTGAGTCTGGACTTCACCCATCTCTCGACTCGTGTTGCGAGCCTCCGCATTTCCTCTCTCCGCAGACTTCCACTGACTTCATCGAGGTCCTTCTGAAATAGTACCATCTCTTGTTTGTAATTGCTCCAAAGGGCACCCTCTACGACCACAGTTCGGGCTTCCTTCTCGAATCTTCCGATTGCTATTTTCTTCTCTCTGCCTACAATCTCCGCAAAATCATAACTGGCCCCTTTCTTCTGGCCAGCTTTCACGGCGGCGCTGACTGCTTGGGTGAAACTATTAAGACCAGCCTTATGGGCTGCGGTAAGCTGTCCCAAGAATAGAGTCTTGAGTCTCTGGTCGACTTTCGTTTCCAGTTCTAACTTCTTCCTTTGGAAAACGCCCTTGTGATACCTGCTCCCTTCAGACTCAAAAGCTTTGAGGACTTTCATTCTCGAGGTCCGCATTGCGGCGCCTAACCCTCCAACAATCTCTGGTTTGCCCGCTCTAACAGCTTCAACTTGCTTCTGCTCGAATGGCAGTATTGTTTCGTCAAACGTAATCAAGACTTCTCTCATGATCTCATCGCATCTGAACTGGGCCAGAAGTTCTTGCTGTGTCGGCAAGTCCAAATCCTTATTGTTGACGATTTGATCCCAAACGCCCTGCGCATATACGGAGAAGCCGTCTGCAGGTATGCGTCGATGGTATTCGGGTAGAAAAATCCCACCCTCGAGTTGGTGGTCCCCGCGCAAACCCGCGGCCGTGGCAGCATCCCTGAAGCCTTCCGTGAATCTGGTACCTAACTTGTCCACCTCGGAAACGAACTTCTCGGGTTGGAGGATCTTGTGAGGCAAGGCGGCGAATGCAAAGTCAAAGTAGTCTTCAATCTTAGACTTTTCCAGCCCAGAAGGCTTGGACAGCGATGACCAAATGCGTGTGAGATCTTGAATGAGAGTGTTCCGTAGGTTTGCAAGTGGAGTTGTACCCAGGTGGTCGCGGATGACGAAGAATAGAAGAGAGCGGGGGTTGGAGCTGTTGTTGCGTCAGTCAAGCACGAGTTCCGTGCAGCGCAAACCCACGTACTTGTTGTCTTTCAGGAATAGCTGCAGGTTGACCTCAAAAACGGTCTTAAGTAAGCCCATATTGGCCCCTTGGTACAACCCAACTTGATGCTCCCATATATTCACAATCAACACTTCGCTCGTGGCCAGTGCAAAAAGCGCGCTTTTCCGTTCAAAATCCTGGTCCTCGCCCCTTTCCCGTCCATCGGTCCCTTCCACGTCCATTACCAGAATATTTTCTGCCATTTTCTTCGCGCCACCATCTGCATAGTCTCTTTTGTTTTTTGACAGCCATATCCCTCTAGTCGTCTGCCGTCGATCGGCCTCAGACATAACCCCGAACTCTGTGCCGAAAAGGTGATTTAGGAGCGTGGACTTCCCCGTCGATTGTGATCCAAAGACGGAGATAAGATGATAGTTGAAGCCCACGGGAGTCACCTTTTCCAGACTTAAATACGTCGAGAGCTTCGGACTGGGTGTCGAACAGGCCTCAGCACGGTGGACAGTTCGGACTTACTCGAAACTTGGTCGACTTACTTGAACTCTTTGTCCTCGTCAATGACCTGTATGCCATGTTCATATTGCTCTTTCGCGGGTGTTTCTCCTACAGAAGTAAAGTGGCCATTGACTAGCATAACAGACGGTGCCGTTGGATGTCTATTACTGACCGATGGCCGGTGCTCTTTTCCCTCAGTCTGCGGCGACGACATTTTACTCAAGAATGATTAGGCAATAATTGATGCAAGTATGTAGCATAGGAGAGGAAGCGGAGGCTATGAGTCCAGTGTGAAATCGCTGAGATGCATTGGTTTGTGAAGTTCTAGATTTCAAGTTGAACTGGACTTCGCGAAGAGCTCGCCTCTTTGGCGCGACACTGTGACCCACGTCATTGCTAAGGAGCGTAGTACACTGTCGAAGACAGAAACATAGTTATCTGAGGGATCCTACTGAAATATTTTCAACAATCTTGTAGGCCGGATTCAATACATTAATCCGGCACGATGTTCAAGAAAAAGCCCCATGTATGGCGACGCATGCACTCCGTGCATGAGTATCAAACCGGCTAACGGAGATGAAGGTTAAACCGTTGTCGCCCCTGCGGTCGTCAGATCGTCGGAAGATAGCTGATCAGATCATTACCGATTTTCATGTCGATATCTCCAGCGTTGAAAAGGTCGAACGGGAGGCAGACAAACAAGGATCAACAGGGCTTGGGGCTCTGAGAAATGCACTGTTGCCAGAGAACGCTCTCTCTGCCAAGTTCATCACGACCGCTGGACCTGAGTTGATGAAAGTGTCTGGAACGGTGTATGTGGGCGCGTACCCTGGTGAGGTTCAACGAGTTCTCTGGCTCAAACTTGAGGAGAGGATGTTCCCTACAGGTAAGTATCAGAGGCTTCTCCGCACATATCTTGACTAACGTCTTTACCCTACAAGTCTATACACTTTGGCATAATCCCCGCCTTGTTCCGCTACTCTACACGCCCTCAATCGTACTACAGAAACTGCGCGGAGGTGCCGACCTAATGATTCCTGGTTTGGCCGGAGGACCACCGTTTCCGAGAGAAGCTAAAAAGGACTCGATCGTAGCGATAGCCAGTGTTGAGAACCCTACTGTGCCGATGGTAGTCGGTGTTTGCGAGATTGACGTTAGCGGGTTGCAGAAAGTCCAGGGGGAGAAAGGCCGCGCAGTACGAGGAGTACATTGGGAAGGGGACGAATTGTGGGCATGGAACACCAGCGATACGAGCGGAGGACTTGCCCCAGAACGTATTGTTGGCTGGGACGGGCTTGCACAACCTCAAATTCAATTGGAGGAAGCCGAAGATGGCAGAGTCATGGACGATTCTCAAGAAGATGGTGGTGTTGCTTTGCATAGATTGCAAAGTGCAGATGATGGAAATCCCAACGAAGAAAACGCCAGATCCGAGAACGGGGAAGACACACAACAAAATGAAGGCCACGCCAATGAGGACCATGAACTCTCTACCAAAGGTAAGTCGAACTGCTTATTAACAGCTGCACTATACCAGCATACAAGTACACAATCTCGGCCGTACGCTAATCTCGTCCTTTCAGAAATTGATGACGCTTTTCGAAATGCATTCTTATATGCGATGTATCAGTATAAAACGACGCATAGGGGAGAGCCAAATTATGGTCTTCAACTACCCATCACGCAATCGTTCGTCATCTCTAACTTGATTCTGCCATTTCTACCAATCTCCACCCCTGCTCAAGCCGCATCATTACAGATCAAAAAGACCAGCTGGAAGTCTGCCAAAAAGTTCATCAAGCAGCTTGAGAAGGAGCTTATAATCAAATCGAAAGACCGAAATGGTGGTGAGACTGTAATCTTAGACGTGGATTTCGAAGATCGGGCAATCCTTGATTTTGTGCCCTACAAGCTCCCAAAGAAAGATATCAATGGAACAAATGGGCACGGAGCGAGGCCAACTTCTAATTCGGAGGTTACCGGAGATGCCTCCGTAAACCAGCAGTTGAAACTGATTACCATGCTCAGGCCTAGAGACAAGCTCGCCCCTATTCTTGAATCTTCCGGCAGCAGTGTCAAGTCCCTGTATCTTGCATCCGAGCTTCGTCCAATCATCACAGCCTATTTCGAGTCTGAAGGATTGGTCTCTGCTACTAACAAACGCTTGATCAATCTCAACCCTGTTTTGGCGAACGCAGTTTTTGATGGGCAAGCTCCAATCGATCGAGAAGTCCTCAGCAAAGGCAATGTACCGCGAGACGTCCTCATTGATCGTATAATGCAGTGTTGCTCTCCTTTCTGGGCCATCCTCCGCGGCGATGAAACGAGAGATGATGTGAAACCGAAAGCTGGTACACCGCCCAAGGTTCAGGTCACGTTAGAGACTCGATCAGGCAACAAAACAATGACGAAGATCTCGGGAGTCGAGGCTTTCTACATCAACCCTCAACCGCTTGCGGATGAATTGCAAAAGACTTGCGCTAGCTCGACCAGTGTAACTCAACTTGTTGGGTCCAGCCCCAAGAATCCTGTGAAGGAGATATTGGTTCAAGGGCCACAGAAAGATGCTGTGTCGAAGGCATTGGAAAGAAGGGGCGTGAATAAGCAGTGGATTAACGTTCTGGACAAGACTAAAGGGAAAAAGAAGTGATTAAAGGGTAGGACTATCCCATTTTGTTCGATACAAATCAAATTGGCACCCCAAAGTTCCGTGGCCGAATATCATGTTCTCAAGTCTGTTTCATACTTTGTGTTAACTGACCCTGTCTTCAGAGCGACGTCACTTGACTTCCCGTTGCAGGGCATACCGCATTCACACCAACAATGGCTTTGGTTGTTCATAACTGCTGTTGTTGCGCAAAGCGGATGTATGAAAGTCCCTTAACATGTATCGGCACAGAGTGCAAGCCCAATTTCCTTGCAACCTATCCTCCTATCTCGTGATAATACAATTGTGTCCTGTCACTCATACTTGCTTGGGCTTCTTCATCGTAGAAGTATTACATTCAAGTATCTGTTGTGACTGTACGCCCTTGTATTCACAAGGACTGGCTCGTCAACCTCCATTAACTTGTTTCAAAACATTAACGCCTATATTATAAGCAGTACTCCACGTCTCTAATCTTCTTTCTCATACTTGCCATTAAAGTACCCCAGATGCTCTCTGATCCTACGCAGCAGTATTCGAGAGTTATACTAATACTTCCATAAGGCTGGATTAACCGGATGCTTCTATCACAAGGTATTGATCACCTTTTACGGTACTCAAGACTCCCGCAATTGAACCAGGTATGAATATCTGCTGGATTCTCGGGTGCTAACGATGACTTTGACCGTAGTAGTAGCGCAACAATCCACAATTCCAAAAGCCGGACCTATAGCAGCGGCTAAACTCTAGATCCTGCAGTTCTCGACGCCGCCTAGGGCTACGAAAGCCACAAGAAACATGCATGGCGTAGGTGAAAGCTCATCTGCGGGTCGTGCATCTGCAATGATGGATTCGGATGCACAGCTAGCACGGAGGTTGCAAAAACTTCTGGACGAGGAGGCATTAGATGAGTTTACCCTATATCACAACATAGAACAGCAAACTCCACGAAGATATGATAAGCAGAGTGGGGCGGAGACACATGGATTGATGAAAGGAAAAGGGAAAGTCAATGGCGATGACTTCGCCCATGGCGATGAATGGCGTTCAAAGATTAGGCCAGAAAACAGAGGGTATGGCGATGGGAAACACGACCATGCGTACTCCGCAAGCCAGAAGCGAGGCAAGTTCAAAGTCTGTCTCCCCAAAAGAAACACACTACTGAACTTGCTTGTCCTAGCATATTCCGGCTTGGACGGTCAATACCCACGTGAAATCCAAGAGAACTTGGAGACACTCCGAGACTTCTATGGCAGGGTCAGTGGTACCAAGTGTCGGAAGTGCGCCTCACCCTTAGGTACAGACCTGCAAATCAAGACTATCATTGGGAAATGGGCAGAAGTTGCAAAGGTCAAAGCAGGGAAGCCTTGCACCGTTTCGATATGTGCTATCACCTGTGGTAACCCGAAGTGTGGGGCCAACACATGCCTTGGCTGTGGCGAAAAGCCAAGAACAGGAAGCAACGCACGTCAGTTGGAGAGCCTCACACTAGACTGGTGCTGTGATCACGGAAGGCTCTTCGCCATATGGTTGTTCCTCCCCCGCTATGATCAGGTCGAGTTGCAGATGCAAACCAAGCAAGCGGAAAGACTGGCACAAGCACAAAGAAAGGCTAGACGACCGTGCGAGACACAGGGAAAAGGGGTAGGGTATGCCCAATATGGCATCGATGATCAAAGGGAGCTATTACAAGCTGTATACTCCCTCCAACAAAATCCCGGCGGCATGACGTTTGCTGGATCAGGTCCGTTGGTGATCGATTTCCGGAGCGCGGATGAGAAAACGGATGATTTGTTACGACAGATTCTGACCTTTCTATGCGTACTGCTGCCGGCTGTCTCTGCCAAAGAAGGCTCCAAATTCGACAAGACCCCGCCAAAAGCTGTGAAGGCTATGCTTCAACTTAGTCTCCTACTAGACAAGCTCGCCGAGCTTCTACGAAATGACTCCATTGACGACGTGACTAAACGATCCGGTCTGTACTTCGCCTCTTTCCAGTTCGCCGAAGCTTTAGGGAGTCACCCGGCAACTCTCCAACTGGTTGCGGGCGAGCGGTACAGCAAACGGTGGAGTCCAGGGCTTCAGGCACTCTCGGAACGCGACAAGAAGCGCGACGGATTTGGCAAAGCTCGGGAGAACCTGAAAGGAGACCAACTACTTGTGATTGGTGAACAAAAGGAAGACTTGACGCCGGCCATTATTACTCGCTTTCAGAATCTATACAAGCAAAGCCAGATCGTGCTTGCTCAAGGGAGGCACGCTCGAGACGCATTCAAGGGAAAGTCAGGACAGGTGGCGCTCGACCTGTGCGAACGAGTGGTGGTCACCTACATCAAGATCTCGTCGATGGTAAAGGACAAGCCCGAGAGTCCTTCTGTGCGACCCAATTGGGGCAAATTTCATAGCGACAACGCTCTGGAGCAGACGGACAAGGTGCTGGAGACATTCTCTTATCGTGGTGCCTTGCGCCAACTGGAGAGCGTGCGGTCTCCCCCATTGGGCAGAATGCAGTATATGGTCAAAGAAATCGCGACACTGGCAACCTCCTTGCCGGACGGGATCTTTGTCAAATCGTCCCTGTCGACTCCGGGAGCTTTGAAGTGCCTTGTGTTGGGCCCCGACGACACGCCTTACGCGGGGGGCCTGTTCGAGTAAGAACGCTCGTCATGTTCACCCGCCACGACAGATTTAGCTAACGCCTGGAACTTACAGATTTGACATCTTTGCCGGTGCGGCTTTCCCCACCGAGCCTCCAGACGTAAATTTTTGCACCACCGGCGGGGGCGTCGTCCATTTCAATCCCAACCTCTATGCCGATGGCAAAGGTGTGTCTTTGCACAAGAATTGATTCTGACCACAGCAACTGACGAAGCTCTCCAACAGTATGTCTATCGCTCCTCAACACCTTCGACGGTCGGGCTGAGGAGAGATGGCAACCGAAAAAGTCCACAATCATCTCCGTCCTGGTGAGCATTCAGAGCATGATCCTGTGCTCGGAGCCTTGGCGGAACGAGCCCGGCAACAACGACGCCTACGATAGATACGCGCTGAATGCGTGCAAAGAATACAGCATTCACCGACAGTGCTTCACGGTCCGCTATGCCATGATCAACTGGCTGATGGCAGTGAGAAAGCGGAAGGGGCTATGGGATGACATTATCAGGCAGCACTTCAGAGTTCACGGCGACGAGATATTGAAGACTGTGAAGGGTTGGTCAAGGAAGAACCCAGGCATCCGGAGCTTCCGCGAGCAGACAGGAGGTTATGCTGCCGTGAACACGTACAAACATGGAGGATCGGACTTGTTGGCAGAGCTTGAGAGCCTGATGGATAAGGTACGGTAAGGTGGTTACTGGTCACCAATCCTCGGTGCCTTCTTCAACAGGCAACGCCTCGGTGGTAATGAAAGTATGTGTACTCGTACTGTAGGGGGTTGAAACGTCCAGGGGTGACGTTGGGGTCCTTGTGCACTTCGAGTGGCCTTTCTTTCTGTTCGTGCGAGTTGTCTCTGTTCAACTGCTTTAATTAGCTTGCATTTAATTATAGTATTTGGTATTTGTAGAGCACGAGCTTGTCGATCAGCACAATCAAACATGCCTTATTGACCGCCTGAATCCCAAGGGCTCTTAGATTACCCCATACTCGGAATTCCCGGTTACATGAATGGCCACGCGGCAAACATGCGGGGAAACTGAACTTTGTCCTCAAGCTTTCAAACTTGAAGATAGGTACTCTACTTGTATAGTTATGCATTGATATTGATATCAAAGGCGTTGAGGCCTCCCCACCAGCTACCCAGGAGCGGTTAGTAACCCCACACTCTGCCCTTTGGAGTAATACTATCCTTGGTTCTTCCGATTACCTCTACCGAAACTGACTTAGCCACGACTTTGCTCACCCCAGCCGAAGCTTATCTTCACCCAGACCCAAACCCCACAGAGAGATAGGACACCCGACACCGAGATCACGTACGACAAGGGCGACGGGAATCCCTCAATAACATGGTTGGTTGCACACTTGCAAGCAGCAGAGGGGTGAGGCATTTCTCGGCCTAAAGTGTCTGCTTAGTCGATTATGGGTCGCCGTCTCCCCTTACTAGTTATTGGCTGCCAACTACTCTGATGCTCGACACATGCCATGGCTTGCCCTCACATATGATCGGCGGGGCACCCCACTCCCCCCCGACATATGTCCGCAGCACTCGATCTTGCATGAATCCCATTAATCTCGCTGTTCATGCTGTGGTTCCTACAGATTGATTGATATCCAATTGTTGTTGGCTGTTAGATCTGGAAATCTGCGACCAGTGCCATCTTCACTGCTCCAGCGGTCATCATGCGGAACTCGGTTGACGTCAACGCCGATGCGGCCTTGGCGAGGATGGGGTACAAGAGTGAATTGCCTCGATCTTTGAGCATGATAAGCGTAATGGGCCTGTGAGTGAAGCCTGCAATTCTCATTGACTCCCCGCAGTTAACATGACTGACCCGCCCTCCTACCTAGATCATTTGCCATCATCGCTACCCCTTTCGGATTGGCCGCCACATTCTACGACAGCTTAACCAACGGGGTCTCAGTGACAGTCATCTGGGGTTGGGTATTCGTCTCTCTCATCTCCCTCGCCATTGCTGCCTCTTTGGCCGAGATCTGCGCCGTGTACCCGACCGCTGGAGGGGTGTATTACTGGAGTGCCATGCTCTCCACCAAGAAGTGGGCGCCATTGACATCCTGGGTTACCGGCTGGCTTACGTTGGTCGGGAACTGGACTGTGACAACATCAAGTGAGTGCATGTCATCATCTCTGGTTCTAACTGGGATAGCTAAATTGTCCCATAGTCAATTTCTCTGGCGCACAGATGATTTTGAGTGCTATAACGTTATGGAATGAGGACTTTGTTCCAAACGCTTACCAGACGGTTCTCTGTTATTGGGCGGTCATGCTTGTGTGCGCGTTGGTGAATATCTTTGGGACTAGATGGTTGGATTTGATCAACAAGTTGTGCCTCTACTGGACCTCGACAAGTGTAGTTGTCATCATGGTAAGGTCTCATGCTCCATCACAAGACGGAATAAGCTTAGAAAACTGCATTCTAGATCACCCTGCTTGTTATGGCGAAAGACAGAAGGAGTGCCGCGTACGCTTTTGGATATTATGATTCTTCAGCGAGCGGATGGTCAGTCACTTCAATAGGGCTCGCCGTGGGCTACTCGTTGGGTGAACTCGAGCTGATTAAGGTTCTAGGCCTGCAGGATGGTCATTCTTCGTTGGTTTACTGCAGGCAGCTTATACACTGACAGGTCAGTATTCACCTCACATGATTTCACGTCGAGAGAGCTTTGTATTAACTAGTATAGGATACGGAATGGTTGCTGCAATGTGCGAGGAAGTCCAGCATCCGGAGCGCGAGGTCCCTAAGGCTATGGTGCTCTCGGTGGCTGCAGCCGGTATTACTGGCGTTGTCTTCTGTAGGCGGTCCTCAGAGCTCTACTTTGGCCTCGACTGACCTGGTGATTTAGTGGTTCCGATTCTGTTTGTGTTACCGGACGTCCAAATGCTCCTCGCCGTTCCCAGCGGGCAGCCAATCGGCCTGCTCTTCAAGACTGTCACCGGCAGTGCCGCGGGTGGTTTCGGTCTCCTCTTCCTCATCTTAGGGGTTCTTTTCTTTGCTGGGGTTGGGGCACTCACCGCGGCCAGTCGTTGCACGTACGCCTTCAGTCGCGACGGGGCTGTCCCAGGTAGCCGTCTGTGGTCCAAGGTCAACCACCGCCTCGATGTGCCACTATGGGGTATCGTACTGTCTACCGTCATCGATTGCCTCCTCGGATTGCTATATTTTGGTTCGACTGCTGCTTTCAACTCCTTTACCGGTGTGGCAACCATCTGCCTGGCCACATCATACGGCGTTCCCATCCTGATCTCGCTTCTCCGCGGACGGAAACTTGTCAGGAACTCCACATTTTCATTGGGTAAATTCGGCTTCATAATCAACGTCATAACTGTAATCTGGATCGTTTTTGCCATCGTGCTCTTCTGCATGCCGATAGCCATACCTGTTACGGCATCGACGATGAACTACGCATCGGCCGTGTTTGCCATGTTCGCCTCGGTCAGTATAGCTTGGTACTTCATCCGCGGAAGGAAGTCGTTCTCTGGCCCGCCAGTGCAGGCCGACGCTGACCCGGCGGATATCGGGGTTGTGGCGGGAAAGACGATGACCGACGGCGAATCCTCACCGGCGGGGAGCAATGAGGAAAAGCACGTCCACACGAAACGTGCCGTGGCGCATGCCCCATACAACGAGGTAGGGGCACAGTAAGATTCTTTATGTTTCCATTTGTTTGTCTATATTCTGTTGCAACTGGGGAGGTCTGGGCTAGCTCGAGAACCGTATTGCACATAGAGAATTAGAAGCAACGTAGAACACTTCCATCAAGGCCTCCATGATCTTGAGATGTTAGTAGCGTCCACCGTATACAGAACCTAGCTTAGTCTCGGGATCAGGGTTACAGTTCTTCAGATGCATCTGATATACATATATAAGTTTATAGATCCAGAGCTGTCTCACGAGAGAAATAACTCCAACTTAACCGCGACCCATGGTTAATCTATATAAAGAACCCTACCATAAGACCTACAGGAGAAGAATTAGGTACGAAGCGTACAGTACTGCCAGGGCAAGCTTTCGGCAACCTGGAGCGCTAGTAGGGCCTTGAGCACCTTCTTGACTGCCTTATGCTCATGTATCAAAGCATCAAGTGTTTCTTGCTTATATTCCTTCCTGCGCTGAGCGTCAACGGTATGGAGATAAAGTCCGCTATGATCCATTGTATCGTCAACTCATGGGTAATGGTCCATTTATCAAGGACAGTTTTAATATTGAACTCGACATCTAAGTCTTGGCGTGCTGCATGTCAGATCGATCCACGTTTACATATTTTTATTTTTTTTAGAGCTTACGTGCTGCGTCATTATTCACCGTACCTATACGATAGACTACACCACGTCATAAAGCTCTCTCAACTTTCCACGTCCCCATTCACTTTCGATACGGATGAGCGCTACTATGGCTTTCCAGGGTGTAGTCAAACCAACTGACACCCGCCCCCCTTCCCAATACACCAAAACCAACAAGCCGACGCGGACGGTGTTTGGTCAGTTCGTATCCGTGCTTGAAAATGGCGTAGGCTCACCTTCTCCACCTCGCGGGGAGAATATTCTCTGATGATGAAAGAATGTCAGATGGTTCGAGACAACTTCACCACCACGACATGGCTCTGCATCGGAGCCTGTCTGCAGGGTGTCCTGCTCCTCTGCATCCCCAGCCGCTTTTACGCCCTCCTACCAGCCTTCGCGGTTCTTGGTTTCCGCATATGCGACGTACTGTTGATGAGCGCGGGCCTGAAGCGCAATCAATACATGGACGGGGTAAGGAACGGTAAGTTCTGCGCACAGATTCCGGATGCGAAGGGAAGATTCTCCGCGGAGCCTGCGGACGCGGAGGTGTGTGTGATGATCTTGGGCGTGAGATCGAATCAGTGAGTTATAAGCTTGCAGCTAGTGCTCCAAGACTATCAGTCAAGGAGGCGGTGTACTGACTATGGCTTCGTGATGGTAGTCCTCTTGGGATGCTCGCCCCGGGGTACAATGAGATTGCGGATTACTTCAAGGCGATGGCTGAAGAGCTTGAGGCCAAGCCGGAAGAATATGGCTGTGAGAATGCCCTTTGTTCTTGCGCCTTCAACGCCGATCCACGTCCCGAGCGCTAACTCATTTGCGCGCAGTTCTCGGAATGTCCTCATGGCTCAACTTCGGCGACCGCGCCGCCTCGAACGAGATAATGACCGTGTCGTACTTCCGCTCCGCTGCGCATTTGCACCACTTCGCCCGCGGTCCCAGTCACCGCGCAGGGTGGGACTGGTGGAACAAGATGGTCAAGAAGCACTCGTATATGGGCATCATGCACGAGATCTATTCGGTGCCGAAACAGAGCTGGGAGAACGTGTACATCAACTATCACCCGACAGGCCTTTGTAAGTCTCAATTCAATCTTAGGCAATACAACTACTGATCAGGTATTCTTCGCAACAGCTGCAACTACACACCTTGCACAGAACAAAGAAGGGAAAGACACCTGGATTAGCCCGATTGTGGACTCGCGGAAGGGGCGTTTAAGATCGTCTGCAGGTCGGATGGGTACGGGCCGTGGAGATGAGAACGAGGGTGTGGCAGAGGATCCCTATGCGTAGTTGGTATCGCATGGTCTTGTAAAGGATGGCGTCAATGCCTTAGAGCTCTGTTCTGTCTCGTGCTCACTTGCTTGGGCGCTCGTCTCCAGTTTGCATGGGGTATCTGGCGTTCGAACAGCAAGGCTTCAAAAGACATCATTGATTTAGCGTATTGGTGTGGTGCTATGGATGGCACATTCCATCATCCCATCTGCCCTCAAAGGCTAGAAGCAATCTCCGTTCTTTCCACGAAATGTTTTCTGGCTGGATTTGTGCAGCAACAAGGACCTAACCCTGCAGCTTCGCGCACAGATTCTAATCGAAAAATCATAGAGCTCGTCCCGAGAAACATGGCCCAGACTTCTAGAGACAGTAGACAGCACCAGTAAACATCTCATTTTAAGAACTAGCTAGTAAATACTTTCCCTGCGGTTTTCGGGCCAAGAGAGCTCGAACGAATAGATGATCGCCGCCACAATTGCTACCGAGCTAAGGTACTCGTACGAAGCTACTTTAGAGTACTCCGTACGGCAGCGCCTGGACCGACCTCACTACAGACATTCCGTCATACTAACCTCGGCCGCTTACCCCGGACTGCGGAGATAATAATGCGGGGGTGACAGCTCCACATACCACTCAACCCATACAAGCAGAAACAACAAAAACAGCAATCACTTCCTCACCCAGGAACCACATCAATTCTCTCCACAAACCCAAATTTCAAAGAAAACCCAATCCCACCAGCATGTCCTCCTCATCGCCCAACCCCTCGCCCGCGCAATCGCGCCTGACCCAAGTCAAAGACTTCCTGACCTTCAACAAGACGGCCACGACGCCGCCCTTCGACCCGGACTCGACCATCTTCCCGACGCGCAAGGAGCTGCCGTCGCTCCCTGGCGCTCCCGTCGGCGCGGCGTGGGTGTGGGGGGAGAATGATTTTGTATGTTTCTCTGTTTTCTGTTTTGTGTCTTGCGTATGGTTTGTTCGGGATGAGAAAGGTCTAAGGCGGTTTCAAGGTTCGGAGACAGGAGGGTAAGGGAGGTGTAGATATGAGAATGAAGGCTGACGGTGTGTGGTGTCGATTTAGATCGGACGCATCAATCTCCTGACGCCGGCGCGGGTGAAGGCCGCATCGGCGGAGATCCGGACTGGGGAGATGGTGCCGTTGAAGTACGTCAACTTACAATGTGGGGGGTCGTGTCCTGGGCTGTGTGTTTGCAACGGATAGAGGACTAAGATGTCTGGGTGGAATAGTTTGCCGTTGAACGTGCCGGAAACACCTGCCTTTGGACGAGAGCCGTTCAAGCATGAGATCAAGGTGCTGGCCGAGAACATCGCGTACGATGACTTGTATCATCTCAATACGCAGAGCGGGACGCAGTGGGATGGGTGAGTTCTTCTCTAGTCTAGGGGTGTCGATCCATCACGGCTCTGACTGTCGTTTTAGGTTCCGACATGTGAGCAGATTAAACTCCGTCCCTGGCGTGATGCCTCACATATAGTTTCCGCCATGCTGAGGAGCTCTAATCGACCTAGTTCGCCCACATTCCAACCGGAACCTTCTACAACAACACCCACGGCGAAGACATCCTCGGCCCCAAAGCCAATCACAAATGCTCCATCCACCACTGGGCCGAACATGGCATCGCCGGTCGAGGTGTTCTGCTCGATTACCGCGGATATGCCCACAAGAAGGGTATTCAGTATGATCCATACGACTACTACCCCATCAGCTTCGAAGAATTGTACCAGTGCGGCAAAGATCAGGGTATTGATATCCGGCCCCAAGCGCAGGGCGGGGACATTCGGATCGGAGATATACTGTTCATCCGGAGCGGCTTCGTCGAGGCCTATCACAGCAAGTCGCCCGAGGAGCGGACGAAGATGGCGTTGAGACCGCATGCGATCGGGCCAGATGACGGTCAGAGGTGGGCGGGTGTCGGACAGGAGGAGAAGATGCTGGATTGGTTGCACGACAGCTATTTCGCGGCCGTGGCGGGAGACGCGCCTGCTTTTGAAGCTTGGCCCACACATGCAGGTATGGATGCATACATATAAACAACGCAGCGTATTGTGACTCGAGGACATCCCACTAATTGAAACGCCAGACTATCACTTGCACGAATATATTCTCGCGCTGTGGGGCATGCCGTTGGGCGAGATGCTCGACCTCGAGAAGCTGGCGAAGACGTGCCGAGCGAAGAATCGGTGGACCTTTTTCGTTTCGAGCGCGCCCGCCAACGTTCCAGGTGCGTTGTTCTCTTGTCCTCTGTTCCTCCACATTGCCGTCACCATGGCTTCAGCTGACGCGGTGCTGCACAGGCGGCGTGAGCTCGCACGTCAACGCAAACGCAATCTTCTAGAATCCGTGATGCCTGGTGGACAGTAGGGTGGAATCTAAGCGCACCGCAATGATTCCTCGGCGGAGTGCCATCCCGTCTAAGCTGTGTACATGTACATTTCCTCGTTCCCGTTTGTTCTACAGTTTCGAGAACGTCTCTTTTCGCGGACCCATGTAGCCAAACAAGTAGGCGGCAACCTTGCGCATCTGTATCTCCTCCGATCCCTCCGTGATCCTGTATCGGCGATGATGGCGATAGATGTGTTCGAACGGTTTATGTCTGCTGTAGCCGATTCCACCGTGTACCTAAACATATCCACGTCAATATCACATCCATATCCGGCTCTAAATCCCATCCTCCCACAAAACCTTAACAGCGAAGGGGTTTGTACTGACCTGAATCGCCCGATCCGCACTCTCCGTGCACAACCGATTCGCCCAATAATTACACATGGCCACCTTGTCGCTCAAGCTCCTCTCGACCTCCCCCTTCCTCCCCCTCAGACGATCCATCTCCCACGCCGTCTTCCTCACCAACAGCCTCAACATCTCCACCTGCGTCGCCAGCTCCACGAGCGGAAACTGCACCGCCTGATTCGCACTCAGCTCCTTCCCGAACGTCTTCCGCCGCCTCGCATACCGCACGCTCTCCTCGATGCAGAAGGCCGCGGCGCCCAGACTCGACGCGGCCTGGCGGATGCGGTTCTCGTGCACGAAGGCCTGCGCGACGGCGAGGCCGCCGTGCAAGGGGCCCAGGAGCGCGGCGGCGGGGACGAAGACGTCGGTGAAGGATACCGTGGCGTGGTCGGTGGGCATGTTGAAGGTCCATTCGTAGCTTTGGACGACGAGGCCGGGCGTGGTGCGCGGGACGATGAAGGCGGAGATGCCGGCTGCGGAGCCGGGCGTGCCGGCGGTGCGGGCGAAGACGATGCTGTGCGTGGCACGGTGCATGTTGGATTGCCACATCTTGGTGCCGTTGATGACGAAGCCGGGTTGTCCGGGGCGGGTTTCTGGGACGGCACGGGTCTCCATGCTCGTGGCGTCGCTGCCGTGGCCCGGTTCCGTCAGGCCGAAGGTGAAGCTGTATTTGCCCTCCAATCGGCCGGGGATGTATTCTTTCTTCTGTACTTCCGTGCCGTAGCCTAGCAGCATGATGACGTCCGGGAAGTTGCCGACGACGCTGTGCTCGTTCTGCAGGTCGTTGAACAGACCTAGTCCCTTGGCCGCCAGGTGTTCGCGGATGACTGCCATCCAGAGGTTGCAGCCGTCTTGGCCGCCATATTGTTTAGGAAGGGAGAAGCGCCAGAAGCCGGCTGCGTCAGCGCGGCGCACGCATTCAGCTAGGAGGGCTTCCCAGTCTGGGTGGGGGAGGCCGCCGTTGGCCCAGTCGGTGCGGGCGTGTTCACGTCGGTGGTCGAAGAAGCGGTCGTTGTCGTTTGAGTGCTGGATGGGGTTGATGGAAGATTCGATGAAGTCGTCGAGAGAGTGCAGATATTGAACTAATTCTGGGGGAAGATCGAAGTTCATTATGAGAAGGGGGAAGTCGAAGGCTGCTTGTTGTCGGGTAGGGTCTGATAGAGTGAAGGTTAGGCAGGCCTGTTCGGCAGCAATTGATGAGGCCTACGTACAATTCCTAGATATCTCCCTTTATGATGTCCAGACCCTCGCAGTTCCTATTCATTTCGAGATAATCAAACGAGAGTGGCCTTTGCGGGGAAATCTCCAGGGTCAATCTGGGGTAAAGGCGGGAACGAGCGGGGAGTTTCTGCAGTCACTCTAAGTTAGAGGTATGGCTGTAAGCAGAACATGGCTGTTCAGTCCTGAACAGGGTTCTAGGCAGACTTGTATCTGATTCTCCTCAGGTAAATATCTGAGTGAAATATCACTATGGTCAATTAGTTAATCAAGAGGTGTTTTCTACATCACTGTTGAATAATTTGATTGACCAAGCATCAAGACGACTCAACATTGATTGCTATTAGAGACTAAATGTACAAGAACACTTGATGCGCACGCTATGCTTTACTCGCTCGCTGAAGAACGTGTACTAGAATGGGAATCATCACACATCAGTTTCATCCAGAAAGTCGAATCCAGCCTATTCACAAGGTATTCACATTCCAACCATGTCGTAGCACCAGCTGCTCATTTCATCCCCATATCAACACTTGCTCGATCCCTAATGTCCAACCAATCGCCGTGTATATGGACCTAAATAACTTGCGAGCGGTAGTCCGTACACTTAGAAGACATCCTCCGGCCACTCGTAATCCTCCTTTTCCTTTGACATAACTTCCGAGGACACTGCCCCAGGCTGAATGGGCTTGACATGGCCTTCCAGTTCATGAGGTATTTTTGGTATAGGTGGAATGCTTCCATCTTTGGCCGGGCTGACTCTGATCGTGTCATCCAAGGTTGCAGACGAGATCGCCGGTTTGGAGTAATCTGCGCTTGGTGGTGGGGAGAACAATCGTGGAGAAATCTTGGTATCTCGCTTCAAGGGAGACGCAGACCGAGGGCGGCCCAGAAATGTGGGGGGTGGCTCGTTAAGATGCGTGACGGAGGTGTGCTTGGTGAGGGTCTTCTCCGAGTAAGTCTTCCTCAGTCTCCTTGGTGAGGTGAGCTCCTGGCCTCCTAGTTTCCCGTCCGCCATGCCGGGGTTCTCCTTTTCTTCGATCAGCGGATCCAGAGGTGCTCTGACCCTTAGACTATGCGTCTCTTCCTTCTCTGCATGCTTGTGCTCGTTTAGCACGGTGGCGATATAGCTGACAATCTCTTCGTCGGTCACGCTGGGGTACTCTTTACGGAGGTTGACGATATCTTCAGTTAATTGGCCGAACGGCACGTCTCTGTTGCCCTTTGAACGCATCCTCATGATCTTGTTCTTGTCGACAGCTTCAGGTTCGAACGTCTTGATTACACGCTGGAGTTCAGCTTGCTGGAGTTCAGTTTGAGCGGCGGTCGTTTGCTCCGGTTTAGATGTTGGCTGGGCCTCTTCGACCGTGACTTTGTCGTGATGCACTAAGACCTCATCCTTCTGAAGCTTTTGTGACTTCCTCGGCCTCCCTGATTTATTGACTGGGGCAGCTTTAGCAGCTTCCCACTCGGCATCATCGTCGGTATCAGTATCTGGCCTGTACTTGACATCAGTCTCAGCTCCACCGGAGCTCTTCCTTTTCTTGATGATCGGTTTCTTCGAGTCTGTCTTCTTGTGCTGCTCTGCCGTCGTAGCGGCACGCCTTGCGAACGTGGCCTTGGGCCCGACAGTGGCTTTGACAGATTGAAGATCGCGTTGTGAAGTGCGAGCTTTGGAAGACGCCAGAGCCGCATCTAGATCCCTCGCAGCTCCTGTTTGCGGCTTGTTGAGGGCATGCTGCTGGGCTTGATTCCTGCTGTTGCGATTTAAGAGTTGTTCGGATGCTGAAGAGGGCAGCTCTCCTGGCACGAAAGGGATCTTAGAATGTTGAAGTTGGCGACGCAGAGTATCATTTCCCATGGCATGCTCTAGCTCTCGACGGGCTGAATTGAGCTTTGCCTCCAAATCACTCACTTTTTTGCCGAGCTTTTCCTGTTTTTCGATTTCTCTCCTAGAAAGCTGGCTCTTCAAAGCCTTCTGATCAGTGACATCCTGCATCGATGCATTGTGTGCAAGAGCCAACGGTGGGGCTAACGAGTCGCTTTGTCGTTTGGCCGAGGGCAACTGGACCTGAGAGATTGCCTTTTTCAGGCTCTGGAGAGAAGGGGATCGCAAGTGTGTAGAAGGCCTTTTTCCTGAACTCACCGTGGGGCCAGGACTCGCAGCTTGCCCGAAGCCGGGTATTGGCGGAGGCGGCAAGAGGTAATCACTGCCAGCGGAGATGCCCTCGTTTCCGCCAAGTTCGCCGGAAGATCGATACATGTCGACAACAATGCCGGAGTCTCGCTGAGAAGACGGTTTACGGCCTTGGGTATCATGTTCGGACTTGATATGCGCCGAATCGCTGCTGTGTTGAGCCTGTAAAACGCCTTTCGTACCCTTAAACCCACTTTGCTTCAGCTCCGCATACGCCTTCTCTGCTTTGACTTGACGCTCCTTCCGGAGTGCAGCCTCCGAATATCCCACTGGCTCCTGCTTCTCTCGCGATCTTCCATTGAAACCTTGCCATATATTTGCAGGATTGAAGGCACTAGCGAACGCTTTTCCGAACCGAAAGAAGCCCAAAGATTTTGTAGTCTCGTTGCCCGCTGAAGGGTGTGAGATTGAGTTGTTCGGGTGGTGTGTCAGACGTCCGGTCTGATCACGAGTCTCGCCGTCGTGATACCGATCCATAGCACGTTCATCTTGGATGTACAAACTAGGTAGTCTGCTGCTTACTCGATCATTCATACTTCCCTCGAGAAACCTCGAAGGCCGTCCGAGGTTAGAATGGTCTTCTTCGTTGCCCTGAGAGCCTGCGGGCTGATTCGACTCACGTTGCCAGCTCTCATGCGAATGCCACTCAGCAGAGCGGGTTCGCTTCTGAACATGAATGTCTCTGTCATCTAGGCCAGGATATTGATCCGGTTCGGTTCGGTTTAAGGCCCCCACAGCCACACTCGAATTGGGTGAGCCGGTAGTGATAGGGCTGTGAGGTCGTTTGCGTGGCTTAGGACGCCCGTCTTCCGGTGAGTTGTGGGGCGTCTTCCCGTAGCCGTTGCTCTTTAGCTGAGCAAATTTTGAATCCGTAGGTAGTGATGTTGGTCGGATCGTAGGCGTCGACGTAGTCTGAGCAGTAAGTGGAAGTCAGTACGCATCATCCTTACAAATGATCCGGCAAACTGTATGCAGGAGAGCGGTGAGAGCGGGTAGCCGTGAGATCGGACGAACCTTTCGTGGGTCAGATGAGCGATGTGAATCAGTATCTTTTACCATGGCTGAGCTTATTATTTGGAAGGACTGTGGTAGACGGTAGGGAAAGATAGTGAGGAAATGCGCGTCTGGTGGATCAAGATAACCATGAGCCCGCCTCAGAGTGAATCCAGTCACCTGTGGTATGTAACGTCCAAAACTCAGAGGTGTACACACGGCCGTGACCAGAGGTCTCCAGACTGGGGCCACAAGCCAAAAATTATGTATCAGTCGTAGCAATTATGGACATTGAAATGCAATTAGGAGGCCAACGGAACGGGGCCTCGTGGTTGACATGTAAACAATCGGCTATATTTCCGAGTTCATGCCAGCTCACTTTTAGCACTTACCGTATCTGGACGCGCTAAGGCACCAAGCAGCGTTTTGCTGCCACATGGAAGATGTGCAGCATTTGCCCACTAAAGGTAGTGAGGCAACTCTCACCTATATCCTTATGCTCCCCCTAAGACCGAAGATGTAGATGAACAGGTATCGAGGAACCCTCCAAAGCTACTCAACCCTCACACCCCTAACGACCAGGATCTGCTCCATATATCCGGCATTAAAGATGCGTAGTGCTCGAGATCGCACTGCATCTCTGTAGACTGAGCACAATGAAGTATGGCTCGCTCCAGATAAGCATATACAACTCCTCAACAGTGATAAATAAGTGATATCCCAAGCATCCCTAAGGTACAAAACGAAGCTCGACACGAGCTTACACCTTCCCCAAGATCCATACGCGTATATACTTCTAGATCGGATCGGCAGCTTTTATGCAAGAATGAGAGTAGCAATGAGCGTAGGTTTCGAAAAGAGCCGCCGATGAGGTTTGTGCGCTGAAAGACGATGAGCCGCACGTATGCCATCCATGCTAACCAACTGACGCTCGAATGGGAAAAATGTCAAAGTGCTTGAAGCAAGGATCGATGGCAACAAAACCCCAACCCAACACGCACGCACTAGCAATCCTATCCAACAAGTAACCCACAAATCCTCATGCACACCGCGTCCCATATAGCTGCCTCAAGTACAAAACCCGAGCTATATCGTCACCGATTAGTCCGCCGCAAGAAACAGAAAGAACAATGCGAACGAGATCGATATAGTCCTGAAACGCCTATCGAGGCAACCAACGGTCAGGCTTGCGCCGGGGACGAACGACTGCGTCCGGGATATAAGACAAGTTCAAAGCAAGATCCTACGCGCCTCTACTCGGAAGGAGGCGATGGGCATTTCTTCCTGTACATGCTGCCATCCGCACGTCGGTACGACATCACATTGCGATCGGCGAAGTCCAAAGAGCCGTCGTAATCCTCATCGAACTCTGCTTCCGGAGCTGGCTGCGGGCTGCTCGGCCGCATTCCACCGTGGAGAGGCTTATCCATGTGGGCAGAGCTGAAGACCGACCCGTAGGAGCGCTTCGAGGACCGATTGGGATCGACTGGCGCCAGTTGCGGATTGACCGCGTACGCAATAGCCTTGTCGTAGCTGAGGTTGGAAGGTGGCCCAACAATGGGCCCGGGCATCACGCTCGCGGACGGGGGCTGTTCGTACTTCCTCTCCAGCGACGGCTGCAGGGTCTTCAGGGGCGGGAGCGAATGGTTGCTGGCGCTCGGCGTCGGCGGTCGAGCTACGGATGGTTGCGGCTGACCGTTATAGTATGAGTAGTCTCCCGACTGGGGACGACTGTATCCTCCATCACCCTGACCGTACATGCCAACAGACTGACTAGGATACGGTTGCGGATATGACGCGGACGCGCGACGATAGTCGGCCAGTGGCTTGTACTCCATACCATCTTGACGTATTTGCGGTTGCATGTACTGTGGCTGTTGATATGGCTGGCTGGAGCCATACCCATACCCTTGGGGTGTGGGGACTTGTCTCAAGTGAGGGGAAGGCTGGTAATGGTAACCTGCAGGATCCTGCGGATAAGCCTGAGCAGGTTGTGCCATGGGTTGAGAGGAAGGGAACTGCGGCGTCTGGTACTGCGCCGTGGACGAACTTCCAAATGCCAGGTGTGTCGGATACGCATTGTTGGCACTCTGCGGAGCAACCGGTGTCGGCGGTGGGGGCTGCTGATACGGCGCCTGAGGATAGTAACCCAATTCTTGCATCGACGGACGACGTTGTGGTTCCATGGTGTAAGACCCGGGAGCATCGATGCTGCCATGGCTGACGGAGCGTGGTCGGTCTGGCATCGGCGTTTGGGAGTAGACGTCCGGTGTGGCGAATCGATCGTTCCGGGTGTACACGCCATCTTCCTCGAACTCCTCGTACTCCTTTCCACCTTTATTATCCCGACGCCTCATGCGTACGTCGCGACGGATCCGGACGCGACAGCCTTGTTCGGCGACGACACGGCTCAACACGGTACTCTCCGCCAGTCCGGGGAACTTCTTCGCGCTGAAGACGGTGAAAGGCTCCGACTTCACCTCCAGGCGGAAGTGGACATGGGCATTCGGGGCCATCGCATTGACTTTGCCATCCTTCTCCTTGGAACGATCCGCATGACTGACAGCAGGCTCGGCGTCGGTGTCCTTTGCTTCCTTGACCTCCTCGTACAGGTTGAAACTGAGCCGATATTTCCCCTCGTGCCGGACCGACAAATCCGGGAAGATGAAATAGCCGGCGGGATTGGGGCGGTCCAGGTACGCCATGCCAGCAACCGGCATACCCGTCAGCACGGGAATCGATGTCTGAGAAGCAGATACACGACCCTGCGCGATCGGACGAGCGGTCTCCAACGTCGCGAACAGAAAGAAATTGACGTTGTACGAAAAAGTCACGTCGTTCTTGGCATCTCCTTCGAAGATGCGAAGCTCGACCACCGGAGGAGGGTCGACGGGACGTCGATCGGCAGACGCTGGTTGGAGTGTCAGCAACGTGCGGCCTGGTGGGAACCGGAGATGGTTGAAACCTACACTTGGCGCCCGATCCACATGCCCGGGCACGCTCCGGCTGCTGGATGACGTTCATCTCGTACGTCAACCTCTTGCCCTCCTTGGTCACCCTCACCATCGTACTCTTCGTCTCGTTCGCAGCGGCGATGATGGACGCCATGTTGAGTGCTTTCCGGATCCGACCGGAAGGAACGTTCGCTCGACGGGTGGCAGCGGTTACAGATTCGATTCTTCGTGATCCAAAGTTAGACTGTACGCAAGTATTCTCCCCCATGACCACGTCGCAATCGTGACAAGTCTCTGAGAAAATGACTTCGTAACCCTTCCAGGCTCGAATAGAGGACGACGAGTGTGGTGTACTGACGGAAGAATCAAACTCACAAGTATGTCGATTGATATCAATCACCTCCGAGGCAATGGCGAATATTATCCTTGTGTATATCTGTTCCGGGACACACGTTTGGTGGTCAGACTCGGGGGAAGCCCATCGATGTAAATACCAGATACCAGGAGAGTGGTCGAGATGCGGTGATTGGAAGGGCCACGGTGCTGGGACATTGCAGAATCGAAGCGAGACGATCTGACGGGAAATCAAAATGACACTCACACGTTTCGTCCCAAAGAGAAGGAAACCCCAATTGCGACACAGCGGAAGCGAAAGTGAAGGTGAAAAGCGAGAGCAAAGATGAACGACGATAGCGTAAATGGAGGTTGCGTTCGGTGGAAACGGTGATGGACGACTCTCTTTCGGCGTGGGATTCCTTGAGTCAGGTAAGTTCAGAGTCAGAGGTCGCGCAATAATGATAATAATGGTGGTGGTGACGGTGATGCGGTCGGGGCGGTTGCGGTTGGTTGGTCGTTCGGTGTGTCTGACCCCTTCGGCTTAGTTGTCCGAGGACGTTGTATGTGTACGGAGTAGACGAGCAGGTACGAGTCGCTCTATTATTGGTTCCGGGCTGTGCTGGTCGAGCACTTTATGCCCACGCCCGTGCGACGAACGATTCGACCTTGAGACCCTCTCTTTTTCCTGTCTCACTCTCCGCGACTACCAACATACACCGCTTCTCAGAGGAAAGCGGACGTGGACTCGACGGCAGCGTTGCGAGTACGAGGAAGAAAGGAAAGAAGAGGATCAAATGCGAAAAGTGACCGTCTGCTAGACGGATATGCAGCGTGCTGTCCACTCGTACAAGGTACTTGTACCTCCGTACAGTATTTGTACCTTGGTAGAGTTACTTGGCGCCAAAGCTCAGAAGCAGGCCGAGCAGGCAAGGGCGACAAGGGTTGGAAGATTGACAAGGAGGTGGGGGGGGGAGGAGGGCTGGGCTGCTGCGAAGGGACAAGATGTGTGCGTGTGCAGCCAATGTGGGCTGAGTAAATGTAGTCGTAACTTATAACTACACGGATTTGGCTGTACAGTACAATACAAGTCCTCGTATGGCTGAAGCTGCTGTCTCTCTGGTCAAAGCGAGCAGAAGGGGGCTCAATAGAGCCAAAGGGGGCTTAAACCGACATGAGTTCGTGCTCAGACTTCCGGTCCAGGCGAAGTGTGCGGAGTGTACGAAGTCGGTCAGTGTGATAGAGTAGCACTAGTGCGACATGGCGGGGATGAGCATGCATGACCATTTACACATACCTTAGCAGAACATGGGGCTTTCAGAGACTACTGTGTAAGCAACAGAAAAGTGGGTCATTGCTACACTCACACAGCCGAGAAAGAGCCAAAAGAGCCAATAATGACGGGGGGGCCTAGCTGTAAGGACGACGAGGTGGGAGAGAGACCCACAAAAAGGGAGGCGCGGCATGGCGATCCAAGTCAAAAAGGCAAAAGGTTGAACATTGTCAACAGGCCTTCGTATCCAACAGTTTCAAGCCATCATGCACCAGCCTGAGATCTTGTCTAAGCCTTTTCGGGTAAGAGGGGCGGTATCGGCGCGCATAGGTAGGTAGGCAGCAAAAGTAGGCGAACGGGCCGTGGGGGGAAGTTGACGGCTCACCGACCGGGAAGAAGGAAAGTTAGTACCTACCTAGGACAAGTACACAGTATCTGCAGGCCTTGTATGGTAAGACTTTGTCAAGAGTCAGGGAAGGAGCCACCTTACCAGAAGATGGCGACGGCATCAAATCTGATTGGTCGGCGATGTCTTTGGCTGACACAGTTCCACTGAAACTTACCACTATAACAGAAGGATCATGACTCGCTGCCCTGCTGCCTGCTTGCCAGGTCGGATAATATTTAGAGTGGTTGTAAGGGAGTTGCCTGGGAGGTTTTTGGGGTCTGCCGGCAAATGGCCATTCAGAACTAAGCTACTACAAGGTACAGCTTCGTCGATTACCCGGTAATCCTCTCGACTGACCTTGTACAGACAGCTCTTGAGACATCTGCTCGACCTCAAAGGAGCGAAAAGAGCGACGGCTATCACGGATGACCATCCTCTGGGATTTGTCGAGCGAGTAGATCAGCAGGAGAGGCTGCTGGCTAGCAAGCGACCTGGCCTCATTGGCTATCCGAGTCTCCTATATGCATTATCGTTCGGACATTATTATGGCAATCGTATTCAACTCGGTACCGTATGCGTAGTAGACACCCTGTCCAAATCGAGGTGCAGAACAGACAGGATACGGAATAGGTAACCAATCCTTGCGAAGGAAACGGGCCACCGCAAAACCGACATGGTTGATATCAATCAAGAAAAGCAACTGTTTAGCCCCAAGTACCACAAGGCGTCGAGGAGCTCCCTCTCGAGACTCGTGCTGCGCGAAAGGGTAGGTAGCTTAAGGTGGGTACGGGTGGAAGTGAATGATAATTGCTCACTGCCGTACGAAGTAGCCCAAGAAGGGAAGCCAAATATCGATCAGGCTTGCATACACATGTAGAACCCTGTAGATGCAGGTTTTCGTGAGGAAGCGACATTAATCATCGTCCAGCTTCATCCCTTCCAGGCAGCTTTCCAGAACAATAAAAACCGTTGAGCATGCAGCTCCGGTGGCGAATGAAAATCCGGTCAAGAACGTGCCGGCAGACGTTTCAGGCAAGAATCGTCGGCCCACCTCTTTCAGACACATACATGCCTCATGCAACTCAGAGATGACTTTTTGACACTGGTGATCGGTGCATGCTTCGGAAGAATGATTGATGGGGGCGGCTGGACTAGAGTTCTACCAAAAAGCATAAACTGGCCCCCTTGACTTTTCATCTTCAGATCTCGTTTATCGATGGCTTGACTGACTCGAATGGCGCTTCCGCTTCCGCTCCCGCTCCGTTAAGGTGATCTTGACTCCCGCTCATAACTCAGGCTCTTGCTCTCGGAGTACAGCTACCTTATCAGCCATTCATTTGTTTGGTTGCAACCTACATCCGTACTTTCTTCACCCTCCGTGCCAGCCGCGTGGACTGAGATAAGTGTAAGAGGTAACCTCTGAGGACGCCAAAGCTCCGGCCGTCCGTGTGACTTGCTTTTCCCAGAAGTGCTGAAGGTGTGTTGCACATCTCTCGCAACTTTATGCAGCGATCGTAGGGGCAGGGCCCATTTGCCGCACCATCCGTTTCCTGGGAGAGACAGTAGAAGTCAAAAGGCAAAAGAAAAGGATGACTGGATGTGTAAACGCGCAACGGCCGTAAAGTATGGTCATGCATGTAGCCCCAAGCTGACACCGTCCGGAATGGAACTCCGTGTGGACCTAGGTAACACCTGATCGTCCTCCAATTTCGGACAGTCTGATCGCATGGAAGACGCTTGATAGTTTGGCATGTGGTCGACCGACAACAGCAATGGATAGGCGGTCATTACGGGGGTAGAGAGCAATAGTGTCTTACCATTCAAAAAGGAACTAGCCCGATGTCCCCACGGCTTTGGCTCGGGTCTCAATCTGAACGGGCGGGATTGGGATCCGGTAACTCGACCTCTGGGCTCTCAGCAGTCGCGCCATCGGTACTCGGGACCCTCTCCCCGACAGTTTGTGTCCCGAAGTGATTTGGACTTGGTCAGAGTTCCCGATCAAGGGTCTACTCGTGCTATAGGTAGCCTGTCTAGTGTCGTCGCTCTCACTCCTGATTAGAGAGGAGCCACCGTTGCACACCTTGAACTCTTCACAAGAATAAGGTAGGGACTTATCTGTCAAGCTATTATTTCGCAGTATATTCAAATGGCATCAACCTAGTTAAGGTGGACCCCATACGCCGTTCAAGTCTTGGCGACCCATTATAGTATGATTCTAGGACTCGGATTGAGCCTCAATTTTTTAAATGCAGTATGATATTCTACCTGCACTGGCCTAAGCTTGGGCTCAAGTTGGACCACGATCAGGCTGGCCACGGGCACTCTGTGCCTAGGTCTATGGTGTTCATACACTATAAGTATGATATACCAATCCTTTGGATATGTTAGCCTCACAAATATACTGTATATTTATACCAACACAATTGGTGCCTTCTAGAATTCTCAAACTTTTCGATACCTACTCGCATGAAGTCACATCTAGGCGGAAGAAATGGTCGAATTATAGAAGGAACCCTAAAGAGCAGGCCGAGAGAAAATAAATCAATGAAGACATCGGCGACATAACGAATAGCACAGAAGCGCCTTAGGTCAAGTCCATGACACTGACGACATCATCCACAAAGTCCAAATTGTCATCTTCATCGCCGCATGTTGCTGAACCTTGACCAGAACTCGTATGGTGCAACTTATTCTTTTGCGTTTTATGGGCATTGAACAGGTTGTGGCTCTTCCCGGTAACCGGAGCCTTGGTAGGCTTCGCAGAGTTTGACGACTTTGGTGACTTTGGCGGCTTTGGCGGTTTAGCAAACCAGTCTTTGCCAAGAGACATCGTGCTCGCGAGGGCCTGTGCGAAGACGTTGGTTCTTTCGGTCACAGGACTTTGTTCGGATGCTGCAGTAGGTATATGGTCGGCTGATACAACCTCGACCTTGGGCCCACGGCTTGGGGGTTCATGGGTCTCTTCAGGCACAGGTCGATTCTCGGCGGCGTCGTTGATGTTTGCGCCTTTCTTGGCCTCATCTATCTTCTCGTTCAGTTGAGCCATCAATCGCGCGCCTTGCTTTTTCTGCTCTCTGAACTGGATCTCATATTTCAAGGGCGCTGTAAAGACCGGCGCGCCGAGCCCGAAGCTCACCGTTGTGAAGGTGATAGCACCAGCATACAACCACGTACGGACGACGATCCTATGGCTTTGTTGAGCTTTCAGCGTCTTGATCATCTTCTCCTTTTCCTCAACCAGCTCTTGATACCTTCTCTCGTCCCACTTCTGACTCATTATTTTCATCACTCGATCGAGTTGCTGCTGATTGAGGTCCTGTCGAATACTTCCGGCTACAAGTCCAGCCCCTGTTTGTCCTAGAGATAGCATTGATCCAGAAGGATCGGTCATTTGCAATGATACGGCAGGCTTAAAGTGTTTGTTCAGGTGTGGCTTGAGAATTTCCATGGCGGACTCCTCCGTGTTCAGGAATCTTCTGATCTTGGCTTTTGGCTCATCCTGGATCATCCGTTTCCAATATTTATCGTTCGTGCGAAGTTGTAGTTCACGGCTTTCTTCGTCCTCAGGAACGCTTGAGCGATTCCACTTGGTGGTGACTAAGGTACAGTTGTTCCAATTGTCGCGACCAAGCATCTCTTCCAGCACTCGTATGCCCTTTTCTCCAGCTGCACTCATTCTGGGCCGCGTAATATCATGTAGATACAAGCAACCAGCCAGGTGTCCCTCTCTGCATATGTCGTTCATGAGTCTGGTGATATTCCCCAGTATCTTGAGGTCGTCAACTGAGCCGTCATCGAAGCCAGGACAATCATAGAGATGGATCTCGTAGGTTCGGCCACTTTATCTATAATCCTTGATGTAGACTGCAACGTTTTCTATAACTACAATTGGTTAGCATTCTAGTACTGTAACTGCCTCTTGTGGAAGGGTTGCAATAGCTGTTGTACTGACCGGCATCAAGATCGGCACCGGTGGGAATGTTTGGAATCCCAGTCAATGTTTTGATGAAAGTACTCTTGCCTGCACCGGTCAAGCCCATAACCGGAATGTGGACTATTTCGGGTATCGGTTGTTCATCCATGATTGTGTGATGAAGCTTGGAGGGATCTATGAGGGCCACTTTTGGATACAGCTGTAGAATGTTGGACGTGTCTGACCTACCGACCAGAAAGTAGAGGATCACGCAAGAGCACAATGACTGGTGAGATACAGTTGCAATACAGTGGGGACATGATGACGCAGAGAAGACGGTGGGCCTAAAAAGAGGGGAAACTTCGCAGCCTTATCTTTGCAGCGTGCTTTGTACAACCTCGTGTAGATATCCAAGCGCATTGTGTTTCAAATATACTTAGTTATGGCTGGGATGCGTTCCTGATGCAGTATGATTTCCGAAGAGGCTGAATCAAGTAGCAGTTTACCCTTATGGACGGGGGTCAAAACAAGTTAACTCAATAGCCTCAAAATCGAAGCTTTCTTCCTCAAAGAGACAAAGACCATTGAAGGTGATGAAGAAATTTCAAAGTCTCTCTTGTTTGCTGTCAAGAAAAGGTAACGAGTAACCTGTATATAGGTTAGCACTTTGAATTCTATTTTGACAGACGTTTGAAGAGCTCCAAAAGCCTATTGCACCACATCTGGAACTTCAGCGCAAGCTGTGACACCAAGGAAGCTTTTTCAGAGAAACGCCACCAGCAACGCGAGCAGACAAATATAGAATTCCACTATGACATTGTAACCTGTTGAATCTTTGTAGTACCGATACCCATGACCGGGCGGATATGAGTATAGAGGGCACCCTCCTCCACTGCACACACAACCAACAAAGAGTGAAAGATAAAGGTCCGCAACCAATACGAAAAAACCCAAAGAGACGAAGCAGAATGGAGACGAGTCATGGACACTTCTGAAGCTAAAATAATTATAAAGCTAACATCGATTCGGTCCCCAGCTTATCATCTTTGTAACGCCCACTGTGTAGATCATGCAAGTAAAATGTTGATGCTTGCAATCTAGACCGCGGATTGGTCGCATGACTGGCTCTACTGGCCGCATCTAACCGCTTGGATCAGCGGTGCGCTTTGGTTAATCCCTCAATTGGTGGAAGGCGGAGGCTCTCTCACCCTTATAATATTCTGACTTTCAACATGATCAGAAGGGAATTTCTTTTGGAAAAGACAGGCTAGTGAGCAGAAGGCTGCAAGAGTTGTCTGACCTACGGTTAATGGTAGCACGCGCACATGCTGCGCGGATTGTGGAGGTCATGGCCGATGAGGTTCGCCTTGAGTATATATGCAAGCCTTTCCTGATCCAGTGGAGGTTGTTCTTTGTTAGGTGTGTTGCCGGGAGAAGGGCGTGGAGCAATGTGGATTTTATTCACGACAACTCCAACTTACGTGGCGGTCCGTTCTGTTGACTTTATCCATCTTTATTCGGTTATGTATTAAATCGCTGGGCTGCAGTGTAGAAAGCAGTAGTATCAGAAGGTTATGTACAATGCGATGCCCCTATTCGAGGAGTAGCTTAGCCATAATAGACGTTTTTCTCGACGCGCTCATGATCGGGCGCCGGTTCCAAAGCCATTTCTAAGCGGTCCCCCTTGGCAACGACATGCACTTGCTGCTCGAAGATGCCCGCCGTCTCGATCCCAGCACCCATATTGTGGAGCGATTTCGGCTTCTCCGAATTCAAGGCAAGGGCGACGATCTCGGACATACTGTCCCAGCTGTTCGAGCTCTCCTTACTCAATATGGAATATATGAAGTGGAGCGTGGCGATGAAGCTGTAAGTCAGCAGGACGACGATGGACACCATCGCCGCAGAGCCCTTGGTACTGTAAGCGTACCCGTTGGCAGTTGCGCGCATGGTAAACATTGAGGCGGCCTTTTGCTGCTCCGCGTCGACATTGTAGACCATTCCGCCGTCTCCCATGGTCTGTTTGTTGGACGGCATCATCTGCTCGCACCAATCACCACAGTGAGGGCCGTTACTTATACCCTCCGGCGACCCCTTGAGGTTCCCTATGATTCCGGTCCCATATTTGGCTCGAGCAAGCCCATTGACGATCATGACTGCAAGGATCGACTCCACCGCGTACGGAGTGTAGTAATCCTGTATACGAACCGTAGAGTTCCACATCCCGGTAATCTGGATTAGATTTTGGATGACTGTCGAGTTAGTTGTTGTATCCGTTGGGTTCAATAGCTGTGCCCAGTCCGGACCGATACTCAGTTGCGGCCAGGTCACGGCATCGTTGATTGTGTTATCGTTCAGTAGAGGTCTACTCACAATCTTGATGACCTCCGGTGTGCTTTCGATAGTGACTGGGGTGATGCGGGCATCAATGGTGCACATGTAAAGCATTGTCTCTCGAAGTCCGGGCTCGCCGGGCACAGTAACTACTGCACCAACGCTGGCATTACCAAATTGCAGTGGCGGTAACGACATCCAGAATAGGAGCGGTACTGAGCTGGAATTGGCAGCTCGGACGACCATTTTCGTGGCGGTAACGTTGTCCCAGCTGATCCAGGGATATTCACCGTCCCTGCTATACTCGTCCGCTGCTGCAAGGTTGTAGAAGGATAGCATACTGCTCTCGTCCCAGTAGTCTGAGGCATTCATCTGGACGCAGCGGGAGTGTACGAACGGTTGATACGCGTCCACATGATAAATGGAGTAATTTCGATACTTGAACCGCCATGGTCCTCGAGCGTTTGCCGCCGCCACCGCCCAGAGTCTTCCTGTCTCTGCGATCGCATCAGCGATCACAGAGGTCTGTGTCGTGGCGCACGTGAATCCACGATTGTAAAGAAGCTGCTGGTCTGCAGATATGGAGGAACGGGCTCGGGTATACAATGTTCGGAGGGTGTGTTGACCGGGTATCTGCGTTGCCTCGGAAATCACTCCCGTCGGCTTGAGATTCTTCCAAATGGCGAGGTATTCGTGACCAAAAACTTGCCAGCCACTGTGAGGACATGAATCGTCGCCCAAATCGAATTGGCACGTGGGAGACACCTGTGAGCCTCGCACATAACGTGGCCAAAGCTCATCACTAGTTGCGTTGACCCAAAACGCTGTGCCTCCGGCCGGCCAATCGTCGAGGCGAGGTTTGATGATGGTTGCGCTAGAAGGTCCCACAGATACGGCAACGAGAGCGGTCAGGACAACACCCAGGACCACAATCCATCGTTTTCGTCGATTGGGGTACTTTGCACACGCGGCACCCAAGAATTCGGGGGACCAGATGAAACTGATGTCCCTAAATGAGAAGCCGGCGAAGAGCGCACCAAAGGGAAGCCCTCCTCCGAGAGCTAATTCGTGCCTGATATAAGAGAATATCATCGCCGCCAACGAGGCATTGATCGTCAGTTCATGAAGCTTCGCCGCAAATTGAAGTCCCGCCATCTTCTCATCGTCTTGTCCGTTCCAGCCACTGAGCTCCCCACCGATGTAATGACCTCTCAGATTTAGTGCCGAGATCAGCACGGAAACTCCAACCGGAATGAAGTGAACAGAAGTCGCCAACAATGCTGTTTGCCGGTCTGCGCGTACTGCAATCTTACGGTGCTCGAAGACTTTCTTACCCCGAACTCGACACCACAGGTCGTAAATAAAGCTCAAACCGAACACGCGGCAGAAATTGCGAGCTCTGGATCTGGGAATAGCGAAAGGTTCTCCTAGCAGACCTTGTGTGACATCGGATCCGCTCTTATCGTTCTGAATCCTGTCGCAGTCCGCAGTCAGCCAAGGCTAATAACGTGCTTACAGATCAAATGCCGCATTGGGACAAATTCAACTCACCAAGCGTTTCTCCTTTCCAAAGGTTTCCCCGGGCCTGCAAACGGCTTCCCTGGACTCCCCGTCTTCACCTTTGGGCGTGACATTATCGCCCTAAGCACTGCTTGGAATGTGTCAGCAGATCGATGCTCTGGGTCTGACGCCAGCGAAGTATGCACTATATTTAGGGTCAAAGCTAGCATTTCAAGCAGAAATGGAACAGCGCGTCTTGGACGACGTTCAAGGAATATAATAGCGCCCAGACAGCCTCCTAATGACCTAAACAGCTGTCCTCAATTCGGGCTGCAGAGTGTGGCGTGGATGCTCATATGTAATGGCCACTTGAGAACACATCTCTGGGGATCAACAACACTCGGAGTTGAAAGGATACATGAAAAGGACAGCACAGCATTGTGCTTCTCATCCAGCAAAAGGTATGAAAGCGGTGGACAGGCGTCCCGCAGGTAAAACACAGAGATCCATATGCGAGACTCCGAGAACTTCTGTCCACCGACTGAATGAAACATTAAACGCCGTAGAGGGCGGTAAAGACAAGGCAACCACAGGTATTGCAGCCTTGTACTCTACTATAATAAGACAATCATTCAGCCATATGTGTACGAAGTACACGTAAGGTATGAAGATCATGTTTTTTAGTGTCCAGGGGATGGAGTTTGGCAGAGTGAGATTATGAGGTGTCGTCCTCGCTACAGTAATCTGCCACCTTCTCTTTCACCTGGCCTCCCTCCCCATCTCTACCTTAGGAGTCTGATGTGAGATATCCCGTACCCCAGATACTTTTGATATTGGTATTTGTAGAAGCGGGAATTTTCATTATAAGCAGCTTCGTACTCTGCATTAACTGATGTACCCTAGAATGCTTCAGTAAAGAGACCTTAGGTAGGGAGGCAGTGCCGTAGCCCCTCGATGACAGGGCTGATTCCAGGCTAGAATGAATGCCCGTTGTGGCTCATCACCAAGGCAGAATATGGTCTGTATGAAGTGTTCCTCAAGATTGTATACAGTTGGTCTCTTGCTGTGCCGAAATGTTCCATAAAATGATTGGCATTCAATTGTGACCTAGTTATATATATATTATGGAGTACCCCACCACAGGGCGGCGCAGCCACTCCACAGGATCCGAAGTCTATCATCTGATCACAACTAATTCTGTTTTCTTAATAATCCAGTCAAGAGGTTATTGGTGGAAAGATCAAGATATATTGCGATCTAACACGTTCGAAGAAAAGCAACATAACAGTGAGGACGTCCTCTCTATCATGCACGCCCCTCTAACCCCGAGGCAAATCTATCATGTCAAAGTCTATGACGCCCAAAGGCCGAAGATAGACAAACGAACTGGACTTTTGACCTCCGCACTCTGGCGGTTTGGCTTAAGTCTTGTCGCCGTGGAGCGCAACGAATGGCGAATGCATGCCGTGAACAGATCTCCACTCATCTCCAAACGCCGAACGGCATCAAAGTGGGCATGAAACTCGATACTGACTCCGAGAATGACTTGATGAGATGTTGCATCGATGACTTAGGCCGTTTAGGGGTTCGATTTCGCGTCCATCATGGCAGTTTATGACGACTGCATCTTCAACGGCGGCACACCGAGACCGTTCCTATTGCGGAAGAACAAGACACCCTTGCCCTCGCCTTGCGCGCCTTCCGACGCCTCGACCCAGTGGCACATCCGGGCGCTCTTCCACATGCTCTTCATGAATCCTACCGCACCTCCTTCCACGTCCGAACGATAGTGCTTACCCATGACGGGCTTGATGGCCTCGGTGGCCTCGTCGGCGCGGTAGAAGGGAATGGTGGACACGTAGTGGTGGAGGACGTGGGTCTCGATGATCCCGTGGAACAGGTGGCGGCCGATGAAGCCAAACTCGCGATCGATCGTCGCAGCCGCACCACGCGCAAAGGTCCATGTGTGTGGCTCGTAGTGGGGCAATGAAGGGTCCGTGTGTTGAAGGTACGTGATGGCCACTGAGTCAAGTTAGCTTGACGTGCAACGCACGATGCAGCGCTTCGATTGCAATGACTTACCAAGCCAGTGGTTCACCCATAAGTATGGGACGAAGTACCAGACGGCAAGATTCACCCATCCAAAGTTCTTTCCAACCATGAACAAAATCCCAGCCATGATGGCAAGTCCAAGGTCGCTCAGCAGGATCAACTTGCCATCCTTGGCCTCGTACAACGGGCTCGTCGGATCAAAGTGGTTGACACCACCGCCGAAGCCGTTCTTCTTTCCCTTACCACGTCCCTCGACCTGTCGTTCGTGGTGATTGTGACCGGTGACATTGATCGACAGATACAGCAGCCAGCCTGCGAGCTGCTGAAGGATCATATGAATGGCAGTTGCGATCGGGGTCTCCTCCATCACCTCGGCGAGCTCGTGGGCGTAGTAGCCCATGCGTGTGGCGTACTCCTCGCGAGACTTGGGGACAAAGACCATGTCACGCTCGAGATGCCCGGTGGCCTTATGGTGCTTCCCGTGCGAGATCTTCCATGAAAAGTAAGGGACCAGAAGGGCAGAGTGGCAGAACCAGCCGACCGTGTCGTTCAACGTCTTCGACGGCGAGAATGATTGGTGACCGCACTCGTGTGCCAGCACCCAGAGACCCGTTCCGAACAGTCCTTGCACAAAAGTGTAAAGACCCCACAACGCCGCACGAATGGGTGTGGACGAGATGTTCTCTGGCGTCACGTAGTGGTGGAAGACGTAAAAGGTTGCGGCCAACGAAGCGACGTCGCGGGCCACATACGCAAGACCACGAGCACCTGATCGCTCAAAGCAATGAGCCGGAATGGCGTCACGGATTTGTTTGATGGTATAGTCTGGGATGTCGAACTCATTCCCGTACGTATCCAGAAGGGTTCCCCTGCCTTTCTTCGGATCGACGGGGGTCTCCGAGTCCAGAGAAGACAAGGACGTGGAAGACGGGGATTGTCTCGGGGTGTCCAAAGGCGACGGTGAAACAGAATTCGACGATGATGAGACCCCAGAATCTTGAAGGGCATTGCGGCGCAAGTCGCCGTTGCGAGGTTTGAAGGTTGTCGACATGTTGGTCCGTTCGATCAGTGTACCTGAGTCGAAGTGCGAAGCAAAGTCGATAAGTGTGGCCAGTTACAAGCGCTGGATGTGAGCCAGTTGAGTTGTATTCGTGAATGGGATTCTCTCAAAGTCTGGCCAGCTTCACAGTTCTGAGGGGGCAAGGAGCTGAATCGCACCAAGATATCAGCAATTGAGCGGAAGGCTACGAGACACAAAGCCCTTCGTGGGTATACATACCGAGGATTGTGTCACGACGATGCAATTGAGTGATGGTAGAGGTGAAAGACGGTGGTTGGCAGGAATTTTTGTTGAAGATCCCAGTTCTGTTCGGAGGGGTACCTAGAATTGAGGAAGTTAGGGGCGATTGTGGTAGGGAAAGAAGTTAGGTAGGTAGGTAGTTCAAAGTCTGCAGCTTTCCTTTCATACGGGGCCCGCTAACAGCCCAGTTAAGTTTAGGTACCTGAGATGATGCGCTTTACTTGAAGTCAAAGCCAACGGTCCAGGCCAACCTGGAAGGTCACTGACCGCCTTTGTACGACACCATAGCCGTACAAGTACTCTTTCCATACATTTCTGTGGGGAAGGTACTTGTGCGAGGCTGATCTCTTCCAGCTCTTCGGGCGTTGTCGGGCACGGCGGGTCGTACGGTTACCTTAGACTTGCCATGCTAAGGTATTCAGGTGCTCATCCAGCCTTGGTTCTAGTGATGGAGAATTCAGATCGCCAATGCTTTGCGGCTTCTCCTACGAATCCGGGGACTTCTCATGTGTAACAGCGTGACAGCTTTGTAGGTAACACATGCTCTCCTACGAAGTACATTGAAACTGCCATCGACCTCGGCAAGGTCAATTGACGATAAAAACGACCGTCTGCATGTGAATGTAAGCGGTCAATCCGAGTGATGAATGCAGTGCTTGGCAACCCCATCATTCAGGGAAATTGTTCGTCCCAACAAAACTGGAGGCCAGCGTTGGGAAGAGATCTGCATCCGGACTAGCCCCTCGAAGGCGGTCAAGCGAGGCTAAGGGTCCACGCTAATGACGCAGGGACGCACTCTCATCGGGAGTTTCAGATCGTCATCAACCCCTCCACGTCATGATTCCCGTCTGTACCTCAACTTCGTCATAACTTACCCAAGGTACCTACTCGTACACATATTACCTACCTTACCAAATAGTCCAAGTGATTGTACGGAGTAAGGTAACGTAAAGGCAGCTAGGTATAAGGTATCATGACCGCGCCTCGTCGGGGCACCCTTTCCCTTGTAGAGCACCATCGCTCGGGCGTCTGGAGAAGTCCAGACCTTGCCACTGTGGGATGAACTATAAAACCTCGACGTCAAATAATCTACAACAAATACCTTATTTACTTATCCGATGACCTTGGCCCTTGCTCTTCCAAGTTCGTGTAGCGCACTGCGCTGCCGCTCGGTAGCTCCGTTCGACGAACCACTACCTAGAGTCTGGTGCGCAAGCCACATCTGCGACGTCACTCCTAGCCTTAATGTGTCGGCTACCTTATGACATGGTGGCTTCCATGCGTCTTTCCGACTCGACCAGCGAAGCACTGCCACCCGGTCCAACGGGATCCAGACTGACGGTGCTACTCTTCAAATTCGGAAGGACGAGGATCACGTCCGCTTGGTTGCGATAGTCCGTCTCACAGTGCAGCTGGGAGACATCGCTTGACGACGCCTCGCCCGATAACCTGGACTCTCCCTCGCCGGCTGAAGGGCGTTGATCGGTGTTGTCCGGGCGGTTGGGAAGCGCGCGGATCTCGACCGTGGGGTACAGGAGGTATCCAGCTCGCTGGGGGAGCAACGCGAGGGGAAACGTGAGGCTCTCGTTTTCCTGCCAAGAGATGGAGCGTCAGATGGGTCGGGTGGCGCGGCGAGCCTGACATACCTTTGCGCGGAAGTGACCCTTCCTGCGTCCAGCGACCAACCACGAGTCGGAGTTCGCTTGCACTTCGTAGGAAAAGTGTAGTGGCCTCTCCTCGCCCTGAGGTGAGGCGTCCATGACACCTGTAGTCGCCCATCTTCTTGTGTGCTTGATCTCTAGATTGGCTGCTATGATTTGACCAACTGCAGCCAACGCAATTGATGACTGGCTGTCGTTGTTCGCCGGCATGATACGTAGTTTAACTGTGTGGACAACAGATACGGAAGGGATTTCGACCGGTATGATGATTCTCCTGTTGAATCGAGCTTCAATTGACGGACCGAAGCTGTCAGCTAGACTTAAGACCCTGTTCATCTGAGATATTTCCTTTAGCATGACGGTTGTATCTGCGGTCAGTATAGACATACCTCGTGCCACTTTCGAAGCCACTGGTAGACCTGCTCCCTTATAGCTGGAGGCAGCCAGACCAGGGTTTGCGGCCAGAGTATTCCTTCAAATAGCCCAAGGTCAATCTCCTGGACTAGAGTGGCCCTTTCGAGTTCCGCTACTGTAAGCTTGGAGCGCACTCCGCGAAGCAGCACGCGGAGCAGTAGGCAAGAAAGATCCTCGAAAGGGCTTCCTCTGATTGCCTCCAAGAACCTTGCCTCAACCAAGAGGGCAATCTCTTCATCCATGCAGGCATAGTCAATAGAAAGCGACAGCGATGTCTGCGCTTTCATTTCCCCACTGGTAGCTTGTTCGTTGTCCCGTCTGGTGATTTTATATATTAGAGATGCCGGCTGCCTTCTGGAGATGTCACATCTTGTTACAAGGGAGCTAGCAGGCTTTGCGTCCAAAGTTGAAGAACCTTCAAGTTTGGAGCCCATCATCCGAAGCGGAACCGAGGTGACTGTGCTGACATTGAACTTGGAAATGAGCATATGCTCCTTGAAATTATCCTGCACGTTTACCCCGAGTGGTAAAACAATGGACACAGACGGGTTAGATGCATAGAAGAAGTGGCCTTTCTCGGTTTTATAGGAGACTTCGAGCTTCAGAGATAGTTTATTGAGATCACTTTCAGAAGTATACGGGATCCGAAGTGTCGCCGAACTTCTTGGGGGTAGGTTTCGGAATTCGATGCCGCCGGTGTGAGAATTCTCTTGGATGGCCATGCTGTCATCGACCGGCACTGTCTCAGCAATTCGAAGTCGAAGGCCGGCGGATGCAGCTCGTATACGGAGCTCGCCTTCTAGGACGTTGTTCCAACCACTATGGATTGTTATCTCAACCGACCTCTTTCGTTCGAGATGAATAAGACTTGAAAGGGAGAGCTTGGCCTGCAGGGCGCTCGCTCGTGAGTAACAGAAGACTTGCGACACTTGTCCAGTTTCGGCTCCACTAGAAGCTGATACTTCTTCAACACTTGCCGGCCTTATCAGATCCTTTTGCAGGCGCATGTCGTGCACGAAGTTGATCTTTTGACATCGCAACAGTATCTTCGTAACCGAGTACACTCCGTATACATTAGCCTGACGTATATTAGCTGATGTCATCAACGCATCCACAACTGCCAGCTTACATTCGAATGCAACCAGAATTTGATCAGTCCAGGCCGTAGGGTAAGAGCCTCATCGCTCTCTAGCCAGATCTCACGCAGTGGTCCATCATCGGTACTGCTAATCTTCACTCTCGCACTTTGTATTGGGATTCTGTCTCCTAGCATGCACCGGAAAGATAACCGCAGTTGGAAGCCGTCTTTATCATCGTAATTTGTGATGTATGGATTGACTTTGATGTTGCGCATATATCTGTTCATAGGAACGGAAATTTCACGGTGCAGCTCGGCGGCGTATGAAAGTAGGTCTGCGCCAAACTCTGTCGTGCCTGGCGAGAAAAGAGAAGGCCGACCACTGGAGATTACAGTGTCGGAAGGGTCTTGCCCAGAACTAATGAGAGCATCGTCCGCTTCACGAGAAGCAATAGATTCTGCAGCGTTCCTGCCAAGGATCTTGAGGATGACACGGACGTAGTCGTCATTTCTACCCAACTTCTTCAAACAACGAGCGTAGAATGTTAATACCGAGAGCTCTAGCAAGTCCCAGTTTCCTTCAGCGTAGAAGGGAGCGATGCGATGGAAGTATGATGCGGCAGTGACATAGTCCCCAAGATAGCTGCAACTGATCAGTGCGTCCCCTATTCAGATCGAAATCAATACTCACTACTTCAGTATGGCCAAGTCTGTACTACACTGGTGCACTGACTTCGTTCTCAGCGCCGCTTCGAAATGTGCAAGGCTTTCTTGTGTGAGAAACTAGTATGGATTATCAGCAACATACATGCGCACTGAATCAAAAGGAATACCTCGTATAATGCGTAAAAGGCTCGTCTACCTTCCAAGGCTAATCGTAATGGCATACATTTAATACCTGCCACTGCCAATGAAGCCAGCTCAGGGCTTCGTGTTTGTAGCTGCTTCGTATTCTGATCGGCAAGGGGGACATTCTCTAAATCAGATTCAGTCTGGAAGCCTGGAAAAAGCGATTTCCCGATATAATCCAGATTCCAGTCACAGTTTTCGCCCAGATGACGCACGGTACGTCTTGCAAGGAGATAGAGTTCGGCTCTAGAGGAGACTAAGCCCTCAGTTCCTGGTTTCACCACTCCAGGTGGCATATGAGAACTCTGTTTCGAGTTCCTGCGCCCTTCATAAGGGTAAGTGGTCTTGTTGCCTGAGTCCTGAGTAGGAGACCCTACGGTCGGTGCAGAGGCGTTTGGAAGGGAGCTTGTCCGGGCAGGGTGCGTCGTACTGTCTGGCCGGATTTCGCTACCTGTTGTCAGTCCATTTAGGCTCCTGGTATGACCGTCATCGGGGTCGACTGAATTGTGGACTCTTCTAGAGGACAGTCGATGTTCGACGGAGGAAGTCACGGTTTCGTGAATTATCTGTTGACAGACTGCAAATACCCAGGACGACGCCATATTCTCCACGAGGACGGCAATTTCTTTAGGGTCACCAATGCGTTGCTTGTCCTTATTTTCAGTGTCATTGCTATCACACTCTATGCCTTTAAACAGGTCGGATCTCAATGTACGAGCAACAGAAGTGATAAACTCCAAGGCCCGGCGGCAAACTTCTGCCAAAGCAAAGAGGTTCTCTGCGTCACCTCCTTGGCGCATGGAATCCCTGCTCTCCAGATGACCGCGCGCCGCAGACCCGGTTTGATCGCAGGGATTGTCTGATCGCAGTGTCTCCTGGGGTCCCGAATCCGAAGATAGTCCACGCCCCAATCGAAGTAATAAGGATAACTGCCTTGCGAAGATGTAGCACTGAAAATCGAAGATGGAAATTTTGTTGGCCAGTATCAATTCTCGGTAATTCTTCTTATTAGCGTTTAACGGCCAGCTTTCAGGACGTTGCCTGAAGGCACTTGTGATGTCTACTTCTGCATTTCGCGATGATTTCTTCTCACCGTTGGTGGCGTCGTGGCGGGCGGTAAGCAAAGCCAACTGAGCTTCTTGAAGGAGTTCTTGGGTATGATCAAGGAAAGTTGCCCCTTGATGATCTCCAAATCCTTCTGACGTCTGCTCACGGACTACAATGTCCAATCCAAGCGCCAACTCATCATAACCAGTTAATGCGTCTTCCACAAGTCCAACACTCTCAAACCCTCTGGCAAGACCCTCTTTCAAAACGAAGAAAGTGCAGAAATTCCACCCCGGCAGGTTTCTCTGTGAGTCTTTCTCGCGGATGTCCTCTTCGTATTGCGTCACTCGCAGATCAAATGATGTAAGAATGAGAGCCTTCAGTTTCGATAACACGTCATCCCAAGGGTCGCTTCTCTCTTGCTGATCATCGTCGTAAGACGTGGTCAGGGTGGGCATTTGAATCTGCGCGCTGTATGGTAGGTCATCTTTCCGGAGGCGAACTTGTGCAGTCCTATCTCTGGCTGTTTTACCAGTCCCGTTGAAATCCGCACTGATTTTCTCAAAAATCGTAGACGAACTTTTTCCCAGAAACCTCGAACCACCTGCCACTTTATCCGCTGTATTTCCACCACCGCCTCCGGCCGACCAACGCGATTGAGCTGCGGCAGGGGTACCGGGTATGACCACATGGAGTATGAGCCACTCGAAAGCATCATGATTCTCTTGCGTGTTAACAGCAGTTGTACTTTGTGTCGGGCGAGTGTGAGCCTTGATCCATTCTCGAAGGAGCTTCCTTGAGGACGCTTTATAGGTTTCACTGTCATCGCAGCGTAGAAGATAGATCTTTAGATACGGTGTTTGGCGGAGGCCAGGTATCTGATGTCTGCGCTCCTTCACAGCTCCAACAGTAGCTTGTTTGGTCGAACCCAGAGCTTTCTGTTGCCCTGGTCCCAAATCAACCTTGTTCGCCCCATTGCCGCTACTCTCAGGTCTCGAAACCGTCGTTGAAGGATCGCTTTGGGTCAGATCCGAGGATGCATCTGACCGTGATGTCATTGGTTTTAAACTGTCATTGTCTGGAATGAGTTCGACATGCAACGAGTTGATCGATCGCAATGGCCGAGATTGGGAGTTCCAGTGCAGATTACGGAGGGGCAGCCGTGTGCCCAAGCCGGGGGCAATGAGCGGAAACACACCGGACGGATCATGGTACTCGACTATGCTCGAGATCGAGACCGACGTCAGCGCAAGCGTGGATAACTTCAACTCGCTGCCACCCTCGACGTACCAGTAACCTTGGAGCTGGATGATTGTTTATCCATCGCAGCTTCGAGCCGCCAAATGGAGCAAAGGCGTGCGATTAAACAGCAGTCGACATGATGCCATGAAATCGTCGCCGTTTCGACTTCCCCATAGCCTGACCGCCCTTTCTGGTGATTTATATCTGCGTGGGGATCATTGAGTTTACTTCACCACTTTGGGTAATTCGTGAACATCCTGCACTAATATCTAAGCGAGACGATCGCCGGTAGGGCTGAGGTTCGACCACTGCAAGGCTGTACTTCTGGGTTACCAGGTATGGTTGACTGTATCCAAAGTAATAACAACTCAACGCAGGCTGTAAGGGAAATGTACTACCAAATTTGATGGACATATCACTGCTTTAAGCTACAGTTCTCCCTCAAAGTTATTGAAAACATCAGAGAAGGGAAAGCGAACCAACACTTCAGCACTCCTAGAAAACTACCTAGATACTGGCGGTAGCAACTTGTTGAGAAAGGCTACAAGAAAAAGGTAGCATAAAAAGTTTGAATCCAGTTCCGGTATTTCTACCAGACGATCATGTAAAATGAACGTGCCAGGGTCGAGCCTGGGATCTTTTGATTCGTAGTCAAACACCTTGTCATGGCCACACATCCTATAGGTTCTCTGCTGGCGGCCACATTGTATATGAATATATTTCAATGCAAATTGGCCAAGATGTACCATAAGCTCTATGAGATTACATCAGCTGTATATACGAATAACCTTGCACAAGTGTTTCATAATCACGCACACAACACCGCCATTACGAGCATTACAAAGTATTTGTATATAGAAATGCAGGTCTTGTAAGTCCCGTGACTATTCTTCTATCAATGCTGAACAGTAGTTATAACATAGATTAGCCTATTGTAGAAGAATTTTGATGGGAAGGGAGCTAGCTAATTCTAATACAAGAATGACCATTACTAGACAAGTATGATTCTTTCTTGATGTATCCTGAGACCATAAGGAAATGTGTCTACAGAATATGCAACACAGATTGATCCCGAAATTCAGAATATGTAAGCTGATCTGATATTGACTACCTGTAATTGTCCTGATACACAAACTAAAGGTACTGTGAGACCCAACTGCCTATAGAGGAATGCGAATCACAACAATCTCGGTCAAATCAGTGAAATGCCAACGCTTCAGAACGGCTCACTGTGAATGTGCGAGAGACAGAAGAAGTATGATAGGAAGCGCACCAAGAGATCATAAAAGTGTCGCTGAATTCGATCTCCGAGAAGCTCCAGAAACATTGATTCGCCGGCGCTGCATCCAGTCATCATACATGATAGCGGCAGATCGGTGACATGTTAACCAGACTCCAAGCTCCGGAAGTCCCATGCCAGAGGCTCACTGTTGCCTCTATCACCGTTACCCTAACCGGACATGGCAATATTCAATAACCTTCGACCAAACGCCCCTGATACCGGCGTTGTAAGTATGAGATGCCATCCATGGCAGCATTCCAAACTTGGGGAACTCGAGTTTTCAGCATGGCCACCAATACAATGACCAGGAGAGGAATCTAGTTCTTGTCAACATTCAATTCAACAATTAGCTAAGGTGAGGGTTGCTAACCCATATGAAGAATAAGTTGCGATCACTCTGGATTCTCTTGACTTTCTTTGCGTGCGCTAGCCTGAGTTGCTCGTGATGCGCGCTTGCTGTGGATCTAGATCTTGTCTTTACGTCGTCTAGCTCCCCGACTGGCGGTCCACTGACTACGTCTTCGTCAAAAGCTTGAGAACATTTTTGGTCAAGCGAAGCCTCTGCCACAGCTTGGACCGCAGATATGGCTTTCGTATCAATATCGCTAGTCGAAGGACCCGGATAGATTTCTTCATAGGCAGGCGGGGCTGATGGCGCTCCCGTCAACAGCTCCCACCAGCCGTAATCTCCGTCTTTGTTGTCGTCGTGTATCGCATTTGATGATGTCCACGGGCGCGATCCACCTCTATGTGGGACTAAGGAACTGATGCGGCGCACCATCGGATACGCTTGATAGTGAGGCAGATTCGGCATTGGAGGAAGGGCCGGAATGGGCAGGTTGGGTAAAGTCCAGTGCACACTTTGTTGGAAGTGTTGGATTTGGGCACTCAGTTGATCTCTCCACGCCGTCATGGCCGCCGATGGTGACAGGAAGCCGGCGTTCGGTTCGATAATCTGCGGAGAGAGCCCAGGCTGGGCACTGGTACGGCTGTTGCGTCTAGATTGACTCCAATAATCGGCAAGCCTGGCCTCCTCTCGCTCCGGGATCACATCAGAGTCATCGTCGTCGCTGTACTCGCCCTCCTCATCGTCGCTACTCGTGATGGATTTGTCGATGGGGAATTGTGGCCTGGATGTGGAAGATGGCGGTTCCCACATTGATCTCAACGACATGACACTGCTTTCGCGGCTCTTGGGGGAATTGGCTCCAGCGCTACGTGACCGAGCGTGATAGTCAACACTACGGGTTGCCTCCAAAACCTCCAGAGATGCCGCTAGATCAGCGGGAGTATACCCACGAAGACTTCGCAGGGTGGGATCGCCGCCAGCGAGCCTCAATCTTCGTACGATATGTGGACGGTTGTGTAAGCTAGCGTAATGCATTGGGCTATAACCCCCCTTATCCCGAACATCCGGGTTAGCACCGCGAGCGAGTAAGCCAGCCACAAATCGATGAAGGCCAAGAGAAGCAGCGTAGTGCAACAGTGAGTGGCCGGTAGGCCGTCGCAAGTTAAAGCGCGGTAGAAAAGGGCTGTCATCCAGATCGATCAGATCAAGGCATGCCAGAAGCGATGCCTCCAGGTCTACTGAAGCCAGCATGGACGCATCCAGAATCGAAGCTTGCCGGTGCTGAGCACCGGCCTGGACGGAACTGGCCGCCCAAGTATTGGGCCCAGAGTTCAAGATCCTCCGAGCAATGTCGCCCGCGTCTTCCATCCTGCCTGTCATCTTGTGACCTACTATATTCAATGCCAGTTTAAGTAGCTGCTGCTCGTCATCGTCAAGATATTTAAACTGAATCTGTTGCTTCGGGACGAGCGTTGCTGGATATTGCTGCATCTGCATCTGCATCTGCTGGACGCGTTGATGTTTGAACGAGACGGGCACCAACCCTGCTTGCGCTGCAGGCGGAAGGAGGCAGACAATTGACGCGTCTCCCCAGTAGGTGGTGGTTGTGGCTTGCGAATCTCCAAACATGACTTCCAACCCTTGGCAAAACCCACTGCCGAGACACGTCACCTCGATACCTCCAGCTCTAGGGCCTTCGCTGGGTATCAACTTGTGGATGGTTGGTGGTCGATGAGGATTCAAGGCAAGAGGAACACCGTATAGTGAGTTAGCAACAGCCTGAGCCATCTGAGCTTGCGACTGGTGCAAGACAGTGGCATTGGGATTGGTACTGATACGTGCACTAGAATTTGGACTTGGGACTCGACTTGGACGTGCTGAGTTCGGTGCGGAGAACATCTGCTGGAGTGGCAAGTTTTCCATGCTCTGCGATCGCTGTGCCGGAGTAAAGTACCCAAGATCAACATTGTTTGGAGTAGGCGGTCCGGTGCTGAACGGAGCGGGGATGGAAGCTGTAGCATACGGACGTTCCGGTTGGGTAATGGCAGGACCGAGTGTTTGAGCGTAAGAGGATACGTTTGCTGGAGGGGTAACATTGAGAGGAGCACCCATCATGAATCTCGGGGTAGACTGGCTCTCTGGTGTCTCCAGCTTCGTCATTGCAAGTCCTGTGGGCACTTTGTTGGGGCCGCTGGCTTTCCTCTTCTTGGTGGAGGGACCGGACGGACCAGACGGGGATGCCTGTCGTGACAGGTTGCGTGGTGTCATGGTAGCTGAGGTGCTTTGAGAAACGATCTGGGACGAGGGTATCGAGTTCAGCGGCGATTGTGCATAAAGAGGCTTGAAGTCGTGCTGCAAGCCTTGAAGGTCCGTCGTAGAATGCGATAATCGAAAAGGAGCGCGTGCGAAGGACGGTCCTGTTGCCACGTTGAAGCCACGTGCAGCAGTAAAGCTTCCCACACCTGGTATTTGGGCACATTCGGCACTATATGACGCATGATGTGACGACGTGGAAGGCGGCGCATGCGTCTTGTGATCATCTGTAATCATGATGGATGTGGTAATTGCTTGAGCGACAAGCCGGTCTTCGTGATCTTTGATCGTGAATATAACCCTATTTTTAAGATCTGGTTATTTGGTGAGAACTCGGTAACACGTGTTGGATACGTACTGGAATCCTAGCTTTTCGTTCTGATGACGGCAGTAACATGCAATGCGCATGGGTGCATCAACCTGCATAGCTCCATCAGGTACTGGAGGTGGAGGGCCGTCGCCTTCTGACTCGGCAGCACTGTCCTTGCTTGGATGTTGCCATTCTCTGAGTTCATGGGTGTTGAAAACGATGACTCTCTTATGTTCATCCTTGAGCCAAGACTCTTCTTCATCGACTTTTTTGAGCTTCTTCCGGGCGGCCCTCTTCCGCTCCCTCGTGATACACCCGGGGCAAATCACAACCTCGCCACCGTTGAGGGATTTGTTCTCTTCGTCGTCGTCGACCGTTGCCACATCACCAGAGGATGGTCGTCTGTGACTTTCTTTCTGGGGTTCTGGTTGAGCACCTGCGGCGCGAGCGAAAGCTCGATGCAATTTCACAGGATCCTGCATAGCACTCGTACAAACGAGCATTGTGTGCAGTTCCAGCGTGTCTGGAGATCGTACCACAGACGGTTTGGAGAGCAGCTTGGGCTTGGATATCGTATGTGTTGGAAGATGCAGCTTGGTGACCCCCGGAGGCATTGGAAACAAAGTCATCTTGATTGGTATCTGAGTCTCTACCCGCGATTTGAGAGGAGTGGGATGAATTGTTAGCCTGGGCGGTAGGTTGCTCACAGGCTGTGACGGCGTGACCGAATATGGAGGAGAAAGATCATTTAAGACTGGGGAGGGAGTTAGGCCGGAGGTAGGCACCGTAGACGGAAGCCCGTTGCTTGTAAAGTCGTAAGCCGTAGGCCAAGTTGGGTTCAGCGATCCTGAGGTCAGTGTTGGCCCAGACACAAAATCTCCACTAGAGCTTGAGGACGGGGAATGGTTATTCATCAGAGCTGAAGGGGATGACTCTTGACTCGTGACCATTGCCGATAGAGGTGAAGCTTCGCGTGAACCCCGTACAAAGACCTCCGACGCATGGACCGGTGACCGCTGCAGATTGTTCAGTGCCAAATGATCCACCATATAGCGTAGCAGAGCACTTACTGGAAGCATCCTTCCGTTGTACCCGAATTTGTTGCCTGGCCTGTGCGTGCGCTGATAGGACAGGTCTATGTTTTTCACAGCGCCAATGGAACTAGAAGCGGAGAGGCCCCCGGCGTCAAATGGACTCGGACTACTCGCGGCACTGTCAAAATCGAAGTGGTTTGCCATTGTCTTATTGCTAAGTTCATAGTCTGTTTCCATGGATAGAGGATCGGAGAGTCCACCAAGGGAGGGGAACCCGGTGTTATCTAGGCTATAACTTGGCTCTTCTCCACCGACCATCGGATCACCGGGCCGCCACCCACTTTCCACTTTCCCATCTGTCATGATCGTGTCTGCTGTAGCCACGGCTGACCCGGACGAGCTCGACGACGTTTTACGTTTGTGTCGTCTCGAGGAATCGGAAGAGGAGTCTTGCGAGGATGTGCCTGGTGAGACCGATAGTCGGGTGGAAAGGGTCTGATCACCTTGATAGTATCTCGACAGTAGATGCTGCGGCTCCTGGTATTGCTTTGATCGCAAAGCTGAGTCCGAGAATTGGTCTTGCTGAAGGCTGCGGGAAGACGGCGACGACGTTACAACCCCGTCTTCAAAAGTCGGCCCGTTGGACGGAGAATCGTGAGGCAGAGCCGAATTGAAGAACTCGAGGTCGGAATCCTGCAGGGCTTCCCCCATGTCCGAATCAAGGATCAGCGGTGGGCTCAAGGTCGAGGTAGTTGAAAGGAATAGATCATCGTCGGTCCTCATCGCCAAGGAGACGATGAGCGATAAGTTACTGAGACGTGGTCCGCAGCGTAAATCAGAGTGTCGCAGTTGTGGTTTGTGCTGGGCCAACCGACTGGGTTCACAGGAGACACCTGTCAACGGCTCGCCTCGAGCGCAGATCTGTCCTTCGTCCCACCGCAGCTAAGTATCACGTTCTTCCTAACAAAAATGCATGGCTGCTATCTATCCGGACTCGAGCAATTCGCCGTAAGGTTATCCGGAAAGGGGGCGGCCGATAAAGAGGTTATCCCAAGGTGGTAGACAAGTCATCCCACGTTCCACAGTAACGTTCGGACGCAGATTGCCAGATTGAGTGCAGTCAATAGACTATAGCGAAGAACATCTAGCTATATACTAGGAGGACGGGAAGATCAAACCGGTTAGGATATGACAGATACTGTTTGTTGTTGGTCGTTCTCTTTGCTGGTCAGTGCACTTGATATCAGAAAGTTGAGGTTCGAGTCGCCTGGAGAAAGGTGGAGAGCAGAGACCACCGAGTTAGCCGCTGCGCTAAGCCTGATTCGAATGTTCTCCACGCAACCTCCACCCCACCACGAGAAAAAGTTTGTCCGAACCAATGCAGCGCCAAGCGTACTACTCTACCCTGCAGGCCAGTCTCAACTTCTTCATATCTTGTTAGTTAGGTTCTGTTCGATCATGTCCAACCGAACGTTTATATGAATGGCTGATGTTTGCAGCATTGACTTCATGGCATCTAGGTCAGTCATTAGCTATCTTTTTGACGGCCTAGATTCTTCTCAATATGAGAACTCTGTGCTGTTGAACACTTCAAGATATCCCTAGCCATTCCGGATGTGGAGCTTCATACGAAGTAATCTATTAATAACTTCGTCACCTGAGTGACATAGGAGAATAGAAGTGGATGACCCTTGAATATACAATCCATTGTCGGCCACCGTTGACGAGGAAGAGCTACATAAAATCAACTCAACCACTAGATTCGTCCACGCCACCATTTGCCAGGGTTCGCTTGACGATATACCCATTTGTATCATTGCCAGCCACGCCATTCTCCTGATTGGGTTGAGGGCGATCAAGGTCATTCAGCGGGATATTGTTTGGAGAGCTCGCACTCTGTGCTGGGGATGCTGCACGAGGAGATACGACGTGCGGAGTGCCGGCCTGGGAGGCCCTCTCGCCGATGACCGAGCGCCCAATGCGGAAGACAGGTCTCGGAGGACTATTGTCGGCAGTCCTCCGTCCGAATTGCAGCTGATTCTGGCGATGTCGTTCGCGGATGTGTTGCGCCTCATCATGCACATGTTCTCCGATGTGAAACGGTTCCGGCTCATCTCGACTGCTTGAATCGAGGGCGTTTGATATTGTACGGGGTAGGTAAAACCCTAGCTTTCCCAAGGGGATGCTGAGACCATGCACAATCTGTCTAAAATGAGTCTTGTATCCAGCCGGGTTCGGGTGAGCCTTACTATACTGCATATAGCCAGGAACCAGATGACCACAGTCATTACCTCACCCAGCCTCGCAGCATCTTTGCGTTCCACGTCGTCGACAGTGATCTCATGCAGGAACTCCAAACTGATGTAGAGGTAGAACACGGCGCTCACGCCGATTGGACCAAAGAACCCAACAAATAGCGCTTGCCTCTGCTCCTCGATCTGTCTGATCTTTTTGTGCATAGCATATATAATCGGTACTCGACGGAATAACAGGACCAAAATCCCCAGAAAGATGAGGCGGTAAATGGGAATAACGTCGTTGTTCAGGAACGTGCTCCACGGACATACGGCGCCGAACCACATAAAGACTGAGAGATTGAGAAGCATGTCGATGGTCGGCTGCAAAGAGTCATCAAGTGTTTCCAGTCGGAACCAATCGCTGTGTTACGCATTAATATCCATAGCCGGCGAGTAACTGAGAACCCAACACTTACTCAATCGTGAAGACGTTTCCAGCGATGAAACATGCCAACACATCATCACTCCCGATCATGCCGCAAGTACCGACGATAAATAGCTAGAAGACCTCTTTCAGTTTGATCCATCACTCGAAGCCATCCGGGAGCTTTCTGCAATACGTACTGCTAGGGTGATAGCAAAAACCAGAAAGCTTTCTCTGTCTACAAATTTCTTCTCCTCTGCCCAGTGCAGCAACTCTTTCGCGATCCAACCGACCGTAGCGCCGTAGATGACGCTGAGGAGGATAGTGTAACCCCATGTTTCTCCAAACCAAAGCCCCATCGCTGCCCTAGCTCCGCCAGTTTGGCCTGTGCCTCCTTCTCCGGTGTACTTGATCAGATATAGAGCAAGGAAAAGGAAAGGATATCCTAAGCCGTCGTTTGCACCAGACTCGGCGATAACGATCCTCTGTAGGTCTTTCGGGATGTTTTTGTCCGCGAACTTGCCCTTAACGATGGAATTGGACAGCACCGGATCGGTCGGGGTAACACAAGCCCCGACAGCCAAGGCGTGAACGAAGGGCAAATGCGGCACCATACCCCAGACTATCAGGCTGCTGCAGAGCCACATTGCTGTCATGCCTGGGCCAAGCAGAAGCGAGAGACTTTTCCATTCCCGAAAAAGGTACTTGCTGGGCAGCTGTACGCCTGCAAGCACCAGCTGCACACCGAGGACAAGTCTGGTGAAGTACAATGTGATCGTGCCTAGGTCTATGGTGGATCCATTGGCGTACTCCAGAGGCCTCACCAGGTTAGCGGCATGCGGAGAGAAGGCAACACCAGCCAACAACGATATTACTGGAAGTATGTCAGTAACTGTCGGCTTGTTCCCAGTAGAGGCGGAGATATTGAAGGGAGAGAGATAGCACATACATGCTTCGGACAGGTAAAATTTCTCTTTGAAGAGATAGGAAACCAAGCCAAATAGTGTGATGAAGCCTCCAAGTGTAGCACACACGATATTGAAGTTTGAAAGTACTAGAGTGGGCATTTCGGAATGGTCAGGATGAGTCTCTAGATACTTCGCTGCAAACACAGACAATTTGGTTCTTGTTAGCTAACACCACGCTCTGATCCGAGAAGCAGATTCTCGCCAACGATTATTGAGAGACACTCAGTTTCCACTGGTGTTATTGAGCCATTGAGAAGCTGTAGGTGAGATTGAGATACAACAAAAAAGAAGATGGCTGCCACGGTGACTTCAAAGCTGGATGATAGATGGTGAGAGCGGAGGGTCGCTATTCTACCTATGGCAGGCTGCCGGTGATATCGATAAGGTAAAGGGACTGCTTTGACAGTGGGACGCTTTGGGGGGGTTCACGCTAAATGGATGGCGGGGCCGATCAGTTATCAATCATCAATCAACCTTTTATCACAACGTCAAGGCCAAGGTGCTAAGCTTAACCTTGCACAAGATCTATTTTCCTGCATGTGTACTCGAGTTAGGTACCTTACCTACACAAGGTAGGTATAAACCTGGTACCTTACAGTATCCAAATGTGCCGTCAACCATGACATGTCAATTCAGCACTCAAAAAACACCTGAAAGAGTTGTCTGGAGGCACGTCATCGTAATGTTTGTCTCTCATTTGATTCGGTAAGCTAGTTGGTCCGGGATTATAGTAGTGCGCTGTTGAGGGTGCGGAGGCAGAGTCAAGAATATGAATACTTGGACGAATCCGGTCACGAAGCTAACATTGATAGATTCCCTCAAAGACTAAGGTAAGGTAAGACGCTCATGTTCCGTTTAAAAGCCCAAATTGGCTGAAACGTGGTAAGATTGCCATGGCAGTAGAGCCCCGGGATATCATAAATACACAGATTCAGTACCTAGCCTGCAATCACCTTAAAGAATGCAATTCCTTGCCCCATCCTGTGCTAGTCTATCGGCCTCGACATTACCAGCATGGTTGGCATGGCCTTTGATCCATTCGAACAGCGTCTTCACGCCAAAAGCGTTGCGCTCCTCGATCTTGGACAGGACGTTTTCGATGATGTCTTTGTTCTCGACCGGCTTCCGGGTCGACGTCTGCCATCCATTCCTGCGCCAGTTGATGTACCATACCGTGACACAGTCGATGGAATACTTGCTATCGGTGATGATCGTAAGGTCTCGATTTCGAGGGGCAATCTCCAGAGCTCGTAGCATCGCCGTAAGCTCGGCGCGCTGATTGGTCTGTCGTGAGCCTGGTAAGGGCTCTGAAACGTTTCTGCTGGCCATCCAATCAGTACTTGGCAAAGCATCTATCCCTTCCCTTGAGAACTCCGTACCTGTCGTCACTTGGACCAAAAAACACCCCAACACCTGCGCGAGCCCCAGCAGCGCCATTACTCAATGAACTGCCATCCGTATAGATGCGTAGCATTCCCGACTCAGATGGACCGGTCGCCTGTCGTTTCAACGCCTTTCTCTGCCGCTCTGACTTATATTCAACCTGGCCGGAAATGCCACTGAGGAAAACGTTGGGGTCAAATCCATCCTCCGCTCCTGGAGGCAGAGCTCCTGTGCCAGGCTCGAAATCCTCCTCGACGTATGACAAGGTTGGCGGCTCAACCTTTTTCTGCTTCTTGGGGACAGGTGTGTTCTCCTTCTTGGAAGTCGGCATGTCCGATGTGATCGTCGTTGGTGACTTACCAGGCTCTTTTTCACTCGCGGTGACCGTGTTACGCTGCCCGTCCCGTACGAATTTCTCAGCTTCTGCCCTACTGGCGAAGCACTTGTGCTTTGGCTTTGTCCATCCGACGATCTGCTTCTGTGCGGAAGGCCAGTCGAGGTAGACTCCCGGTACACGCCCACTTTGCACAGCGTAGAATTTGTATGGCTGGGAGGACGATACGCCTTGAACATGGGACGGGTTGCCACCAGCCAGGAATGATTCGGCATCAGTAAGGGATGTGAATGACTTAACTGCAAACAAGTGCTTACGTTAGTTCGAGTACGACATGGCCAGGCAGACCAGACTCACAAGTTGCGTTCTTGAACCCGGTGACTTCGGCTAGACAATCAGACCAGCTGTGATAGATGCCCGGATGATAGCCAACCCTTACAGCGTAGAATTTCGGTTCAGTGGCTCGCTTTCGTTTCGTTCCGGCAGAAGATGTAGTGCTCGATGGAGATGCTGGCTTTGTATTGTTGGATATGAAGTGTGGCTCTTCAGTACCAGCAGGCATAGACAGGTCGTCCCAGGACATGGGATGTTCAAGAGCAGCCATGTCAGTGTTGAGGCCCAAAGCTTGATAGACTGACACCGCCAACACAGGCCGAGTTATAAATGCGTCCCAACTCCTAGCCCAAGATCCTGGGTCGCCAAGTGTCTGGTTCTCGCAATAGCAGACCGCTGACCGGTGAAAGGTGGGTGCTGACAGCGCTCGAACGCCCACAAGACTGAGACTCTGTACGCAAGCAATTGTGACACCGTCCCTTCAATCGTTTGGTGATCTTACTTCTGGAGATCTTGCAAGTAAGAATGGCCTATAGCAAACCTGCCTATTGGCTGTGTGAAGACACTGAATAGAAACTTTAGGTAGCTGTAACGTTGATTGTGCCGTTAGTGACGTTCAGTGGAGTTGTGTATGGTTATGCACTATTGCTCTGGTACATAAGTCGTCCTTCCTGATGAAGACCCTGATATCAACTCTATGTATTTAGCACCCTGATTTGGTAGAACAACAAACCTGGGGCAGCGAACATACACTGGAGCTCAACCGCAGAAGTAGCCAGTACGATAGCCGTACTCGTACACTAGAAGCGTCGCAGAAATACGAGAAGCCAGCCCCTTACATCCTACAGCAAGAAAATTACACTACAAGAGTACAGTAAAGCCTCGGGCTTTCAAGATTGTTATTCACGCCTCCAGCGAACCCAAAATTCCTCAGCCACGTGCTGTGGAATCATGAGGACTATAGACTATGAAGCTATATACGACATAAAATGGCTTGCCCAAACGTTCCATATATACAATTGACTTCGTACGTATGTGCTGGATCGAAATTCAATCCTCTTCATAACTTTGACTGCACCCAAAGGCTAACTTTCTCAAACCCAGCTGGGCCGTCATAGATCTGCTGCTCGACTGCTCTACTGTTGATCTAGATTGGCGGAGTTAGCGGACATGGGTTGTTGAAGCCTACAAAAGGCGGACTCACATGCTTTGGTCCAAGCTCACTTACGCTTCCTACTCCCAGGAGTCGCATGGCAGTAAGAGTTTCGTCTTGAAGTACTAAAGAGGATGCAGTCAGATTGTTGCCATCTCATGCTAAAGTATTCGACTTACTCTTGAGAGTTCTCTCGACGCCCTCCGGGCCTCCAGCACCCAAACCCCACAGAGCAGCTCTACCGATCCCGACACCTCTTGCGCCGAGACAGAGGGCTTTGACGACGTCCGTGCCTCTTTTTATGCCACCGTCGACCAGCACTTCCACCTTGCCAAAGACTTCGGGACAGTACTTCCTGATCTCGAGCAGAGTATGTACCGCAGGCGGTGCAGTATCTGCTGCCCGTCCTCCATGATTTGATAAAATTATGCCTTTCACTTGTGGAGCGTAGAGAGACGCCAGATATGCATCCTCATGGGTCTGGATACCTTTAAGGACAATAGGCAAAGATGTATGCTTAGCCAGCCATGGTAGCGTGTTCTTCCAGGTCAGACGCGGGGAAGTGCCGAAGAAGAGTTGTTGACCTATTCCACCACCACCTAACTTCTCATCAGAAGCTGACTGGACGGCGGATGTAATTGGTAGGTTGGCTGCTATGTTTTGAGAGCGCTCATCATGTTCCCTCTTCCCAGGCACTGGCGCATCCAGCGTCAGACAGACAAATTTGATCTTATCGGCTAGTTTGTTGATCCTCACAAGCATGTTTTCGCTCTTCTTCCTGTCTATCTGAACATAGATTTGCCAACCAAATACTTGGCCCGGGACAGCATCCGCAACAATTTGCTCTGGTGTCATGGAGGCGTTATTCGAAATGATTTGCAGGGCGCCAAACTTGGAACATGCCTTGCCGATCCCAGCTTCCCCGGTGGGGTGTGCCAGCCTTGCCATTGCTGCTGGAGAAACGTATAGTGGAAGTCCAACAGGATTCCCGAACAGGGACGTCGACAGGTCACACTTCTCGCAATCAATGAATATTCGAGGCCGTAACAGAATCGAACGATATGCCTCGTTGTTGAGACGCTTCGATATAAGGTCATCGCCACCGGAGAAGTAGTACGCCCACGCCTTTTTACTAATCTTTCTCGTCGCAACGTCCTCAATCTCATCTAGATTGAGGAGGTTTTCTAGAGGTTGCTCAGCAAGCCCTTCATCGGTTGTATCCTTGCTGGCTGGGGACTTCGACTGGGTCAGCGAGGCAGGGTCGACCGTCCCGAGCTTTGCTTCAGGCTTAAGACTCTCTTCGAGTGTTCCAGGCGGATGAACGGGATCGTACTCTTCGGTGGCATCCTTCCCAGCCAGTTTCAATATGATCTTGGATCCTCCGGGATGCCTTGACAGGAAGTCCGTAACCTGGGAGAGTTCAGCCGAGCCATTATACAGGAGTTTCAATGACTAGATTGCAAATGAGTACACTCACATCATAGACCTGGTTATAAAGAATGACCCAGCAGCTCTCCGCAGTGTTGTGCTTTGCGACTGGCGAGTTCACAATCAGCACACGGTTACACGCTAGGTAAAGAAAGCATGTAGGTCTCTATCACATACCTTCACTTGCGTCGAGTATCCTCGCCATGACGGATTATGGTGTATGCCTGCAACATGCAAACTTTCAGAGTACGGAGCCCTTATCAGTACCCAACATTCCATCTTGGCGGCTGATATTGTTGTTGATGCTGACTCGGTCCTCGGTGGAATGGGACCCGAATCGCAAAAGCGCATGACGCATGTCGCTTATACTTGTAGCGCGCATGTTTCCGTAGAAGAAAGTCTAATTCTTAAAACTCCCTATATATTGAGGGTTCTCTGATATGTGGCTTCAGAGAGCATCAGGATGTTCGAGGTCAGTTCAGGGTGTAAGCGGATCACCAACCGTGCATCACTGACACCCTGCAGCCACACGCCGGAGATAGGTATCGTCTTCGACTACACCGCGCTCGATCTGTCGTCTTGACGCCGCGAGAGCTGGTCGAAGTCCGGGCTGCTCAGCGAACCTTTGAAGGCGCATACGTCCGCACATCGTTATCGCAGTTCTCCTTCGCTCTCGTCGTTCTGCGAATCTTCACTGCCGAGTTCTACAGCATCGGCGCCCTTTTTGCGGTTTACGGCGCCGGAGTTCTCTTCACCGGATGGTTCAGAAGGCAGCAGGGAAACAAACAGTTCTTCTCCGAGTTTGGCGACGATGGGTTACACAGGAAGAAGTTTCGAACAAGCGGGAATGTGGTCTTCGTCCTCACCGCGATCTCGGTTGCCGCGTACGCGAGTCTGATGACTTTGACTCTAAAATTGAGCTCTTGACGAGACATCCGATGTCTGCTATATGTTTTCTGCTGTCGGTCATTCTGGAGCAAGGCAGCATCGCTATATTGGTTTCTCAAAAAGTCTCGGTCCTGACATCATCACTTTTTCTCATGGTTCGGCGTATGACTCTGCGAATTTGGATGGCCAATAAGAGCTCAGTTGGTGCAAGGGAAAAGCAATATATGCTGTATGTCGGAGCGATAGTTGATCGGGATCTCCCTACGTTCAGAATGGTCATGTATCAGATATGTTGGTAGATTATGTTCTGCGGAATGGCAAGACCCGAATGCTGTGTCAAAGCCACTGCTGCATGGAGTATGAGTACAATTGATCCTGTTACTCATTTTGTCACTCACAGCGTGAAAAGATCATAATTGCATTTCCATCGATGTATTGTCAACTAGATTCCCATAGTGCTTCTCGAAATGCTCCAAACGAATCAATGTGTTTCCAAAACAGATGTTAAAAGCCCATGGATATAGAAGTGACTTGACTAACAACCTTGTCTCCGTCGTTGCTCAGGGTCCAACGTGTACAATCACTAGCACGGTCTCATCAGGTTTGGGGAAGTAAGGTATGAAGGTACAACGCATTAATATGATACAGTGCGGGAAAAAACTCTGTGCCATTCACATCATAGGCAAAAAAACCACCACTTTTTCTAGTAAATCCTGCCACCCCTGTATTCATTCATTCTATCATCACAAAACAAAGTTCACAATCTTCACAACTGCACCTCATACATCAGCAATGTCTCACTCATTGTCTGAGTATATTAAAGATCTCATCAACAGTCAATTGTTCTGTGAGATGTTGATTTCATCAATTCATGAAAACATAAAAATGTCTATTCAACAAATTCAGAAGATACAGAGCAATCAGTGAGTATAAGAATCTTTTAAGATCTTCAGATTTAAAAAGAATGATTATTTTAGAATTCTGATCTCAGCAATGAAAGAGATTCTTGCTGAATATTTTGAGAAAAAGATTTTGAATATATTGTGATGAGATGAAATGATTTTTTTAAAACAAATTTGAAATCAATATCAATCTCAGAACATTGTTTAATGTTTTAAAGAGAATAAAACATATACAGAAGATGATAAGAATTTTTGTTTGATGATTCAATAATTAATATTTATGATTTTAATAGTTACAACAGAAAGCTGCTCAACAAAATCATGAATTATGTGTGAAATAACTTATATAATTAGTCAATTAAACTGTAGATTAACTTATCTTTATTAATGAGTCAGCTACAAATAAACAGAATAAGAATTGAAAGTTTGACTGAACTCATTGAGAAATAAGAATCTTAATATCAATCTTATTAAAATGAAGTGAACAGTGAAGTATACTGCTGATATACACTGTTAAAAAATACATAACATAAACAATTAAACAGAACTCTATAACAGAAGTTTTATTTAACTTCTTTATATAAAATAAGATTCTGTTGCAGTGTAGTTCTTTTTTGAGATCAAAATTTGTTTTTATCATAAATAATATATCTATTCATCATTTCAAGATATGTCTTCTGATTTCTCTGTGTTTATTAATTAACAGATTATTAAAAACTAATCAACATATGCACTGAGACTGATGTAAAACTTATTTTTCTTTCTTTTTATTTTTCTGATTACAATCTCATTAAATAGTTCTTTATTGTTTTTAAATAATAAATGCAACAATATGAAGATCTTGCAGAGAAGTATAAGAATGACTTTAAAGAATTTATATAATTGACAGTGAAAAAATATAACAAAAATAAACATTTAGAGACACATTTTCAAAGTGTATATATAGAAATGAAATTAACAGTCACTGACAATGACTACAATTATGACTACAAGTTGTAGATAGATTTAAAAAATAAAAATATATAAATTTAATACTATTTAAAACTTCAGAAACTCTGCAACTGTTGTTAACTATATTAATGAGTTGACAGTATCACTTTTTTTTCTTATAATTCTCATATTTCTCATAATTCTTCTCTCTTTATTTCACTTTTTAACTCTCTTCTTTAACTGTTTTTTTAGATTTAAAGAGATATTCAAGTCTCTTCAGTCTTAAATCTCTGTTTTTTTTATTTATTTTACATTATACAGTTGATCTTACAGCTATTTGTATACATTCTTCAGCAATATTGAGTACTTTGATACTCACTTCTTAAATTACTTTATATACTGATATAGAAGCTTCATGAATTCTGTATTGTCACTGTTGACAGAATTGCTTTTTTTCTCATGTAAAATTATTGTAAAAATAAGTGATGCAGAAACTGCAGAGCAGACTTTAAAGAAGAATTTAAAGATAGCTAAAGTGAGAATGAACAAAAAAAATACATTGAATAATGCAAAAAATATTGTAAAAAAGATAAAGAAGACAGAGCAGTATATAAATGTTGATAAAATTATAGATATAATGATGAAGATAGATAGAGTAAAGAAGACATGTATGATGATGAATATTGTTAGAAACTCTGCATAAACATTGATGACATTGATGATATTAACAACATTGATAATATCTGTTTCATATGAACATAAACAGATGCAGAAAACAAAAATAATATAAAAAATGAAGCAGACTGTGAAGCAGACTCAGAAATTGAAGAAAGAAGTTAATTGAACATATGAAGCACTCAAAGAGAAGAACTTTCAATGATGACATCATCATTATTAATGATTCTATTTCAGACAGTGAAATAATTAAAATTCAGAACATAATGTTTTTCTTTTAGCATTAAGTATTTTTTATTTTTATTCTTGCACTTTACATTTTCACAATATCATTAATGCATTAACTGTCTCATATAATTGTTCAGTCTCAATTTCAGCTTCTTTTATTTCTTTTATAACTGCTTAATGTTTATCTGTAACTATTTTCTAAATAAAATTAATATAAAAGTTCTATAGAAAGCAATTAATTTATTTTTTTCTTTTGAAAGAAGATTTCTTTTTTTTTTGAGAACTTTAATTCATTGTTGTCTGTGAAGAAGTCTTGAATAGATTTTAAGACTGTTTTCTGTGTAAATTTGATATTTATAGACATATAAATACTCTTTTTTTTGTTTTTATGTCAGATTAGAAGTATAGTTTTTAAATTGATTCATTTTTTAACATTTTTCAGATTTAAGATCATGATATTCTGTTTTTTAATCTCACTGAACAATAGTTCTGCTCTGATTTGCTGTCATTGCACTTAATATTTTTTTAATTAAGTTTTTTTCTTCAATCTGATCTGCTCATTTGTCAGAAATGTTGAATAGTCAAAATTGATGAAATCAATCATCTTAATCTTGAAATACTGATTTATTTTATTCAGAAAAACAGTTCAATGAATGAGAAACATAACTGAGATCTTAAATGAAATCTTCTTCATTAAATTGACAGTGTCAATGTTCTCAAATTCATTGACATCAATATTCTCAACATTCTTGAATAATAAAGACAAAAAAGAATGTTTGAGATCTTTCAGAGTCAATTTTGATGAAATTTTTGTCTTAGAATTCTTCTTTTTACTCTTCAGCATTGAGACTGTTGTTATAGGGCTCAGGGGGTGTCAACTGGTCTTGTGGGTGTGTGATTTTGTGGGTGGATATGGGGGTGACAGGATTTACTAGAAAAGTAGTGGTTTTTTTGCCTATGATGTGAATGGCACAGAGTTTTTTCCCGCACTGTACCTTAGGTACATATATTTGAAGTATCGTGGGTGAGTCGTGTGTAACGATTGGCGCACAAGTATAAACACACCCTTAGAATGGCCATGTGGTTCACTCAGCCTCGCCTTCTCAGATTTAACCTCGACTACGACGACGTCGCCATCGCACTCCTCAACAGATACGCTGTCTACCCTACTCTTACCTTACGAGTACTGACAAATGCAGCATGTGTAGATCAATCTGTTGAAGAACACCACGCTAGCAAAAGCTTATTTACACACTTTCAGCCACCAGAAATTGTCCCTTGCTGTAACGGCCCGAGAAGGTTCGGTGTCATCGGCGTTTGTTTTGAAATCTTTCGAAAAGCAGCCCGGAGCTTGTGGCTCGCGCCACTTCGTTCCCACGACCCTTCAACAGACACTTGAACGCATACGGTACATATCTATTCCTATGCCTCTGCTCAGTGATTCAGACACGGCGCCCGCGAGCTCCACAGCTCGCTTGCTATCAACGCGCAAACAGAGTCAACACTCGATCATCGCAAAAGCAGCTATCATGAACGTGGCAACACCCTCGATTGACGCTGTGCAGGCGACAGAGAACCATGATATCTCCATGTCGAGCCTAGCACCTCCGCAAAGGACTACGAGTGGGCGGATGAGCGAAGGCGACGCAGGAAACGGTTCGGAATATAAGCCTGGCTCTTTAGGAGTTGCTTTGCGCGGAGCTTCGAGGGACGGGGTCGGCCATGCGCTGTCTGACACGCCCGCCACCACCGCACCCAACAGTCCTAAAATGTGAGTACTTATTCGGGAGATGATTGAACTTCTCAATAGTACAGGAGAGTACTAACTCTGCAACTCTGCGTCCAGCCCGCCGCTACAACATAACTCTGGCTCATCCACTCCGTCATCCCGCAGCCGTCCGACCACGCTTGATATTCCTGGCTTGACCAGATCGAAAGTCTCCCCAGATGGACGAATCGCACAGCGGGATGTGGGGGCCAAGCTGGTTATTGTCATGGTTGGCCTTCCGGCTCGGGGCAAGAGCTATGTGACCAAGAAGATCGCGCGATATTTGAACTGGCAGCAGCATGATACAAGAATTTTCAATGTTGGTGAGAGAAGGCGAGTAGCAGCCGGCGGGCAGGGGCGTATCCCACAACCGGATCCGCAACCAACAGGAAGACGTGATGACCTGGTCACACGAACAAGCATCAGTACTGGCGCGCCGAATGGTATCGTTGTGCAGAAAGAGCTACTAGATCCGCCAACCATCGCAGCGAAAGTACTAATAAATGACCGTTCTGAGACTGCGGACGAGAACGCCTCTCGGCCTACTGATGATATTGCTGCTCATCCACCCAATGGCGAATCTGCGGATGTGAAGGCTTCCAAGCAAGACGACAGCATCTCCCTCGAGCCAGCACCCGAGGATATTGCGAAGACCTCCAGCCACGAGGAACTGCCCGGTGTGGAAGCGATGGAACAGTCGGCAAGCTTCTTCGATCCGCAGAACGTAAAGGCTGCGCAGATAAGGGAACAAGTAGCATTGGCCACTCTTGATGAGCTTCTTGACTACGTGCTAGATCAAGGGGGTTCTGTCGGTATCCTTGATGCGACGAACAGCACCTTGGAGAGGCGGAAACTCATCATGAAGAAGGTGCGACAGCGAGCGGGACCGGAGTTGGGGGTCCTCTTCCTTGAGAGTCAGTGTGTGGATCCGATTGTAGGTACTTCGGGGTTACTATAACAGCAGCCTTCCATACTAAACACGTGTGCAGCTTCTCGAATCGAACATGCGGCTCAAACTATCAGGGCCAGATTACAAAGATCAAGATCCCATCACCGCCCTAGCCGACTTCAAGAAACGAGTGGCCTTGTATCAGAAAAGCTATGTCCCACTCGGAGAGTACGAGGAGAAGAACGACATACCGTACATTCAAGTAGGTTTCATGTCGCAGACTTCTTGAACTGTCACGCTCGTATACTGATCTTATCTAGATGATCGATGTCGGTCGTAAGGTAGTGTCCCATCAAATTCGAGGCTTCCTCTCCGCCCAGACTGTTTACTACCTACTCAACTTCAATCTTTCGCCAAGACAGATTTGGATCACCAGACATGGTGAGTCGATGGATAATGTGAATGGTAAGATTGGGGGAGATTCAGACTTGAGTGAAAACGGACATCATTACGCCAAGGCCTTGACAAGGTTCATTAACCATGAAAGGAAGGAATGGGAGGTCCGCCAGCAGGCCAAGGCGCTATCCACACATTTTCCGCCCCGCCCTGGAGATACTACACCACCGAATCCCGAATACTCCAGCCATGGCGAAAACCAGAACGGACCTTCGCAGAAAAGCTTCTGTGTTTGGACGTCTATGCTGAAGCGGAGCATACAAACCGCCCAGTACTTCGACGAGGAAGATTTTGATATCAAACAGATGAAGATGTTGGACGAGCTCAATGCCGGTACCATGGAAGGACTAACATACGATGAGATTCGAGATCGATTTAGCGACGAGTACGCCCTACGGAAGCAGGACAAAATGCACTACCGATACCCTGGGGCGGGTGGTGAAGGGTACTTGGACATCATCAATCGTCTTCGAGCAGTCATTGTCGAGGTCGAGAGAATGACGGACCACGTACTGCTCATTGGCCACCGGTCGGTGGCTCGTGTCCTACTAGCCTACTTCAAAGGCCTCAAACGCGAAGATGTCGCCGATCTTGATGTTCCGCTTGGGATGCTGTATATGCTCGAACCGGTAAGTCAATCGCCTTCAATATTTCACTCTTCAACAGTGCTGATTGCGTCAATTCAGAAACCATATGGTGTAGAATTTAAGGCGTACCGTTACAACGCCCAGAGTGATTGGTTCGACTACATCCCCGGTTACGAACTGCGCCGTTCGAATTGCCCTTTCAACTGAGTCTAGTCGTTCGTCGAACTCAGTACATGGCCTGAAGGGTCATAGAGCCTATTGTTGATTGATGATCACGAAGACCGGGAGCGCTTATTCTTGGCTTGGTTCAGGTGTGCAACGGGGGCCCTGGTGGTCGATTACTGAGAATGAGTTGATGATTGATGATGATTGATCACTGATAGTATGTAATAACTGGGGTCACTCCTTGGCTTCTGCGTTCTCTATGTCCGTCCTTCTGTACCATTACGGCGTTCAAGACAGGTCTCGTCGAAGCAAGGTGTCGCAGGCAAAGATGGATCCTATGAGCTCATGGCATAGCAGCAGGCGTTTGGATAGGTAGATCACTTGCTTCTGGGGCTTGTATCGGATAGGCATAGGCCAGAATGTACTATTACTTTAGGTAGGTAGCTTGAGTATGTTGAAGCTCCTCTCTCCATAGCCGGAGGCCCTTGGCAAAGCGAATCTTACCTAACACTCAGATATGATCACTTCCAATAACCAACATTGTGCTCTTGACAGCATGCTACTCTCAAGTAAGCCTCCGGCGCTCGGCTACGTTATGGCCCTAGAGATTTCGCAGCTCCGTAGGTTGGTAAGGATTCTCGGACTTAAGCATGCCCCGCATATCCATCAATATGCAGGGTAAACACGACTACCTACCATGCATCTCAGCCGAGTAGGATCGCATTGTCATTGGTGTCCTGTACGAGTACAGTGACTACCAGACCGCTGGAGGAATCCAAAGGAGCTTGGAATACGTGATCATGTCAAGTCAATTTTTTGCAATATATATCTTGCGCGTCCTCACACAATCAAAAAGAAAGCACCAGCAGGGCACATGGCTTCCCGTGGGAGATCTGGCCATGCCTCGGGCGGAAAGCATCACATTGTTCAGCGCATGAAAAAATATCGTCGACCGGATGGACGTGGCGTGCTCATTGCACCTTCCCCGAGCAAGCTTGAAGAGCTGCGATACAACTTACCGTTGGAGCACCAAGAGGGAGAGTTTGATGTCTATATCCACGGCTCACCTGAACATGTGCGTGTTGCATGCAGCCGGATTTCATAATGTATAGGAAGAAGCTAACACGACCTTGGAAGCTCGATGCCATTCGAGAGATTCATGCCCATCACGAGAACAGACGGGAACGCCTCCGTGAGGAACACGCAACTGTCTACGAGGAATTTGAAACGGTTCACGCCGAATTGGATGCGCTTTCGAAGGAGCTTCACTCGCTTACCGAGCATGGCGTTGCTTTGGATGCCAACTTTTCCAAGTTTGGGTACAGTGCACATTTGAGTAAGTGGGAGCTCGCCAGCTCGAGCGTTTGAGAGTCGATCAAAGTTCCCGCTGACCAGGTGCAGGAACGCACGACTCGGATTCCAGGAGTAACTCCATGCATGGGGACCATTCAGCACCACACGGAGGGCATGACTGGGCATCTGAACGGCGAAGGGGTCAGGCAATGAAGCTCTGGAGGAGGCCTGTGGTCCGGCAGTACTTTCACAAAGGCCTGTTGTGGCGTGCGTCAGAGGTCGAGGAAGTGGCTTCGTTCGAGCTGTTCGTGGACCTTCTCTATGTCGGGATCATTGCTATCAACGGCGACAAGGCTGCCGAGGACCCAACAGGAGCGGCATTGCTGCGCTTTTCGATAACATTCATCCTGAGCTGGAAATTATGGAGCGATCTAACGACGGTCGTCAGCTGGTTTGAGACTGGTCTTTTTCTCTGAGAGGTCAAGTCAAAAGACTCGAGACTGATATGTTCTAGATGATATCGTTCAACGAATGTGCATCCTTCTGTGCATGGCCTGCCTCTTTGGATACACCACGAATATCAATGCCTCTTTCGATACCACCTACACGCAGCTGATAGCTTTCTACGTGGGTAACCTGGAGAAGTTTCTCTCCGTTCATCTTGCTGACAGAGGTCGTTTCCTGTCTCCAGCTTACACAGCGGCTGTTCGGCGCAGTATACTACCTTTGGATCGCGTACCTGATCCCTATGATCCACAGCGTAATGATTTGCCACGCCGTGCTGGTTGTCATACCGAGCTCCCTCTGGATCGCGAGTATCCACGTACCAGAGCCCCAGAGGCTAGCACTGATTTGGATTGCCATAGTACTCGACCTTTTCGGTCAAACAATCCTGATCTTTTTTTTTAGAGCGCCTGGCTGGCTCCGTAAAGCTATTGGTGGTTGGATCGAGAAGCACTTTGATTTCTACCCTGGTCAGTTCAACCTGACCCTGAATTCGACCAGTGCTGACAGCCTCTTACCAAAGCTGTGAACATCGAACATAAAAGTATGAGGCTAGCCGCTCTATTGTGGACATAACATAGCCCATCCCCATTCGCACTGTTGCTATTGAAAGCTTTGTTGAGATGGGAGACGCGGAGAAGTTCGTCTTCAACGGCATCTCTCCTTCCCCTACACTGACTTCTCCATTCCTCGATACATAACCTTGTGGCTCCTACCGGGAATGCGCTTTCAATAGATCCAGGCGTGCTGATTTAATTGTAGCTCAGCGGACAAATGCTTTCGTCGGCCTCGTCTTCGGTTATTCTGGTGTGTAATTGCAGATGCCTCCCTGAAAGGCCATTGACTGACCTAGAGCGGTTCAGTTGTTGCGTTACTATACCAGAATAGGTCCCCTTTCGGCCTTAACGCGTGAGTCCCCTCTTGTCGTGCGTTGCAGCCTTTGAATAACACGATCGCAGATTCTTCGGAAAAGCCATACTAGGTGTCATTCAGGCTTTCTGTTTTAATTGGCTCTACTTTGAGATTGATTCTTTCAACCTACACTATCATGCTATCCGGAGACACTATGTATCGTGTAAGCATACCATCACCGTTCTTGGAAGGTTTGTACTAACTAGACCTCGTCACAGCCTTGCTATGGATCTCTGTGCACCTGCCGTTCGTTATGAGTTTCCTTCTTGCAGCAGCGGCGCTATCTCGTATCGTGTTGGCTCATGATCGTAATGAGGCGGATCTTGAAACTCTGAGTGAGGGTTACATAGGGAGGTCGATAGGCGAGGTTAGCCCTGGCTTACGGTGGTTCTACTGCACTGGACTGGGCATCGCCCTTGCATGCATGGGTAAGACCTGTCAAATTTCTGTTCTACCAAGCCATCATCAAGGTTCTCACGCGTGTAGGGATCATATCGATATGCCATGTGCACAAAGAGGTCGAAGGCATACGGATACGGAAACGACATCGGCTAGCTGTCCGTTCCGCAGTGGCAGTCTGTTTGATCTGTCTACCTCTTACAGACCGGCTGGATTCGCTCCAACTCGTCTCAACGACGACTGGGCTGATTGTTCTAGTCCTCATCACGGATCTACTTGGCTCAACCTGTATAAACGAGTCTTTCTGGCGGGACAAGCGAACCTGTAATTACTCCGCTGAATGCACGTTTCGGAGCAAGGACGTGGAGAATGCCGCGAAATCGGGGCAGGTGGTCAATGTGGAGGAAGTCGCAAAGCAGGAGGGCGGAGAGAAGGGATTCTATCAGCTTTAGCCGAATCAATGTAGACTGAGTCCAGCTATAGTCCTAGTTAAATACCTTATCGATCGGATACCACCTCTTCAGTGTGGAGTGTGTAATCAAAGTTTCTATACTCCTTTTGCTATAGCTAGATGCTGCACTGTGGACCTGACCCCTCTACGATTTGGATTCCTAGGTTAGGTGATAAGGGAGGTTTAAGGTGACGTCAGACCTCCGGAACAATGCTAAACCGCCCGCCGTGTACCCTAAGACGCAACCCTTCCGCTCCACGACATGCTCGCTACCAGTATCAGCAATGACACCCTAGCACCACTCTTTCTGAAGAAGGGTGACACGCCGGGATCCCCGCTGCGCCATGGCCGGTTGAAGCCGTTGAAGACATGCCTCGAAACGCAGGTGTTGAAGCAGACGGTAGAGGCGCATGTGGTAGAAATCCCGACAAGGTCTGCAAATACGATTCTGAGGTATATCTTCCCCTCTGTGCCTGATAAGACAGGCTCTGACTGTATACAAGGGAGCTACAAGAAGCAATCCCCGAGCAGGATGCTATCAACCTTCAACATCTCAGGCGGTTCGCTAAGCCTGGCTTCTTGCCTGACCAGCTGAGGTTGTCATTACCTCTCACCAGCCGAAATACCAAGGCCAACGAAGTGGAGGACAAAAACGCTGAAAGCGTAGATCAAAATAGCCATGTAGACACGTCGTTCTTGGAAAGAGAGAAGGCCTCAGAGCCGACCCTCCACCTCTTGTTGTGTGCCGCAAGCACAGTTCCCAGCTCCGACCTAACCTCCATCCTCGCGACCCTCCGGCCATTCTCCGACTCCCAAATTATTCCCGTCGTGCGCACCATACCAGTCCCACTCCTGCCTCCCACGTCCGACGAGCAAGCAGCGCTATGGAGCCGTCAATACTGGCCCACCGTGTACAAGCGCAACAATCCGTTCGGCCCACATCCGAGTCTCGTCTCTCGCGCCGAAGCCGAGATCAGACCGCAGGTGGATGAGTATATGGCGTTGGCGAGGCGGGTTGGGAGAGAGGTGCATGCTTTGTCGTTGGGCGAGGCCATCGGTGCAGTCGTTGTCGACAGGAAGGCGGGCGTGAAGCCTGTCGTTCTGGCCGTTGCTGGCGACGGCAGATGGTGCGCTGGTGCGGCTGGGAGCGTGAAGCCCAAAACTGGGAGTGGTAACGTCATGGCCCATGCCGTCATGCGGGCTATTGGCATGATAGCTCGCAAACGGCGAGAAGTTGCCGAAACCCTTGCCCGACAGGCATTTGCGTCAGACACCATTAGAAAAACTGCCTCGGAAATGCCTACCGACGACGTGTTCGTGGACCGGCCGCTTTGCGACTTAGAACATGCCTACTACACCGAATCTCCTATAGCCCCGCACGGGTACCTGTGCCTGGACTTGGAGATATACATCTTGCACGAGCCGTGCGTCATGTGTTGCATGGCAATTAACCACTCGCGATTCGGACGGGTCGTGTTTGGGAAAAGGATGCCGCGGAGTGGAGGTTTGACGAGCGAAATGCAGGTGACTATTGGGTCGAGTCCCGTTGAGGGCGTGGAGGACCCGGGGAGGACTGATGAGGATCGTTGTGAGCCGGGCTTGGGATATGGGCTGTTTTGGCGGCCAGGGCTGAACTGGAAGTTGCTGGCTTGGGAGTGGGTTGATGAGCATGGTAATCAGGCGGACGAGGTTGGGGAGGAAGTCCATGTTTGATTATGATACGCAGTAACGGCGTTTAGCTGTGGTCTAGGTAGGGATTCATTAGACAAAATACCCCTGCTGGTTGTCGTTCTGGCTAGGGTACAAGTTCTCTAAGACCCATACTTTGGGATGAATACAAAACGGAAGTCTAACAAACACCTCGATCCAACCCGGACCCAGAAGTCTATTTCCGCCGCCGTGCCCGTACCAACCGACGCCACAATGCTAATCCCACAGCCGCACCGACCCCAAGTCTGAGCACCACCGCCAAAATCACAGCCTTCTGCAGTATCTCAAAATACCCATCGAGCATCACCCGCACAGCACTTGACCTCAACCCTTGCTGCCTGCCCTTCGCCTTTTGTTGATCTCCTTGCCCAGCACCCTCCCATTTTACCGCCCGCTCACGACCTTCCCCGACTGCCTCACCTCCACGTCCCCCACTCGCAACAGCGTCCAACCCCACCTCCACCCTCGCCGGCCCACCTCCCTCCATACCAGCCCCGCGCTCGATCTCGAGGCGTTTTCGGCGGCGGAACGAGTACGTGACGAGCCAGGTCACGAAGCGGATGTCGAGCGGCGTGTAGGTTGGGTATGACCAGAGATTGGACTCGTTGTGCGGGATTAGGAGTTCCAGGAAGTCGGCGACGATGTCGAGGGTTAGGCCCCAGAGGAGGAGGGGCTTGTCGGTGCTGGGCCGCTTTGGAGGCGTGGTGAAATTGGTGAGGTTGAGGGTGAGGGTGCGGAGGTAGTGGGTGAGGGTGGCGAGGAGAGCGGATTGTGGCGGTTTGGTGGTGGTATCCGGGTTTAACTTGAGGTTGGGGGAGGACGAAGATGAAGGAGGGAGAAAGCCCGGCGCGGAGCTGCAGTATAGGCTCTCGGTTGGGATTAGTCGGACGGCAGCGAATCGCATCTTGCCGAGCATGAGGCGGAGAAAGTAGCGGACTAGAAGCCCGCCGCGCCGAGCGCACCGGTCTGAGACGTCGGCGCACTCGAAGGTTAGTAGGGACGGGGATAGGAGAGCGCGGATGGAGACCCAGTGGGCTGAGCCGACTTCTGCGGGCTGGAGTTTGAGGGACGGGACGGCGTGGTGTGTGAGGAGGAATACGAATGGGCAGAGGACCATTAGTCTTCGGTTGGTCAGTGTTGTATTGGGATTGCCAATGGGTCATCGACTTCGGAACTTACGGCACGTTGCCCCAGTCCGTGGTAATGACGCGTTGAGGCAGATTGCCCACGAAGATTGCTCGCTCATCGTTCAAGTCGATGCCTACTTCCTCCAATGTCTCCCGGATCGAAGTTGCCTTGTCGTCTGCATCTTCGGCATCCCGCTTCCCCCCCGGTAGGGCAACGTGACTTGTCCATCTGTCCCCTGATCTCGCGGCGCGCTTGATGAATAAGATCTCAGGATCTCCCTGTTGAGACCATGGCTGCGAGAAGAAGTGGGCCAATTGCTCTTGTATAGACTGGGAAGGGTCTGTATTGGTGGCGGGCGATGTGGATGGCGGCCAGTGGAGGAAATTAGGTCGGGCACGGATAATCAGGGCAACGGAAGCTCGTTTCGTGCAATTGGGCGGATTGGGTACGGCGGGAAATTGGTTCATAGCAAGGTCGGAGATCGCGTTGGAGACATGCTTGATTAAGGAGGCCGGTTCTGCAGCTTCGTCGAGTGGCATTGCTGACCTATGTTGTGCTTATTATACAGCAGTCATGTATGAAGTCAGTCTAAGAATAGGTAGGCAGAATAATTTACCGCCCTCGGAGGGAAGATCATAACCTCCGGTGTGCTGGTGCGGGGATTAATTGGCTAGCACTCCTCACTTCTTCAGAGGACACTTACTTATAAGAACATCAAGGTGTTAGTGGGTTAGAGTTACTGGGACTGGGACGCCTACATCGGGATGCACCAGCAATACATTTCAACCACCACAAACTCCGATCCGAGCTTTACTAGAGATTGAGGATGCGCTTCGGCAGGACACTGAAGAAGTCGATATACGAGCCATGGAGAGACCAGTACATCGACTACAAGGCATTGAAGAAGCTTCTCCGGGAGAGCGATGTCTCGGATCAAGAGTCTCCAATTAGACAGACCGATGGAGGACGGAAGTGGACAGAAGAAGACGAGGGAGCGTTTGTGGAAGAATTGATCAATGTTCAGTTGGAGAAGGTCAATAATTTCCAGGTCGAAACCTACAAACAGCTTCGAGACCGCACTTCGAAATGCGAATCGAGATTGGAAGCGCTCGTGTCACAACCAGGAGGTGAACAGAGCAGTGGGGAACGAGAAGAGAGTGGGAAGCAAGACGATCAGGGAGACGAAAAGCAGACCATTTTGAAGGAGGTTCTCGAGGAGCTGGACAGAATCACGAAAGAGACGAATGAACTGGAAAAGTACAGCCGGATCAACTTCACTGGCTTTCTGAAGGCAGCGAAAAAGCATGATCGGAAACGGGGTTCGAACTATCGGGTAAGGCCCTTGCTGCAAGTTCGATTAGCAGCCTTACCATTCAACTCGGAAGACTATTCGCCTTTGTTGTACCGGCTGTCGGCGATGTATTCGTTCGTCCGACAACACCTTGACAGAGCCTCTGAAGACAGATCTAAGTCCTTCTCCGAGTCACAACCAAGTAGAAAGTACAAGTCATATAAATGTGCGTATGGCACCCATAGGCTTTTGCTTGTGCCTAATCTCTTACAGTTTGGGTGCACCCCGAGAACCTCCTGGAGGTGAAGACTTACGTTCTGCGACATTTGCCGGTTCTAGTATACAACCCTCAAACCTCCAAAATTGCAGAGGCAACACAGACCGACCCGACAATCACGTCGCTCTATTTTGATAATCCTGGCTTTTCCCTTTACATGCAAAAAGTCGACCGCGCGTCTGATGTGTCATCCTTGCGGCTGCGCTGGTTTGGCCAATTGCGTGACAAACCTGAAATCATGTTTGAGAAAAAGACCATTAGAGAATGTGGTGACAGCGAAGAGATACGCTTTCCTATAAAAGACAAATATGTGCGGCCGTTTATGAAGGGGGAGTACCAGATGGAAAAGAGCGTGTCGAAGTTACAAGCTCGTCAAGACACCGGTCCAGACGCCGTTGAACAGTTTCAAAAGAACGTGAACGAGATTAAGAGCTTCATTCAGGAGAATAACCTCCAGCCGGTCGTAAGAGCAAACTATACGCGCTCTGCATTCCAGATTCCTGGCGATGATATGATTCGAATCTCCTTAGATACGGATCTGGCTTTCATCAGGGAGGATTCGCTTGACCCTGAAAATCCTTGTCGGAATCCGGAAGAATGGCATCGATCCGATATTGACGAAACTGGAATGGAGTATCCCTTCACCGGCATTAAGAAGGGACAAGTTTCACGTTTTCCGTTCGCACTGCTAGATATTAAGGTCAGAGATGGCGCCAAGAAAAGGACAAATGAATGGGTAGCCGATCTGATGTCCTCTCACCTCGTGAAAGAGGCGCCTCGATTTTCAAAATTTGTTCATGGAGTAGCGCAGCTGTTCGAAGACCACGTCAACAGCTTCCCTTTCTGGCTCAGTGAGGTTGAGACTGACATCAGGAAAGATCCGGAGACTGCTTTCGAAGAGGAGCAGGATAAGAAAGCTAAGAAAGCGGAAGATGAGTTTGCGGTGGGCAGCTTGCTTGGATCGAAGTATAGCCCTGTCTTCAAGCCTGCCAAAGGTTCCCCAGTTGGCAAGTCTTACCTTGCTCATATGGACACCAGCGCCACGATAGAAGAGAACAAAGACCTCAGCCTATCGAAATCAGATTTGAAGCCGAAGTCCGGTGAAAACAATGTTGTAGAAGAAGAAGACTCTGATGATGATGGACCACAAGCCAGTCGGGAACAATCGAAAACATCTTCAGGTCTTCGTGCCCTGTTTCCCTCCTTCTCAACCTCAAAGTATGCACGGGCGCGTCGTCAGGGGCAAGTCAAGTTACCGCCTGGAGTACGGCATCCTGGCCCACTCATAAAGGACTCAGGTCCGGTCAAAGTTGAACCGAAAGTTTGGCTTGCAAACCAGAGAACCTTCATTAAATGGCAAAATGTATCGGTTCTGCTGGCATCTCTATCCCTTGGACTCTACAACGCTGCTGGCGAGTCGAACAGCGTGGCGCGAAGTCTGGCTGTTGTCTATACCTCAATCGCCGTATTTGCGGGAGGTTGGGGATGGTGGATGTATGTAACACGCAGCAAAATGATCCAAGAAAGAAGCGGGAAGGACTTTGACAATATTGTTGGTCCACTCGTTGTATGTGTAGCGCTGATCGTTGCCCTGTGCTTAAACTTCGCGTTCAAGGTAAGAGCAACCTCCTTCCACGTTGTTCTACTCGAGTACTAAACTACCCCCATAGTATCGAGCTGTTACTAGCAACGACGAGAACCAACCTATTCTCAACCGGACAGCTGGCTTCCTGAGCCATTCGTATCCGGAGGTTGTCCTCGTTCCGCAAGGGCTTTTTTGAGCAGCAATTTATGACTAGGTGGATACCAGCCCGGTACCAGCAAACCACATTATGCAGTACTCAAAATAGTGATGCACTTGATTCCAGTCTAATTCGATACCATTATCCAGCGCTTTTGGTGCTGCAGGCCATCACGGGCATGGTAACTCAACAGCATCTCAACCTGATTCTTTCGCACAGGGATATGGAGGATCATATACGACGCTTGGTTGGGCTCCATCTTACAATACAAATCGAAGGACATATCGTGAATGATCATCCTCAAGACGTCGTTGAAGCAATCACTTAACTATTCAAGGTCCAACTTTATATCGTGCGGCGCCATAGTGGTGTTTCAATGGCTGAGCCACCTTCAAAATCGAGATTCGGAATGCTCGGAGTGCGCAGTTATATCGGACGCAGGTAATGATTCTATATGACTCTCTTTGTTGCATGGAAGTGTGCGTTCATACTCTCTTCAATCAAGTAACCTGGCTGTTGCAAATCATAGATACCCCCAGATGGAGGGTAACGCCAAGCTATGGGTCAGAACTGGCATTCAAAACAAGAGATGGTTGCTGCAGGAAATTGGTGTCTTTGTCTTAAGCTGACACCTCAAAATGTCAAATGCAATTACGCGTACACCTGAAGGCAACCAGCATTCGATGCACAAAGTTCGGACCACTGAATCTGAAATTTGCTTGATCCCTGTACAATCCTTTGACGTCTATGAGCTGATCACCTTCACGTTGCAATTGTTACAAGTCATTCCACTTACAACGTGCCGCAAAGCTAAGATCAGCAATCGATTCCAGGCTTCAAACCAAGGCTTTAACGTTACTCAACTCCAAAGTGCATGAATCTTGCATAAAACACCACTTTCGCAGCTTGATGGCTTCTGCGACGAAGAACTCACTACAGCTGGTCAAGATTAACTAGTTGATCATACCTTAACAGAAAGACATCCGATCTGAAATTTCGTAGTATGAGCAGATGTGAGCAACATCGAGTGAATTGGAGCCCATTGTGGTCTTCTTCACCCATGGAGAGTTGCGCTCAGCCAGAAGCATACCTCGACTGTGCCGGTCGAAAAGCTGGCACAGGACTCTTACATCTGTCCCATTTGACCGGTGCAACCGGGGGGCGTCGTTGCTCGAACGCTGTCAAATGGCCACCGCCAAACCTAACAGGAAACAATGTTCTTGAGTTTGAACAAGCAGAAGATCTCATCGGTCATGGGGCGGCAAGGTTTCATGGCTATTACGAGCACACTTCCTATGACAATCATCGATTTTACGTAGTGGTGGAAAATGGACTCTCTGGTGATACGGATCAAGCAAGGTCTTCAGCACAAGTGACGAAGTACATGTCTGCAACGTTAACTGGTGTGCTTAATCCGGTACACCCCTGGAGAAGCTTGGAACAACCAAGCCTGCTGTCATGCTTTGGAGAGGTACCTGGGTCGATTACTCTAAACTATTGGCTGGGCACATTCGGCGAGAGTCAGCCGGCTGTGGTACTCAATGGCTCTTTGAAGACAAGGGAGGTTGGATTACTCTGGCTTCTGCAACGCATCGGACGCCTTGAGTTTGGCCTTGAGGCAGACGTGAGAATCCATCCCCTCGTTGACTTCTAAAACCTTGCCCCTATTTCTGACGTGGAAACAGCCAGAGTCTCTTCATACAACCTTATACGAGAAGCTGTTATTTGACTCTCGCGAAGATACAAGCTCCTACCGCACAATAAGCCAACAAGTTGTAGACCTTGTCACGGTCTTGACGTATTACAACTGGACGGACTTCAGCTTGATAACGAACCAAGTCCTTGCCGTTCACTTCGGAGGTGATGACTACTACAGGCGTCACCAATTCTTCGAACAACTAGTTCTCTCCATCGAGCTCTACCTCCGTATTCACTCCCCGGAGTACGAGGAGACTGCCAGGGAACATCTGCTCTTGCAGCTGCCGCCTAAGGTGGCCTGGGACTTAGTCGTGGCGCAACGCTGGCTTGAGAACATTTCCATCGGCAGAACCGAATCAAATGAAGGTCTCGTTACCTTTGATTTGGTGCTACGCAGCAAACGGCGCCAAGTCCAAGCTTTACGGGACTTCGCCTGGCTCCTCAAGTGGCCCAGCATGGGCGAAGTCGAGTATGTCTTAGAAGAGAAGGACAAGAACGAGATCTCCGTCGAGAATCGCAGTGTGGAAGCCCTGTCGTGGTTTTCCGGCGCCGTGCTACCAGGGTACACCATGCCTTGGCTGATAATGAACGCATTGATCGATTGTGATCGTGGTACGGGCGATCACCTCGACCGCCTTAGTCACAAATACCCCAATTCAGGCTTTCAGTACCGTGCTAACACGTACTGGTCCTGGCAATGTGTCGTTGGAAAAGTGCTAGGGGCTGCGAGAGGGGTCAACCAGGTTGCCGGTTGGATTGGACCGTGCATCTACACACCAGAGTTGGAACGCATTCAGTGCGTACAGGTCCGGCAGCAGCCTCCTCCACGACCTCTCATCCGTCTCAAGGACGTAGCTAGTATGGTTGAGAGAAGTGGTCCCTTGGGGCCGCCGGGCGACAATTATCCCGTCGATGACTATGAACTGATCCTTGCGGACACGGACGACATTGTTGATACCGTAAGAATGGAAAAGCTCAGTTTCAAAGCCTGGGGCGTTTCTGAAGACAGCGAGGCCCCGCCCATCTACGACTGCGCCGTCACCTTCGCCTACGCCGGACTCTCTTGGGACATCCGCCTCCGTTACGACGTTAGCTTCATCTCGGCCGCTCACTGTCACTCCGGACCCCATGTTCTCTTCTACGACTACACGTATCGAGCCATCAAGATTGACAAACTCCTCGAGCTCGAGGGTTGGGGCTCAAGCGCCACCAAAGCCGAGACGTCGTTTTCCAGCTCCGAAGGCTCCTCTTTGCACTGTCATGGTGCGCCTTCTCCACACGGTGCCACGGACGACGACCATGAAGACGACAAAGTGCTAGTCGTCGAAGCTTTCGGAGTGCCGGACAACGAAGTCTGCGCCCGCGCTTGGTGTTCGCACTTCGGGCTGTCGGCCATCACGGCAAACATTCAGAAGACGTGCATCGCTTGCGCCATTCGCGAAGCTTATGCGGCAAGACTCATTGTGGTTATCTTGGCGGAGGGTAACAAGGACGAAGAGGTGGAGCAGGTCGATCGTCGGCCTAGTAGGCGCTGATTCCTTGGTTTTGCCGTGCGCTTTTGCTAGCTATCCTGGCACTATAACTACCTCATCGCCCAGCAAGATTTCGATTTTCGTCTTCTAGGAAGCTTGAACTTTTTTAACGTTCTGGAGCGAATCAGGACTGGATGGAGGTTGGATGAGTCTCTTTTGGTACGGAAGCTGCTCGTTGGCCGGTGAGATCGATTGAACATACCTTTGCTGTCCAGTGTCAAGGACGCACCCGTGGTTATGTGCGTCTTGGCTACGGCGTCACAGCCTTGAAAGGAAACAAGACTCCATCGATCATGTTTTGGGCCATACCATCGCTTGCGTAAGGTCATCGCAGAGTTGGGTTGAAAGCGAGAATTGTACGTCTAGCTGTCTGAACTATGTGACGGAACTGGATATGGACATTGTAATGCCTGCTGTACACTATGTACGCTGTGCCGTTTAAATAGACAATAAGGATAATTCCTAGTCAACCGTCTCTGAAATTCAGACAGAAGCGGTGAGCTTCAGCTCTCGTACCCCCGCGGTCTTAGACCACTACTTAGGCCTGATCCCTAGACGTTGCGCCCGGGCTCTTCACCTATTGAAGCGTGGAGTGTGTGATATCCCCATTCGGTCGGTAACAACAGACAGGCATTTAAACGCCAGTCGCCTCCCCCCGGCGATGGCTGAAGCTCACTTCATGGTCCCACAGACGGCGTGCAGAGAGCTCGTCTTGCTAGCCCTCACTTCACCAATTCCCCGCCGCCTCCCCTCATCCGTCCCAATCCCATTCGCTCTCAACCTCAATTTCATACCCCTCACTCCTCTCCACCAAACTCCGATAATAATCCACCAACACCTCCGGCCTCGGCACGATCCTCCACTCGACCCTCCACAAAAACTCCAACTCCAGCAACGCCAGCTCCTTCAAACTCACGCCCCCGACGCGCGCATACAGACTGTTGGTCCAGAAGCTGTCGCTGAGGCCCTTACTCGCGACGGTGGCGGCCGTGATCAGGAACCGGTGCACGGTCAGGCTGCTGATGGTGAAGGCGGGGTATAGCGCGCACAGGCGGTCGATGTAGTAGACCATGCTGAGGAGGATGGGCGGCGAGAGGGTGGCGTGCGTCGTGAGGCGCTGCAGGTAGTCGGTTATGGAGATGCCGGGGGGCGCGCGCGAGTGGAAGCGCGTGAGGCGGCCGTCTTTCAGCGGGATGTCGTCGTTGAAGCGAACGAGTTCCATGAGCATGTTCGCGATGAGGATGACGAGGTCGCTGACGGAGCAGGTCTCGTAGCGGAGGGGCATGGTCTTGGTCGCGGGTCGTGGGGGGCGGGCGCGTTTGGGGGAGGTGGAAGAGGGCGTGTGGAGTTCGTGTGTGGTAGAGGAGAGTGGTGTGGAGGAGCGTTTGGTGGGCATTTGTGGGGGTAGGGACGGTTCCGGAGGAGGGTCTGCGCTGATGGCGTCTGGCTCTTGCTCGGCGGAGGGGTTGGTGTGGTGGTGTTGCTGGGTTGGTGACGGTGAGGGTGGTTTTGGCGGGGAGTATTGGGTGGCGGCATCTACTCTTTGTCTCACCGGCGATCTTGCAGGCGCGATTGGCGACCTTGCAGCTGTTGTGGCCCGCCGCGAAGAAGAGGGAGATTGCCTCCCGAACGGTGGTGGTGGTGGAAGGGCCGCCGCCTGACGGGATATGTGCCGTGGTGATTGCGAGGCCGAATGTCGGTGTGATCCATTACTGTTGGAACGGATTCGGCACGCTGTTGCTGCGACTCCAGAAGAGGTCGAGGAGGAGCTCGAATGTAGCGTTATGGTCGGGGAGGCGGTTATCATTGCACGGCACGGATGTCGACGTCAATGGCTGTGGTGGAGAAGTAGTGGTTTTCAGGGAAGGCGTGGTGGAGCAATGAGCGCATATTTATGGAGTATATAGGGCGCAGTGCTCGTATTTGGGTGGAACTATTCTCGTCGTTGTAGCTCTTTTGCGGGTAGCGGGGCAGTGAAAACGGGCTTGATCCCGTGACGGAGTGATAGGCAGGGACAACAGCACAACCTAAAGTAGACAACTTTTGCTCTACTACGTTTGTTACCTTTTCTTCTCATACATTATAGGGTACGCTTCTTCGGTCATGGCAAAGGTCAGATTTGCGAATTATAGGCTATGAGGTCCTTATTCGCGAATAGTTTGTCGTTCATGTGGTCTCTATGTATTGATTCCGCATCTGTTCTTAAAGGTCTTCATATGCATCTACAATGTTGCTTACTTGTTGATCTCTGCCGACTACGGGACCCGTCTTGTTCTCAGCCTAATCTCTGACTACTCTGAAAAGATCTCTCACCTTAAATAAATGTGTTTGGGCCAGGGCATCAATTTTATACGATCCATCCTCTGTATATTCCACCCATCATTTGTACCAGACAGTCGTGAGCGTTCCATACCCACAGGGCTGATACAGAACCCTAAAGTTTTCGGTTCCCTACTATGGCTCATCACTCTCGATTGTCGTTGGAGTCCTGATGAGGCCGGAGGCTATTTAGACTCTTGCCCGGGGAGTCTCCGATCAGATCGAGGATCATAGGGTTGGGGTCCTTGCCAAAGAGTTCGTTTGACGAGGCTATGGGTGGTATATATTCATGGGTTGGGCAAAGATCTTCCATTCTGGCTCGAGAGGCGACAGCAGACGTACCGGCAGCGCTTGTTCTATCGGAAACAGACGACGGGATGCCCTACTTGAAGCTTAGTGAGCCGTGACTATTGTGCTTAGTCAGCCACGCAAAATCCCCTCGCAGCAGATGATAGCGGCAATAGCTGGCAATAGCAATCAAAGTACTTTAGCTAGTTATGAAGTTTTGTAGGATGCGAGTGCCCACAATTAGGCATGAAAGGTTCCATTGTATATTCTACTCGGACTCTTCCGTTGGGAGACTTCGGCGACCTCCGCATTCTCGCTTCGGTGGGTACGGCATGAACTCGCCCGCTGTATTCAATGAACGATGCTATACTTGAACTTGTACCCTACTCTTGGAGCGACATAAAATTTCCACCTGGGACAGCAACTCTCCTGTACCAGAGAGGGGTTGACCGCCTCACTTGGTATATCAACCTTTCCTCCGTCTTTGCAGGCCTGGGGCACGTCCGCTATCTGCGCTATTGCCCCATCATGACACGCCCCTCCACCCCTCCGATCTTGACTGAGCTCCGAAGCCCATCTTCTCCCGCGTCTCAAGTAGCGGCCTTGCGGGCCCTCAAGAATGAAATCATAGGCCATGAGCAGAAGAAGGAAATGTGGATTGGCCTGGGGGTGGTAACTCCCATCGTTAGGATCTTGAACACAAGCAAGGGAATGGGCAAGAGGAAAAGCAGAGAAATCAACGGAGCTCCCAAACACAAGGAGAAGAAGGTTGTACGGACAGACGAGGAGGAGGCTCGACTTCAAGCTATTATTATCGTCGGTAGTCTCGCCCAAGGTATGTTCGGAGTCTGTCAAACACCGCTTTGGGAGGAATAGGCCGATGGTCTGATAAGGAATTCTTGAGGGCGTGCACTGACATGTCTTTCGTCTCAGGGGGCCCCGCCTTCGTGACTCCGCTGCTGTCCGCTTGTGTCCTCCAGCCTCTCTTATCAATCCTAACTCCCGGCGAATCCACCCCTCACCTTGTCCTTGCTAGCCTAAGAACGTTAAACACCATCGCAGACTCGCTCTCCTTGACAGATCCGTCGTGTACCTCAATAGATCAGTCATTATCCAGTCTATTGTTTTCAGCTCCGTATATTGGTGCCCTTACCCAGATCTTATGGCAGTCCAGCGCCTCCTCAACTGTGCAGCAACAAATCACCCTCGCTGCGAACTTGATCGCGAAGTCATGTCAGGAAGAGTGGCATTGTATGGCGCTTGAAGATGCTGGGGCCCTGGATGCCTTGTCGTTGAGAATGGCGTCCTTTGTGGTATCGATGGGCCTCGTCCTGCCCGGGGCAGAAGCACAACGGCATACGTCTGAAATACTTGATGCAATACCCGCTCCTGCACCGGCCAACGCCAAACTTGCGCCAATTCTTGAAGCTATCGGGACCATTGTACAATTCTCAAAGGACCGTGCTACCGTATTACTCCATTCACCGCCAATTCTTACCGTTTTCCCAAGATCGACAGTGGAAAACCCGACGCATGATAGAAGAGCGCCAGGGCCTCCTTTTACTTCACAACCAAGCTTTATGCAACAGGCCACCATGAATCCTATTGATTATCTCCTACCGCAAACGCCCATTCCACATCATCGAGGGTCTTCCGCTCAATCAACCAGCTTCCCGCCTCTGGGAGCCTCAATTCCCTTGGGTAGACACGCACGGACAACAAGTGCCTTGGGCTGGTCTTTTGATTCCAGGCCTACGGACTCCAGTGCCATCGACGAAGAGGATGAAAGCCCTTTAGTGTCGTGGCTCATATACGTTACACGGACAACTCCAGGGTGGACATGCCTTATGGCCGTCTGGGTCCTGACCATGCTGTATCGCTCAGGCCTGACCAATAAGCGGCGGGAAAGCTCGTTCGCTCTTTTATTGGTGCCGTTCTTGGTTCGGATGCTCAGTAAAGACTTCAAATCTGACGACGATAGCATGCTGAGTGGTAACGGTGGCAGTACCGTGCAGTCATCTACATGGGCGATCAAAGAGCAAGCGCCAAGGGTTCTCGCTAATCTCGTAATGGATAGTGCTGAGCTTCAGAAAGCCGCAGTAGATGCTGACGCCATCAAGAAGCTCAGCCAGCTACTCAAAGAGTCCTACGATCCTTTGCCCAATACCTCGCAATCAAGCATGTGGTGCCCTGACGGCGCAGATTCCAACCAAGTTCAAGGGAAGGAAAACACAAATAACTCACGCCTTGGACTACCGGGGCTCTCTCCTCAGGCCAGCTATGTTATCAGAATGAGGGAAGGAGTTCTTATGGCCCTGGCAGCTATAGCTCCGTTCAAGGACGAGTACCGGAAAGCGATGATCGACAATGGTGTCGTACCGTTCATCATTGAGTCCTTGAAACCCTACGATGCAACCACATCACTAGCTATGAAGAACACAGAATCCTCGAATATGCCCCGTGGCAACCCTGTTACTGTCCTGCTCGCTGCTTGTTCTGCGGCAAGGGCACTCTCCAGGTCGGTCAGTATTCTGAGGACAAGTCTAATCGATGCTGGCATTGCTGTGCCGCTATTTGCACTCTTGAATCATCCCGAGATGGAAGTTCAAATTGCGACAACCGCTGTAGTATGCAACCTGGTGCTAGAGTTCAGTCCAATGCGAGAGGTGAGTTCTTACTGACATCTGTTCAAGGATCTCGCAAAGATAGCAGTAAGCTAATGGTTCTGCAGGCAATAATGGACGCTGGTGTACTGAAGGTGCTCTGTGAACACGCTCATTCGATGAATGCAAAACTACGACTCAACTCACTTTGGGCCTTAAAGCATCTAGTGTACATGACCCCAATTGAAGTTAAAAAGGCTTGCCTTGATCAACTTGGACCAGGCTGGCTGAAACAGATTGTGTGCAATGACACGGAAGACTCGGCCCTCCCGACAGGAAGTAGAGGGGAAGAGAGTGTGGGGAATGCAACTCCGATTGCGATGAGTACCCCAAATGCGGCTGGAGAGCAAGTCGATCTTCTCAACGCTGTGGAGGAATCGAGAGAAGTGACACCTCCAGAAGATGACAACGAAGACGGCGATATGAAGATGGTGGACACTATCGGTGCCTTGAGTCGAATCTATCCGGACTTTGATCCCGGTCACAGAGGACTTAACCTCGGACGACCAGCGAACGGCCGAATGGCAAGCTTGGAAAGTCTTCGACCTAGACAGGGAATGGTGGTGGAGGGGGAAGGCAGTTCACCGAAACAGGCCCGCAGTGACAACATCGCCGTTCAAGAACAAGGCCTGGACTTTATCCGAAATCTCATCTGCGGACCTGCAGCGGGCGAAATGATCGATTACCTCTTCCGAGAACTGGGTCAAGACAAGGTCTTCGACATTCTGGCCAGAAAGCTGCGGCCCCAAGTCATCAACGCCTACAAGCGGGAGAAAAGACTCTCCTCGTCCGACAACAACGTCCGCCATGTCCCACCGCAACCCGAGATTCTCGCCTCCGTCTGCCACGTCATCATGCACATCGCCGCCAGCTCGCCGCGACACCGCCAACTGCTGATTTCGCAGACGGAACTGCTGCGGTCGCTGATCTCTCTCTTCGACCACGCCAACCACGGCGTGCGGTGCTGTTGCGCGTGGGTCGTCATCAACCTGACGTGGGTGGACGACCAGTCCGATGCCTTGAACTGCAAGGCTCGCGCGATGGAGTTGAAGAGGTTAGGCGTCGTTCAGAAGCTGGAGGCTCTGGAGCAGGATCCGATATTGGATGTGCGCGAGAGGGTCAAGACGGCGATGTCGCAGATTACGAGTCTTTTACGCTGATGTTGATGTTATGACTATCTAAGAGAGAATGAGCGTCTCATTCGTTATCTCGACTTTTACGAGGGACTGAGTTGGTATCTACGGCGTGGCTTGTTTTTCTATGGGTCGCCGAACAGGGCGATGGCGCTGCGCTTGGTTGGTGTGCAATATTTGGGACGGCGTTGGGAGCCTTGAGAAGGAGAGTATGTTAACTTTGTCAGTCTACGCGAGCTAGATATAAATCCCTATATAAGAACACAGACGGTGCAAATTGTTCATTATTCGAGTGGCAAGATGAATAGCAAGCTGTAGCTGGGGTGATAGGGATTCGCGCTACGGCATGATCCTAAGCCCTACCAATCCTAGGCCTTCCCTGGTCTCGTATTCTCAACAGCAGGGTTGTGACAAGCCACATCCATCTCCTCATGGGTCTTTACCGGTAGCTAGTATTGACGTTCCTTCCTATATCGGAACGTAAAACCAGTCAACTCGACCTTTTTGCCTCCAGCACAAAACGGTATCCGTCGCGGTCAACTCTTGTACCTTGACCTGGAAACGAATACTCTTCCCATATTCAGATCGGTGACATCTGTGGTGCCGTCCTCATAGTATCTCCCTGCCATTGCTTCCTTCCACCCAAAAAGGCTCCCTCATCCGGCACCGCCTGTTCAACCTCGGCGACAACCATCCTGGTTCAAGGTACGGAAAAGGGTGGTTGGGGAGTCGCACGCTCGAAGTGTTTCGCATAGATCATACCAGATATCCCTTCCATTCCGGTTCTCGTTCACGATTGACTAAAGGACCTATTATGCAGGTGTCCTGCGTCTTGGAATCTGTTATACCAGGCTTGGGAAGTAGAGTAGCCATGAACCAACAAAGCGGTCACACAAATCTCCGTAACTCCCGTACCCGACCGCAACAGCACCAAATCCTCTCAATATTCCCCCACCCCAACCATTACTCCCAAGCTGCCCCCGTGGCAGAACCTCCGACGGCAAACCCACATCACGCCCCACCCTCCCCTCCATACCTCCCCAACAACCCCTCCATAATCCCCACCGCACTCCCCCTATACCCACCGCCAAAAATCGCAAAATGGTTCAAATAATGATACAGCTGATACAACCTCGCACGATCCTCGAACTCAGCCACAGGCTCCATCTTCGGACAGATCTGATGATATTCCGTCCAGAAGGCGTTCCCAAACCCGCCGAACATGCGCATGATGCCGAGCTCGTACTCGCTGTGCGCGTAAGTGGCGCTGGGGTCGAAGACGACGTCCTCGACGGGCCCGGACGGGCCGGAGAGGGAGACGAGGCCGTGGTTGCCGGACCAGAGGTCGCCGTGCACGAGGACGGGCGTGATGTGGGGCGCGCCTAGGAGGCGGGGGACGACGACGTCGCAGGTTCGGTGGACGAGGGAACGGAGTGGAGGGTCGGAGCCGTGGCGGGACTCGGAGAGGGCGAGGATGGGGAGGAGGCGGTTGTGGATGTAGAAGGCGGGCCAGGAGGGGCGGAAGATGTTGGGTTGGATGGTGGAGCCGCAGGCGGTGGGGACGGGGAAGCCGAAGTGCGGGGTCTGCGGGTGGGGCGGTGGGGGGAGGGGCGCGGGCGTGGTGTGCAGGGTTGCGAGCTTGGCGGCGAGGGAGAGGCCGCTGCCTTTTGCGGATCGGGAGGTGGTGGTGAAGTCGAGGAAGTCCGTGACGAGGTAGGAGCCGGCGCTGTCGGCGAGGGAGCCGTGTGCGAGGCTGGCGGGGCAGAGGGACGGGACGACGGCGTGGATGGCGTTTAGCGAGGTGTGCTCGCCTTCGAACATGATTTGTGCGTCTTCGCCATGGCCTGTTTTGAGGAAGTAGTTCTTCTGCTCGCCACTGATAGTGGTGGTGATTTTGGCCGTGGTGGAGAAGCCGGATCCGCCGTGTGATTGAACATGGGTGGCTGCAGGGTCGAGGGATAGGGCTTTTGTGATGGCCGAGTCAAGCTTCATTGGTGGTGACGCTGCTAATCTGCGAACGAGTCACAGATTACGTTGTGGTGTTTACATCTTTCGTTGCTGGTCATGGTCTGATAGGACGTTGATGCCATGACGTTACAGCTCGCTAAAGATGCCTCCAGTACTGATCTGCGCGAAACTTTACGTAAGACAAGAGGTAGCCCTAATTTCCGTTTCTGAAACGTTTCTTCAGAGCTACTATAGTGTGGATGAGGCTTGTGTGCAACCATCTCTGAAGTGATGGTACAAGTCATATTTTACCCCTTCTGACTTGGAGGCATCCAAAGAGTATCCGAAAGTCCAGGACTACAGCATTGATTCTGAAGTTAAGCAGACGAAAGGACGTTGACGCCCGTTTTATCAGCAGACATCTTCAATCTTCTGCTCACCAGCCACGCGCTCCCCAAGATCCAATTTCAGCGTTCTCCCAAACAATTCCAAGAGCATCTCGAAGCAGATCTTCGAGATAGCTGGGTCGTAGCGTCCTTTACTCAGCTCGTCGCGAATGAACGCATCTAATCTCTCAATCAGTGCAAAGACCTGCTTATTACTCCATGGGTCACTTACGCTGCGCCCAGGCAACCTCGTAGAAGCTGAAACAGACGCCTTTCTCGTGCAGAGTCTTCCGGATCAGATCTCTTCCTTCAGATGGGACGTGGTTATCCTTCTTGCCGAAGATCTGTCCGCATCAGATTTATATCAGCCACCCAAACCCCTTGCCATGGATCAAATTCTAGGAGAAAATCATACTGACCATAACCAGCTCGCCCTTAATCTCAGCCGTTCTCTCTAAACTATCATCCTTCATGCCCTCCCCGAGACTACGGCTATGTATATCCGTTGCAAAATAGCAAACGGCAGCGGCAACTCTCTGGTCCAGCGCACAGCGGTACGCCAGATGGCCACCAAGACACATCCCTGTCGCTCCGATACGGCCATTGCATGTTGGGAGGGCTAAGAGCGTGGAGACCGACAGAGTTGCGTCTTCGTCGTAGGCAGCGACTTTCTGTTTGCACAAAGATATTCAGCGAAGTTCAGATAGCTCGCAATTGGCAGGGTCGAGCGATGAATGATAGAGGTGACAAGTACTTTCTGAACCTTGAGCGCGTTACCCTTATCTGTCCCCGGCCCATCATACGCCAATGGCTCGGGCCCAATGAACTCATGATAGCTCGACGGCGCGGCGACGATGTAGCCATGTCCCGCAATCTGACGGGCAAAGCGAGCAACAGGACCCGAAACTGGTGTCCCTCAGCATCCTCTCTGCTTTGGCAGTGAGCAAATGGACATACCTTGGTAAATCTCGCTGAAGACTACGACGCCGGGGAAGCGTGCGCGCGGGTAGTTGGGGATGGTGGGGTGGTAGAGGAAGATGCCTTCATCACTTCAGTGGCCTCTAGGTACTGAAATTGCACACGTGAGATGAATTACGCATGCTGCCACCACCACCAGCTTTGGTCTCCACATCTTTGTAGGTCTCTTCGATCAGCATGGTCAGTAATATTTTCAGGGTCGCGCTGAGCCTTGAATTCGATGAGAAACCTCTTATCGATAACTTGAGTAGTGGCCGGCCGGCGCGTGTGCAACTCGGCAGTTACCGCTAGCCCTACAAATCCCCTACCAAGCTTGTACGAAGTACTTCGTACACAGATGAGAATCATATACCTATAAGATATGGTTGGTGACCGATGAGTGTAATCGGCGTGATTATGAATTTGACTCGGACTTGAATGCAGCCTTGAAAGATCTCTTATTGGCTAAGTTGATCTGCCGTCCCTTGACCTCAGCTCAATATAGAAAGATCAGCTTCCTTTAAGTTTGTTTCTATTAAATGTTTCTATAGTGACTATGTACAAGCCAATATGATATTACTACATAGTACAGCGATGACATGCAGATCGCAGCCGCAAGGAGCCTGCGTAGTATTTCATCCCAAAGGGCCTATCCAGCGAATCCAAGCTGCGAGAGAATGGGTAATATTATACACAGCCCAAAGAAGGCTCAAAAGACATACTAAGTTGGTCAGTTTATGGCACTCGGCGAAAAGGTTTCCTTGGTAAGACTTACCGGAATAAATAGGTAGGGTACCTGCCGCTTGTACTCCTGCCAAGCTTCACCATACTTGGCTTCGCACCTCTGGATGTCACGTAGCGCCCTGTGGGTGATCATAGCCGCGAAGAATAGCGGGTAGAACCACGGGAAGGGACTTTTAAAGCCTGTGATCAACCCCCACGTCAAGGCGAAGTAGAGATCGCAGGTGTAGTGGATTTTCCGGGCGTAGCCATCTGGAGACCAAGGTCAGTACGAAAGATGTATTGATTAAACTAGCTTTGATGGACTTACACCACCCGTCAACTAAGATTGAATCACCGGTGTTGGTCTTGATGACCTTCGGGTTTTTCACAGTTTGCCACGGCAACTGTGGGAAGGTCTTCCTCTCCATCAGAGTACCTCGCTCCTGCTGCCTGAATCTGTTTTTCTGGCTGTTGGTTGTATCCCAGATCCAGTACATGAATAGATAAGATACGTATAATGCAACGAGAGCGAAGCGATTCCAGTGGTAAACCGAAGGGTGGTGATTGGCCAGGTAGATCGTACAGTGACAGTAGCTCAGAGGTACGCCAGCCAGGTTCCAGAAAATTAGCATGAAACCCCATTTCTCGTAGTACATGTCCCTGGACTGCCGTTAGAGACTTGTGTCATCTAGAGCATACGAACTGACTACTCACCAAGTAGTGGTAATGCACTCCTCTCCTTTGGAGCAAGCATTTGCATAGAGGAAGTGTGCCATTACGAGAAAACCTACCTCGCCTGATACCCATCCAAGTTGCTCGTACTGTCGGGCTGCTGCTCCACAGGAAAGCAGAAACAAGATGTACCATGGTAATCTTACCTCACAAAACATCTTGAAGTCCAACAGTCCGAACATCCGAGGGTTCAACTCCGCACCCATGAAGAAGTCGTAGACAGGATAGCCAGTCATCCGATGCTCGGCGCCTCTGTACAAAGCCGAGAAGTATGCAATGAATGAGACAAGGAAGCCAGTGATGATGGCAACGGACAAGAGGGGTCCAAACTCGTCAATAAGCGTGTACAACCTGAAAAGACCACTGAGGTGGAGCGTTGCCGCAACAGCAATGGTGACATAGAATGACCAGATCCCCGAACAGTAATATACCAGCTGTTTGCCGCCTTCATGAGGCAGCGGCTTTCCCATGATTGTGACACCAGGCAGTAGTAGGTAGCACGCTGCCTCGAAGATGAGGAAGATCCAGTAAATCGCCCAAGCCTTGGCCGTCGGGAACGCTCCTTGATACACCAAGTGGCTCAGATGTCCAACAAAGTCTGTCCAACTCTCGCCCTTTGCAGGTAAGGGCAAGTGTCCGTCGTAGTACGTGGCACCGATCCACATATACCACATCAAGCATGGAAATCCAACCATCATGGCCGCCACGCCCCAAGAGCCACCGAATTCAAAGTGCCCACTATAGTCCACTCTGGGATCCTTTCCCTCTTCCCACCCGTCGATGATTTTCTTCTGGGCAGCACCGGTACCCTTGACACTGCTATTACTTCTGGATGTGCCACCAATTGTACTTTGACGTTTGCCACTACCGTTCGCTCTTATTGTAGGTATCTGCACTTCGATATTATCCCCTGCAGCTGCGGGCGCGAAAACCGCCGGCGCGCCATTCGCCTTCGAGTCGGGTGTTGCGGAGCGCCGGGGCCGTGACCTGCGAGTGGGCGTCTCCACGAAGCCCGGATGCTCCGGCTTTCTGAAAGGATGAAAGGTCAGTACTCAATTTGTCCAGCTCCCTAGCGAGCTCGCTCGAGGTGCGATAACCAAGGCGTCGTAGCTGTGTGGGTGTCGAAGGCAAGAGGACGTACTTGGGAGGCCTCCCTATAGATGATCGCGTCGTTACAGTCATGTCAGACCGCTTTCACAAGCGCCGAGTCATATACAACGTGACAGAGACTCAAATAAAATAGTGAGATTGCATGTGTAAGTTTCGTGACCGGTGCTTGAATTCTTGCCCTGTCCGAGATGTTTTGCGGGAAATTTTTAGAAGAATGTTAGGCACTACTACGAGTACGAAGTGCCTGCAACCCCACCAAAGCTATGCAGACATTGACATAGTAACGTATCGTCCTCTCATACAATCAAAGGGGGCTGATTCAGAGTTATTTGGGCTCCAGTATCCGACTATGGATGGTTTACAATTATTTTTGACGTGTATAGAATTTATCACCACCAACACCCTCATCACCATGATCGCCATCATCACCAGCCTTTGATCAGATAGACTCCAGCGCTTCCAGTGCCCTTGTAGTAACGTTCGTGATATTCTGTGTGGTGCCATCAGTAGCGGAACACGCACTTTTATGCCCTATAAACTTACCTTTTCCGCTGCCACCTTGCCAGTTCGGAGAGCATGGGTGGCGTTTGGAGCGTCGTCAAAGATTAGCTGGTCGTACAAGTCATTCGAGAATCTCTCCTTAATGTCCGACAAAGTCCACCCATGCTGTTCCCCGATCTTTGACAGGACAGCCTTGAATTCTTTGATTTCCTGCTTGTAGGACACCTCCTTTAAATGGGCAAGCCATGGTTTGCCGTCAACAGTGAAGTCGTACCTATAACGAAGAGGTAAGTATCCAATACACACGTGTTGTAACGGGCTGATGCTGGTATCTTGTCAAAAGAGATGGTACCTACCATTCCTTGGCCCAGTGTGGACGAGTGTTCAGTCTTTTACCATTCGAGTCTTCGTACGACATCCAAGTATCAAGCATCTCTTGTGCATATGGATGCCATTTCTCCTTGATGTCCTGTAAAGTGAGAATTTCGATGGAGCAGGTTCCCAATGGATTTCCGCGCTGCGGAGCCATGATCACGTTGCTGTCGCCCATGATTCTCATTTCGAGTGGCATGCGCTGAGGACATGTATCGGTATACTTATAAGCGTGGAGAATAGCATCCCACCAAGCTTTTTGCACCACGGTATAGTCAGGCTTCGCCGGATCAGCAGAGCTTGGAAGCAGCTGCGGTTGAGACCGTAATTAGCGTTCCTCCAGATGCCAACGAAAAGATATAGGTAAACTGACCGGGATTTCAACTTCTACGTCCCTCACACGAATATTCTGAATAGCTCGTTGGAAGTGAAGCGCATCTGGTAGCCAAGTCTTGATGGTTTCTAGATTATTGCCATAGATTGGCACATCAAAGGGTGGTAGAGCCATCATTGCCGCACGTGCTGCAGTCATAAGATCATTAGCCTTCCGCACAGTCTTCGATACTTTCCAAACTCTCGGGACGTCTCACAGATGAGCGTTGTTCGCACAAGCGGAAACCACTGGGCCGTCTTCGTTAACGCCGCCGTCTCTTGGAGAACCTGAAGAAGAAGAGTCGACGCTAGCTGCAATACTTTGTAAAATTGGTCCGGATAATTCACCGTTCCTTCAGCGTCGGTGGAGGTCTCCCAGGTATTGATCCAGGCATAATCGGAGTAAGGAAACCAAAACCACTCAGCATAATAGTCATTGGTAGCTCGTCTTTCGAATTCAGCCTGTGCTTGCGCTAGCTCTGCAGGAGTGAGCGGCACCTTGGGCTGAAGGGCTTCCGGAACCACGTAGCCAGGCGGCGGTGGAATGGCTTGGACCACCGGAACTTTCCTTGGTTTCATGACTGCGAAAGTCATAACATCGAGAGCTAGAGTGAGATGGGTGATAACACCCATCAATCCAAAACAACCGCTGGCTGCCGCTAAGAACTCGGGCGCTGTCTGGTCGATTACTTGAGCTTCCCCATGAGCATCAACGTACTCAATCCGACGGACAAGGTCGCTGAGCGTTTTGTGTTTTCGACCAGCGCCGTGACTGCAAGGCCATTCTTAGCTAACGATGACATAAACGTTCGATATGTAGACTTACCAAATAGGTCCATTGCTCCCACCAAGGGTTATCTCTACCATGATGACGTTCAGAGGGAGTGTTACCAGTTTACCTCTGATGCACCATTCTCTGAGCTGTTCGTTTGTCGTAGAACAGCCGACGCGGACAAGTTTGGTATTGCCATTGGCGGGTTGTGTCGGAGCGAAAGAGATGGTATTTAGCTCCGTAGAAGGCCCCTGGTCCAGTCCGAGCGAAGTGATGTTTGGTATTTCCGTTGCAAGTTCGACGTTGAGGGTAGAGATGAGGATCTCCCCGTTTCTCCCAAACGTAGGGGACCACGAATGCCCTATATTGACACAAAGGGAGTCAACTTCGTTCAGACCCGGGAAACTCAGCAGCTATTGAGCATCGCGGAGGTGTACTGACTATAGCCAGAAACTCGAACACCCATTCTCTTCGCCTTGGCATACTTCACGACTTGCTGCACCCCGTATACTGTTTTAGGGACACATGTGTAACGTGGCCTGTTCTCAACCGTGAGGCCCCAGTTCAAAAATTCCGCATCCTTGTAAACCTGATCAACACCATGAATAGGTGAGTAATTGAACACCATAAAGCCATCCACTAAAAGAAGACACTTACCTCAAGCGGGGAGTCATTTTCATATATACCTATGTCGGTTTTTGTCATATGGGATACTTTATCCTTCTTTATGTCCGAGGAAAATCCTTGTTCTATTGCATCTATCAAATGAGGACGATGAAGTATAACCTTCACAGCGTTCCGCATCTTCTGGAATTCCTCCCGTATCCCCACGGAGAGTCCATGTATGAGATTCCCTCCGGCTTCGTGGGCAGAGTTCCCGGTAACAAACCCATCAAGTAAGTGCTGCTCGTTTTCGGAGTATCCCTTGAGTAAAGCCTGATAGGTATTGTCTTTGGATGCACGGAAGACGTGAAGCAGTCTGCGCAAGAAATCCTCAGGGGTAACTGGCACATCAGGAGCGAGGTAGTCATCGAGAAGTTCTGCAAGTCCAGGCAGTTCCTGTTCACGTAGTTCTCTGTCCTGCTTAACTGCCTCGCTGATTTCGGCTATACGATCGTCAACCGGAGGTAGCTTAATGTCGAGCCGAGACGGCGACTGGCTGTCAGATCCTAACGCCATGACGCTTGAAGCTGTGACTAGTAGACTCTCTCCAATGTGAGGTCAATCGACCTGGTACGACGGGACAAAGCAGACTCAAAACGCAGTTAAGGCAACAGCGAGAAGAGCACGTATACGAGAAGAGCGACAACGAAGCTATTAGCAGGGGAGCAAGCTGACTTAACCTGAAAGCCTAGGTAGCTGACAGGGCCCAAGGTGAGTCTGGCTGTTCCTGGTATGAAGGTGCGGATTTTTACTCTCTTCTAAAATCTGTTGATGATCCAGCGTGTGCTACTCGGTGAGCCACGGGTAAGAACAGCAACCCCGACTTTATGTACAACATGCGGTGTCCTGAACGAAAGAAACCATGTGGTGGTGTGATTAAGAGGAGCACACCACTACAACCCAAGACGAGGGGCTGAACGCAGCTGAGCACTTCTGAAGGCGCAGTAACACCGGGTGTGGCTGGCTGAATCCATCACAGCCAATGCCACAACTGTTGTTAGCATACCTACTCGATAATGCTTGCAGGCCATATACGGCGCAGTAAGCTGAATAATCTGTCAGACTCAATCCTAGAGCACTATTGAGTTTTCTGGCTCTTGGAGCCCCGCTGCTTGAGATGCGGCTGATCAAATGGCTTTCCATCATGATACGATGCTTTCGGCTTCAGGATTCGGCGAAAGAATGCCAGGCAATATATTATCTGCCATTTCGGTGCCGTCCACGGGTCTGAAAAGCTCGAGGAAGACGGGGACGTGGGAGGTACCTTATATTAGGAGCAATTAATACGGGTGACTAAGCTTGACTTCAAAGAAATCATTCGGATTCAACCCATAGCCCATGTGTAAGACGTGTTTTCACATTGGACTCGTGTCTAAAGTACAACTTGATATCACACTAACTTCAGGCTTGAATCCATGCCTCAGCACATGTCTGAGTCAGAGCCCAACTTCATGCCTGAGATCATCCCTCGTGCAGGTCTGTTTTCAAGCTTTAAGTGTAATTAGAGGTATATTGTTATGATATGTCCTGCGCGAGCTAGCAATTATTGCGTGAAGTGGAGGAAGGAGTTTTGCTTTAGCTTAGGATATTTTGCTTAGGATCCGAAATTGGCTAGCTTTTCCGTTGGTTGGAGTGAGAGAGATGATGCTCACGAGGTTTGTTTGTCCTTTGGTTGGGGCCTATGGTAGTGTTCCAGTTGCTGGCTGGGATTGTTATGGTACGGATACTAATGCCATTGGCGGGTAAAGGGCTTCTGTAGTTACCTTCTGTGCCTTGGTCTTGACGGTGAAAAGCTCAAGATGGGCCCAGTTGCACTGGAGGAATATTGGGAGCTTGTGACCTGATTGTGCAGACACTTCACTCCTTGGCCCTACAACGCACATCCAAAGTCACCATGTGGACATACAAGGTAACATATACAGCACGGGATAAGATATCTGACAACGCTGCGCTTGCTGAATGCTTCCAACAAGCACCTATAGCCAGCAGAAACACGAACCGCTCACTATCGCAGAGAGAGATGGATCACTGTCGATCAAGACTGCCGATCGACTAAGCCGCGATCTTTTGGTAGAAAAGTATATAGGCAACCTTGTTGTCCTTGACCTGGGCGCGGCCTACTGGTGTTCGTTTTCCAGAGGAGTCTGCCGGGGTCGTGTCCCCATTGACGGTTCCGGACCACTTCTTCCCTGTCGTGGGCGTTCCGGTACCGGCACTGCTGACCTGACTCCAACCCTTCTCATCAGCGGTCTTTTCTTCGTCCGCGAGGCGCATCTGTTCGAATATGTTGCTGTTGCTGCCGAAAGTGTGATCATGCTTGTGCTGCTCCAATGCGGCAGCGAGGATTTTTGGGTCCTCTTCACTGCCACCTTCCGCCACATCCTCACTTCGAACGCGCCGGATGATGGTGTCGTCCATTCGGATCCATTCCCGACCCTCCTGCCGACAGACATCGACAGTATAATGGCCACCACTTGCGTTTTTGCCGTGGTGATATACCACACCTATCAATCGATACTTGGGCAACCCCCCGTGAGCGACTAGACCTCCTCGCTTGTGTTGGGGAAAGACCTCCTTCGGAATCTCGAGATCTAAGGGATAGCCGACCTTCTTCCAGATCTTCTGCGTTCCTCCTGTGTTGTCGTACTGGAAGCGCTTGAGATGTAAGATCAGTACAGGTGGGAGTGTCTCAATAAACACCTGTTTGGTGGCTGTAGCGTCAGATCCTCGAGGAGAGTTGAAGTCACCCTGAAGAGTCTCTGACTTAGTTAAGCCTTTGAGGGCGTCAACAATGTTGTTGACATGTGGTGACCCTATATCGAGCTGTAATGGTTGATATGGCTCAAGCGTTACGGAGGTCTTCTTGCCAGGAACCCTTAGCTCAGATCGAATCTTTCCACCAAAGATCTTCGTTATGGGTGATTCGACCTCAATCGTGCCTGACGACCGAGTTACGGCCGCCTTTTGCCGAGGACCAACCTCTAACCAACCATTATCCGAGGTAGTGTTGGTCAGTTGAGTACTCTCGCCTGATGGCGACGTGGGACCATTGACTGGACTAAGCATGCCAGACATTGACCCCGAAGTGGACGCTTTCATGACCTTAGCACACTCTTCATGAAGCTCCTCTAAAAGAAACCCTAAAAACTCTTCCGCGTCTTGCTGGTGTCCGCGCTGAAAGATTGTTAGTCAAATCCTACAAGCGAATCAGAGTTTGAGTTACCCTCATCGACGAGAACCGAGGAAGACGCCTAATAACCTCATATACAAACTCTGGAATGAACGCTTCGCCATATTGCTCCAACTCATTTTCTTTCAACCGCATTCGTAGTTGCCCGACCGACAGAGCAGAATCTATTACGAGGAACTCTCGCACAAACATTATCCTACATGGACGATCAGTAAGGCAGATTCACCAGCACAATGGTTGTCTTACATGGCGTCCAGCATTGGCGTGTCGCTTTTAAAGCTATGCGCCGCTCGTTTTCCAACACTATCAAGAAAAGAGTAAAATGGAACACAGAAAAGTAGAATTTGTAGTACCTATACTTCGTTAGTTAATGAGTTCTCGGAAGGGGATTGAGTTGCATTAGTCACTCACCGCGTTCATATAGCACATATTGCCAGTATTTACCAGTCCTCTCGGCTCTATGAAGGCAATCTTGACATCCTCTGTAGGAGCAGAGGCGTCAAATGAGCTCAGCACGTCAACAATAGATCCAGCCTTTAGGGGGGAGAAGCCGTTTTTATGAGCTGTGCTGCCAGACTCTCCTAACGCGGACGATGTTACAGGAAGAGTTGGCTTTGTTCTGACAAGATCTGCCCAGGACTTTGGGGGGGCTCTTGTGGGTGGAGATGACGTTGTAGTTGCTTCTTCAGGATGTGCAGGGCTAACTTCGGGCTCAAGCTGTGGGACGGTCGAGGAGGCTTCGCCAGCTGGTAATGGCGCCTCTGCAACACTCATAACCTTTGTAGATGTGGACGCAGCGCTAACAGAAACCTTTTGGCCATTCTTAGGTCGGATTGGAATTTGCGGTATTGCAGGTACGACAGGCACTAAGGGTACAGCTGGTCTGACCTTAGGCTTACTCTGTGCTGCTGGTGGTTGTAACCTCGAGGGAACAAGTGGGGGTGCAGCAGAGGACGGCGTAGTAGGACGGGTCGAATCGGCATCCGAAGGAGCTTGCGAAGTCACCGGTGTTTCATCTTCCGATGCTGCAGGTACGGTTGGTCTGCATTCTTTTTCATCCACCACTGGATCTTCAGCGACCACCTCTCTAAGTCCCTTGTGCGGTGGTAGTTCAACGGGTTCCATAATTGACTGCGGTGCCTTTCGCTTTCTTCGCCGGTTCTGAGCTCTTGGCGGCATCGGTTCTTCAGGTACTGAATACCATGGCAGCTTTGCTGGTCAGCACTCACAAGAAAACTAAGTGGCAGAGAAAATCGAGCCGCTTACTGGAGGATAGAATGGCATTCGTCTGCTCGGTGATGGTATTGAATGTCGGGGTAATGAAGCCGTCGAGGAAGTCAAGGCCGGAGTAGGGACGTTGAGGGACGTGGTTGATGTTGATGGAGAGAGTAGATCTTGCGAGCGAATGGAGGACGACGATGGCATGTGGGCGGGTGGAGGAGGTCGATTGAGCATTGGCGGCGGCACAGACGGGTAAGCTGGCATGAGCGGCGCTGAGTATGGCTGAAAGTGCCGTGGTAGTTGAGGTTGCATAGAGTGGTAGGGATACCATTGTTGAGGATGTGGCTGTGGAGGGGGGTGGGCGTGAGAAAGCTGTTGGTGATAGCCGTGATAATGGGAGTACATTTGCGGGTGAACTGCCGGTGGGTTGTAAGGTACATCATGCTGCCTCCGACCTGGATGAGTTGGTATTGCAGGCTGCACATGAGGCATCGCCTGTAGGTGTGGGTTGATCATATTGATGTGACTCCCAATCTTTGGCCAACACAGCCCTCTCAGGTTATCAAGCCGTGCCTTCGAAGATAACCCTAAATACCTACACCCTCCTACTTGAAACCTTCCAGGGATAGCTGAAGCATTGCGCTTGAGCCATGTTGCAGGACGACGTTGAGGTCAGTTGTTCATCATCGAAGATCAATTATTGATCGCTTCCGGCGAACGAGGCCCGGATAGTTGCCTTACTGGACCTTGGTCCGTGCACGCGACTTCTAGGCTTACATAAGGTAACCAGACACTCTTCCCAGGGTCGCCAAACAGATGCCTATAACTCAGAAGAAATAATTCCTAATAGAAAGTGCTATCTAGGTTACTACGCATTCTAACACTATTTTTGCTCACTTACAGGCGGGCTTGGAAGGCTTTCATTCTCGGCTTCATGATGCTGCCACAACTCTTTGCATAACTGACTTAGTAAGCGCATATCACCGCGACGCTGGCGTTTTGAGTTATGCAAGTTATTGAGAGTTGTGCATCGACGACAGCCCCTCCTACCTTTGACTGTTCACTCTTCCGGTTCGCCTTCGATCACTTCCCCTCTAGGGTGGACCACCCTTCTCTTTTGCTGAAGTCATACCAACAAGGACGGTCATGGCTTGCTGGTATTGAGTACTCCAATAGCGTGCCCGATTCCGAACGCTCCTGCAACCACCGTCATGTCTTCAAACTCGGTGTCAAGTCTTCCGCCTATCAAATCCACGAACAGTCAGCCACAAACGTTGTCACCTTCACAGTCGCAAGGTACCTCTTCTGGCATTGACAGTCACAGCCAGCGTCGCAGTGGTGGATCCGGGAGCTTCGGCGCGGGCTCGACATCTCGCGCTTCGCTATCAACTGCACGTAACAATCAGTCCGTCCGGAAACAACACAAGAATCAACGACGTCCAAGGCTTGTGGATGAGGATACTTTTGTTGAATCCGTAAGCCAAGTCCGATCCAAGCAGCAAACAGTGGCAAGTAAGGACGTCTTTGTCTGACAAAGCCATCTGCCACAGGCTGCCATGAAGTCCACAAGCAGTCGGAAGGGTCAGACCTCCATCACACATCTAATGAGTTTTGCTTTACCGCCACGGCCTCAGCCCCAGTACAACCACCATTACAGCCATGCGCGTAATGGGCGGCGAAACCCTACCTGGGGACTCGGTTCCGGCTACCACGCGGTTGACAAGGCGAGGTACGGAGACATTTTTGCGTCAATCAAAAACGCTGTTGACGGTATTTAGATATGTACATGCAAATTACCGTTTTATTGTCAATCCTCGGGGCGACTACCATGCCCAAGCTGTCGATGCCGACGTGCCCTTGGACTGGAGCATGGTACTTCAGGTCCTGGCGTCTGCTCAAACACAAGCTGCTAGCTGTCCAATCTGCTTATCAGAACCCGTGGCACCGAGGATGGCCAAATGTGGCCACATTTTCTGCTTGCCATGCCTTCTCCGCTACATGCACTCGACGGACGACACCATGCCCATCCCCGAAAAGAAAGCGCGGTGGAAGAAGTGCCCCATCTGTTGGGACAGTGTTTACGTATCTGAAACACGGCCTGTTCGGTGGTTTACTGGCCAAGAGGCGGAAGCACCTCAAGAGGGTGGTGATGTGGTTCTTAGGCTTATTATGCGGCAACCGGGAAGCACCCTGGCGTTACCTCGCGATGGCGCAGATGCATTGCCCAGGACGGAAGATATACCGTGGTATTTTGCTGCTGAGGTCATTGATTATGCAAGAGTTATGAAGGGAACGGAGGATTATATGACCGCACAGTTGAATGATGAGATCGAACAATTGAAGGTCCAGGAACGGGAAGACGAGTTGATGTTTGGGGAAGAGACACAATGGACAAAGAAGGCAGTCGCTACAATCACTGATTCGATAGGGAGACTGAAGGGAGTTAGGAAGCCCCCAAGTGTACCGGAACAACCGGCGGAACGGATTGTTAAACCCGCACTCATCCAACATCCGGAGACTGGTAGCGATGTACCCGACATGTACGTGTTTCAGCACGCCATGAAATCTGGTCAGTCGAGTGCCGGGTCGGCAACGCCGCAGAGCCTAGTTCAGATATCTCCATCCTTAGGATCAACGAAGGCATCTTCTGTGTCTCTGAATCTAGACGCGAATGAGGCATCTGCACCACTTACCAGGAAGATCATGGAGACCTTGCCTCCAGACCTGGCCTCTGCACCACACGTCACTGAACCCTCCCCATTGCACGCCCGTGGGAAGGCACCTGCGACCCATCACCACCACTCCTCCGACTGTCCATTTTACTTCTATCAGGCCCTGCTTCATTACTATCTCTCGCCTCTGGATATAAGAATTCTGAAAGCGGCGTTTGGCGATTTTGCGGCTTTTCCCGCTACGATATTACCGCGGGCTGAGCGTGTGTCAACGGGCCACATCGTGGACGATGAACTTCGGCGACGGGCCAAATATTTAGCCCACCTACCTTACGGATGCGAGGTTGGGTTTCTTGAATGCGACTGGACCGATATAGTGGCCCCTGACATACTGGAGAAGTTCAAACCCGACATTGAGCGTCGAAGGAAGAAGAACAAAGACAAAGAAGCCAAAGAAGAAAAGGAGCGCGTCCGAGCAGAAAGGGAGGAAGACGACAAGCGATGGGCAGCTGCAAGGCGAAAACGGCCAAGCATACCACGCGAAACCTTCGCCGACGACAGTCTCCAGGCCATGGCATCGTTAGACATTCAAGAGGATGCAGCTTCTACCATACAGGCCACAAGTACCTCTATATCCCCGCCATATCCGTCTTCGAGAATGTTTGGTGGATCATCCTTCGCCTCTCTGGCCTCGCCTTCCACTAGTCCCGTCGCGCCACGCACAGTCTGGGGCACCACTGCAATAGCTCCTACTTCTCCGCCTTTACAACCTCTACCCGCACCTCATGACAATCCCGACAACGATGGCTGGCTTCAGGGTTGGGAACGAGATTTACTGCATGAGGAAGATATCGTGGCGCAGGTGCAAGCTAGCAGTATGGACGAAGCGGGCACGCTTGGAAAACATGGCCTACTGAACAATAAGAAAAAGAAGGGCAAGAAGATCACGCTTATGACTACCAATGCTCGGAGGGGCGCTTGAACGTTACTTAGAGCGGTGTTGTAGTTGGCGTTTCACCTGCCGGATGGCTGATTGAGGCCGTGTGCATAAGAATCCTGGTGTTTTGTATATGGCTCATGCTCCTGTCGTAGTAAAGTATCAACATGGAATATAAATCAACGCTGTCTGCAGTCTTCTCAGATGATCTGGCCTATGTTCTGAGCTCTGTGCAAATCAAAAGTAGCACTCTCTAGGTTTAACGATTACCAATTCCGGGTAATCCACGGCGTCAACCGTCATCAGTGCGAGGCTTTTAACTCGCTCATTTCCCCTGAGAACAATGATAGATTCTACATTAACTCGGACATATCCATACAGCGAACACCTCTGTAGTCCTATACCTATTGTACTTAGGAAAAATATGAACTTTTGTGGAGGCCGAATACCTTGGGTGAACCTCACACGTTTTTATGCCTAAAGTTTCTACCCAGGTACGCGCACGCTTAAATCAATGCCTAGGTAGCTACCTTAAATAAATCCCCCCCTTAGATCTCTAAAAACTGCACGCCAAAACAAAGCCTACATCACCCCTGAACTCCTGCCCAAATCCCATTTATAGTTGTGCCCTCATTCAAGGGAAGAAAGATAGCCAACAATCCTTGCAAGGGGAGTCTGCAGGACTGCTTTCGAACACAGAGACTCCAACTTCCATCGATAAAGCTAGGAGTCCATGCGATACCGTTCACAAGGTCCATGTCGACCATGAAACTGCTTGCCGCGACGCCGTGATTCCCCAATGTAACACCCAGCACCTGTCCACTCCACTTTCCTCAGCCCTGAGAGACGTCATGATTTCTAGTGTAGGCTAATAACTCGTCCTGCCCTGCAATGTGTATCTACCAGATCCAACATCTCGATCCACTTAGCCAGTGCAATGACACTCGATTCCGCGCCTCGGTCAGATTGACGATACCGACATGGAGTACTCATTGCTCTTGGTTCTCGATACTGACATCAGACGACGTGCGGTTCCTACCGCTGGCCCAATTCTAGGCCTAGATCGACAGAAGGAAGGGTGAATCTTCCCAGTCTGACAGCTCTTCGATAGCCGCGGAAGATGACGTCTTAGAAGTATCCCGATGCTCGTGATTCGGATCTTGGAGTTCTTTCCAACATTCGCAGCAGACAAAGGTATACTTTTGTACGCATGGACAGTAGATTCCCTTTCCCTCTTCCACGTCTTCGTCGTCGTCGTCGTCCTCCTTGACGTCGTCCTCCTCCTGCTGATCACCGTTCTCTGAGTCCGCATTTGCCGTCGACACCGTGTCCTTCCTAGCGTGGCTGGCATATCTCTTCTTGAGTCTGTCCAACTCCAAACACCAATTGACCTCAATAACACTACCAAAAACATCAAAGAACCTAATTCTCCCACCGTGATAGAACTGAGAGTTGCATTTATCACAAGGTTCATAAGATCTCCTCACATCTTGAATGGGTGGCAATTCCGATTGAAACATTAAAAGCAGTGTATCTTCGTTCCAGCCTTCGTCCACGACTGATCCGTTCTCACACTCTTTCTTGACAAAGTCCTCCAGATCTACCCCTGAATCGTGGAGGCTTTCCCGCCAATGATCGAACATCCATGAAGAGAGCATCGCAAGTGAGGTAGGGCTTTTAGGGCTTTCACTTGAATCCCAGGGCTCTTCCGGATAACAAGTCAGGTGTGGATTTGCACCTTTTAGTAATAGGTTTGCAGTGTGGGAGCGACCGATGATAGACGAGTATATTGGTGTATGCCAATCATCTAACTCCATATTTAGTATTTTTCCAACGTGATCATTACCAAATCTCAAGATCGACGGCACTAGCTGCAGGTGTGGGTCACAGGTTTCAAGTATAAGACAAAGGATCCAACAAAACTGCGCTGGGTCGAAATGCATCGTAATCTCCGAAACGAAGCTCTCAAGTAGCCACTGGAAGGTGATATCATGGCTTCTAGGCCTGTCGACGATGAAGGACAGGGCCTCCCAACCGTCATTGCACTCCGAGGCCGCCTTGGAGAAATCGATTTCGTTGAGAAACAAACGAAGTGTGTCAATTTGCATGTTTTGAGTACATGCTTCACTGTTGGCTGCGAGCATAAGTGGGCTGCACCAAGCCGAACCTGCAGGGCTTGTCTTGTCTGCCCCTTTGCTTATTAGAAACTGGCAGAGATGGGCATGGCAACTGTCTGCTGCAAACTGTTGATTAGACAAATGCAATTAGCCCTGAGGTAAAGTAGTTTGATAACAGATGGAAAGAGAAACGGGTCCGCACGTGGAGGGGAGTCATCCCATCTGAGTCAGTATCCCAAATTGACGCTTTTCCATCAGTTAAAAGCCTGGTCACACTATCAAGGTCGCCTCTGCGACAAGCAGAGAAAATGGCTGCATCATCAGGCACAGCTCGATATGATGTCAGGTTGTGTTTCCAGCACTGAGGGCCCCCTTGGGCAGCGAACTGTATGCCGAAATTTATACCCAGTCGGATGAGCCACCGAGCGGGGTGTATTCGGATCGAGGTCGTCCGGACAAAGTCATCCATGTCCAAATCCTCAGGTTCCTCGTAGTTGCTTGTAGCCAGTTGACGGACCCCAGAGGAGATAGAGAATGTGCCAAATAGGTTCTCCACAACACTATGAAACCGACCCGTAAGAATGCCTTCTCCCCATTGCAGACTTAAGGTAGACTCCGATTGGTATTCACTATTCGCAGGCTGAAGCTCCCCACGATGTGCAGAAAGCCGACGTGGGTGCTCTTCCAAGGCTCTTCCTACTCCTTGTTCTAATACACCTCTGAAGATAGGATTGGGTACTGTTGACGCCATTCGAAAAACTTCAGATTGCATTGCTCCGGCGTGAGACTCATAATTCGGCTGTGCTGATCTGGTTCTAATTACCAGTGGCGAGGCGTTGATTTGTAGTCTGAGCTCGTTGATGAAGGTCGACAACTGATCGCGCTGGCTGTCATGATGTGTGTTGAGAGTGCATCTGTCCATTAAAATCCAATCATCAGCTATTCAGACTGTTGGTAGAGTGTAGACCAGACCTGAAACCATTCTGCTGAGCAAGAAGTAATGTCACCTTCGTATCTCGGAGTATGTCTTGAAACTTCTTGATCGTATCCCGCTTGAACACTGCTTTTAGAGCGCTCCATTTCCTTCTTGAGGGACTTTGAGCTGTGAAGCCACGTTTCAGTTCTTCAGTGATGGCTGTGAGAGAATTGATCTGGACGCCGCAGCTTTCCAGTACATCCGTAGTTGCCGCATTTGGGCCGTACCGCTGCTCACTCTCCTCTATCTCCCCTAATATCGTCAGGAGCAATTTGAGCTCTTTGCTCAGGGACCGAACATCGTCGGGCGCATCTTGAAGTGAGTTCCAGAATGAGTGTAATTTCTTGACTCCAACTGCTAGTTGACCAGCAACAGAGACGACAGCGAAGGCGCTAGCTGCAGTGGTTATTCCGTCCATGATAAAGCAGCACTGATAGGGGTGAGAGAAAGACAGACGATGGCGACAAAACGCATCTTGCGCGCAGCTGAAGGCTCAGCCTTGCGCGCAGCGTCAGCGTTATTGAGCCGCACTGACCATGGAGGCTGAGTTGACGATAGGCCTGTGTAACTCCTGGTCGTCCCCGCTGTTGTCACCTGCATGTCGGCCACCCCCGTCGAGTACATTGAAGGAGAAACAGGACAATCCGGTTCCCCCGATGGCTTTTTAGGGCATATTTCTGTAACAGTCATGCTTTCTAGTCTACCACAGTGCATTGACTTAGGTAAGCGTACTAATTTATCACACGTGATCTGTGACGCTAGGTACGAAGTACTCTACAAGCATACTGTAAATGCGCCCCTTTCCACCCACCCAAAACTCATCGGAACCCTTAGCCATCGATGCTATACTCTTATATGATGCTCTATGACTTTTCCAGAAGATTGAGCTTGCTCCGTTTCTAGTCGAGTAATACGAGTTTTGGAGAACACGCTACGCCCGATAACTACCGAGGTTCCACCGCTGTGGGTCAACGTTGTACAGTACTAGTCGGTAAGTGTTTATCCCTCCTGGGTGGGGGAAAATGAGTAAATGTCTACATCCTGGGATAAACACTTACCGACCGGTACTGTAGCTGCCCGACTCTAGACGACATGGATTAGGTTCCGAGTTGACTACCACGGTCTTCAGAAGTTACTTTGGGACACTTGGGCTCTGCACGCAAATGGCTGCACCGTGCGCCGGACCTTTCACCACTTGGGGTCGGTTTGACTAGCTGTGAGCCCGGTGCTCCACCAGTCCGGAACGACTCAAGACGCTTTGTTGGTGACTGTCGTACCTTGCAGATTGTGCTCATATTGGCTCTCAGACAGAATTTGGCCTCGAACGAACATTGTGGAAGTGCGAAGCTATGGTACTCGGCATGAACACCCGGCTTCCAAGATGTCTTTTTGCCTCAAATCTCCACGCACACGACAGGCCCTAATGCTCTTTAGGTCAGAGGCCATGGGTAAGCTGCGTACAGTCAAAGCGCAAAGCTTTTATGCTCCACAGTTCATTCAAACACCGTTGAAGATAGACTTATGTCCTGTCTATCACCAACTATATTGTAAAACCCTAAAATTCTTACTTTCAGGGGTCCTGTCAATCGCCGATAGCTCTGTGCGCTCCTCGATTTCCTCCCTTTTTTGTCGTCTGAATTATAGCATGATTGTCTGCCAGTGCTATCAAAGTCGTTGCTTCTCTTTCAATTCTTGATAAGAGATGGAGAATCGCGGCCCAGAGCTCGCTGCTGTCGTGATTCTATTCTTGATCGTAACATGGCTGATTGTCGCACTTCGATGTCTCGTAAGGGTGCGGATGCTCAAGTCGTTCGGATTGGATGACTGGTTCATGGTTGCTTCTTTGGTGAGTATCAATCCAGTTTACCCAGCGCGCAGGCGAGTCTCCCAGATGGGAAAACCTCGAGCTGATTTACATAGGCCCTTTTCACTTTGTACTGCGCCTTCGCCTTGGGCGGGGTTGAATTTGGAACCGGTCGACATCTGAAAGATCTGAACCCACACTCAATCTCTAAAGCACTCCGGGTTCGTGCCCGGTCCAATCTGCTGTAACCGTTCCTTGTCTGACTGATTTCCCCAGTTCTGGTATCTTTGCGAACTAGCCTACGTACTTAGCACAACCGTCCTCAAAGTTGCCATAGGGCTCTTCCTCCTACGGATCGCCGTTCATCGACGACACATCCAGATCATCTGGGTCACAATAGCCGTGAGCATTGTCTTTGGGGTCTTTTTCTTCTTCTTCCTCCTCTTTCAGTGCAGTCCTATCTCAACTTTCTGGAATCCGACCACACCAGGAGGATCGTGCATCAACCCGAACGGAATCGCAGCCGCCACCTATGCACATTCCGCCGTAAGTGCGGCCGCGGACTGGACGTTTGGCATCCTTCCGGTGTTTCTGATCTGGGACGTGAAAATGAACCCTCAAACCAAGATAACCATTGCCATCATCTTGGGACTCGGAGCCATGTAAGCCACGAATGCCCCCACTACCACCTACACCACCTAGCGTAGCTGACACACAATCCTACTCTCAGAGGAAGCACTGCAACCCTTGTCCGAATCAAATACATCTACGGCCTAACGCAAACCGATGATTTTCTCTGTAAGCTTCCCTTTCCCCCTAAACCCTACAACCCACCCTATCCATATATAACCCCAAACCTAACTACTTCCACCCGCAACAGGGTCCACCCTCGACGTAGCCATCTGGTCCACCGTCGAACCCGGCATTGGCATAACCGCCGCCTCGATCCCGACCCTCCGACCCCTCTTCAAAACCTTCTTCAACCGCATCGGCATATCCAGCCACTCGTGCTCGCACGGCGGCAACCGCAGCGCCAACCGCATGAGTCCCTGGCCGCATACCCGGTCCGGATACCAGCGCAGCCATCGGCTCGATGACCTGCGGCCCGACGAGGGCCCCACGACGACAACCACGGTTGAAGGGTCTGGGTGGGAGAGAGGACGGGGAAGAGGGATGGGCGGTTTCGGTGGGACGGGGTGGTTGCGGGGGACGAGTTCGGGGAGGGTCGGGGATGAGACGAGCGAGAAGAGTGGGGAGAGTGGCATGAGTGGAATCAGTAAGACGGTGGGGATTACGTATGCGGAGGTGCCGAGGTTGAGGCAGGGGGTTTGATGCTGTGTATGTTGTTAGTGATTCCGAGCTGTATAGCGGTCTATACCGTGATAAGAGGCGGAAGATGTGCGCTTGAGATGTACTGTACATACATTGCAGCTATCGTGTTTGACCTGTTTCCGGGGCTCTGGAATTCGTATACGGCTTTGGATATAGCATGACAGCGACCATTGGAAACACACGACTCCAACTGGACCAACTGCTTATATCTCTCAGATTCGAATCTACATTGTAACATCACTGAACCGAAACTGGCCAGTACAGGATGCAGAAATAACGTGCGGACTACTGAGATACCTTCCTCACCTTGTAGACATCAAGCCAAATGCTTATACCAGTCGACATACTCTGCTACACGAGGAACTCGTTATCTGCGTCCGTCGAATCTATACATAGATACAACCTCCGTTCAAACTACATATACTATAACAACCTACCTCATCCACTTCGTATCCTAGCCCTATCACACCTAACTCAAAGCCGTAACCTTCGGCACAACCCACCAATCATGGTACCTCTTCCCCACCTCCGGCACCTCAACCCTCAATCTCTCACTTAAATCCACCTCCTCCCCTTTTGCCCTCCCCTTCCCCTTCCCCTTCCCAACTCTCCCCTCCCCACCGGCACCCAACCCCTTCCTAACAGCCGCGACCGCAATCCCCGCCGCAATACACGCCCTCAACACGCCCTTCACATTATCCCTCCAAGCGCCCTCACAGCCCGCACACCTCGCCTTCTCCTTCGGAATCTTACTCAGCGCATCCCAGTCGCGGCGCGCCTGCTTGATGGCCACGTCGGCGGCGTCGAGGAGGGCGGGGGCGGAGTCGTCGGGGACGGTGACGAGGTTGTGGAAGTGGGCGTAGGAGAGCGGTTCGGGGAGGGAGATGTGGGCGAAGGGTTTCATGCGTAGAGCGTGTCGGAGGGCGGGGGTGCTGTAGGGTCGTTGGTGGGAGGGGCTGTGGGGGTTAGGGAGGAGGGAGAGGCGGGCGAGGACGATGTAGAGCTAGTGGCGTTTTAGCACGCGTGAGTTTGGATTGTGTGAGTTGACCGGGGTAGGATGCTAGCATGGGGTTCGGCTTACGCATGTTAGGCCGTCGGCGAGGCCTTGTGTGGCGGAAGTTTCGAGCATGGAGAAGTCGAGGAATGAGAGAGATCTGGAGAATGAAGCGGTTTGTTGGGTTGTGGGGTGAGAAAGGTGAGTTAGGCGGCGGGTTGTGAAGCCCCGGATGCGTTCCATGTGACGGAGGCGGGTCTGAGTCAGGTACTGGAGATACCTGTGTTTGAGATTAGCCTATCAGCTGTTTTGGGTTGTCCAATCTCGGGGAACATACCAGTACATGCCGGCAAGCTCGTCGTCTTGGTAGACTTCAAGTTCGAATCCGAGCTGCACGATCCACTCCATTTGTTGGAGTTTGTGATAGTATGCCCATGATGATAGAGGGAACGAGTAGATAGGTTCGTCCGCGAGTGCGCTGTCTAAGATAGGTTTCTCCATTGTGATTTGCCGTAGCTCAATATCAATATCTTCTGACTGTTGACAGTTAGCTTTCCCTGTGCGGAGACGTTGACTAGAAACAACTGACGTCAAGCTGCAGGTTATCCCAATATGTGACTGCATGACAGAGAGTCCGCCTAATCCGGGATCGATTCATGCAGAGAGTTCGCAAGAGTTCTATGTACGACTAGCTGAAAATGAGTAAGACCATCACATAGTTGTCTGGCTATGTGACCACAACGTACTTGACCAGCTCTCGCAACAAAGATGTCCATACGCTTTGCTATTTGAAAGCGTGGGTCCTTCAGAACCTCAACTTCGTTATTCTGGGGGACAATTAGGATATCTCCAGGCAGTACTATCTCTGCCAGGTCGTCGAACAACAGCTGCTTGATTGACATCGTTCCCAGAACCTTCATCTCACCGAACAGCATGGACTGCAGGAGCGCTCGTATGTACACCGATGGTTGTGGTTTCCGAGCCTGAAACGTCAACACGAAAGTCTGAATTTCAAGATCAGCCCAATATCATCCTCACAAGGTCGTCATGAACGCTATGTTAGAGCAGACTTACAAGTAATTCATTACTCCCGTTATACTGGAGACACTGCACGACGTCCATTCCATCTTGACAAAGTCGGGTCAAATGTCGGACTACCTCTTCAAAGCTGACGTTGACCATTGGCCGTGGGGGTACTGTGCTCGCCAGTTTCCGTTGGATTTTGACACTAAAGGCTTCCTCGACCGGCTTCCCGATCTTTCTAGATGCGGCCAGTAAGGGCAACATCGTAGAGCATTGCTCCCATCGTCCAGTTGATCTATCATGGATGACATCTAGATCAACTGCGACGGCCTCGAAAAACGCTTCCCTGAACCGAAGTCGAAGCATCAAAGCTGCTTTTGTTTCTTCCGAAATAGAGCTCCGTTGACCTTCGAGCCAAGCTATGGCCTCTCCTAGTAAGGTCACCATCTCCTCCTCGTTAAGATCGGGCAAGAGCTGCCTGTTATATAGCTGCGTCACAAAATCTTCCTCCTAATCTCATGTCGGCTAATGGTCCCAACTTCTCGAGAGAAGTCAACCAAGAGTAGCACACTTACCTCGTAGCAATGCTCACTACAGATCCTCCTGTGGACAAAGTCGCATGTGGTGATCGATAACAGACAATATACTCGTAGGACAAGATGTAGAAGAGGTCCTCCCCTCGAGTCGGGTCTCTCACGATCGAACCTTGCTTCCTGCATAGTCTTCGGATCGGGCCAGAGCAGCCTGTCAATGTACAAAGATGTAAACAGTGTCTGTGATAGTGGATGACCCATATGCCACGCAATCTGCCAGGGTTTACTCAGTATCAAGTGGAGCACTAGAATGAGAAGCCACCGTGCTGATGAAAGCCTACCTCAAGGCACAGCATCTGATCCATGATTCCAATTACCTCCTCCGGCAAAAGAGATTTCAAGACATCATAGTCGTCCTCGAGTGTTTCTCCTGGGGCCAAGTAACCACTGTCCATTTTTGGGTCCATGATCTAGACGGTGTTTCCCCACTATCAGTCTTCAGCTCTCCGTCCAGCGCAGCAGCGTGGTGGCTTCATTGGCTCACCTCGAGGGCCCCGACGGCTTCGAACAGGGTGAAGGCTTCATCCTTCACCAATTGACCGGTTTCAAGCGCTTGCGGTAGAGGTCAGTCATATTGGAGCCCAGCGCCCATGTGATAATTGTATGCACTCACCAGAAGCCGCTCTTGTAAATTCCGCGGTGATGTCTCGAGACCGTAGCTCCCGTCTGCGTGTAGACGGAAATCCGTGGGCTACGGAACTATGTCCTAGACCGTCGTTGATATCTGGTTGTGATCGATCTGCCATGTTGCGTATTAGTGGTTGAAATACCACGACTCAGATAGATGCCGACCTTCCGCCATCAATTGTTCGCCATGGGACATCATGGTAACTCATTATCTTCATGGGAATGATCATGAATACAAGTTCATACAATATTTATGTTCTCGAAAGATGGTCACTGTGAGGCGGGCGGATGCCCGGGCGGATGCTCCCGTATAAATTTTCTACAGCCTTATGCCTCTGACGAAATGTACAGTACAAACGGTCTCCGCTCTCCGCAACAAAACTTCATCCCCCTCAACCCATCTGACAGCTTCCAACAACAACCACCTACTGCTGCCCTTGACCTGCCCCCTCAGCCATCGCACTCGCATTGGCGTTCGCCAAGTTCTTGTTCTCGCCCTGCTTGCCGTTCTGCTCCACCCACAATCCATCAGCCCGGAGCCTCTACAGCGCAACCCCCTATATCTAGAGTCCAGGGCACACTGACCTGCCATTTGGCGAATCGAAGATCCATCTCCCCTCGTCTTTCCGCTTGTAGTCTGGGTTGTTCTTTGAGTGACCGTCGGACAACGCGAGCTGCGACCGCTAGGTATCGATTGTAGCTGGACACAATTAGTGAAGCTTCACGGTTAGAGAGGAGCGCCATACGTAAGGCCGGCAGCTTTCCACGCAAACGCCATGTTGATGATGCGAATTGACTGAGGATTTGATCGGAACGGAGCTTGGTGGAGATTCGCTTGATGGAGGTCGGGACGCCAAGATCGGTTCCGACTCTCCGAGATATCACATCACGTGCCACATGCAAACAATCATCTACAGCTTGCTTACTTTACTACCAGGTATTACAAGCTGGGACATGCAGTTATGGCTTGGGCATAATACCGAAGGATGGATTTTAGTCGAGGTTGCGCAAGCTATTGATACAGGGACCTTGGTGACATCTAAATTACGACGCTCATACGTGCAATCCAATGTCTTCGGCAAACGGTAGGAAATAGAGATCGCCCACTGCCGAGACTGATGCCTTGCCATCGAGGAGACCTTTTGCTGCCTACAGATAACATCGAATCAGTCCGTGCTTGATTGTAGGAAAAGAAATTGATATACCTTCTTCACCTGCTCATCAGAGACCCCGTCGATTTGCTTGGCTACTTCGTCAATCTGGAACGCTTTACCCGCCTGTACAAGTCCGGCACCTGTGGACTCTAAACCAGCTTCTATATTCTGACCAGCTTCCAGTGCTCTGAATTTCGCTAGAGCAACAGCTTTTCGGATGTCCTCTTTGCTGACCTCCCCTGCGGCAATGCTCTTGATTGTACTCACAACGGTCTTGGAGGCATCCCTGATGTGTCGAGCATTACCTGTCAGGGTGATGTATAACAGGCCCGCGTCGGAATATGCGGCTTGTGAGGTAGAGATGTGCGCTTGTGGATGTTCAGCGGATGCCTTGGCAAGGAGAGAAAAGCCTTGGGTCCACTTGATGGTACTTTGGCCGCCTAACAATGTAGCAAGTACCGATATTTCAGGCTTGTAGGAGCCACCAGAAGTAAAGGAGCTTGAACCTGGGAAGGCCAAGATCATCGTATTGCCCGAATCATGCGCGATTCGCTCTTCACCGCCGTAGTACTTTGTTGGTGAGAACTCGACCTTGGGTACTTGCGACGGGGGTGAACTAGGAGCATCCGCGAAGAATTGGCCAACCCATTTTGATAGATCCTCATGGCTGGCACCGTTGGCAATAACCGCGATGTTAGGTTTAGCGTAGGCGGCCTGACTCCATAACTTGAGGTCCCGCACGTTCAAGTACTTCGACAGCGGTGTTGATGACGTCGGGTGCAATGGTGACCCCAGTCCTCGATGATAGGCAACACCGTGGACCGAATTCAACGCCATCTCTGTTGTGCTGCCTAGTAATACCTTCTGCGCAAGTTTAACAATAGGGAGCACTTCCTCTTGGAATTCATGGGCTGGAACGAATCGGGTCAGTGATCCCTCAGAAACTAACAGACATACACTTACGAGTGAACTTGGTCTGCGAAACAATTTCACCAAGCAACTCGGCGAAGTATGGCAGGTCATTTCGGAGAAACTTGGCACTGAGGACCAGAGACTCTCTCGTATGGTAGGCTAACAGCTCACCACCTAGTAGCTCTGCTTCTCGAGTAATGCGCAATGACGACCTCCTGTTCGTTCCCTACACAATCCGTCAGCGGTTCGGTCCGTACTCAACGCAACGCCTTTGCTTGGCCGACGCAGCTTCAGCAGAGTGATTTGTAACCAACGAACCTTGAATGCGAATTTTTCCAAGCCGTCGGTGAACCCAGGAAGAATCTGATAACGTGTGCCGGCCTTCGCGACGACGGCCAACGTGGTCGTTGGGCCCGCTAGATCCCTTGTTGCAAACTTCACTCCGGCAGCATCACCGGTCTGGTATTGAAAGGTCCCTGAAGCTGCCGCGGCCAGCCCCCGACGGTTGCTCGGCGAAGCACTGCATTGCTTCTGTACTATCAGCTGCGCACGGCGGCTGAGCGAGGACCTGGAGATCATTGCGAAAGTCAATCAGCAAAGAGCGTATACCAATCGCAATGCTGGGCTGTGACGATGGAGGCTCTCGGTACTTCGTACAGACGCCAAGAAGGACTCGGAGTCTCCTTCTGCCATTCAGCGATACCCAGCTATGATTGGATGAATTGGCGAGCACTCTAATATGAAGCGACCCCGCGCTAAAACAATAGCTCGCAAACAAACGTTGTGACCCACAGCTTCAATGTGAGTCTTCAATTATTGGAGAGAGAGCTTCGACAGGTGTTGTTTAGCATCAATGAATCAACATCGATGACCTTTGTGGAACTCTAGAGAAGTTGACATACTCTCTAGAAGAATGCAACATGTCTCGAGTACGTTCCCAAGGCTATAGGACCTATCTAAACGTCTATGGTGTGACTTCCGATAATGGGGGTGCGGTAACTGATGTGTCTAATAGCACGCCTCTGAGCTGTGTTCCCTTTTGCTGGAGGACATATACGGAGAATTAACAGCAGTAAGTGCGCTGCTTATGGTCTACAAACACCTCACAATCCATTCTGGATATTGCACCTTTGATAACTCTGCAAAACCTTTGTTCATATCTTATTCGGCGCCTCAGCCTTCACACCACGCCAATTTTTTGCATATTCACTGAGCAAAATACTAACTCTTCCAGCGTGTGTTCTCAATACTCCTCCGTAATGGCCGCCTTCAACTCTCCCTTCTTATCCATCACACCGGCCTCTCCTCCCGACAGATAAAGCACTCTCTCGCAGTCTTGATCCAACAGCACCTTGTGTACCACTACAGACCTCCAGACGGCGACGCAACATTCTATGAAGCTGATTGGAAGAATGCTTACGCTTTGGTGCGGCCTGGCAAGATCATCCACCTAGTTGAGGAGAGATGTGGAAAGGCTGCCGGCGGTGTAGTGTCGAATTTACTCCTGCTCGGGCATGCAAGGGTTGACGATCTGGCTGCGGCATACAACCTAGATACCGGCAGAGTTGACAGGCCGTTGGATGAAGGTAGTCCATATGCGAACCCTCGAGGGCTGCCGAATGGGGTTCGGAAAGCCAAACTCAACAGCACAGCTAAGGCCAGCGTACTCACATTAGAATCGCTGCACACTACAATTCACAACCTTCTTCAAGCAGGGATACTAACGCCAGTACATCCAACGCATTTCAGATCCAGAGCCGACAACAGAAACGAAGCTGAGCGCGTTGTCCAACGGTATGCGGAGTTTGTGGGCGGCCCTAGGGGTACGAAACAAAAGGCCGCATTCGAAGCTGCTGTTCAAAAACAACTCCAGACTTGGCAATCGGGTGATAGTCCTGGCACGGATTTTACAGATGGAGTGTCGGCGAGTAGAAAGAGGCGGATGGGATCATTCGCACCATCTAGCGCCCAGAAGAGAACCAAGCTCGGAAGTAGCTCTGCATACGCCCAAACTGGTTTCACCAATAACGACGACATTATGTTGGACGTACGTTGCAAGTTTGCTTCACGGGGGAACCCTCAAAGCACCGAGACTGACTTTTGATAGGACAATCTTGTCCTCCGCATCAACCATGAGAAACTCAATGTAGCCTTCCGAAATCATCGATTAGTTGAGTTTGCAGAACATTGTATCGGCAAGACTACCTCCCTAGTGTATGCCGAGGTGCTTCGATGTCTTGAAGGCCAGATTCCACGGTGTCGTCCTGATCAGACTATTTCAGTCACTACCGATGATGAGACTGAAACCCTCCCTACTTTTACTACGAGTGAGCTATCAAGCCTGCTGCGCAAAGATCTCGACCTCATGGGCGCAATCGGCAGGGAGAACCAGATTAAGCTTAAGCCCAACCATTCTCAAAATGCTAATAAGGGAAATTTGAAGCATGAAGACGGAGACTCGAGAACAGCAAACGGCTATTCAAGTCCAGATGAGCACGACGATGAGGATGTGCACAACAACAACATCCGTACAAATGGTTCCAAAGCTGGGTTCAAGTATGCAGATGCCAACTCCTCCGCCTTGGAGGGAGAAGACGATGACGACGACAGTTTGCTCTCGAATCATGGATCCAGCATGTCGAGCATCAAGCAACACCTACATCTATTAGCAGAAGATGAACACGAGTTTGTACGGCTCACTGAGAAAGACAATGGATTGGTGGAGTGGAGCGTGGATTTCAGCCACCTATCCCGACAGCTCCGACAGTACGAGTTAGAGAGAACCATTACTGCACGCTTCGGTACTGTTGCGACTCGGATCGTACGAATCTTTCTCGACAAAGGCAAGCTCGACGAGAAACAAATCTCGAACTTCGCTCTCATCCATCAGAAGCGGATGCGTGCAGCACTTACAGTCATGCACGAGGCAGGCCATCTCGAACTGCAGGAGGTCCCAAGAGACAACAATCGACAGCCCAGCAGGACCATGTTTCTTTGGTATTTTGACCCAGAGCGATGCCGCCAACTGGTCCTGGAGCAGACTTATAAGGCTATGGCGCGGTGTCTGCAGAGAGCGAAAGTAGAGAGGCTCGCGATCCAAACACTGATTGACAAGGCTGAACGCACCGACGTCGTTGGGAATGAAGATCAGTATCTGAGTGTGGAGGAGAGGGTAGTGTTGTCACGATGGAGGGAGAAGGAGGAAAGAATACTGGGCGAGGTTGGGCGCTTGGATGAACTCGTGGGGGTACTCAGGGACTACTGAGCCCTGTTTATGTGCTGTCACATATTTGCATTTCTTGGCGGGGCATAGCATCACGGCGTCTGGTCGGACGTAGCATATCATGCTTGGCATCGAGCCGGAGATGGTTTCCCTTTAGAAGCGAGTGCTCTGGCTTGGAATGAGCCATGAGTTATGGCGTATATGCTTCGAAGACATGGCTGTAGGCTCATCTCAGAATGTGGTCGCTCGTTATGTCTTTAAGCTGTGCCGGGTGCTTGAGCTGAATATGTTGCCATACAAGAGAGATTTTCCGCTTAGAGCTAGGTAACACAGACGAGGCTTAAAATTACATTATGATACCAGGTAGTTGCCGATAGAGATGGGATATTGGGCTCATCCTAGATCGCCGGATATTTGATTACGTAATGATCCAGGACACCTCGGCCCAGTCCCGTCCGTCGGACACGCGATAACCCAACCACCCCTCGCCATAACGACACGTATAGACTGACGTCGCATTGACGGCAGCGAAGAGGAGCAACGACTACCTGTTTACGGGATATCGCCGCTACTTTCTTCTCCTACAATGGAAATTTACAAGCAAGCGCAGAGCCGGATCCCAAAAGCCATCCCGGCGCCATCGAAATGGCTAAGCATGTACGACGACTTCGTGCTGAAGAACGCGAGCTCGGTGTCGCAGATTGAGTCGGCGTTGAGGTCGCTGACGTACATTATACCCGGTAAGCAGCTTCACCTTACTGTCTTCAGTCGTCTAGGGCTCCGACTGATTAGGGCGACGCAGGCCGGTTTCGCGAATCGGAAATCGCATCCGAATCAGGTACGTCGCTCTCATCCTGTGGCTCCATTCTGGGCCCAATGGCTTGTGCTGAGAAGCGATGTTCTCGCCAGTCCACACAGGCGTACAGCTCCTCTCCGTCTACCACGACTCCCTCCTCGCCAAAGCCATCGCACGTCTACCCGCTCCCCAGCGCCCCCATCCCTCGCCGCACAACCGCTACACCAAATTCTGGTCAACCAAATCCGCCCTCTATAAGCGGCTCGCAACGCTGCTGCAACTCATCCAATACACCGAGCTGCTCTGGGAGATGGCGGCCAAACGACGCGGGGAGAAAGTGCGATGGCGCGTCGTCGTGCTGCTCGAAGGCATCAAAGCCCTATGCCGACTCCTCCTCCTCCGACTCACAAACTCACGCCCGCTCGTCTCGCCACCGCTGCCGGAACGGGAGATCGACCCGCGGACGCTGAGCGAGGAGAACGACAAGGGGGCGTGGGACGGGATGGACACGCCGCCGAGCGTGGGGAGCGTGGAGTCGAGCATGAGCTGGACGATGCCGCGGACGGGCCTCTCGTTGCCGACGTTGCCGGACGCGAGCGACGTGTCGACGTTCCTGCTTTCGAAGGTGTTGACGGCCGACGACATCAAGCCGCCGAAGGCGCTGCTGCATCGCGTCACGGGCCAGGGCCAGTTGGCCGAGGTGATGTTCATCGTAAGGCCGGTGATCTATGCGTTGGCGATGCAGAGGTGGAGTGGGGATCGGAAGAGCTGGCGGCCGTGGCTGTTGGGGTTGAGTATTGAGTATGGGGCGAGGCAGCTGGCGAAGAAGGATTTTCAGGAGAGGGTGGCTGGTGGGTTGAGGGGCTTGACAGGGCTGGAGAGGGAGGAGTTGAGGAAGAGGGGTTGGGCTCTGGGATGGTGGGCGCTTAGAGGGGCGTTTTATGAGAATGTTACGAAGTAAGTGGCTTTCCTTTGGTGTGTCGATGTGAGCTTGCTGATAGGTTTTAGGGCTTGGGTACGGGGTATTACCGGCAAGTTGCGAAATAAGCCGTTGCTGGATATGTTAGGAGGTGTCATCGAGGACTATGAGTACCTGTGGGATCAGTACTACTTCCCTAGCGCTACTCTGTGATGAAGGGTCTGGAACGGCAAGTTAAAGATTATGGTGGCGGATGGCGTTTCACGGGTCAGCATGTACAAGTAGAGGCTGCATCGTATTCGTAAGCCTGCAGTGGAGCTTGGATTTACATAATTGATCCCTTTAATCAGCGCGAGGTGTGGCGTAAGATACCTTCCATCATCCTAGTTTATTTTGTAGAAATCATTAGCACTAGATATAACTTCAACAGGGACTTTACAGACTTCTGGTTTGGAACAAGAAACTGCAGAAGCCAGCGCACGGAAACGTGGATATGATGAACTCGCGTCAATGCTGAAGCCAAAGGCGTATCGCCGGATTCCGAACCATTGAATGGCCTCGTTTCAAAAGCAACTGCATGATCTTATTGAAGAACATGCCGTGAAACATGTAATATTCTCACATGATGACATTTGGAACCGGATGAGACTAATGAATACCAGCTCGATGGACTAGCTTTCTGCATGCCAGAGCTGAGCGTGCTGACGGAAATCCAGAAACCAGAGCTGTGGATTCCAATCTCTGGGATGTATGGAGCAAGAATTTGGCGAAAGTTCAAGGCTATTCATTGATAGGCGTGATTACTGACATTGTTGTAGGGTTTTCCGGGTTAGACTGCAAGAGCAGGCCCTTCAAGTTATCCTATATCAGATCACATCTGGGAAAATGAAGCTGCAGTGGCAAGAGTTTGAACTGGTATCATGGAGTTGATGAGTTGCTGAAAAAAGGAGTTTTCAGATAGACCAGCATTGCGAAAAGAGAGTTTTACATACTGGAACCCACGTTCGAAACTATTATCTTGGTTATGATTGATGTTCCAGCTGAATATCACTTGATGCGACTCCACGCAGGTGCCAATCGCACCCTAAGGGCTTACTAGCAGGTGTCACACATGTATGAAGCATAGTTCTGGAGGTGTGGGTCATATTGGCAACCTGCAATTCCATCCCCCGCATGAAGCCCCATGGCTATTCCCTCCCGTATGTCTCTCCGTGGTCTCCATTCCGAGCATGGATTGCGGCTGACAATGTGCCTTTCCTTCCACGATCTAGCCACTTCTACAGGTAATAAGCATCCTGCCCAATAACTACGTATAAGTAGATGCTTCCGATCAGTTCTGATCAGTTGTACGCAGGTTAACAGCTGATTTTTCTGGGTCAAAATCTTGGCAAGTTGAAACCTCAAAGCGATTCAAGAAGCTCAATTAGGGTGGCCGCCGGGCCGGGTTAACCCTGACCGGTCCGGGTCCAAAAATCTGGGCCCGGCCCGGCCCGGTGTGTTTACGTCGCACGCGCAACCTGCACATTCACTATATATTCACACCAAGGACCTTTTTATCGCTAAAACGTTTAATTCCAGTGCTTAATATCAAATGACTGTCACACCAATTAAATGATGTAAAAGCAGCAGCCCCTAAGGGTGTGGCATGCCTGCATGGTGTCGTGTGATTCAGCTGCAGCTTCTTTGGTGGAGCTGACCAACAGGAAGCTTAGCATGGCCTCTTCACAGTTGCCTCGCAAGGGCGAGAGCAACCAAATCCGAACAAGATTTCTCAGCCCAAGTATATTATGAGCTGGTGCCGCGCACCATCCTCTGTGTCTTATAGGTAGACTTTCCGCATCATTCATGGTACGAGTGAAGGTTTGCACAATCACCTCTTTAGCTTTGCCTGGTGCAATCATCGTCGCATCCAAAGATGATCGACCCTCTAACAGCAACCTCGCTAGCTGTCGAGTTTGCAGCTTCTTGTGTCAAGGCTGCAAAGCTGATCAAGAATGTGATTGAAGCGATGAAAAAGGTGAGGGAAGATCTTCTTGAGCTCCTCAATCGAACAGAACGAATGCGAAACATCCTAGAGCTACTCAGAAACCTGCTTCGAGAACTCCTCGATACGCCTCACAAAGATATGGCGATCGGTCTGAACGAGGCCGCCTGCCGCCAAACCATGACCGAATTACAGCAATTGGCAACGAACATTGCTGGGACAAAATTGTCATCCAGCTTCTTAGCCGGTGCTCAATGGCTTCATTACCAAAGCAAAGCAAGAAATCTGGTTAAAAAACTTCGTGATCAAGAGGCCGATATAGTAAACGTCCTAGCAATCATTGGCGTGTAGGTTACATTTCAGTCCTTGTTTGCCAGAAGCTAAAATCAGAAGTGCCTCATCTATAAAGACTGAGAAACAGATCCGCGAGCTAAAGGACCAAGCTGTGAGCGGAACAGACGTGGTTGACGCCTTCGACGGACTTACCATTGTCGGCGACTCGCTTCAAGCTCCCGCTCAAGAACCGAACGAATCTGAACCAATTCGAACATGGCTGGGTCACATTGTCAAAGATGGCCATTCGGAGCACTACTTATCATGTAGAGAAAGGCTCTCAGATAGTGCCTATTGGGGCCAATGGGGAGAATTCTGGTCGATGCTCCAAGTTGGCCATAAAACATATGGCGAATCGTGGATCAACGCTATTCGTCTTAGTGAGTCAACTATGTTTCATGACGTGTGTCAGTATTACTTATCAACCGTATTACATAGAACCTCGAGAGGAGGCCGATAAAGCGTCCCATTGGACCCCACTCCATCAAGCAGTCTACACCCATATTGACATCGACGCAACTCTCGGACTTATGAAAGAGCTTATCAATGCTGGAGCGTTTCGTAAGCAATGCCCAGAAGCGCGAATCATACATTGTAGCTGACCTACCTGTCAAAGGGACTTTGCGTACTAAATGGACGAATGAATTCTCATATCTCGATATGACACCGCTTGACTTGGCTCAAGAGTTGGGCTATAAATCGCTCTACAATATATTGTCGCCAGTCATCCGCCAAACTGTCCCTACGCAAACCTTGGATGCTTTGCAAAAGAAATTCCACCATCTGATCGAGAACGATTTGGATCATAGACAAGAACACCTATACCTGCCAGTTCTGGAAGTTTTGACAGAGATGGAAGTTCCACAGATGTGGTTTCCCGTCAAGTTTCACATCCATTCCCCTGCTGTGAGTTTTCATGCTGAGTTTGCGTCTGGATGGATTCTGATTAGATCTAGGGTTATGTATATCGCCTTGACGGCCGTGAACTTGTAGTCAGATCCTACGGAATCCAAGCGCCTGGTGGCTCTCAAACATATCGCATCACAGAAACAGATATGCTCACTATCGATGAAGCTCTTATATCGGGTTGATAGTGTGTCATTGCTTAGTAATGCTTGTAACGAGTCTTTGTTGCCCAAAATACATTTTTCGACCCAAAAAGTGGTCTTGTGACATACAAAAGATCCCATGATGCAGGTCATGACACATAACCTAACACAAACAGTCCAAAAATTGCTGGCGAGGCTGCAGCCAGTTGCGCAATCTGTTGGCTGATCAGATCTCCATCTCGAGTATGACATCTCAAAGGGAAGATATGAAAGCCATTGATGTTTCCAAGTTCCATGGACCAGACTGTGGTAAACATGTAGAGAGCTGTGAACAAGCTCTCGCTGTGCTGGCAGCTTACGTCCAAAGTTCTGCAACATACTCATCAATACTAGACAGTTTCGCAGAGAGTGCTGTGGAGTAGCTTGGTGGACTTGTGCCCTCAAAATTCAGAGCAGATCCATCAACTTCTATGTCAAAGATTGCATAGACGTACTCGACAGCTTCTTTGTAACCCTCAAAACCAGCTTTGAAGCCCACGGTCTTTGTATCCTCAGTGTCTGCTGGTGATGCCCCGCTTCGACTCATAAGACGCACAGTTCCAAGTTTGATCTGCAAGTACCGTGGTAACCTCGCTTGGCCCATGAAGACGAGATATTCAGCGTGGCAAAGCGCGTACATGAGGTCCCGGCCAATGAGATGAACGCCTGGCACTCGTTGACACTGGATTCCACGGACCGAGGCAATGCCTGGAGTACGGTCTAAGTAAATCCATGACGCAAGCTCCATAATCTGAGAAGGAGATATTACCACGCGCTGCTGATAGCGTGCGAGTGTGGTCTTATGCGCTCAAGCGGCTCGCTCAAAAGCCATCGTCCGGACCGCATGTGCCAGAATAGGGTCATAATTTCGCCGTCGGCTTCAAGGTGCTCATTCGCCACCTTGGGTGACCAGACCGCATCAAACCCCACACCGGTGCTGGGCAATACATAGAGCGTGCCTTCGTGGTGACTGGTTGGAAGAGCAATACGTAATCCGCTGTCAGCGTATCGGTGCGCTGCATCGACGTAGGGATTGCTGGCCGTCCCCTCGAGCAAGAAAAGTAAAATACTCATAAGATTTCGGATGCCTACTAATGCATCACCCACGGCGAGCGCAGCAATCGATGGAACAATGACATCTATGACCATCGCCGCGACCAATGCCCAGTAGAAACCCCGGTGCAAACCAGAAACCCAGTCAAACGGTCCGTTAAGCCCTGCCAAGGACCAAAACCGCGGCTTCGCATTGCGATTTTTCTCCGCCCGCAGGCCGTCGATCCAGCTGACGATCCAAAAACAAAACACCACCTGCGCGAGGAGGGGTCCTCGAGCAAGCTGCGCAACGAGCTCGACTGTGCGTTCCGAATACCAGGACGGGGGCGGTTCATGCCTAGCGAGACATATAACATGCCAAAGAGTGGTAGCACACCAAATGCTGGACGTGATGCCGATCAGCAGGCTGGCAACGGTGTCTGTTGAGAGGCCTCTGCGGCGAAGCACGAAACCCCGGTTAAGCAGGGTACGGTGGGTCAACAGCCAGCTTGAACACGCGAAGAGGAGAGCTACGTCCTAGAGATTCACACGTGGTCAACGTCGGTCCAGGAAGAAATGGTTGCACATGCTACGTACGAGAATCCTCGAGGAGTCCATGTTGAGAGCTCTGACTGAGGGAAGGTTTGCGGCGTTCATGACATAGCGTGTGTAAGGGTCACTGGGAAGTGTGCACTGTCAATAGGTTAAGTCCTTGGAGGCGGAGCGTCGCGCGACCTGCACATTCACTACATATGTTCACTTAGAACTCGACCTCACGGTCGGGTGGGCCTTTTGCCTTGTCAAGATCCATAGCAATTGGCACGAATCACTGTACGAGTACAGTGGGGTCCTGCATGACCACCAGTTCTACACCAAAGTCCCGACTTAACCAAGTAAAGCCATTGCTCACCGCGCTATTGCGCCGCAGAATGCAACTCTTGGCACATGCGACCAGCAGCCCGCAATGTCATGACCCTGTAAGTACGATCGTGCTTGAACGAAGAAAACACCTCAAATTGTGTAACGAGCTGTTAGATAGGTCGTGAGAGATGATTAGAAACCTCTAGATGTGCAACAACCATTAGACTTCCTTCGAGTCAACCGAATCGTGTTAGTTCTAAGTCATAAATTGTTTACTTAGGCTGATGCTATATGCCAGAGGTCATGGCAGAACAATAAGCGCCACCAGACAACAAAACATGTTTCAATGCACAGAGAGGAACATTTTGACTTGCTACAAGTAATCTTTTATGCTCTTAAGTGTCACTGATCACAGAATGATTTTTTTAGGCTTCTTTGTGAACTGTTATAATCTAAATCTACAGAAAACAGGAAAGGTGTTGTTGTTGCATCGTGGTCTCCCATCATTTCTGACATCCTGCCTCGGGCCTTGTCCACCTGAGAAAACGCATTCATTGCTTCAAGGATAAATAGACTACCTACACAACTGGTCCATGCAACGACGTCCCCAAACAAGGACTCGGATTGTCTCTACCAGAGGACCTTGCTGCCATTTCACCACCAAGACACCTCACTGTCGCCAATCTACATATCAACATGTAACTCTGCAACTCACTGGTGTGCTACAGCACACTCTGTGATAGTAGTACTCGCGCCGCTCGAGATGGCGCTCGTCACGTGCAGGATAAAGTACGCTTATTTCGTGGTGCTGAATAAGGTAAGCGTACCATATCCCGAGCGCCATTTCGAGCGGCGCGAGTACTCATATCATTGCTTTATCTACTTCATACTGTGTAGATAATGTTTTATCAAGCAAGCAATTTCTTTGATGCAACCTACTAGACTCACTTAGATACACTTGACAATGATAGTTTACTTTCTGAAGGTGCAAACTGTAGAAAACATCATGATATGTGTCCTAATAATTTCGTAAGATTATTGTGCAATGTACAGTCGGGTGATTATTGCTGATCCAACAGCAAGACCAAAGCAGGGTTTCTAACCAATAGCATCTGTCTCCGCAGAGCATCTATTGTGTATTTTTCTTAGCGCTGTTCCACCCGTACTGTCTCAGTAACTGGGCGATTCATCCTGCAGCTCCTCTAACTTACAAGTTACCTACCTAACATCGACTATTGTGGAGTTGCTGATCCACTATACTTTACATGTGTACTATTCTTTTTGTGCACTGCAGGCTTCTCCAAGAAAAGCTGCTTTAGTGAAACCATCGTCAACTTCATCTGTCAAAATTCACCTAGATACGAAGAGGATTATAAACTCCACTAATGATATAGACACTGTATGTCAGACCGGCATAGTGGCTCTTTAGAGTACGCTCTCGGCAGGCAGGTGAAGTGCACCACGAAGTTGGGCACGACAGACATCTACCAGTCTCCCATCAGAGCATCTTCCACCTCAGCTTCGCCATCCCTAGCCAAATCCTCTCCTTCAATCGGCTCAATCCATATGTGAAAATCTTTGAACTCGTTACGGTTCTTTCTGAAGGCGCTTGTCATGTCTGTACCGAACTGCTGCTTCATCTCCTCAAATTCGTCTTCTGCGTCATTCAGAATGGTATACGTCCGCTCTTTGTCGGCTGTTTCCAACGTGAACTTGAGCTTTCGGATGCGAGTACTCTGGATGACATTGGAGACCCCCTCAAGGACAGACTCGAGCGACTTCCCTTGAAGTTTGCCGTCCGTCCATTTCTCACAAGCAAAACGGGGCAGTCTGGCTTTGATGATCCAGAAGCGTATTCCAACCATTGGTTTGGTTGTCACCGGCGGTTTACTACTCTCCGACGAATAAGAGGCCTTTGAGGAGAGAGCTTTTATTTCTGAGTCGGGTGGGAGTGAGACGCTTGTCGGCTGGGTACTGGATCTATCTGTTCCAACAGTGGTACTCGCTGTTGTCTCTCGTATGCTGCCCGTCGAGGCTCTCGTCGGGCCCTCAGCGTTGGAGCCCTTTGTAGTAGCACTCTGAGCGATGGAGTCTACTCTTTGCATATGGGAAGGTGCAGAGTTCGGCGTGTCCGATGATGCTGCTGGATGCCTGTGCTTGCCGAAATTGGCATACACGTTGTCGTCGTGAACAGCATACCTGTCAAGTTCCTCACTTTCTTTCAGGATAGCGTCCAAGTCCACATCCGGTGCGACAACTTCCGGTCTAGCTCGAGTAGTTCTCTTTCGTTTTGATTGTCTTCTGGGCGTGGATAGGTTCTCTGACTGCTCCTTGCTGCGAGTTCTTGTGATGTCATGGCTATCATGGTCGCCGTGACTGGACCGTGACTGCCTTGACGTCCGCCTCTGCGGTGATGGTGTCGTGGGTAACTTTCGATCGAGGCTTGATGTTGCGGTAGGTTGCGAGTTATCCAAAGACACTGTGTCCTCCACCACAGTCGGTGTTGCCGGATGATCCCCGACTCGTGAATGTACCGAACCCAGAGCGGTTCTTCTTGGCACCAAGTTCTCGTTTGGATCGAAATCATAGATATCGAACTCCCGCGAGTGTGAGTGGGATTCAGATGAGAGAACGAACGGATCTTTTAGGCTAAGTGCGTCAGAGGCGTTTCCCAACCGCTTTGACGACACCTGGCACGTGTTTTGGTCCACTGCACTGTTAGTGCCAACAGGGCTTATCCAGTCCAGAGGTCCTGATGGCCCAATAGGTGATCCGGGTAATGCTTCTTTGGTGGGGTTACTCCCTAAGGTCCCTGAGGAGGCGCTGATCACCCGTTGTGGCAATGAGGTTACATGTGATATTGTTGAGGAAGGCGAGCGACTCCGGGCAGGGCCGGGACTTGTAGCTGTTGACTTTGGACCCACTGATCCATCATCTCTGTTACGCTTCTTCGACCTGATAGGGCCAAATTGTGCATTGCGATGAGTGTAAGCATTTTGTCGCCAAAAGAGCTGACATAATAAATCGGTAATCCTTTAGCAGTTTTAGTCTGTAATGTCGCACTGTTTTCCAAGTCTCGAAAAGAGAGCTCACCTGTCTCTGTCTGCTGGGTATTCTAGGCCTGAAGATTTACCATCACTGGTCTGTGGCTTTGGTGGCCAAAGTCGAGCACCAAATCCTTGGCTGTCAAGATACTCTTGCACCATCAACCGTAGGTCTTCTTGAACGCTTGGATCTTTCCATTTTGTCAGATCTTTTCCGGGGAATCCAGCGGGTGTTCTATACTGCTTTCGCCAGAACTGAGTGGTGTCTGTAAGCTCTGTTACGGGTCTGTTGGCCTCGGTCCCAAATCCAAGCTGTTGGCATAATATTGTCACAGTTGGGATTCGGTTCGCTGAAAGCTTGGGCCTCTTCGTTGGAGGGGACATTTCTCAAGTCGCGTCTTCTTCTGACGAAGAACAGAAAGACGAAATACCAAGTCTGGACAAGTCAAGGTCCATATATATTTGGGGCGGGGTTTTGTTCTGCGTCAGCTAATTTCGATCGCACCGGTGAGTCGGCAGCGCTCTTGTCTGCTTGTCACAAGCAGAACCTTGTATATGAGTTCCACATGACACACGCTTAGATGTTGACCTAGCCCCAATGGAGGGCTATCCACCGCCTTATCTTTCCATCCTCAAGGCAGACAGCTGCCTCATCTCCATCAAGCGCTGTAAGCGCTGTTGTTCTATTTGCTCACATACCCTTGTGATGTGCATGCTTTCAGCTTGACAAGCATCTGGGAATCCTGTCTTTCACAGACAGATTACTAGTCCCCTCACCGAACCATACCGTCCTTGTAATATACGCTCATCTACATGGCATCGCTTCGAGATTTCAGTTTCTGATAGCTGTATTGAAAGTTGGTTATGATGTGTAGCTGGTCATTTTGTTACAGTCTGCCTTGGGCACTCACCCAAAAATGGCGATGAAAGGTGTGTGGACTGCGAAGGCGCTCAGCCATGTTTCGAATAAAGTACTGGGGATGCGGTTGATAATCCTATTGGCAGTCAATCTCCAAGCAGCTGCCTAATCATTAGCTGGAGATGACATAATCGGGGGGTTAAATACGCTCTCATACCTGTTCAGGTGGAGCAAACTCTTGTGCTCTATACCAAATACCAGACATCACAAAATACAAAAGTCATCGACTTAGAGACCTAGAAGAAGACCTTTCAATGGCATTCGTGTTCGGTCTAATGCCAAGGTGCCTTCAGATGATGGCTGAAAGTCTGTACTGCTTGATTCCCAGCTTCTTGTCAACACCAGCAGTGTCACTTTGCTGACAGCCGCCACGAGCACATAGGGCTTTTCACTGGCGGCGAAATACCTCCACCCGTAGACCAACCTCAAAGAGTTGCTCCACAAATGAATGAGCATCGTGATGACGGCCCTCCACCCTTACGCCAACGTCGCACATATCAGCGTTGGACACCTGCGCCCGCGCAAGATGATGGGTACGGAGCCCATATGCCTCGACAATATGACGATGGATTATCTCCCAGAATATTGGAATACTTTGAGCTCTGCTCTTCAGTGAAATACAAGAAAACTGCAACAGTGTGTTCCTCTGATCCAATACTGGCTAAATGTTCAAATCACTGATTGCCCTAGACGGTCAATCTCGAAACCTTGAAGTGACACGCAATATCACTACTGCTTTCGTTTTCCTACTTTTGCTCCAGATACACAATCATGCTTTCACTTTGGAATTACCTGTTGTCATTTGGATTTGGGTCCGCCAGCCCTACAACGCACACGATAGTTATGACAATTTTCTTCAAGAAACCTTCATTTGAACTTTTACCAATTTCAAAATTTCCTTTCTAGAAACAGTCGTACTTACGTATCTGAGTCTAAAGATGTTTTAAAATCAAAGTATGTTCATGTTTGCGCCGTGTTCCATCATGCTCGTACATAAACTATAACTGTGGTATTGAGACACTTCGCATGCCCAATTATTCTACGCTGCTCTCGGAAATGTGCCAGTGACAGCATTCATACGAAAGTTGAACTGAAATATGCAATACATTGGATGGTGGACTCTTAGAATTGCGCAAATAAAGTTGTAACCATCTTAAAGTAACGATGTGTACTTCTGGCCTCCGGAACCCGGGGGTGGAGCGGAGAAGTGATGCTTGGTGAGGCCGCTAAGCGCTAGTTACAGTACAAGCTCGACTCCATATCCCGCCCGGGGCGACCTGGAAACAACCTCGCTTTCCTGTCTTACAACGATACAGTCAGTGGTAAAAGATCTCGCTGACATGCCTTGCGTAAAAGATGTCAGTTTCGACTCCGCCTATGAAAAACTCGCTTAGTCTACCGCAGCTTCTGGCACCTCGCTGTCGCCGCTCATTTAGACATACTGATTGTGATGTTTGAAAGCTCGCTGTCACATACACTACTATGAAGAATTATTCTTAATAAGCGAGCAATTGTTTTACATTACTCACGGACATTGGTGGTGATCATTATATTCATAGAGCAAATAGCGACCGAAGCTCCATGTCAAATGCGTAGACACCACAGTATATAACGCAGGATGCGAATGTGTGGAGCGCAAGATATTGAGGCCTCAATATAACTTAAAAGTTTGCGATCATTGTGTTGCAATAAGCTGCCATAATAGCATTTGCATGACGACGAATTTTGAAAAGGAGCCTCGGACGTTCATGTAGGTTGTGAAACCCTACTTAGTAAGCTTGTCTATGTTAAGACTGCGGGTGGGTTGGCAGAATGCCTTCCTCTTTTGAAGTTGGAGATTAGACATGGAACACTTACAACGATTTATTCGATGCTAGGAAAAGTGGAATACTGTTAAGAGTCAAGAACTACGAACACCGAAACCCGTGCGGTGCCTGGGTAAACACTCTGCATGTCATTAACATGTATAGGAGATAAGTAAAAGTACTCTTACTGAGGTCAAAACTATAGTGTAATAGTTCGTAGCCCAGTAAAGTTATGTAAGCCATGTGTGCAGATACCCTCATCAACACTACCCACCTACAGGTAATTACCTTATGTACTTACATTAATGGTCACTCGTCTAGTTGATTACGTTTCGAACGTAAGGTATGCCTTACTATAAGGAAACACAGCGTGGCGGACACTAAGCAGATTTTCATCGTTGCCGCTTCTGGGTCCCTAAAACAGTTCTTGTTTGGCTTCACGTAGGCCATTCCGCCACATGCGACCCCAACACTGTGTACCGACCCACAAGTGAGCCGTTACTACGCTTGATACTGGACGCTTTTCCGGTGGTCGGCCAGCTCTAAATGGTAGAGATAAGAAGGGGTGGCCGTTCTAACGAGGTAGATCGCGATTGTCGGGACGTAGACACGCGTAATAATGGCTGTGTGACCTGACGACGTTGCATATGTCAATGTTAGGAGGTCTATAACCTGGACGCCCTACTATAGGCTCGAGAGTGTTGGTGACAACGTACTTGTGAATCGTCCTGAGTACCAGTTGTCGGAATCCGCAAAGTTAGCTTCGTTAGAAAACCTCCTCCCCAACCGGCCTTCCGAACCATTTCGCTAACTCGTCACCCGCACTTTCCTCTGCACTGCATTTCGCAGAGAAGAAATCAGTCAATCGCATCGTCTCGTCATCGTCTTCCACTGGCCAGTCGACTTTTGCGCCCCCACCCTTGGCTTCCAAGAGGTCTTTGGCTGTTCCCCAACTGAATCGGCATTCCGCGCCCCAACCGAATACCGGGTCCATGTTCCGCTTTAGCCAATTGGAGGTTCGGGCATCCGAAGGATAGCCCGAGCCCCATCCTTCCGCAGCCGGAGTAGTATCAATTTCAGCGTCGGATGTTGGCGGTATATAGGCTTGATAAGACACCTCCAAAGCCGCGTCCCTCGTTACCTTGGCGCACACCGATGCTGCCGACACACACGGGTACAGCGAGTCTGCCTTCTTCGCGACCGTAATCAAGGTGGTGGGAAATATCCGTTCCAACTTCTTCTGGTACGTCTGGGGACTCCCAATAGTATCGATATATATCTCCTTCACGTTCACCCCCTTCGCGAAGACGCCTTTGATGAGTTCGATCGTGGCATCCATCGCCTGAGCATTGAGATTGTACGTCCCAATGGGCTTCAACATTCCCGCCGAGATGTCGCGAGCGGACATGACTTTCGTGGCCCAGCCACAGGATCGATATAGTGAGGTGTCCGGTGTGCACAGCGCTTGCATAAGGTTCGAGCGGACGGTGGGCGTGAGGACCTTAGAGTCATCGAAGTGGTGGGTATCTGCTAGGAGGGATCGATGGGAGGAGAGAGGGAGGTAGAGCAGTGCATAGACCATAGGCCCTAGACCATCCGAACCGTTAGGAATTGACTTGGAAAGGCGGTGAAGTCTACCATGCCGAAGTCATATGAAGGGCATAGATACCGAGAACAGGACCTCGTCCGGCTTCATCCACGCCGAGCACACATTCTGTTGACATGTCATTTGCGATGATCTCTGGTATCGAGGAATGATAGTCATATGATTCCCCGGAAAGTATCTCGGCAGCAGCTATTGACGGCGCAATGAAGACATCTGGTGCCGGTGTCTCAAGGGCGATTACGTGAGAGTCTGGTTGTTGTGAGTCCTCCATGAATGTCGGATGTCACGAGGGAATCTTCAGATACTCGACGACTGTATCATTTGGTCGTTGGATGAGCATGTGAAGAAAGGACGTTCTTAGTGGAAGTAGCAACACACAGTGGGAAGACGCGTTAAACTTGCCAAGGGATTTGCGTCGGCCCTCACCCCACGTGGAGACTGGGATGAGCGCGTCGCGCAATCCCGGTTGATCGGCGGGGCCGGGTCGAAAGGCGCGTAAGGTAAGATTTAGCAACTGGTTCTCATTCGTACCTACGTTCTCAGACCACCCAGCAGTGATCAAAGGCCAATGGATATTTGTTTCCTAGACCTTAATATCATTAACTCTACTGCATAGTTCGTCCGATTCTTATAAGTTCGGCATCAAATCTGTCAAACGAACTACGAATTAGTCTGCTCCTAGCCCTACGAGCCTGTCCTAGTTGGAGTGCTTCGCTATAAGACTCGCAGCTCTAATTTGGGAGTAGATGGCACCTCATAGATTTACGAGTGGGCACAAAATCACTGTTCTGGTATTCAGGCCATATACAGCCGGCATGGCATCCGATGTGGCCAGGGAACTCCAACTGAGACGCTGAGTCACCTTGTCAGACAAGCAACACATCCCATGTCTCACCTATGACGTTCACCAAGACATGAACGATGATCCGCCCACATCTCCCCCAGCAGATCAACCTCCACTCCAAGATGTCTACCCTAGTGCCGACACTGGCACATTCCCCTGGGAAGACAGCAACCCCGACAATGTGGACCGGCAGGAAAGACAACGGCTCCGAAGCCGAATACAGAAGAGCAAGAAGGTGGAGCTGCTCGACAACTTCGTCCGCACTCTCGACATCGTGATCTTCTGCGAGCTATCTGTACTCTACTACATGGAGTGAGGCCTGCCCTGCCCTGCCCTGCCCTACTAGCCAGCCAACACAACTCTCCTTCCTCCACGTACCCTATCCACTGACCGACGGTTCACTACCTCCAGCTGCTCCCTCATCCGCTTCCTCCTCCGCGCCCTAGTCGAATGGGTCTACTTCACCCCGAAACCCAAGTTCTTCCCCGACCCGCCCGAGAACAGGCGCTATATCGGCGCCATCCTGGGTACGAACGTCATCTGCCTGCTCTTCCACATCTTCTCCGCCCGGCCTGAAGCGGGTGAAGCAATGCGCGGCTACCTGCACGGCGGGCTCCTGATCGACTTTGTCGGGCAAAAGGGGCCCGTCTCGAAAACACGCCTCGTCCTCCTCGACCTCCTAATTCTGGTCCTACAACTGCTGGTGCTCGCGGCCTCTCTCGCGCGTCAGGAATTACTCAGCGCCCCCACCTCACCTAACGTAGCAGCCGCAGATCCTTCTTCCACCCTCATCCCACCAGACGCGCAAGACCACGACTTCGAAGAGCGCGCCGTCCTTCGTTCCGACCTGCCGCACGTCTCTGACAACTCGATCCCGCTCCAGCCCCTCCACTACCACCACCATCACCAGCCCCCTTCCGCAAGTCGCACCGGCACCGACGAGGACGGCGAGCTGGACGAGTTACTCGCCGCTGACCAAGAAGCCCATGATACTGGAGAAAACCCTTCGACGAACCACCACCACCCGCTGGACGAGTTCCATACTGGCGGACACGTTGTTGCGGACCTGCGACTCGTGGACACGGTGCGGGAGCAGTGGCTGAGGTACCAAGGCGTTGGCGACTCGTCTGCCGCCTCGGCATCGGCATCGGCATCGGGGGCGATGGTTGTGGCGGCGATTTTGCGGGGCATTGGCTGGGTGTTTGGGAGATTCGGGCCGAGGGCGTTTTGAATGTTTGACGAGCATCTTCCGTTTATGCTTTCTCGTATGCGCTATCCGATGAGGTGGGGTTTGGTTATATATAGGGCTGGATTGGGCGAAGAGGAATTCCACGATCCTCGAACCCGGTTGTATGGCCCGTCGGCTGTGGGTACGACGTGTATTGGACTTGTCTGAATTGATCTATTACATCTTTTCGCAGAGCGAAGTGTTGGTTGAGGGAGGGGAGGGAAGGTGTCGGAGCGGGCAAGAAAACGGCAAATCTTCTCGAAACGATCGTACTTTGTTCTCAGCGGCGCAAGATTCTGGTAGATGTGGCGTACGAGTCTTTTCTGGCTCCCTCCTGCAAGTGAATTGAGCCACTATCTGACCCAGTTTTGTGGTCTCTCAATTGTACCTGTCAGAGATATGCACACAATCAATCACCGACCCACCAACGCTGGCTCTCGTCACAACTCGACACATATAACATATATATATAATCTAACATACAAAGAGTATACTACAAATACATACACCTTCAATTACAAGCAAAACGCGCCACTCCCACAAACCAAAACCCCCAGCATCAGCCAGAGTGGAACCGGGCCTTTCCTCCCCTTTGAGCCTCCTGAAGAGGGTCTCCCAACCGCACCAGAGCTCGCAGGAATCTCAACGCTGCTCCCCCCAACAACCTGCGTCGTGGCGGCAACCGAGACGGCAGAAGAATTAGTGATCGTGGAGGCTTGCCCGCCAGCTGTGTAGACTGGAGCCATGCTGCTGCTCCCGCCCGTACTCATACGGATACTTGTGCTACTGCTGCCAATTACCAAGGTCCCACTTGCTTTGAGGGAGATGACGGTTCCTGAGACTGTTATTGCTGGTCCACCTGGTCTGAGGGTTGTTCCTGCTATCGGAATCGCGGTAGGGTTTGCAGTAAAGGTTTGGCCGCCTACTGAGTAGATTGACGCTTGAGGTTGTGAGGCGGGCGCAATAAAGGATTGGCTGCCTACCGAGTAGACTGATGCTTGAGGTTGAGAGGCAGGCGCCGTAAGAGGGTTGCGCGACGTACCGATCACGAGGACGCCCGAGGATGCGAGCGAGACGGGGGTTCCTGATATTACAACGGCCGTACCGCCGGGCGTGATGGTTGTGCCGGCGAGAGTGATTGCTGTAGCGGACGGAGCAGCCGAAAAGGTAACGCCTGCGACAGAGAATTCTAGAGGTTGTAGAGGAGAAAGTGTTTGCGGTGGGGAAAGGACGATGCTAGAAGAGCCAACCACTAGGGTACCCGAGCGGGCCAGAGTCACAGGTGTGCCGCCCACTGTGATAGCTGGGTCCCCGGGAGCGAGCGTAGAGCCGGCCACTACAACCTTGCCAGGATCGACGGGTACTGCATTTCCCGCCGCAGCTGTCGGTGCAGCGGCGCCTGGAACCGACTCGACGATGATTCCTGCGGTTGGATCAAGTGATATCACTTGTCCATCAACTGTTGCAGGGTCTCCGTTCGCCAGAATAACATGCCCTCCAACAGCGACGACAGAGGGGTTCAGCACAGTGATGGGGTGTCCAATGGCAGGCGAGATGATTGCAGTGGTTGGCCCAGGGGGTGGCAGTGGGATCGTAGTCTTTGATATGCTTTGCCCTGGCACTCCACCACCGAATGCACTGAAGATGATGCCACCCAGGTCTGGGAAGTTTGGGTGTTTATCAGCTGGTGCGTTGCTAACTGTTTCCGGAGGGGCTCCATTAGGATTTGATGGATCAACTGAGACAGGCCGTGGTAAAGTACCTGAACTAGGAGGGTTTTCTGAAACAGGTGAGTTTCCTGGATCAGATGGGTGTCCTGATCCAGGTGAGTTTCCTGATCCAGGCGAGTTTCCTGATCCAGGCGAGTTTCCTGACCCAGGCGAGTTTCCTGACCCAGGCGAGTTTCCTGACCCAGGCGAGTTTCCTGACCCAGGTGAATTTCCTGAAGCGGGTGAGTTTCCTGGATCAGGCCACTTCCCTGGATCAGGGGAGTTTCCTGGCCCGGGCGAGTGAGGGTCGCCTTGAGAAGGACGCTGTGGATCTTGTGGGGATGGTTGCTTTGAGTCATGCGAAGAAGGCTGTGGCTGACCCTCCAGGGCTGTTGGCTGCAGGACAGGTGCGGCAGGCCGCGTTACAGGAGGCTGACTTGGTGTCCCGACGGCTCCTGTTTGAGGAGCATTCTGTGAATACAGAGGATCAGGGCTCAACGATGGAGTCGTGTCGATTTGTGGCGGTCCATTGGCCCCATCGATGGCTGGATCGAGGTTGTTGGCTGGAACCAAGGCATGTGGGGGATCAAAGATGCCGTACGTGATTGGAGAACCAAAGTAGGCTCCCCCCCGTCCCTCCGAACCAGCAAATGCCGTGCATACAGACCACTCCGATGCCAAGGTAAAAAGCTCTGGCGGAGGGATAACGACTGGATAGAAGGGTGGCCCGATCGTCCGCACGCGCTGGGTGTAAAAGCTGTTCGCATACGAACGGTATTCCACAGTTTCGAACTCGTCAGACAAGCCCCACGTCGGATTTACTAGATCTGCGTAATTCAGGGCCTTGGTTGTTCCAGGCAGACCCAAGTCACCTTGCCAGAGCTGTCCAAGTGTGTATGAGTATGAACCTGTGGAGATTTGGCCCTTTATAGGGATGATGGGATTGGTGAAAACAGGACCGACTGGCCCGCAGAAATCCGTGACGCTTGCGGCCCCTTTGATGCTTATGTATACTGATCCCGACGTGCTACAATATCAAGCGTTATTCACTTTGATCTGGAGTGCTTCTGGGGAACTTAACATACTACGTGTAGCCACTGACGACGGCAGTCACCGGTGGCTTGTTCGGTGACGGATCAGCTCGTTTCCGAGCGGCAGACGCATTGAACACAGGCCTCGTTCGTGTTGCATTGGTCGTACTATGGCCCGAGCCAACAACTTCCGACTCATCAGGGAAGTAGAAGATCTGGAGTTTAGGAACATGAAGGTTGCACCATCCGCAGCAATCCCAATCCCGACTAGCTCCGATGTGCTGATGAGTCCCACCAGGGTAAAGGTTCGTATCGAGTTCCGACGCATTTGATGGGCATCCAGCCAGAGGCGTGGGCTTCGGTGGTATTTGCGTTCCACCTGACAACGTATACCCTGCTAATGAGTAGTCCTCTAACTTGACAGACGAATACCAAGCTGAATTGAGAAGAGTTTCGCTGGGGTTAACGTAGTAACTCCTAGTTGCGCCGTCAAGAGCGCGGCTTCGTGCAATGCGTTCCACAAAGGCGGAGCATTGCGGGCTACGACCGAAGTCTATCGCATATTTGTCCCGGTCAATGTAGTGGGCTCCCCGTGTCTCTATTACCGCGGCCCGTTGTGCTTTGAGGTAATCCGAACAGGCCACTGTAGTCGTGGATACGGTGCTGGTGAGGTTGAGCTTGGCCTCGATTGTTCCAGTCTGACAGATCGCGCCAAAGACATCACACGACCCAACCATCGTAGACTCGAGATCGAAGATGAATGGGGGGTACACCGTTGAAGACCAGGCATTTGATGGAATGATAGTTGTGGCATTTGCCCCTGTTTGGTTGTTTTTGGATGCCTGGACACCGTTCCACAGCGAGATGTAGACTGGACAAGGAACGGGGACAAGCTTCCCACCAATATCGGTGATGGTGACTATACCAGTCTGCGTGGTAGGGCCTCTTACATCGCATCCTGGTACAGATGTCTGACAGTTGCCAACACAAGTTGATGTTGGAGATGCCGAGACAGGCGCTTGTGTCAAAGGGTGGGTAGACACATTTGTCAACGCTGAAGACTGAGTTGAGGAATTAGTAGATGAATGCCCTATTTCACAACAAGGATTAGAACCAGCCGATACCCACCATAATACAGCGGAATTGAATCCATGAAACAGGAGATGATTCCGCGAAGATTCAGAAGAACTCTGAAAACATACCCCAAAAGTGCTGAGCATAGACACAGTGAGGGAATGAAGCTAGAACAGCTAGACAGCATATGCCATATAGATCACACTTGATGCGATCCATCGCTTCACGTCAAAGACACATCTTAGAAGACAGGAAAGCATAGAAAAGATGAGAAATGCGAAGATAACACGTGAAAAGGAAGGGATTCCGCTCCCTCAAAACGTGCCACCGAAGGATTGATCTTTAAATTACCACGGGATTTTCGCAGGATCAAGCTCCTAGAGATCGAAATAAGGTTGGTTAGCTGTAAATGTCTGAAATCCTTTGACCTATACGAGTACACGTTTCTTAGCAATGTAGCATATCTAAGAGTGTATAAGCGCAAGACGGTCAGGAAAAACGCCCGGACATCACTGTCTGATTTGCAGTAGGCTAAGGGCCCCGCAGTGTTGTTAACATTAAAGACACCGCAGATGAAAATCCAAAAAAAGAACGGGCTGAACTGGGATTTGAACCCAGGACCTCTTACAGATGAGATTGAGAACCCAAAGCAAGAACTGATTAATGATTAGAGAATATTTCGAAAAGGGTAATTCATATTTCGCTCACTTCTTCCACTGAACTATCCAGCCGGGTTATCAGCTTAATACTCAATTATGATAAATATCATTACCTTATTGAAAGATGCAGTGCTTTAGCGAACCTGTTTACACATCTTGTCTTGTTGACTACTAGATACAGAAACAGGCCTTTTCAAAGAACCATCCAGTCTCTGAGTCTGTGGAGGCGGCAGTTAGGATGCTGATATTAGAAGATATCACAGACGGTTCTACAGTGGCTTTCTCAGGATAACTTCCACCACCATCATGTCTCCTAATGAACAAGATCATCAAGTTTACCTCACACGTCTTACTACCATTATAGAAGGCTTCCTCGCTCTAGAACCGGTGGATACAACAACTCTATGGAGGCAGCTACTGCAAACAAAATGGGTGCAGCAATGGGTTGACGCAATCGATTTCTGCACACTGAAACCCTTCAAAGAAATTTTAGGGAATGACTTATCACCCACCCCGGACCAATTACTACGCTTAGAGTATCACAGATCCAATGAGCCTGGTGTTTATCTATCGGTGATAGACCGCATAGACAAGGCAGGCCGGAGGCATATTTACATTGGTTCAGCCACGAGTCCGTATGGGGGCCTCGAGTATCGAGTGAGCCAGCACAAGAGTCCCCATTACAGCATGAAAGCAGCGTAGGTTGGCTTTTCCGTTTGTCTATTTTCATGCTGACTATTTTAGATTGCGTGGGTCATTCCATCACGGCCTTCTGAATCATAAAAGTATATCAAGGGTGGAAGATTTCTCGACTATCGTTCTTAGTAGCTTTGGTGACGGTTCTCCAGCGGCAGTTCAAGAGGCGAGAGTTCTGTGCCTTCTATGCGAGGCCGTTTATACACATTGGCTGCAAACAATATGCGTCGACACCGTTCACAAACACTTGCCTTATCTACGCATGTGCCCCTGGCCTATCGAGAACATACTCTACCATGGTGCCTGTCGCGAAAGCCCTTTGAGGCAACCCTTCCACACTGCACCATACCAGAATTCCAAGACCAAGGAAGAGAGTCGTGTCGCCAAGAACCAATATCAGAAATCTCGACTCAAGAATGCTACTACCGCATATAAGGCGATGTTGTATCAGAAGAAGAATCAAACCTACGGGTCATCGGCGAACGAGAGAAGGAAAGAGCTCCGAAAGCTAGAAATACGTGAACAAACAATCAAACGATTGCAGAGAAGATATCAGGAACCAAAAAACAAGCATAACTACAGGAGCGACGCAGTAGCAAAACTAGTCTCAAAATGCAGCTACTGCGCTACCGTGGGGCACAATGTACGCACCTGCGAAGCTAACGGTGCTGATAAGCTGAAACGGTCGGTCAGATGTAGTCAATGCCGTGTTATGGGACACAATATACTCTCATGCCCTCAGAGAAAGACTTGGAGCGGTCCCTGATTGCGGCCGTTGAAGAACGATAGTTATCTCCTCATTGTAGGTTGCTATCTCGACAGCTTCATGGATGGTCAGGCTGCTACTTTAGGAGTGCAAATGCCATCAAGGAGCACTTGTGTGATGGCACTGTCAATAAGAGAGCCCTCAAGCGCAGCAGAGAAGACTTCGAGACCAACCTGTCTAGAGATTATCAATCTCATAGGCGAACAAGTCTAAAAAATCTACCGGGTCAGAGTTTGGTGGAACTTAGTAGTATTCCCCTCGAGTGTCTTTGCCGTAGATTAATGTGAAAGGGGGATAGCGCGGTATAATGCTGAGACCAGTCCAGGCTTGATTAGAAACGCTTCTCTTTCTACTCCATGTCGATGTCATGGTCGAGGTCATCACATCTCCTGACGTTCAAACTGTAGGTGGTAGCGAAAGCAACAGCCACTTCTGACTCCAAATTGTTTGGATGTTGGTGGGTAACTTAAGCATTACGGAGCGAAAACAGTCTCTCAATCGGCGACGATGGTTTAAACATTTAGCGTAGTTTTTAATATCTAGCGGCCATTTGATCTTGGTGGTGGGACTACATGATTATTACTGTGAGTAAGCAGATAAGGTTGACCTTTAAGGGTATGCACATGCATATGCATAACCCTAAGTGAGCCCTTCTTCTAGCATAAAATTTATGTATAACCTTAGTAATCAAAAATAGTGCATATTCTTTCTTGGACGGTGATGCCAAGACATCTATCGACGCGTGTGAGCGAAATCAGTATCAACACAGGAGCAATTTTGAGACGAATCAGTACAAAATCAAAATTATGTCGTATAGTCAACTTTGATATCTTATTTGATAAGTGTTCTGAGGCTTGCAGAATGATTTATACAATCTCTAATTGCAAAGATTCAAGTGTGTTGTTTATTACTATGCCTTCGCTACTGTGTGCCATGAAATCTGACCTCGGCCCTAGAAGGCATAGCGTTGTTTTGCTTGCACCTCGTCCCGCTTTGGAAGTGAACTCAGCATTGGCATCACAACACACTGCTACAAACATCATTGATTGATGATGGTAACACGTAAAACTTAAGCAGCGCCAGTCTTATTTCTACATCACTACCAACATTGCACCAGTTCGATCTACAGCCCTGCGCGACCCTTACCGAGCATATACTGCGCGCGAACGCGAAACTGAGCAACACCATGGCTCCGGCACGCAAGACCCGTGAGATGGACTACTCCAATGTTGGAAAGCTAGGAAGGTAGGAGATGACGCGGGCTGAATTGCGCTTATCGACTCTCCATTGGGAATCAGCAGTAACCTTTGCTAGGAAAACCGGCATTACAGTGAAGGATACTGGGGTCAGGGATGAAGATGGGTTGGAGCTGGTTGAGGGGCTCTTCTCATCGCCGGAGAAGTCGTCGCGAAGGCTCAATGGTGGTACCAACAATACTACTATTTCGGAGGAGGAGGATATGGAATTGGTCGACAGTACGTTGGACTAGAGCGCAGCGGTGGCGGTGTCATAAGGCCTCGTTTGATGGGGACAAGGGGTCTACCGAGATACTAACCACCATGATGAGCCTATAGGTACCGTGCCCGAGCCTAAAGATATTATGACCGAGCGTCAGAGTGGTCGACCAATCCTACCACTACCTCGTTCGCGTTCACCCATTAAGACCTCTCTAAACTCCGCCGCACGTAGGTCCGTAGGGCCAATATCCTCACCATCACGGCCAGTTCAGCATACGCCAGTTCGAGCCGCATCACACCCAGCCGTCAACAGACGGTTGGACTTTTCCATCGAAGAAGTGCGCACCAGTATTGAACGATCACCGCAGAAGGGGCGCGGGCTTGGGGCTGCTACGAATGTCCGGTCCACTACACTGAGTAGTGGCCTATATAGCGACTCGCAGCCATCGCCTGGAAGGAGCAAGAAAAGACCTTTCAGTTTGCGCGCGAACGATGATGAGGAGTCCACTTCAATCGTCAACGGTGCGACACATGAGACAAATGGGACTGCCGAGTTGGACTATACGGGTGGCACCGGCGATGATTCCATGCAGATTGTACAGGACGATGATAGAGAGGATAGTCTTCCAGAAGCACCAGAGCCACCTGAGGAAAAGTTGGAGGACGAGGTACCTGCCCCCGTGCAGTCTCCGAAGCGAAAGGGCAGACGTCCGCGGAAGCTGGTATCAACCGAATTGCAGGAGGCACAGGTTCGCCCAACTGCAGCAAGGCAAGGCCATGGACGACCGCCGAGATCAGCATCCGTTGATGTCGATGCATCGCAAGTGTCCGTCGCTGCCAAGAAGCCAGGAAGAAGACGAGCACCAAGATCAGCATCCGTTGATATGGACGCGTCGCAAATCTCCATCGCCGCCAAACCAGTTCGAGGACGACCGCCCAAGAATCCAAAAGCTCCTGTACTCCAAGATACGAACGACGATGCCAATGGAGGAGAAGAGCGGCCAACAAAGCGAGCGAAGAACGCCTCTGCTAGTGAGACACCGCGCGTCGGCAGGCCATCAAAGAAAACAAAACCACCACCTTCGCAGCGGGATCCGAACGCAAAAGTGACGTCTGTTAAGAGAGCCAAAGCAGTCAAACCTGCATCGGTGGAGCCCGAAATCGCACCAAGGAACAACGGCCGACCAAAGCCTCGAAGTCTTCAGATCATTCGCAGTGGGACCCCCGCCGATGACAGCGGTTCGCGAACGACGCGCTCCGGCAGAACATCGGTCAAGCCTTTGGCCTACTGGCGGAACGAGCGCATCGTATATGGTGAAGATGAAACGGGCACCAAGGAACGCTATTTGCTGCCGACCATCAAAGAGGTGATTCGGACGGAGGAGTTGGAGCCACCGCGGTCAAAGAAGGCGACGAAGGGAAGGTCAAAGACGGCTGGCAGCAAGCGAACGCTCGAGGATGTCGAAGAAGAGGACGAGGAGCTGGAGCCATGGGAGACGGAGGAAGGGATTATGCGGGGGGTAGTGAGGGCTTGGAACTCTGGGCAGGGGCCGGATGACGAAGACGGGGATGAAACTGGTGCGGATAGTCCAGTTCATACCTTTCCCCTCTTTTATACCTTACAATGGTAGAGCGCCACTAAATAACAATAGCGGAAATCGCCTACGCCCACGCGGCCATTCAAACGCGCGAAGTGCACAACAGCACCTTTCGCTACGCCAAGACCCTCACTCTACCGTTCTTTGGCTCCGGCATGGTCGATCTGGCTCCGAAAGGGCAGAAGAAGAAGAAGAACTCGCGCAAGATGCAGATGGTTTTCTTCGTCTTTTACGGCCGGGTCGTGGTCGAGGTTGCGGGGACCGTGTTCAGTATCGGGAAGGGGGGCATGTGGCAGGTTCCGAGAGGTGAGTAGTTTTCCTTCTTTTGTCTTTGCCCTGACTTGTTCTGAGGCCATCATTACTGTTGGTTGCCCGAAGTTCGAGAGATGGCTGAGCTTCGGCCCTTTCTGTTTGAATCGAAAGTTCTATGCGGATCATGGCGAGTCTGTACTGACTTCTCTCTCGTTGTTTCCACCAGGCAACCTCTACAGCATCACGAACCAATCCGACCAGCCCGCCCGCATCTTCTTCGCGCAGGGATGCGAGGTCCTATCCGATCTACCCTCTACCGACGCCGGCCCATCCCAAGAGTAGGTTCTGATAGGGGCTTGAATTGGCATAAGGGACAGTTGCGGCACGGTCTCCCTACTTTGGTCTGACTCGGTGTACCACCTGCTCCACCTTTCTACGAGCGCAGCGTCTTTTGTATACTTTTCCTTGTTAGCACGCGCATCCTGCATCATAGTTTACTTTCCTCTTCCTCCAGTCGCCGCTCCAATCCCGACCCTCACTCCCCTTCGAGTTCGGTCCGTTCTTTCCTACACACGGTGGCGGAAACGCGGGAGCAGGGTTTGGTTTCTTTCAATTTCGTTGCAACCGAGCCGCCCAAAACCGGCGTCATTATAGCTTGTTTTGTGCGTACCTAGGACTAGGAAGGGGGGCGCTGCGTATAGTTGGCTACCTAGCACCTACTCAGACTGAAACAATGTATACCATTCTCTCTCTCTCTCTCTCTCTCTCTCTCTCTCTCTCTCTCTTTTTCTCTCTTTTCTCGCCGCCGTGATGTCTTTGCGTGTGTGTGTGTGTGTGCGTCCTACCAAGTGATCAAGTAACATGGACGAGAACGAAACGAACGAACGACTCCCTTGCAACACCAACAAAGCAGCGAAGGATCTCGCAGAGAAGCGCCATTCTGACCTAACCTAACCTAAACTTCCCCGGTGCTAATGCTCAGATCAGACATCAACTTCCAAGCAGAGCGGCGGTGCGCGCAAAAGACCGTCTCTGCTCCGGCTAGGTAGAGTATCAGAACAGGCAGGGCGTCTCGTCCTCTCCGTTCGGGTCGCTATAGTTGCGCTTGCGCTTGTCCCAGTGCGTCTCGATTTAGTCCCTTCCTTCATTGCCCGTGGCCTCGAAGCGGTCCGGCGTCGTAGAAAACGGGGGGTTTGGGGCTCGAGTCGTGAGTCGTGTGTCATGCGTCGTGCGTGCACGAGTGAGTGGACGGACCCTGTTACGCGCGCCCGGGGGGTGCTCGATCAATCGCTGGCCTCCTTGCCCTGCCCTGCCCTGCCCTGGCACCTGGCACCCGCACCCGCACCCTCGTCTTCGGTCTTGTTCGCGTTCTTGGCTTTGTCTTTCCCCGTCGCCTCGTCGGATAGGTTGCTTGCCTGGGGAGTAGGTCCGGTCTGCCGCCCGTTTGTGTGCGCGTATGGGTATGGGTATGTGTTTTCAGAGAAGTGTCAAGGGATGCGGATAACTGTATGAGGGGTGCAGCAGGGAGACGGATGGGATGGAGCGGAGTGGTGTGGTGTGAGGGGAGGCGGCGGTGTCGACGGGGTGGGAGATGGTCGATTCGGATTCGGTGGGGTGGGGGTGGGGGTGGGGGTGGGGGGATATGGGTAGGGTATGGTAGGGGGTGTATGGATGGACTTGAAGCGGGATTGGTTGGTAGTTGTGGAGGTGGTGGAAGTGGGCGCGGAAAGAGAAAGAGGTGAAGGGGAGGTGGGATTAGTGGGGATGAGATATTTGTGTAGAGGGGGGGCCTTCTGAGGAGAGGATACTAGTGGGTTTCGGGCTTGGGTCTGGTCGGGTTGAGTGAGGTGCTCGGGCTGCGACGACGACCAGAGTAGAATATATGAGGATGTTGGATGGCGGGTGTGGGCGACTAGGAGCAGGGGCGGAGGTATAGAGAGCGTAGTGGTGAAGGCCACGGGCAAAGGGAGGATACCAAGTGGGCAGGCGCATTTTAGCCAGCTAGCCAAGTAGCGCAAGCAAGGGTATCTTTTCTCTCTATCACACCCATACGTCCCCATCCTCACGTCCTCTCTCCCTCTCCTCCCTCCCACTCCCTCTCCAACCAACCCTCCCACCTCCGCCCTCGAACTACCCTCACCCCTCTCCCTCTCCCTCTCCCTGACCCAGAACTCATATCTCCTCCATATCGCCCTCGTCCTCCAACCCCTCATCCAGATCAATCATCCCCCACTCCCCCACCTCGACCCGTTCCGGCCTGACGAAAACCCCATGGCCCGCCTTACACTCAAAATACCTCTTCCCATTCACCGTGCCGTCGTTGCGGCCCTGCGGTTCGTCGAGGGCGATGCCGATCCAGGGGATTTGGGGTTGTGGGTTCTTGGAAGGGGGGTTGGGATCTCGGTCGGAGTCAGAATCGGGGGTGGAAGAAGAGGGGTTGGGGGTGGTGGAGGAGGAGTTATGGGTTTGAGAGAGGGAGGGGAGGGGCCCGATGTAGAGGATTGTGCCGCGGCGGGAGGTGTCTTTTTCGGAAGGGTGAGAGGGGGGTTGGGAGGTGGGGGGTGGGGGTGGGAGGAGGATGCAGCGTTTGTGGAGGGCGATTCCTGGGTGGAGAGTCAGAATGGGATAACTGAGTCTGTGTGATGTGTGCGTTCATATATTGCCGGGGGTTTGAAGCAGGGAAGCAGGATGCGATAAGACGGTGACGAGGGGCCGGGATACAGTTGCTTCGGGCGCGCTTGGATGGGCAACATGGTAGAGATTGTATGCGGACAGCCAGAAGGAAGTCAAGAAGTGGCCTAAAAGAGAAAAACATGTAAAGGAAGGGGCTATCTCGAACTAACCTCTCTCCCTAATCTCCCTCTCCGCCGCCTCCTTTCTCGCAACCTCCGCGTCTGCAGCATGCGGATCAAAGCGGCCTAACTTATTTGCCTTCTTCCACGCCAGGACCGAGTCCGACCGCGTCGCGTACTGGGACGTGGGCATGGTGTATTTCGGGACCGAGATCGGATCCGGCAGGTGGAGGCGGGTCGTGGCGGGGCGTGTGTCTGTTACCTGTGTGGGTCAGATCTTCAATCTTCGAGGATGAGATCATGCTTGCGGAAACAGGCAAGTAGACACGATTCGCAATGCAGTGGTATTCCAGGTGGATATGCGAGAGGGAAGGCAACCAGTTAACGATGAAAAGAAGCACCCCCGCGGTAGAATCAGGGCCCACCGCTCTGAAAACGCACCAGTATCTCGGCATAAGGCTGCAACGGCCACCTGCCCAACTGCACGCGCTCCTCATCCTCCGCCTCGATCGGCACACCCTCCCGATCCGGCAGCTTGAGCGTCAACCGCTGCGCGGAAGGCGGGATCCCCGTTACGGGCTCGAGTTTGGTTTTCAGCTGGGCGACGCTCCATGACGGCGTGATGCGGCGTTCGGCCGAGGCGTTTTCGGAGCTGATTTGGAGGGGGATGTCGTGTGCGGTTTCGAGGGACATCGGTGCGGTTACAGGTGTTGTGAAAGTGGGACGGTGTGCAGCTGTAGCTGCGTTATCTTAGTGGCGGGGGCGTTGTGAGGTAGGCTGGTGGATGGTGGAGGTAGGGTGGTAGGGCTGAGATTGAAGGTGCGGGTGCGGATGCGGGAGATCTGCACTCGGGGAGTTTTGGTTCAGAGCGTCATGAGAGGCACATGCGAGATGAATCTCGTCTTCACCGATAATGCAACGTTGTGCTGTTTTTCAATGACACCTTATGCTACCATTGCGAATCTATCTACGACGATTGTAGAAGCGTGGTAGGGAATGTTCTGAAGAGGTTGAGTTGAGGTAGCAATGGTAGGCTGCTCTCCGCCAAGAGGTAACCCCACCTACATATGGACCGAATCGTCTGCATTGGGTTCTCCGACAGTTGTGCAACCGTTGTGGCTGATGTGGTACCACGATGGCTTGAGCGCCTTTCCTCCGAGGTGTCTCAAAACATCCAAGTTCGAGGCTGCGGAGCGTCTGTTACAGTCGTACAAGCCGGAGGATTTCGGTATAGGCAAGTGTAGACTTGAGACACGGAGATGCAGGTGTTGGAATTGCCCCGTATTGGAACTGAGAACAGGCCACAACATAACGCACTAAGCCACTGTCAAGCAATCCGATGAATGGATTGGTTAGGATTTCCTACCGAATAATTCAGGAATAGTGTTGTTATGTCAGTCGTGCAGAATCAAATGAATCAAGATTGAGATGTGTGGATGCCGGTAGAGACAATCAGTAAGCTACCTTAGGTGTGACGGTCATTAGAGGACCTTACTGTGCTGCATCGTAGTGTTAGGGCAACGACCCCAGAAATCGAGTCTCTCCACTTGACTGCACTCCAACCAACCAGCCAATCACCCGTCATCCTCACCGCTTTCCAACATCCAGGCAAACCCAACAGTCAGGATCCTTAAGCAAAGCAAGCACTGACCGCTCTTTGATATGCACCCCATCGTCCCATCCTGCTCGCCTCACATCTCAGTGGGTAAGGTAGTCAGTACTCGTACCTTAGGCCTACACACATACAGTCACATACAGTCACCTACAGTCACTACAGTCACTACAGTCACAACCATCGCGCTCGAGTATCGGAGGAAATTCCTGACGCCTGCAAACAATTGGACAATGAGAACAAGGTCAGACAAACGGATTGTTCGTCGACGATCGTCTCATTGGAGAACTGTCAACGTCAGATTCCCGTACCCGTACCCGTCCTCCCGTTGCCGTTGCCGTTGCCGTTGCCATTGCCGTAGCCGTGGCCGTTGCCCGTCGTCGCAGCCGTTCTCGTCCCGTTGCTCGTTCCCCGGTCCAGAGTCCTTACCAACCCCCAACCTCCCTTCCCGTGGGCAGGTGGGTGTGGAGAACGGCCGGGTAGGTGCCTGCCTCGATCACGCATCTTTCCGCTCGACTCGCGCGTATGCAATGACCCTTCCTCATACATGGCATGGCATATGCATGGTAGGTAGGTATGGGGCATGCAGTGCATTGACGTCGGAAGAAGTCGTGCTCTCTCGCTACCCATGTTACACCACACCTTTTTACATGTACGTCTACGGTCTGTGTAGTGGTAGATGTAGGCAGACCGAGGGATGAATACTGAAAGTATGTGCCATCAGGAAGACTTCAGGTCCCGAAATTCTGGGCGCGGAACAGGACTACCTACTGGTGGGGGGAGAGGGGAAAACAGCTGGCCGAGGGGATCACTGGTATAGCGGTGTGGTCACCGCAACTTTCCTGCTCAGCTTCTTGTCTCCTCCCACAGGCGACAGCAACGTGTTCGTTGGCAGTAGCTGCTTAACCTTCACTACTGAACCTTCTTCGTGGCTGGATGAGGTGTTTATTTTTAAGGAACCTCGGGCCTTTACCCTCCGACTGTGATTCGCTCGCTTGATGCTGCTGGCTGCTTGTCCACCGGGCAAATTGGCAATGCCGTGGTTGAGCTCTGGCATGCTAAGGGGGGGCTCCAAAGGCGAGTTCCGTGCTCTGGACACGCACGTCCATTGCAATATGTACCCTGGAGCCATCGGTCTATCTATGGCATCGTCTCCTGAGTGTTGAAGAGAAAGGGCCTTGTTTGTTCGTGTTGGCGAAATGGATGGGTGCAGTGACAGCGTGTGTGACCGAGACTGGGCAGCAACGGTGATGTATAGGTGCATGTAATATCCTTCTTCTTATCATTGCGAGGGTTCTGGCCTTGTTGATGTAGTTCCTGTGTTGCTGTCGTTGACGCTGAGGATAATGATGACGACGGTGACGATGTGGGTAATGTTGGTGATGCGCGTTGCTTGCAGGGTGCGGAAGGCGGTGAAGAAGACGCTATATTAGTCCCTCGTTCCTAGCACTGTTGACTTGTCCGAGTACCAGGAGAGATACGTGTCCAGTGGGTAAGGTAGGCGTGGGGTGGCGCCGTAGGGCACTCGAGTGGGTGTGGATGTGGATGTGGATGTGGATGTGTTGTGGTGCCTGAGGTGAAATACGAGTGGTCGTATAGGAACCCAAATGGAGACGGAGGATACGAGTGAGACAGTCAGCAGTCTGGCTCTACCTCTACTTGAACCGTACAACATCAGCTCTCGAGACAAGGGGATGATTGTAGGTACAGGTACCTAATGTTGAATGAGTGGAGAAAGTTAGTCCTAGATGTGCATGCGTCTTGCAAGGAAAAACATCCTAGATGGCTGCAGATCATCGTTCGTGAGGCGCTTCTGCCCTATAGCTACGTGGTTGGGCTCAGCTCACCGTAAGAGGATCAGTTACCTCAAGGTAGTGGGAAAACCGAGTACGATGCATTACAGGATGCCGGGTTCGTTCTTGTTGAACTTTCTGTTGCATGAGTACAAAACCGGTAGCATCGACAAGTAAGATACTTCGTCCAGATCGAATCATAAGGCAGGCATGCTCCACCAGTCGAGGCCAGCTTTCATTCCCCAGCAGGCACTACACGTAAATGCAGTACAGGTTGATGCCCTCCAATGTGGCAGATTTAAACTCACAGCCGAGATTTGGAAGAGCTACCTTACCAAGTTGGTATCAACGAGCTACCTACCTTACCTACCGCCCTACTAAGATGGATAGTCTCCCAACTTCATGCGAACTGCTCTAACACATCAGGTAGCTCATGTCTGACAACACATCCCACCTCTCCCGCAGAGAAAAAGGCTTAGGATCTCTTTCGAGCACGTCACTTTTCTGATACCGGGATCCCTGTTCGCGCAACCAACCTAATCACACATCGACTACCTACTCTCTGCACCTCCCTCTGGCTTGGTACCTTTCTGCATTTTGTTTGTCCACCATTCCGGTTCATGCCTGAAACCACGGAACGACTTGTCCAAGGCCGGCAGGCTGGTCTCCGATTGAATTGTGATGATCTGCCTCAGGGTCGATGGTAGTCGGCCTCGCTATTGGCTCTAGGCTTCGCCTCCCTTCCTTGCCATTGCCATTGGCTAACCTCCGAAACGAGTCTCCCAGACCGTCTTTTTCGGCGACCTGTTTGTAGATGCTTCTTCCTCTTTCATCGCCCTCCCACGCAATCTACCAAAAGAGTTCCTGCAGCCGAGTCCGGTCAGCTTATTAGCAGCTGAGCGTCTCACGACATCACGAACCCCGAACCGACACGACGGTCCGCTCACTGAACGCGTCAAAGGCAGTGTCGCCACCGCCACCACGATTACCATCACCATCTACACGATCCGTTACCTGATAGCTCCGTGGTCGCTCATATGCTTTGCGCGCCGAGTGCCTGCCCCTTCGCCAAAGTGGATATCTCACTCCTTCTCATGCCCGAGGAACAGGATGAGTCTTCACCTCCACCCCTGAGCGAATCCTCGTCGGTGCAGGCGCCGACGACCCAGGCCACGGCTCCCGCACACCCCGCGGTTGCAACCAAGCGCGGACTGCCGGCCCATCCGTCCGAGTCGCCGGCGAAGAAGCAGTCAAAGTGGTCGGCCGACGAAGACGCGCTCATCATCGAGCTCCGTGGTACTGGGATGAAATGGGAAGACATCAGCAAGCGACTCCCAGGTCGGAGCGCCATCAGCTGCCGGTTGCATTACCAAAACTACCTGGAGAGAAGGGGCGAGTGGGACGAGGAGAAAAAGAATAAGCTGGCGAGACTGTACGATAGGCAAGCGATTCCCCTTCTGACAGTCAAGCTCATGATGGCCCTCCAACTGCTAACAACAGGCAGATTTAAGCAACAGATGTGGTCGGAAATAGCAGAAAACATGGCCATACCGTGGCGAGCAGCCGAAGCCATGCACTGGCAAATCGGCGAGCAGGAGATGGCGATCAGAGCTGGTGCGGTACCATTCTCCTTGTCCAGCACCGCCACCGAGGCGCCAACGAAAGGTCGCAGAGGGAGTGGCACCAGCTCACGGTCGAGAAGGGAATCATCGACGAGGTCCGGACCGACACAGTTACCCTCCGTTGGGGAGTTAACGGCGGGTATGCCGGCCTACGCTTCGCCATTTGCGAGCGTACAGGAGCCACAGCGAAGGTCCCCGCCCGGACCGTATACAGAATCCTCGAGGCAGAAGAAGTGACGACTTGTTTGTACAACGTTAGTGGGTGGTGGTAATGTTGCATTTAGCGTGGGTAAGGACCATTTGTCTAGAGTACTAGCTTGATGCTGGTGTGGGTTTGTCGTCTGTTTCGCATTCGTATTTTGCCGTTTTTCGCAAGACCGAGAATAGAGATTGTTTCCCTGTTGTCGCGAGTTCATCGTTGAGTTGGAGCCGCCGTTTAGCCATGTACAATATCATCGCTGTTTTTCGTTGCAATAGCCCACCAGTTGTCTTTCTCGTATCCTGCCTCGAGGACCGTGCCGCCTGCTGCGGAAATATCCCGTTCCAACTCCCCGGATCGGTACAGGTGGTAGTATCGATGGAACGTCTTCGTGCCAGCGTCTTTCGAGCCTACGGAAGCTCCCTTCATCACCCACGGCACCATGACATCTTGTTCATCTTTCTCACTCCAGCCCCGACGGCTCTGTTGCTGCTCCAGTGCCCAAACATATATGAGCGCCTTAGCACGTCTTCCGGATGCAGTTCGTAGGGACTCCAGTATCGTGGCAATAGCTTGCACCCGCCGGGACGTGGTAGACAGGTGATGTATGACCGCAATTGAGATTGCGAAATCGAAGGATGAAGGTGGATGTGGTAGTGTTAGAATATCGGCAACAAGTGCACTGTGAGGCTCATGTTTCGCAGCAATCTTTACCAGTGCTTCTGATCTGCATGCCGGTCTTAGCAAAGCCAATGTCAATGAATCTGATATCGTGGCAAGTCTTTCTCTTGGGTTAATGCCAACCTATCTGAAGCAACAATAAACACGTTGGAGTTGACACCCAAGTATTTCCCGTTTCCACACCCCACATCGAGACCTATCGACCCGTCGGGTAGATCGTTCAGAAAGCGTTCAACGATAGGCCATGGCTTCAACACCTCTCAGCTTGACTCCTTGCATCAAGATGGTCTTAAGATTATGGAACACGTCTGGAGCGCACACCTTGTATCGAGTGGACGAGAAATGAGATGCGATCTGCTGATAGACCTCATGGACGTGCTCTTCCTCATACTCTCTGCTTTTGGCTTCGGAAAGGCCACCGGTTCCCCTAACATATTTCTCCAGGCCATGATCTGGCGACGTCTCCGTATGCATTACTATGTCAATGCCGGCGATCTGGAGATGCTGCTACGTTGCTTGCCCTCCGGTGCCGCATGCGGGTAGGTACTGATCCGGATTAGTGCCGTGGCCTCGGGAAAAATTGCCATTTGCGAATCCATCACCTTGCCTTATTCTTATTCCTTATTCAACCACCCGCAATGATGCTTCAAGTCGTATGCATCACGGTCGAATTAGTTACTGAATGTCGTTGTCTTTATTGTTCATAGTAAAAACTGAAAAGGAATTCAAGAATTCGAATCTCTATCGCTGTCGTTGAGTGGGATCGAAACCTACCTAACAACTCTGTAACGCTCACGATTTCACTGTGGCAAGCGTACCTAAGCTCGTTCCAGATCTTGTCAATTCATCGCCCAATCGGGAACTTGTATCTCCTTTAATAAATTTCCACAACCATTCCAAGAACTCCTACTGTCGGGGATTCAGCATTGTATGAGAACCACTACCGAAAGCGGACTGGAGTGAGGTTCCGCTTCCGGACAATATCCTCGACCGACCTCCGGATTCAGGTCTACTGGATCCGGGCTTTGTTCGCAACAAGATGGCGATTATGATGGAGAGACGCAAGACAGGAAGCTCAAAGACCGTTGTCTCTTTAAAGCACCAATGCAGACTTTCATCGCTTCTCCGACCTGATAACACCGCCCATGTACGAGCCCTAGAGGCATTGCTTCGGAATCCCATCAAATTTACGGAGCGGACCAACCACGACAGACACAAGATGGCAAACTCGGTCAGTGATCGAATCGCGAAGTGGAGGTCTAATAGAGACCAAAAGGAAAAGCAACGTAGGCTTGTGGTAGGTGCCAATCTCTAACGCTCGACTTTCGAGGCTTACCTTCACCATCAGATGAAGTACCTCAGTAAAGCTTGGGAACCGTACATGGTGCTACAGGGCATCCGTTCTTTCGGACTGTTCAACACTGGGGTTACCTGCTACCGTAACGCATCTATCCAGGTGTTGATGCACTTACCGATCTTCCTGAATTGGCTGGAAGAGTATCACCATCCTGATGACTGTAAGTAACGACTACTACTCCTTCCTTTTCGAAAGGAGAGAACTAAGTGAACCAGGCCAGACACGAGGAGAATGTGTGGCTTGCCACCTGAGACGCATGAAGCTGGCGTTCTGGGCGCATTATCCTCGTCCCACACAACGTACGACAGTTGTCAAGAGGGCAACCAATGAAATGAATAGAAATCTCCGACGAAGTAAGTCCTTTCGGTTGTCACTCTTCTAACCTTCTCTGACGCTGTTGTATTAGTGGGCTGGAAAGAACCCGAACATGTGCAACATGATTCTCGAGAGTTTCTCCTTTGGATGCTTATGACCATTCGGCAGCAACTGCCAAAAAAGTATGTATATCCTTGCGCTTGCGGAAAGTCTTCCTGCCCTTATTTACCAGCCGTATTAGTCAAACCAACATCTTCGATGCCATTTTCGGGGTTGTCGCGGACGAAGAAATTGAATGTGCAAACTGCAGGACCAGCCGTTTCTTGGGCCCGAAAAATGAGACCACGGCCCCCGACTACACTCTGTTCACCGATCTTGTGGGTACCAAAGAAGGGGATCAGTTGATCAACGTCATCAGGCGCAACTTCTACACCCAACGTCAGGCGAGGTGTGAGAACCCCGCATGCGGCGACAATGGCGACAAGACGAGACGGCAGTTCATCACGCTCGCACCCGAGGTCTTGATCTGCCCACTTAAGCGCTTCGAAGGGACGTGGAACCCAAAGAGCAGGATAATGGCCTCGAGTAAAATTGGAACCAAGATTGTTTTCCCCGAGTCGCTCGACCTCAGCAAGTTCCACGGCCATCCAAAGCAACAAATAGGTGGGCAGTTGTTGTATCGTCTGTCGTCGGTAATTTATCACAGTGGCACGCTCAATGGCGGACATTACATCAACGTTGCCAGGGGACCCGACAATGTCTGGAGGGAAATAAGCGATACGACGGTGTCGGACGTTGAACTGTGGACGGCATTGGCTCGTGAGGGGTTCGATGCGTATGTTCTTACGTATACCAAGCAGAACATATCGGCCAATGTGTAAGTCAGCGGGGTGAAAGGGGGACATTAGAGCTTGCACCATGTACCACGTCGGCATCATTTGGGAAAGGGGGAGTTTGGATTTCGCTGGAGGTGCTTGTACACCGGAGTCTAGATTGCATTGCAACGCTAGATTATAATACTCCTTTAGACCAGACGAAGAATCGTGCGGGAGTTTGGTAATAATACGACAAAGTCTTCCGAGTCCAAGTCTGGGTCCAAGAAGTGATAGAATTGAAGAGGACTCCACTTCCTCCATTCGCCAAATCAAACGAACAGAGCTACTAGTAACTCCTAGGCCTCTAATACTTCTCCGTGGAAGTAACAATTATGATATAATACGACATACACAGGCGCCTTCGTACCAGTCGACAGTATACTGAAGTCTCGAATTAGCCAACCATCCACCAAGCAGCCAAGCCCTAACTTCCGACAGGTACAGGCATCTAGTCCTCTTCGTACACTCTGCTCGTCCCTTCGTTCAGTTTTCGTAGCTGGCACCCATATTCGGACTCGTCCATGAACAGGACTCACCTCACCACCGTTCAGATTATCATGTTCAGTGTATGACTCGCCAGTGGCGTTTCCACTCCTACATGGCAATGGGGTCGAGTTAATCAAAAATCATGACATATCTATAAACAAATAAGAGCCTATAATTTTCATGCATGGCGCGGTGGCGTAATGGTAACGCGTTGCTTTCCGGTGGCAAAGACTGTGGGTTCGAGTCCCATCCGCGTCGATGATGTTTTGTTTTTGCCGATTCCGGTCTCTACCAACTTGTTTAGGGCTATCCGTGGTATGGAAAGCACTGTATTGAAGACTGGATACTTACGATCGATGCTGAGTGAATCATCTTGTCATTTTGGTTAAGCGAGTACTAGCCCTAAGATAAGACGATCTCCCTTACCGGGGAATTTGGAGAAGCGCAGGAGGTGAGGCGAACTCACACCACCTGGCTGATTGACTCGAGATTTAAAAATTTCGTATCTCAGTCTAGGCACGATATCGGATCCGAGATAGCAGGGCTTCCCAACGGGCACGTACTTCGCACCGACATGCAATGCGCCTATGGCCTCCTCTTCCGCCTATGCTACCCTTCAAACAGCAGTCCACCACTTCACATACCGGGACCTGGCGGCTTGATTCCTTCTTAGATTAGACTCGAGTCAACACTGAACCGCCAACCCCTCACCTACACTCCTCCATCACACCATCACCCTCAACCCCGCAACCCCCGCTAACGAACCACAATCCATAATGCCCACCTCCCCCGCTAACGAACCACAATCCATAATGCCCACCTCCCCCCTCCCAACCCCCACAGCCCTCCTAACCGCCCTCTTCAACTCCCTACCGCCCCTACCGCCCACCGCACCCCTACCCTCCAACCCTCTCGTCTCCGCCCCGCCATCTACAAAGTCCCTCTTCTTAACTCTGCACGCTCTCTTCCCTAACGAGTTTCTACCTGCGCTCGAATTGCTGGATCGGGGGCTTGTTACGCGGGTCGTTATCGGTCCGGTGGCGGACAAGCAGGAGCGGGAGCAGGCACAAGCATCTGTTCTCTTGGGTTGCGGGGCAGAAGCAGCATGTCGAACCACCAAAGAAGGAGACGGTGCTGCTGCACATGAGTCTGGGCTTACGGACGCGGACGCGGACGAGGAAGAGGATGGGGGTAGCGTCGAGAATGGGCGTCCGGCGATGGCGAAGGAGAAGGGAAAGGAAAACTCAACGACCGAACCCGATAGCACGACGGCAAAGGGAAGGGCCCACAACGCAGTCTACTATGTCCACTCCGCCGCCGCCACCGCACAACGGCCCGGCCGATCCCGTTATGCCGGGATAGGAGAGAAGAGCTACGAAGTGCGCCTGCGGGCGTGGAATTGCAGCTGTCCTGCGTTCACGTTTTCCGCTTTCGGTTCTACGCCGCGGGTTTCTGTTGCTTCTTTTGGTCGTCGGGCTCCTGCGGATGTCGACATTGACGTTGAGGATGGCATGGAGACTGCTGATGTCGGAGGAGTTGAGGATGGATGGGGAGGGGAAGGAGGGATGGAGGAGGGAGAGGAGAGTAAGGAGTGGGTGTTTGGAGGGTTGAGTTCGTTGTGGGCGGCGGGGGGAGAGGCGGTGCCGGTGTGTAAGCATTTGTTGGCTTGTGTGGTGGGGGAGAGGTGTGGGTTGTTGGGTGGGTTTGTGGTGGAGAGGGTAGTGGGGAGGGGGGAGGGCGCGGGGCTGGGGGCTGGGTGGGGTGGGTAGGCTTTCTTTGGGGGGTGAGGCGTATGCGGGCAGGTTAGATGGGATATGATGGGGTGGGAGTTTGAGTTGTATGCACGACGACGTTTGATGGGGGGCACGGATGAGGTCTAAGCGGATTCTGCGAATGTGAGATCTATATTGGGCGAGTAAGGTACCCTACTCATATTATTGCTCGTACAGGCCACTCGCTTCTGGCTGAGCAGTGACAGAAACGCTTCGCAGTGTCCTGATCATCCACAATCACACAAACAATCCTGCGCCGGGGCAAACACCCTGTGAAATGCTTCAGGTATGGAACGCACCAACCCTTCAACCACTCCGCTACCTTTTCGACTTGTCATTACTCTTTTCCTTCCCCTTTTCCTTACTACTGTCGACCTCCTTCCCCTCCTTGCTCTCACCATCTGCTGCACCATTCGCCTTCTTCTCGTCTTTGCCTTCCTTCGCTTCGTCCTTTTTAGCCTCCTTATCTTCCTGCTGCTGCCGATTCTGTATCTTATTCTCTATCAGATCGTGGAATGCGGTAATCGCCCTGATTAGACTACTGAGATATATAGTCATGAGCTGATCGTTGGTCTTGACACTCATCGCCCGTGCCAGCTCGCTGTTCTCGGTTTGAGGCTTGTCGGACCCGTTGATTTGGGGTGTCGTTTTCGGTGTGGACAGGTTTGGTAGAAGGTTGAAGACGTCTTGAAGATTGCCGAGGATCGCGTGGTTGATGGGTAACTCCCCGTCTAATACTTTTTGTAGATACTGCCCGATGTCTCGTAATCGGAGGTGTAAGCCTTGCAGCGACTGTAACTGGGATGTGATGCGAGTTGATAGGGTGCCGACTGCTACGTCGCGAATGTCCCGCAGAAGGTGCTCAACTCCTATCTCCTCTGCTTCTTCGGCTTCTATGATTGACGGCGTGTGAACGAAGGTCCTGGTTGTTGTTGTGCCGTCCTGTGAGTGAGATACACCATTAGCCAAGACACCCTGAGAACAAACAGCACCTTTATTAACGTACATCCTTGATTTCCTCCACTGCAAAGTACGCGTCTGTGGGCACGCCGACTTCTTTCGGCTGTACATCGATTATAACTAGTAAGGGGTTCGGTGTGTATCTCTTGAACAGCTCGTTGACCTGTAGATCTGAAGCCCTTAACTTTGGACCCGAGTGATACCATCCTATCAGCTTTTCCCGGGCGTTGACTTTTTTGAACATGTCGTTCATCGACTCGACGTAGTTGTGATCTAAGAACCATACTGATGGATCCTTGTCGTCTTCTTCGAAGGGTACTGCAGGCGCATATGAGCTTGGCGCCGTTGAGAATGGTAAGGTTTGATATCATACCGGCAAAGCTATTTGATACTCTAACATTCTTGCCATCGTTCTGCCCCAGCAGCACCCCGACCACGCGCTTCTTTGTACCTTTGGCTGATCGACCATAATGATCTGCGGCTGACAGAAGGACTAGGGGCGCAACGGAGACGTTTCGGGTAATGAGTGAGAGGGTTTCTGCAGTTGTGGCGGGCATAGCGAATAGTGTACCGACGGAGAAGTTGGAAGAGAGGATGGTAGTATTGTTGATGGGCAATTCTGATCGGTCCTGTCACTGAATCTACCACGCCTCATGCAGCGTCCCTGAGCTTCATGAGAGCTAATCGAACTCAGCCTAGCGCACCCGACCTGCCATCAGGAAAGCACGTGATTTCAAGTTGCCCGATTTCTCTAGGTCTTTTGAGGAACTAAACATAAGCCTCACGAGCGTATACAACGTTGACATCTTGCTACAGGCTGTTCAATGTAGAAAGCGCAAAGTCTGCCCTGAACTCCGTAGGTGTATGGTCAAAGCCGGGTAAAAGGCGTTCAGTTGATCGACTCGGTAAAGATTGTAAAGATTCCCTGCCTCCGAGCCGAAGGGACACGGCGGAGGTACGAAGGTACAGAGGTACAAAATTACTGTTCAACCTCAGAGTTACCCAGCTACCTCTATCTTACTACCTTACGCTCTGGGAGGAACCTCAATCCATAACCTCACCACCACCCGCGGACCCCATTCATAGACCTCGGATACCTTGGTCAGGTCTATCTTCGCGCGTCTTTGTGTAGCAATGGCACCTATCAAGGATGAGACGGTCGATGCGCTCAAAGACCTCGTACACAAGCTCGAGTCTAGGGTCGAGCAATTGGAGGCAAAGCTACAGAACAAGGAAGGCGGACCGATCGCACGTAAATCAAAAACGAATACCGAGTCAGTTCGCATGGTTTTGATGGGTCCTCCTGGTGCTGGTATAACCTCCCAGTACCCCTCGTGTTTGGGCCTCCACATGTTCATACGGTAGACCGGCTAACACGCTGCTTGTAGGCAAGGGTACTCAGGCGCCCAGAATAAAGGAGAAGTATTGCGTCTGTCATCTCGTAAGCCGTTCCAGCGTTTCTGGGCCTTCCAGAGGTCTCCAGCTCATGGCATGGACAGGCTACCGGCGATATGCTCCGATCACAGGTTGCGAAGAAAACTCAACTTGGTCGGGAAGCAAAGAAGATCATGGACCAGGGTGGCTTGGTCAGTGACGAGATCATGATTGGCATGATCAACAACGAGCTGGACAACAACAAGGAGTGCAGTAACGGGTACGTCAAAACCCTGATGCTGTCATGTCGTTATAGGACGTTACTGAGTTCGATCTAACTTAGATTCATCCTCGATGGCTTCCCCAGAACAGTCGCTCAAGCCGAGCGGTTAGACAGCATGCTCAAGGCCAAAGACCAGAAGCTCCAACACGCCGTCGAACTCCAGATCGACGATGGCCTCCTCGTGTCACGGATAACAGGTCGACTCATCCACCCCGCGTCCGGGCGTTCGTACCACAAAATTTTCAACCCGCCAAAGGAGACCATGAAGGACGACGTCACCGGAGAACCACTCATCCAACGAAGCGACGACAACGCAGATACTCTGAAGAAGCGCTTGGCTTCCTATCACGAGCAGACGTATCCCATCGTCGCCTACTACCAGAAAACCGGCATATGGAAACCGATCGATGCGAGCCAAGAGCCTGGTCAGGTCTGGAAGAGCATGTTGGGTATTTTTGGCGAGGAGAAGGAGAAGGAGCAGAGTTACAGTACCAGTGGAGGTCTGCTGAGTAAGATAGGGTTGAGGCACTAGACTTGCTCACTCCTTGACATCGAAACAATACCTTCTTGGACCGCGTTGAAGCATCGGAGAGGCTATGACTTACTCGCATGTTGGGCGACTCTGCTATTGTTCGCCAGGGTGAGATCTATCGCGAAAAGTTTAGCCTCAGCCGCTGCTGAGCATGAGCATGTACCGGTACGGAGTGTCTTGCATCGCATGTATTACATATACTACGTTAGCATCGGATCTCATATCCCACGATGCTTCCTCATGAGCATTGCTATAGGAAGCCACCATTACAATTAATGAACTCTCAAAGTCTCATATCTATTCTGCACCAACTCCTTGCATGGCCGCGCGGCCTCTGGCAGAATAAAGTCGTCAGTTTCTGTGCATAACTAACCTTTCAACAATGAATTCCCTTCAGCGTCCACCCAATCGAACGCTGCTTGAAGCTGCTCCATGAACCCAATCCAAAGCCTCGCAGCAATCAATAAAGCTAAATTCACAAACCATTGACCCTAAATGTTAGTCTAGTCTTTCAAACCTAGATCTATTTCTAGACTATAAGTTCTTGACGGGAAGTCTTTAGTCCCCAACCCTCTCACCCCTACGTGTGAAAACGACACAAACTCATAAATCAACCGGATAATCCAACGTCTCGATCTTCTCCGGATAGACCAGCCCATTCTGCCTCCTGACCTCGTCCATGGTCTCCATAATCACCACACTCTCCTCCCACGTCAACCCCTCGCTCTCCAACCGCCCATCCCGCAAACACCTCGCCGCCTCATCCGCCTCCCAAAACATGCCCTTGCCCGGGATCGGACAATCCACCTCCCTCACCTCCCCCTTCCCACTCCCATCACCTTTCGGGATAACCCGATAATGCGTGGGTCGAAACGCCGGCCCATCAACCTGGACCTCGCCTTCCGTGCCTTGGATGCGGATTGCGGGTCCGGAAGACTTGTGGCCGTGGCCGTCGACGTCGGTGGCGACGCGCAGGTTCGTGAGGGCGATACCGTGCGCGGCGGGCGTGGTGGGCGTGGCGGGGAAGGTCAGGATCATGGAAGTCATTTCGTCGGCGCCGGTGCGGGCGTATTTGGTGACGGAACTGGTGACGGAGGGCGGCTTGCGGGCGGAAGGGGGTTGCGTGTGGTAGAGGGTTTGGAAGACCCAGGTTAGGGAGTAGATGCCGACTGGATTTGTGTACTGTTGTGTTAGCCTGGATGCGGGCAACGGAGCGGGGCCACGGAGGAAAGCGTACGGTCAAGTAATGCGCCTCCCGCCAAGTCCATGTTCACCATGCGGTGATCACTGCCGTATTTCTCCTCGACGTTGTCGCCGAAACTCAGGTCGGCGATAACTCGGTGCACCTTCCCGATCGTCCCGTCCGTGATCAGTTTCCGGATCTGGATGCTCAGCGGGAAGTATCGCGTCCACACGGCCTCCATCAGAAACAGTTTCTTCGCCCTCGCCGTCTCCACCAGTCTCTTGGCTTGGGCCGCATTGACCGTGAAGGCCTTCTCGCATAGGACGTGCTTGCCGGCTTCCAGACATAGCATGGCGTTCTGGTAGTGGTGCGAGTGTGGCGTGGCTATGTAGACGATGTCGATGTTCTTGTCCTTCACCAGTTCGGTGTAGGATCCGTAGGCGACTGCGTCGGAGGGGCAATTGCATTCTTGCAGGAACTTCTTCGCTCGTTCGGCGGAGGATGAGGACGCTGCGGCGACAACTGTATGTTTCACATCGGAGACGTCACGGGTTGAGGGATCGAGCATGAGATCCTTGGTGAACTCTGAGGCGCTCTGTCAGGGCTCGAAGCCTGAAGTAAGGCCCATGGGTGTTGGCGTACCTTGAGCGATGTAACCAGTTGCTGGGTGATGTTAGCTCCATTTGGAGAAGTACAGTATGTGATGACCTCTAGTCAAACTGAGCTACAGGGTTGTAGTGCTGATCGGCTGTAGGTAGGAGACCGACCTAGAATTCCCCATTTGACTGTATGTGGCGAAGGCATGGTGGAAAAGGGGTAGGTCAAGGTAGCTTGTGCCCGACTTCTGCTTAGCCCAGTCAGGGTTGTTCCAATTGCTGGGCGTCGTATATGGAAGGCCTCAATGGCTTGTTGTTTGGTGTTCACGAATTGCTGAGTATCAGATAGGCAAGATAATTGAATTCTTATGGTTGCTATGATATCAGGTAGGTAGTGTGGGGTTAAACTTAGTGGAATATCGCATATCTACAAAGTATACGAGTAGGGTATGAGTACGAACACCATCGCTGGTTCCCCTTTATAGCTAACTTATAGCCCTGTGTATATAGAGTAACAGGACTTTCGTTGTAAAAAAGGATTTTTAAAACTGTAGAATTGTAAGGTTACCGTGATATTATGCAACTGGCAGGAAACGCCCCCACCATGCACCGAAGCCCCCGTTGTGACACCAGAGGAGATGCATGGAGTGTATGAAAATTAGGAAGAGTACAAAACCAAGAAAGTGTCGCAAACACATATAGACTCCACCGAGGATTGTGGGAAGGCCGCAAAAGGTGGGAATTATGGGTAGGGGAGATTGAGTTTAGAGTTAGCAGGATCATGAGGCTATAGGTTCCCTCTTTATTCTAGCTCGAAGTGCATCTAGATCATTCTGCTGTGACGTGTCAGCACCTTGAAAATGTGTTTGGTAGAATGATCTTACCTCCGCTTTCCTCTTCCCCAGTATAGAGTCAGGAGTAGCAGCCCTCATCGGCGTTCCTCCACCGCCCTTGCTGGCCTCCGTGTGACAGCTAGCGTGATAAACACGTGGTCCTACCTTCACCGCATCCATCCAGACAAAGTCTTGCGCGTCTGGGTTCCACTGAGTTTCGAACTTCTCTTGACAGATGGGACAATGGGAGTTGGCTAGAGTGGGGTCGTCTGGGACGCGTATCCACTTGGTCTTGGGATCTTGAGGCCTGCTGATAACTACATTCGCGACGCTAAGCCCATCGGCACCTGCACTAGGGTTATCCTCCTCAACTTCTCGGGATTTGATCCATTCCTATGAAGAGTCAATGCTTGGAGCACAATACCTAGAGCTGAGTATATTACATACCATCTCATCCACATACCAGCTCCGATTTTGCCCACGCTTGGCTGCATCTGCCATTCGTTGGTTGATCCGGAAATGCCAGTCCAGATGTCTGGCTTTCCTCCTTTTTCCTTCCTCGTCCGCAACGAATCGACGTCCGCATGATGTACATTGATTAGACTGTGCCTCGTACAGGGTGAAGATGAGATGGGGTCGTGGCCTAGAGAGAGGGTCAGCAGAATGTTATGACTTCCTAGTCGAATAGGTCAGCTTACATCTTCAACGAAGCGGATGTCAATTCAACGTCATTGCCGATTGGTGCTATCACGGAGCGAGGAATACCTGTTGGTAGTACAGGGGTAGGGGCGACGGGCGGAGGGGGAAATGGGAAGGGAAGGCTAGCCGGAACTGCTGGTGGTAAGGTCGCTGTGCTGTTTAATGGTGGAAGCATACCAGCAGCTCGTAGAGAAGCCAGCAACGAGCTTTCTCCGCCTGCAGGGGTAGGTGCTAAACTCGGAGGTGCCTGAGACAATGGTGTTTGTACCTGCCGCACCGGCAAATGAGGTTGAGGAGGCGGAGGCGTAGGCTGCTGTTGCTTAGCAGTAGATGCGAGTAGTTGTGCCAGTGCGTTCGGTGCAAACAAGGAAGTTAAGCTCGGTTCTTGCTGTGGTGGAGCTTGCTGAGAAGATGGTGGTGCAACAGGAAGAACAGGCGCTGGCGGGAGCGCGGGCTGGGCTGCTGATGAAAGTTGTGCAACCTGATCACGGATCATTTGCAGTTGATCAGGTGGTAATTGCTGAGTCTGCAGAATACTCTGTAGATCAAGAAGCGCCTTGAGACGCTGTTGAATGCCCTGGTCATACGGATTCGTCGCAAACTCAGTTCTCGCGCTCGAGATCAGAGTTGCAATGTCTTTATTGAGAGGATCTGAATAACCATATGATTGGGAAACTTGGTTCAAGACTGGTGTTTGGGAATAGAGTGACTGGGCAGGCGGTGCGGTAGGGCCTGGGTATTGAGGGACAAACCCAGAGCGAGTTGGCTTCCCAGGTCAACCGTTAGCTTTGGCGACTAAGAACAGGGTAAAGGATCTGTCTACCTGATGATTGCCGTTTGGCTGACTTATGCCGTTGCTCCCATAGGCCTGACCATTACTCTGACTCAAAGGCAAGGGAGCGCGACGGGAGGTACTCTGCGGTGGTGTGGGGGTGTTTCGCCAGGGTACAGGAGGTGTTGCTGTCGGCCGGCTTCGAGCTAACATCTCTTGTTGGCTTTTGGCTTGTTGTTGTTGTAGCTGTACTGCGGCTGTTCTGGCTTTAATCAGAGCATTCTCAATGGTTCGTGTAACCTCAACAGGAAACACGGGTCTGGTGTCTACAGATCCGGGGACTGGTTCCTTCCACGTCTTAAGCATCTCATCCAATTTCTTGCGAATCTGATTGTCGACCAAGGTATATGCATTCATGAAAGTTTGGTAGAGGTTTCGGCCAAGAAACAGAGTATAAGGGGTCCCAACGTTCTTCACAACTGAATCGAGCACATAGAGTGCGGGCAGTTTCCGACTCGGGGGTGCCTATTGTCAAGTCAGTCCTTTTATTCCAGCCTCATCAGGCTACTCTACTGGTTCTAATCTACAGTAAAGGTTTCAACCCCTAACCAAGAGGTCACAAGCTAGGGGGCTATAAGTAGTCAACTTACAGTGCGAATATGGTTCTCGAGAACTCGTGATATGGCCATAGCATGTTCTGTATTCTCCTTCGCAATGACTGTTAGATTGCTAATCTCATACCTCGAGTTCATGGCTAGATCCTCGAGGGAGTTCTTGTAATCTTCCGCAACTTCATCTGAGGGAAGTCCTGAGGACATGGTAGGTTTCAAGACGGACGAGTTTCTCAGATGCGTTAACAAAGGTTAGAACAGATTGGCAAGCCGGGCAGTGTTAAAAGCCAGGGACGGAGAAGTTGATGAGTGTCTTTTCCAAAGGAGTTGCGCTTCCCTCCTCCGGCGACCGGATACTGATCTCTCAAGGAGCCTCTTACAACGAATGCAAGATGATGATGTCTTTCAAGCGTTGCTAGCTAGTGTCAAGAACGAGGCAAAGAGATTGTATGCGCAGCCGTTGATGTCTAGACAGATAGAAAGTTCTCCTTGACCAGCCACCCCACAAAACAAGCTACACCGTGCTACAGATCCCTTTAAGTATCCCAACAACACCCTGCGACACGCGTATTGAACCTCGAGTTGGGAGTGAAGCTATGGCGCAGTCTCCAAAGGTGTACGGGTTGGTGCTTGGGGTTGTTCTGAGCTGATGGTTTGAGGTGGAACAATTTAGAACTATCGTCGATTAAAGAGCCGCCGCCGAATAAGCCAAACTTTAGCGAGGATGACTCAGCAAGAACGTCATCCAAGTTTCCGCATTCATCACTCCGAGGCATGACTGCTCACGCTTGATTGTTATCAGCGCAGTCCTCACTAAAAGCCAACCCTCAGCATATCCATCGACCTACTACTCATATCTCAGCGATCGTCATGAAGCTCACCGTTGTTTCCGTTCTACTTGCGATCTTTACAAGCGCCATACTGGGCCTTGCGCCGCAAAAAGCTGTGGTTGTTACCTACCCACAAGATACACCTGAGAGTGTCATCTCACAAGCCAAAGATGCGGTCATAGCAGCGGTATGTTTACTTAGGCCTCGACAAGTGTGGAAGACTAAAGCTGAATTCTATACCTTGCAGGGAGGTGTGATCACCCATGAATACCGTAAGTTGCATCATCTCGAGAGGAACCATCGAGTAGATGCTGACAAGGCCCCTGATAGAACTTATCAAGTATGCGCCGAATACAACCTACTCATAGCCTCACTCGGTACTAATATACCATCGATAGAGGATTTGCAGCCCAAGCTTCGGCCAAGGCTCTTGAGACAGTCCAGGCACTGGGATCCAAATACGTTCCATACATCGAGGAGGACCAAGTCGTCAACGCGTATGACCCGAATGGAAACCCGATCTGAGCCTCACTCGAGACAGGCCAGTGCAATTACTCGGTATAAATCAGGTGGGGCGTTCCAGGCTGGGGGTGTTTTCGCGGTGCGATCGAGACGAGCTTACGGAATGGAAGGAGAAATTCAGATTCGCAACAGGGGCATTTTGGGCGTATCCGACGCCCTTAGGGCTGATGTAGCTTAGCAGTAAACGGAACAGCGTTGGGGGGCATCCGTTCCCATTGACTCGTACCAAGCAACTCCAAGGTTACAAAGCCCGGTAATTTCTTTATCCTAGGCTATTCATAGTTCTCTTGTTAGTTCCTCTTGAATAACAATAGCTACCCTTCAAATCATCAAAGGAGGTTGTGCCTTGTAAGTCTACGGGAACAAAGGCGCCTTTGTTGCGGGCCGTCCTAGCGTCATCGCTTCGACCTTTGAAGCGTGGAGGACAAGGATGTGTTTGTCGAGTCAAGTCGCGACTGCCCAAGACCCTGAATTAAGATATATCTAAGACTTGATGCACCCTTGGCCATGATGCTCGGTTCCAGAAACGGTTGCTTGCATATCTGCTTTATACTTCTACGGTTTCAGCATATACCAGAATTAATTGACGAATATGAGTGACATTGCAGCTGAGGGAGCGGCGTTGCTAGAATGGGTGAGTATTATATCTGACACGTGTTTAAGCTGTCTCAGACGTATTTCCCATGTCATTACCCTTGTGGCTGATAAGTGCTAATCATTCCGCGTGCAGATTAACAGTTTTCCGTTGTTGGAGGAGGTCAGATCATTGCAGGATCTCAACGATGGACGGATTATCTGGCAGGCGCTACGTAAGTCTTGTCAATATATGAGATCCCCGGGCGGTGCTGACATGATATATGCACAGGCGATATCGATGCCAATTACTTTACAGGAGATCTGCCGGAACATGGTCCTTCGTTAGCGGATCACTGGCTACCCAGATGGCAAAACAGTACGTGATGAGATACACCCTACGCACCAGCTTTGGAGGTTAACAGTGGACAGTAAAGCAAATTACCAAGACTCTCACGAGCTATATACTCGACGAATGTGAACAGTCTCTACCGTCCAACATAGCGGTTCCTCAAGATCTAAAGGCAATCGCAACGGATGCTTCGGCGGATGAAACGGCGAGAGTAAGCAATGAAGCTGTTATACACTTGGTCGAGGCTCAAAACATGAAACAGCTTCTCAAAATGATCTTACTAGCAGCAATCAACTCAACCAAAGCGACCGAGTACATTGGGAAGATGCCAACCATGACGACCGCTACGCAAGCGTCGCTCAAGTCAATCATCGAAGAGGTATTGTTGCTTTCGTTCAAGTACTTCTAAGGCTAATAGTTTTTAGATGCAAATAAGCGGCAATGACGCCTCCGACAACAGCACGGCTTCGCAAGAAGCAACCGGTGCACCGACGCAAACCCAGGCTACCGATACAGAACTCCTATTCGAGCAGCGATTTGGGAAAGTCATGGCAGATAATGATAAATTGAGCAGGGACAAGAAAGAATTGGAAAAGGAAATTTGTGACCTCCACAATCGGCTGGCTCGATTGCAGGAAAACAATGTGAGTTAAACTTCTCCCATTCTATCCGTCTTTATGCTGACTTCAGTAAGGATATCCTACAAGAACGATTGACAGAAGCCGAGGACAGCTTGGAGCTCAATGGATCTGCTAAAGGGGGCAAAGGCTTCGCCGAGGATTCGCCCATGAGGCTGCTCGAGATCAGAATGTGAGTTCAATAGGCCCCACTTCTTCCTTCTGATTGTTGAGTCTAACAAACCACACAGACAAACCCAAGAAGACCTGATTGCTACTCAAGAGGGCAAACTCTCCGACTATGAGAAGAGCACGGAATCGATGCAGAAAACGGTCAGTATTTCTACCTCCACCAACTTTGGACCAGGCTTACTAACCCAAGTATAGATCGAGAAGCTACGGGTGTCGAGTGGGAAGTCGCAGAGCCTTCGGGATAAGCTTGATGAAGTCACGCTCGAAAGAGACAATCTCGCGAAGAAGGCCAACACTATTGACAAATATAAGACTAAGCTACAGGCAGCCCAGAATCTCGAGAAAGAGAATAAGCATCTTTCGCATGAGATTGAAGAACTTCAGCAGCGATGGAAGGATGTCGAGAGCGACCAGCACAAAACAGCGGGTCTTCAACAGACTATCGACGAATACAGACGGATACTCCCAAAGATCGAGCAAGATCGCGTTGAGTTACAGAGGATGAAGAAACAACTCGAATTTGACAATGCGACATTGGCTCACCGGTGGGACGATGCAAACGAGCAGCAAGCGCGAGACCGAGAAACGATTAGCGATCTCACTGACAAGATCCGTGACATGGAAACTGGACAGGTCCTGGCTGCCCCAACTGGCGGTCTGGAGCAAGAGCTTTCCAAGGGCACCAAGACCGAATCCGACTTGCAAGCTGCCTTGACCCTGTTGAAGTGGATTCGGTTGCTTACTAAAAGCAGGAAACTGGAGATCGCGAAACTCTCCGCAGAGCTTCAAGAGCTGAAGAAGACTCCACTTGGCCTAGATGCCAAAAGCGCCATGCTCCAGCAGCTCCTGGACGATGCCAAAGCAAAGCACGCGGCTCTCGAGGAAATGTACCTTGAGACTTACCAAGAGAAGCTCATGCTTGACTCCTCGCTTGCGCAAGGCCAGCAAGGTCATCCGATCCAAGGGTATGGCCTTTGGAAACCAACTACAGGGACAGCTACTCACACTCGCGACAGTACGGAGGTCTTCCAGAAGATGCGCGAACAGTTATCGAACTACAAGCGGAAAACAGCCGACATCGAGACCGAACTGGCTAGAACTAAAGCGCAACTGACGGCATCACAAGCGGACCGTATGTCCCTCCTAATGCATGCTATAGAGGACGAGCACGCTGACGAGCCATCAGTATCGTTAGATGGCAAGGCTGAGCAGGACGCACTTAAAATGGCCGAACTGACGGATCTACGCGCCGACCATTCTCTTCTTCAAAAGAGGGCTAAAGGCCTCGAAGCTGACTTAGACGAACACAAGGTTCTTTTGCAGAAAGCTCTCCGTGACAAGAACGACACCAAGAAGATCCTTAACCAGCAAGGCAACCAGCTTCAAGAAACCGAGAAGCTAGGCGATGATCTGAGAGCCACGATGGAACTTCTCAAATCGGCAAGTTCAGGCCGCGCTGAAGAGAACGTGAATCTCGACGAGCAGCTTGAAAAGCACATCAAGGAGTACGCGACAACCATCAAGCACGGCAGGGAAAGAGTGGCGAAATTGACCGAGGTAAATGATGAGATTTCCTCCAGAGAAGTGGTGGATGCTCGCACCCCTCGGTGGCTGCCGGGAAAGAGAATAACGCGCTTCGTGACCCCTGCTGACCTCTAGTCCGAGCAGCATACGCGGAAGCAGAATGCCATCATCCGGAACTTGCAGGATCAGCTGAAGATACAGGAAGCAGAGGACCGAGAGGATGTAACGAAAGGAACGAGTGGAGGGACTTCGGAGCAAAGGGTAGGATTTTGTAAATCTATAGTTTTCGAAATGCGTGTCGCTAATATTCAAAATTCGACCCAACAGCAGGAACTGCTCAACCTGCAGAGGGAGAACAAGCTCATCGCGACGGCGTGGTACGACTTGACCAATCGGTTGCAGATGAACAATGTTGTCCTACAGAGGCGAAATGATCCGCCGAAGAGCTTCCTCAAGAAGCAGCGGTATCAGTTGAACCAGTCATCGGTGAGGGCATGATATCCCAGAATCTATGTCCGCTCTGCGGGAGTGTTGCGCTAATGCGTTCCTGTTCTGCTTCGTAGTCATAACATCATCTTGGGCCGATTCTTGATAGACAGATGGGCCATCTATGGTAGAACGGAAATCTCCCTAGAGCGTTGCATTGCTTGCGTTTAAATTATTGTGCCTTTTTGGAAAGCTCTATATACCCCTTTTGGTTGCTTTTTAAAGTACTTAGTTCTAAGCTACTCTACGATATATCATCACACTTAACGCCAAAGCTGCGACTTTACGCCCATGCTCACGCAATGCTACGAAAATCAAAATTGACTCCCGCTCTTGACTAAACCCAATCCACCGGCTCCTTCAGCACACTCACCATCCTCTCCTCCCTGCTCCCCTTCTCCGGCTCATGCATATACACCCACTTGGCCGTCAACGGCAAACTCATCAAGATACTCTCCACCCTCGCGCCGGGCGTATTCAACCCGAAACTCGTGCCGCGGTCATGCACAAGGTTGAACTCGACATATCTCCCCCTCCGCAACTGCTGCCACTCCTTCTCCGTGGGCGTGAAGGGCATATCCTTCCTGCGCTCGACGATGGGCATGTACGAGGGCAAGAAGGCCAACAGACAGTCCTGGACGAAGGCGAAGAGGTTCTCCTGGTCCTTTTCGGTGTCGTCGAGGTCGTCGAAGAAGATGCCGCCGACGCCGCGCGACTCGCCGCGGTGCTTGACGCGGAAGTAGTCGTCGCACCACGCCTTGAAGCGCGGGTAGTAAGCGCGGTCGTGCTTGTCGCAGGCGTCCTTGACGGTGCGGTGGAAGTGGATGGCGTCCTCGTCGAAGAGGTAGGAGGGCGTCAGGTCCGTGCCGCCGCCGAACCACCACGCGTTCGGGGAGCCGTCGGCGTTGGCGGTCTCGAAATAGCGGTAGTTTAGGTGCACGGTGGGCGCCATGGGGTTGTGCGGGTGCAGCACCATGCTGAGGCCCGCGGCGAAGAATTCCAGGCTCTCGACGTCCGGGTCCAGTGCCTTGTGGTTGACGCGCATCTTCTCGATCGCGGGCCGGGGGAGGGTACCGTAGACGATGGAGGTGTTGACGCCGGCTTTTTCGAAGACATGCCCCTCCTGCAGGACGCAGCTTATGCCGCCGCCGCCGTTGGGTCGTGTCCATGTGTCGGTTCGGAACTTGTTGCCGTCGAGTTTCTCGAGAGCGGAGACGATGGCGCTTTGTTGCGTCTGGATAAAGGATTCCATGCGTAGACGCATGGGCGAGGTGATAGTGATGCCGGATTCGCGCTTAGAGAGGGTGTCGCGTTCGGCGATGGTGGGGGTGTCGAGTTTTTCGGGTTCGATGGGAGTGGTGACCTAATTGAATACCTTGAGCAAGTGGTATTCATTGGAGAACTCGGGAGTTATACCATTGAGTAGATCAACGAGCCGATGAAGACCACGCCGACGGAGAGGCGGAGGTACGGCGCCCATACTGTTTGTCGCTCTCTGCCCGGTATTGGTGGTCGCTTTGGCATTTGCCGTGAGTAGATCGGTTGTGCCGGTGCTTTTGGCCTAGGTGTTTGGGAGGCATCTTGAGGTGGTAGCTTAGAGTCGGCGAAGTGTCGACGTTGCTGTGGCCTAGTAATTGACGGTCTCTGCGAACGAAGGATCTCTCGGAGCGTGGGCGACCCCGCCCAGCGAAGGCATGGTTGTGGGTTTACCATGGTGGTGTGCCTCATGGACAGAGGTGACAGTGGTTATCGAAGCATTGGTAGAATTGTCGAAGATGTACTCTACTGTCCAAGGTTTGTCTAATTATCTGGAAAACAATAGCTTCATAAACCATGTCGTGAACTCATCATGATGGAAGAACGTTTCACCGAGGGCTATGGAGCTACCAATCAGATAACAAGAAGCAACTGCAGACTCTCTTTCAGAACCATTTCGGCGCAAAAGAGCTATCTCTATAACTGATCATGTGTTCAAACTAACTCTTCGTCTACAACTCTCGATACGTCAACTTGGAGATCACATAGTGCATGCTGCAGGTACAAGTCACGCAACTGGACAAAGAGGCCATGTGTAAATCTATGACTGAGGTTTGAACAAACACAGGTATCATGGCATGTCTGTCTATCAAATCGAATCATGCTTGCTGTGGCAAGAAGTACAGTGTGATTTCAAGGTCACTGGACGCCCAAGACAATGGTCCATTATCACTCCAAACAGCGCTAACGCTTTCCGTGATCTTTCGGAGTGAGCGTGACTAAGCCAGCAAGATTCGCCAACGCTGGAGCCTACCACAACTCCCCATCCCTCACCGGTCATTATCATCATCACCATCACCCTTCAACCCCACCATCTATCTATCGCCTACACGCCTTCACCTTCACAGAGTAAATCTACAACCTTTCAAGCTAGATATTATTAAACACTTTCAACATGCGCTCCAAGTTCAAGGACGAGCATCCGTTCGAGAAGCGCAAGCAGGAAGCTGAGCGGATCCGCCAGAAGTACGCCGACCGTATCCCAGTAAGTGTCGCATAACTCCTCTCCCACCTCACACCGCGCATAATACATCCCGTCAATTTGCAACATCTACTGATATTTTGGGTCTGTGAAAGGTGATTTGCGAGAAGGTGGAGAAGTCGGACATCGCGACGATAGATAAGAAGAAGTACCTCGTCCCCGCCGATCTCACCGTCGGCCAGTTCGTCTATGTCATCCGCAAGCGCATCAAGCTGTCACCGGAAAAGGCCATCTTCATCTTCGTCGACGAGGTCCTGCCTCCGACGGCGGCGCTGATGAGCTCGATCTACGAGGAGCACAAAGACGAGGATGGGTTCTTGTACATCACGTAAGCATTCGCTCACTTCATTTCTACGATCGCCATCCAGTGGAACTTATTTGGTTTGGTTCTATAGCTATTCCGGAGAAAACACCTTTGGTGAAGCTTGCTAGATCATACCTTGACGATATTGCTGCCCACGCTTCGACGATGATACTCTTCCTAGGCGTTCGGGGTAGTTGGTCTTCTGTTATACTTGATGGACTTGAGGGTGCAGGTGCAGGACGGAGAAGTGGACGGGCTTGCTTTGTGACATGCGTTCCATCAAAGATTACCGATCAATGGAGCTGTCCTTAGGTTCCTATCGAGCACCGTCGTGGTCTGATGTGAAGATCTTCCTCATTCCTCTGTTTCTAGCTTTGGAGCAAACTGCTTTTCTCTCGAGTCGGGACAACTGCAACGTGATAGACTGTGATTTGCAGTAGTCATGACTCAACATGCCGCCCGTGACGATACCAATCAGCTGACCAAACCACGAAGACTTGATCCAAATGCACTATCCATTTCTTGTCCAACCTCAAACTTGCCATGGCCCAATCACCTGGTCGTGCCACTAAAGTCGTCCCCTTCAAACATCTCTAACGTAACCAGCTGCACACACCGCTCCACTCTCCGCACCCCACTAATCACGAGCCCAACCTCGGTAAATCCCGCTCCACTCTCCGCACCCCACTAATCACGAGCCCAACCTCGGTAAATCCCGCTCCACCCCCAACGTTCTCGAGCAGTTCCCCCACACGACCACCAGATTCCATCCCGTCCGCCTCACAAAACTCACCTCACCTCCGCTCACCTCCGCTCACCACCACCACCCAAACGCCCACTCAAAACCATCACGCAATGTCGACCGCAGCGCAATTCCCACGCTACAACTACATCATCTCCAAGTCCGTCGTTCCTTTCCCTTCCTTCCATCCTCGTCCACTCCGCAGCATACCTCCCTCTTCTCTATCCAATCCCTTCGTCAACCTAACCCCTCCCTAACTTCCATCTGCACCCTTGTACTGAACAGGGCGAGAAACAGGTACGCAGATCCCCTCTTCGCGCTAACGATCGGTCTCTCGGCCGCCGCGTTACGGATCCGGCGGGAGGAGGCGGAGAAGGGGAGGGGTGGGAGGGAGGTGGTGGCGGTGGGGTTGAGGTACGTTTGTTGGGCTGCTTTCTTCGCTTCTTTAGGGGAGGGAGGGCGGTTGCTGGGGTGGAGGAAGGGGGTTGGGGGAGAATATGCGGGAGGAGGGTGTTGGTGGGTGAGGAATGGGTTGAGATTGAGAAGGCGGGGCTGGGGAGGGCGGGCAAATGGACTGGGGAAACGGAAGCTAATGGAAGGGGTGTAGGCGGTTAGGTGTTCCGGTTCGATGGCGGGGACGGTTCGTTGGTGAGGGTGAGAGTGAGAGTGAGGGTTCTGTTGCGGCTGCTCCTACTGGAGGTGGTGGTGTTGGGAGGGTGAAGGGAGAGGGACGTATGGGACAAAGGTGAACGGGGTTAGAGGAGAACTGTTCATATGACGTTGGAGTAGGGGCATTTAGGCTTCTGATGACTGTGCGATGCTTTATCGGGCAGCTTCGTTTCGGGCGTTGGGAGTTGGTATATGTATAGATGGCAAGTAATATGCCCTCCAGCCCGATGCCTAAATACAAATATAACCTCCAAGCCGCTGGATGTACATGTACAAAAAGTGGAGTATGTGGCTGCGTCCGAACATCAAGCGAAAGGTAATCTGCAATCTCGCTGGCTTGTCCGGTGAATGACCGCGACGAGTTGGTCTATCCCTCCATACAAAGGCGAGGAGTACCGACACAACCAATCCTCTCAACACGCACTCAAACAACCTTATTGAAAGCCGGAATCAGCGTCTGCGCTAACCAGAAACTGAACACTAGCTTCGGCCCGGTCATGAGCAGCTTCGGTGTCAATCCCTTGAAGAAGCTCGTGATGCCTTCGTTCTTCATCATGCTGCCCACAATCCTGAACCCCGACTCAGGGTTGTCAAAGTTGCGGTTCTGTATTCGCGTCTTGATGACGTCTAATGGTGCGGAGACGATCAGGGAAGCGGAGGCGCCGGCGATGGAGGCGACGAAGTTCTGGAGCCACGAGGCCGTGTTGTAGTCGGTCAATTTGTAGAGATATTCTTTGGCGAAGGCGGAGCCGCCGAAGAGCTGGGTTTGTTAGATGCCTGCGTATGTATGTGTATGGAGGTAGGTCTCGATACTCACGGCGAATGATCCAGGAGCGTTTCGCGCAGCAGTCCACCCTGCGCCTCGGTAGAGCCCCATTCCTTCGTCTGCTACGATTCGGAATACGCCTCGGCCGCGGAAAGCTTCAGGGTTTGTTTGTCGTTTGATCTTCAGGACGTCTAGCGGGAGGAGAACGATTTCACCGATGCCGATTAAACTATAGCATCTGTCAAATCTGTTCCGCCAGACCTCCTTGTGGGTAAACCTACCTTCCGGCAGTCGCGTGCATTATGGCCTTGCCTGTCCCCTTCCCAAATGCTCGGTCGAACTTCTCGCCATGATGTAACGCAAGATAATCCCGTACAAATGGTTGTCCACCGTATTTGTATATCCGTTGCAGAATCTAGGTGCTCCGTCAACCCCTGGGGTACCTTTTCGCAGCGATAATAAGCTCTCGTACCTTATATCCAGCAGCATACCCTAACCCGGGAAACAACGATATAAACCTCCTGCCGACTGATTCGGCGGCATATTGTTTGAAGATGACGGTTTTGAGGTTCGCATAAGATGTTATCTGATGGACTCGGATCAGCGCTAAGAAGTGAGCGTCAGACACGAGATGATCTGACTCTGCCTTGATTGCTCATCAAGCGTTTCGCAATCGTATCGACCTTCTGGCTTTTAGCTTGATTCCCCCACTGTGCTAATCGGTGGCCTTACAGGATGGAAGATGGCAAGCTCCGCGATTCCAGCAGATCCTAGGGTCGTTAGCCATTGTACTTCACCGTATAGAGCAATACTTGCGTACCGGAGCCTAGTAACCGTGCGGCCGCAGACTCCTTCTTGAAGTCCTTCGCTGCTGATCCACCGATGGGCTGGATCAGGGTAGGAGCCATGACGATGTCTTCCCTGAGAGATTGGCGCAGTGAAAATTAGGTCGGTAGGAGTAAATGCAATGCTTCCCCGAGTTGAGACAGTGTATGTCTCGACGCAAAGAGATTGATTTCGGAATGGCTTGAAAGTGGTTCCGGAGGAGAGCTGTTAGTTACTGCCAACCGACATCAAGAAGCCCTTCCGCTGCGGAACTTTTTCACGGCGTCTTCGGCCTTACTTGGCCGATCGCAGGAATTGCTTATGTAAGCCAGACTACCTTCTTGTCAGGGCTTGACATTTGACGACAAAGTTCTTCTACTGTGATAGTACTCTCTATTCAATATCGCCAAACTACGAAAAACCATCAAAACAATTCGAACATTCATATTGAAACATGACGCTTCTAGAACGTCAGTATCGTGCGTTGGGTTGAGCTGCAGGGACACTCCGATGCTATCAAACCTTTGTTTACAATAGCTCAGAATCGGATAAGAAATGTGGTAGACGTTCGATGAAAGTCAAAACAACTCAAAAATCTTAAACTAGGTATATTTTGGTGGTGTTGTAGATGTGAGATGATATGTGTAAGTGAATACTAATATCCTAAAATGCGATAGGGTATAGGCTGCGTTTGACTCGCTGTGAGTTGCAAGAATATGTGTCTTGTGCAGTTTACTTGAAACCAGCTGCCTTTCTGATTGTGCTCTGGGTAGTTTAGGTAGGTACTCTGTGGTGAATAGTATGGCTCAGGTCTTCGTTAGGTACTCTATTAGGGCTATGACACCTAGATGCTTACTGTGAATCGTCACAGCGGGACAACATCACTACAACATGTTAGGCTGGGAAAGCTGCGAAGCCTCTGTAAAGTAGTGGAGACTGGATGGGAAGGATCTACTGCCTCCACGCCAGTGTAATACACTGCGTTTATTATTGTCCAGCATTTGTTTACTAATTGCATCAGATCAGATAAGAAAGTTGGTAGACGTTCGACAAAGATCGGTATAGATCCAGGAGTCCATTCCCAATTAGGTAGATTGTTTTGCTTCATGTAGACGTTCGACGACGGTCCAAGAAACGTGAATTTGTAGGCCATGACCGAAGAATCAACGTATGAGGCTTCTTCAGGCATGCAGCCACAACGACGCCTACTTGTTCTACAGCAAGAGGAAGCACACAATCGAACACTCAAACATGCTCTCTCAGACCATTCAATATTTCACTCCATACATAGCGATGTTGTTCATACTGCTCAAGAAATCATCTTGGGAGATCAATGTTCTCTTTTCTGTTTCACGCCTCACAAGTTCAACACAGGAATATTCTTAGTCCGGTATCCATACCACAGCGGTAACGTTCGCTTTTGTTTCGTTCCAGATGTCAACTGCAAATCTTCAATTGCCGACGCATACTTGACTAACGTTGCTTCTGACCACGCAGTGCTCATGAGGGCTAGTCCAAACGGCATGCCAGTCCCTGCGTTGACACCTGCAGGAAGAGTAATCATAGGATAGCCTGTGTGATGGTCAATACATTAAATGGCTGTCTCGTTGGGTAATAATTGGTAAAAGAATAGAACTTCTAGAAAGGCTTACCAGCTGGAGCGGCAATCTGATAAGTCTGACCAACGTCAGGAGGAACCAGCAATGCTGCTAACTGAGTACCATTGTTCTTAATAGCCGCGTCGATACCGCCTTTTCGTGAGGATCTTTGACAGAAGTCAAGAGCTTGGTAATAGGTTTCATCCATAATCCCTAAGCCACAAATCATAAGCGTGTATTGACGTAGGCCCGGAGAACGGGAAAAGGTACCTTTGGTGGCCAACGAAGCTAAAAATCCGTCCTGACCGGATGCAAATGCGGGGTGAACATTTGGCAAGCCACCTTCTGAACCAAGGTTATCGATGTTGTATCTGCACAACGGATATTAGCAGCAATAGACGGATTGACTTGAAGTGTTCAAGGTGAGCTTACTGTACGATGTCTTCAAGTGATCTGATGTTTGTGTTACTCAATTCTGCCAAGTATCTCTTGATATCATTGTAGAAGTCGACCTGTCACTGGTCAGTTTTGCCAAGTGAAGGGCTTATTTGTTTCTACCTTTACGACCGTGTACTCAGATTCGTTTGCATACCCACGAGTTGAGCCGTAATCCCTGAGTTTGCTATTAGCTATTTGTATGACACTTCGAGTTTGTGTAAGGTTACCAATTCCACCCTTTAGGGCTCACGATTGTCTGATAATCCGGTAGCTCCGTTCCATTAATAACCGTGGCGCCAGCTTCTGTAACTAATGTGATTAAATTGAGTAGTTGTGCCCGCTGAGCCTCATCCGCAAGTACCCAGAAGCTTTGCCATACAGTGGACAATAACGAGGTTACCGACACATCAAATTTTTTTTGAATTTTCACAAAGTGTTAATGAATATTCATCATTAACAACATGTAGTCATAGATTGTAGTAAAGAAATCATGATCTATAAGTAAATAATCAACATTCTCATCATTGTACAAACAAATTCATCAACTACAACAATGATCATCTTTATCTCAATCATCAATGATATAATGCAAGCACAAAAAAACAGAGTAAATACTTTTTAATATGAAGACTGATCTGAAAAACTGATTGTACAAAGATATACAATAATGAATTTCAATTCAACAATATTCAGACACAGATTCTGAAGAAGTGAAAAGATGAAATGAAAATTAAAATGTAATTAAAAAAAAATCACATCATGATCAGTATGCTGCAGCAAACTTTATATATTGAAATAATTATTATATAGTTCTGATTCATATAATCTACAGTAATATACAACATTACACATTACTGACATCTTTTTAGTAAAAAAGAGAACAAAAAGAAATGTGCTGACTGTAATAGAGAGAATGACTCATTTTGAGTATTATTTTCTGAAATCTAAGTCATATAATATTAATGATGTATAGAAATGTATTTTTATATCAGAAAATTTTCAGAATATTTGCAATAATTGTCACTAATATGATCACATGATCAGATATGATCACAATGTAAATATTAAAATTAACAAAATCAGAAAAAAAAAAAGAAGAAACAGAAGAAGCAGATGATTTGAATACATTTAAATTGTATGATTTGAGTATCAGTCAAATATTTTAAATAGAAAATAAATATATATTAATACAACAAGATAACAAGCTGTCAAGAAGTGCAGTGTTTTAACTACTTTTATTGTTTTAATTAATTTTAATATCAGAATCTGAATTGTACAAATAGATTAAGTTGACTGCAGTTAACTTGTTCAACTAATCAGTCTGCACAGTCAATGATGACAACAATATATGTTTTTAACATAAATATTCTATATATTTCTTAATACAAGTACACAAATCATTTCTTATAATCATTAACTTTCATATAATACATCAACAAACTATCATCTGAAGAAACATCAAACTCTGCAGCAGTAAAGTTTTTTAAAATTATTAATTAATTCTTGAATAATGTATCTTTCTGATATAGAGATTAATAGAGAATTTTAGAAATAAAATTGTACAACTTACTCAAGATGAGTTGAATAATTGAGTAACATTCAATTTAATTTTTTGAGAAAACTTCTTTTTCTGTTCTTTCTTCTTGATCTTTATCTTTGTATCTTTATTAATTTTCTTTATCTTGATCTCTTTCAATTATATAATTCATTCTTCACAAGAGCAATCAATCATAACTTGTATATATGATTTGTTTTGATGCAATAATCTCTCAATAAAATTAAGACATTCAAAATCTTCATGATTACTTTGTTCTCAATATGTTTTAAATCTGTCTTAATATTTCATGCAACTGCAAAACAGAAGAAATCATAAAAATGTTGTATAACTGAAGAATGTTTGATTTTTGAAAGAATGTTATTTTGTATAAAAGATAATAGATTATCAATAAAATGATTGTTTAACAAAAATGTACAGTGTTGTTCTGTACAATATCAAAAGATTTAAGTTAAAAAAAGTTTGTATGAATTGCAATGATGTCAGAATTCAAATTATTATATAATTCAAATTCTTTCAACTTCTTTTCATCATCAGAAGTTCATGAGAACTTTTGTCATGCAAGAATGATGATTGTGCAATGTTTAAAAGCTTAACTGTTGATAATCATTGATGAAGAAATTGTACAACTGTTCAGAGCTGTTATGTCAGCATAAGTTCTTCAATTTTTAACAACATGAGTTGTTTAAAGTACACAGTGATTTACAACTTATTAAGCATCTTCTTTATGTCTGAAGAGAAAGTTTTGAGTTGTATAACTGAGAGAAAGAACATTCAAATCAATAATGACAGAGAAATGAGAATTAATAATGTTATTAAGAAGTGCAGTGTTCTAGCTGCTTTCATAGTCTTAGTTGAAACTAACATCAGAAATTGCTCATTACTCATATAGTCTGCATGACAGAATATGTGAACAGACAATCTTTATAATTCACATCAATTATGATTAAGTCAACAGTGTACATTTCACTAAATAGACAGTTAGTCAGCAGTATAGCATGAGTATTCTTTTATTTTTCAATAAATTCAATAAATTATGAGTCTGAATTAGCAAGAAGCTTCTCAGAGAAAGTGCATACTGTTCTAGTGTCTCAGCAGCTTAATATGAAATTAAAACAAGCACTCTTGATCATCAATATAAGACTTAAAGATTGAGCAAAATGACATTCTTAACACTCAATATGAGACTTTAAGATTGAGCAAAACAAGACTTACTGACAACTTAATATGATGCTCAACAATTGAGTAAACAAGTACACACACTTCTTCTTTCTCTTATTTACATTATCTTCTTCTGTACATCTTAATACTTTATTTTATTCATTTTTTATATTATGTGTCAACTGTCATCAAAAGCTACATTATGAATTTCAACAACTCTTTTATAAAACAACAACTCATTTCAATTCTCAGTCACAAGAACTGCAATCAATGATTTATTCTCATGAAAAAATGATTAATAGATAAAGATCTATAATATATCATCAAGATCTCAGTGATTAACACTTCTGTTAGTGATTTCTTCTTTTTACTTAGCAATTTTGACTTTGAAAGTTAGAAATCTGACACAAAAACTTTATACTGACTCATCATCTATATCAATGCAGATAATCAGAAGTACATTATAGATAAAATTAATATAAAGAATGTTTGAAATGTTTTAAAGTTCAAATACAAGAAGAAGCTGCAGATCACTGAAAAACAATATTTGATGAAGTTTATTGAATATAAAATGTTGATAAATGTATTTATTAATGAAATATAAACATATTTCAGTAAGCTGAACAGAAAGATTGCTGTAACTCAGTCTGATATGACTGATTTATTTAAGTTTGAGCAATAATTTCAGACACTTCTTCAAACATTATTTGAGAATTACATGATGATTCATGACACAATCAACACTCAAAACATCTTAAACATCAAGAGAGATCTGTAGAAGCTTCAAGAAAAAAAAACACAATTAAAAACTGTTGAAACTGTTTTGTGAGCAGATCAACACAAAGAGAAAAATCTGATATACTTATATCAGTATGATGTGAAACATCATTATTGAAGATTGTTAAGCTCTGACAATAATCACTCTTCTCAGCATAAATTAATTAAATATTTTTTCTGTTACAGTTCTCATCACATTTAAGACTGTGAATATCTTTCTGCTGCTTGCAAAAATGTTAAGTTAAGAAAGTTATTTGTTTTAATTACAATTAAATCAGTCAGAAAATCAGACAAGTTGTCTGCAGACAATTCACATCATAAAAATAAAATAAGATTCAAGCACAAGAATAGAAAGCATAGAGCTTTTGATGTTGAAATTAAAAAAAACAGTGACTCATTCTCATCTGAGTCTAATGCAGAGAAAGACAATAAAATTGTTACTTTGTTTAAGAAAACTATCAGTAAAATATTCAGCTTTGAATGAGTTACAGACTCTGAATGCTTCACATACATAATTAATTAACATTAACTCTTTAGTGATCTTTTAATATACATATGACATCAACAAATCAAAGTTGAGAAAAAACACTTATACTCACACTACTATGAAGTTGCAGTCATGCAGAATAAATTCAGAAACTTTATAAATCTAAGTTCAACACTTTATGTATCTGAACTAGAAGTCAATCTTTTATTGAGAAAGCAAATGTGCAAAATGAAATTGCAGAAAAGCTTTGATCAGCACAGTCTTTATATGCAAAATAAACATAACAATATCATAATAAAAATGTTTAAGCAAAGCAGTGTCTACATAATTAAATACATTGTAAAAGAACTGAATAAATTCATTCTGTTATCTGTCATATACATGTTATTCAATTCAGAGATAATTCTTTGAGTCACAGTATCAGATATGAACTCTCAGATGTAAACTGACTCATTAAGTTTTGTTAACACTTCATTTTCTGTTAACACTTCATTTTTAAGTGAAAAGATCAAGATCTACAAACTGTAACATCAATGATTTGTTCATCTTAATTCTACAAAACTTCATGATCTTTACAAAATTATAATTCTTAAGAAATCAATTCTCATTACTGAAGACAAGAAGAACATCTGTGAAGTTTGTGTTTTTATTAAGTTTGTCAATCAGCAAAAACACAATGTAAATAAAAAAAAAATCAACATTTTTGTTCTGATTTTCATTAATATATGTAATTTTTTATCTTTATCATTTACTGAACATCAGTACTTTCTGAAGATTGTAAACAACTATTTTTGAAAGACATAAACAATACTGTTAAAGTAATGCAATAATGCTTTACAGAAACTGCAAAAATAATAATTAAGAGTTGAGTTTCAGATCAGTGCAAAAGTACTTACTGTATAAAGTGATAATGTCACAGAGTTAAGATCAATTCTGAATAATTAATGCAGATTTTTTGACATTACACTGCAGTACACTGTGTTTTATATGTTTATTCAGAATAATGTTGTTGAAAGAGTTATTCATGTCACTGAGAATTCAGTGCACATTATGATTAAAAAGACAAAACTTTCAAAAAAACTTAAAATGAAGACAGTGCAAACAGATGTTTATTTTTACAACTAAACAATAATTAATTTCTTAATCAACAGCAGACAAACAATTCTGAAGAAAATCTTCACTGATGTGCAGCTGTTCATTAATTACATTTGTATTTAAGATTGCAAATACTACTTCTATATTGATCTTAAGTTGTTGCTGAAGAGTAGACAGAATAAGTTTATAAATTAAGAATAAATGAAAGTCTTCATGAATTATGCAGATAAAATCACAAAACAATATCTGCTTTGAATTTTAGATTTTAAGTAAATCATTAAAAATTATGCTGTAAAGTTTGCTGAGAATGAGAAAAAAGATAGTGTTAATCTTAAAATGTAAAGATAAACACTGAACATTCTGTTTGAACAGAAATCAGTTAAATGATTATGAAAAAATGTAATTATTACAGATTTCACAATATTTACAACTCTGTCTACTGTTTCTGAACAAATTTACAGATTTAGATTCATGAGTTCAGATGATAAAAAAGAGTTTAAGTTAATTGTAGACAATTTTGATACATTTTCATTAAATATTCATATAATGAATAAATCAATTACAGTCAACTCAAACAGATCACAGACAAATAAACAAAATGAAATTAAGCAGTTTTTATACATTGAAGTTTCTGTCAACAAAGCACTGAATATTTCAACTGAGAGAGTCAAAATATTTTTGTGTGTTGAGATTTTGAAGAGAAAATGAAATGACAACAATAAAGACTTTGATGAGTTCATGATCAAGATATCATGAGTTATGTTGATATTTATGATGTTTATTACAAATAATGAGAAAAACACTGAAAACATCAGATCTAACATTTTCACATCTGTTATCTATGCTGAAATAGTGAGAAACTCAGTCTGAAAAAAGATGTAAAAGAATGTTATTCATGCAGAATTGATGATTCTGACAGTCAATGAAATATAAGAAAAGATTGTGTCATTAAAGAATATAAATATAATGATCAGCAAATGAATATTCAAACTTAAGCTGAATACTGATGAATTTCTTGACAAGTTTAAGACAAAAGTTATGATGAGAGATTTTTCACAAATATATAATATTGATTATAAAAACATTTTTACATTTACAGTTAAGTTCAACACTCTTTGAGTTTTTCTTGTCATTGTTGTTCTTAAGAATCTTGAATGTCATCAGATAAATGTTAACAATATTTTCATGAAATTCTTTCTTAAAAAGATCATCTATATAACAATTTCTTCTGAAGTTCAAATTGCATTTAACTGTATATTGTGTATATTGTGTAATTTTTATAATCTGAAGCAAGTTGTGCAAAACTAACATAAATAATGTATCACTGATTTGCACAAATTAAATTTTCATTAAAATAATGTTAACTCATGTCTTCTTATCAACAGCATCAAAAGAATTATGCTGTTTTTCTATGTGAATAATATGATTGTAGTTTCAGCAAGTTTGACACATATTTTTTGATTCAAGAAAGTTCTTATAAAAATGTTCAAAATTAAGAATTTGAAGAAGACACAGAAAATTCTTGACATATAAGTCACACATAACTACAAGAAAAGAATTCTACATTTAAATTAAACTCATTATGTAAACAAAATGCTGAAAGATCTTCATATGCAGTTCAATAAGCATAAGATTACAACAATTTCACTTAATAAATATGATACTTTTTGTTTCATCAACTCAGCTGATTAAAGAATAAATTAAAAACAGTATCAACATACAATTGAAAGTCTAATGTATGCAGCAATTCATACTTAATTAAACATTATCTTTACTTTAAATCAACTAAATCAGTATTTTAGTGATTTTACAGAACATTATAAATATGTGTTTAAGAAACTGCTGCAATATGTGAGATTAATTATTAATTTTAACATTGTGTACAAGTTCAGTGAAAGTTAAATTATGCTTAAATATTTTGACTTTAATTATGCATCAGACAAACAAGATTGAAAGTTAATTTTAAAATATGTGTACATGCTTAAAAACAAATCAATGTCATAAACAAGTCAAAAACAGAAGTTTGTTATCATCTTAATTACAGAAACTGAATACATGATTATATCAATATGTGCAAAAACTGAAGTTTGACTTGCACAGATGCTGCAAGACATAAATATAAATAAGTATTTTAAAAATAATTTATACTGTGTAAATATTAAAAAAAATGAAGTTCATCAAGCAGTTTTATCTCTTCAGTTCAAGAAAAACAATCAGATTGTTTTAATTCTGATTAAGAATACATATGTGCATGAATAATTAAAATACATTAATATTATTTATTATCATATTCATAATTTGCACAGACAAAATCAGATTGATGTGAACTTTGTATTCAGTTAAGACATGATGACTGATGAACTAATTAAGTTTTTATTTAAATGAATCTTTAAGTATTTTATTAAATAACTGAGACTTACTGTTAGTGAGAGTCAATAGATGCAGCATCATCAAATAAAAGTGTTGAGAAGTGCAGTGTTTTAACTGCTTTCATAGTTTTAGTTGAAACTAATATCAGAAGTTACTCATTATTCATATAGTCTGCATGACAGAGTATGTGAACAGACAATCTTTACAATTTACATTGATTATAGTTAAGTTAATGATGTATGTTTCACTAAATAGACAGTTAATCAGCAGTATAGCATGAGTATTTTTTATCTCTTAATAAATATCACAATCATAAAAACAGTATTTGTATTAAGCAGAAAGATATTCAGTAGAATGCACAACATCTTTAAGAATGTAACATGAATTTTATGATGATGAAGAAATCATTTTGTACAATCTGAATTATCTAAAAAGAAAAAAGATTTGCAAGTATTGAATTTATTGAAAGATAAAAAAAATACTTGTGCTATACTGCTGACTAACTGTCTATTTAGTGAAATGTATATCATTGACTTAATCATGATTAACATGAGTTGTAAAGATTATCTGTTCACATACTCTGTTATGCAGACTATATAAATAATGAGTAACTTTTGACATTAATCTCAACTAAGATTATGAAAACAGCTAGAACATCACACTTCTTAACATTTTCACTTGATAACATTGCATCTATTGACTTTTATTAACAGCAAGTTTCAGTTGTTCAACAAAGTGCTTAAAGATTCATCTAAATAAAAACTTGATTAATTCATTAATCATTATGTTTTGACTGAACATGAAGTTCACATCAATCTGATTTTGTTTGTGCAGATTATAAATATAATGATAAATAATGTCAATATATTTTAATCATTCATACACATATACATTCTTAATCAGAATCAAAACAATCTGATTGTTTTTCTTGAACTGAAGAAATAAGATTGTTTGATGAATTTTATTTTTCTTGATGTTCACACAGTATAAATTGTCTTTAAAATACTTATTCATATTCATGTTTTACAGTATCTGTGTAAGTCAGATCTCAGTCTTTGCACATATTGACATAATTATATATTCAGTCTCTGTGATTAAAATGATAACAAATTTCTGTTTTTGACTTGTTCATAATATTAATTTATCTTTAAATATATACACATGTCTCAGAATTGACTTCTGATCTTGTTTATTTGATGTATAATTGAAGTTAAAGTATTTAAGTATGATTTAACTTTCACTGAATTCATACACAATGTTAAAATTAATAATTGATCTCACATATTGCAACAGTTTCTTAAATATATGTTCATGATGCTCTGCAGAATCACTAAGATATTGATTTAATTGATTTAAAATAAAGATGATATTTAATTAAGTATGAATTTCTGCATACATCAGACTTTCAATTGCATATTAATACTGTTTTTAATCTATTCTTTAATTAGCTGAACTGATGAAATGAAAAACATTATATTTATTGAGTGAAATTGTTGTGATCTTATGCTTATTAAATTACATATGAAGATCTTTCAACATCTTATTTACATAATGAGTCTGATTCAGATGTAGAATTCTTCTTTTATGATTGCATGTAATTTGTATGTTAAGAATTTTCTGTGTCTTCTTTAAATTCTTAATTTTAAACATTTTCACAAGAACTTTCTTAAATCAGAGAACATATATCAGATTTACTGAAACTACAATTATATTATTTACATAAAGAAGCAGCATAATTCTTTTGATGCTGTGAATGAGAAGATATAAATTAATATTATTTTAATGAAAATTTAATTTATATAGATTAGTGATACATCACTTATGTTAATTTTGTGCAACTTATTTCAGATCATAAAAACTACACAGTATATACAGTACACAGTTAGATGCAACTTGAACTTTAAAAGAAATTATTATATAAATGATCTCTTTAAGAAAGAATTTCATGAAGATGTTATTAATATTTATTTAATGATATTCAAGATTCTTAAGAACAACAATGACAAGAAAAACTCAAAGAGTGTTAAACTTGACTATAGATGTAAAGATGTTCTCATAATCAATGCTATATATTTGTGAAAAATCTCTCATCATAACTTTTGTCTTAAATTTGTTCAAAAATTCATCAGTATTCAGTTTGAGTTTAAATATTCACTTGTTGATCATTATGTTTGCATTCTTTGATGATACAATTTCTTTTTATATTTCATTGACTGTCAGAACTGTTAACTCTGCATAAATAATATTTTTTTATATTTTTTCTTAAATTAAGTCTTTCACTGCTTCAGCATAAATAACAGATATAAGAATGTTAAATTTGATGTTCTTAGTATCTTTTTTATCATCTGTAATGAATGTTGTGAATATCAGTATAATTCATGATATCTTAATTATAAGTTTGTTGAAATCTTCATCATCATCATTTCATTTTCTCTTTGAAATCTCAACACACAAAAATGTCTTGACTCTCTCAGTTAAAATATTCAGTGCTTTATTGACAGAAACTTCAATATGTAAAAACTATTTAATCTCATTTTATTCACTTGTCTGTAATCTGTTTAAGTTGATTACAGTTAATTTATTCATCATATGAATGTCTGATGAGAATGTGTCAAAATTGTTTGCAGTTAATTTAAATTTTTCTTTATCATTTAAACTTATGAATCTGAATCTGTGAATTTACTTAAAAATAATAAACAAAGTTGTAAATGCTGCAGAATTTGTGATAACTGCATTTTTTTGTGATTATTCAATTAATTTTTATTTAGACAGAATATTCAGTATTTATCTTTGCAGTTTAAAATCAACACTGACTTTCTTTTCATTCTCAACAAACTTTACAGCATAACTTTTAATAATTCACTTAAGATCTGAAATTCAAAGCAGATACTGTTTTGTGATTTTATTTACATAGTTCATGAAAATTTTCATTCATTCTCAATTTATGAACTTATTCTGTTTATTCTTTGACAACAATTTGAGATCAATATAGAAGTAGTATTTACAATTTCAGATACAAATGTAATCAATGAATAACTGTACATCAGTGAAGATCTTCTTCAAAATTGTTTATCTATCATTGATTAAGAAATCAGTTACTGTTCAATTGCAAAAATAGACATCTGTTTGTGTTGTTTTTACTTAGAACTTTATTGAAAGTTTTGTTTTTTTGATCATGATGTGCACTAAATTTTCAATGATATAAATGACTTTTTCAGCAACATCATTCTGAATAAACATATAGAGCACAGTGTACTGCAGTGTAATGTTAAAAAATTTGCATCAGTCATTCAAAATTGATCTTAACTCTGTAACATTGTTACTTTATATAGTAAGCACTTTTGTGTCAGTCTGAAGCTCAATCTTTAATTGTTACTTTCATAGTTTTTGTGAAACATTATTGCATCACTTCAGTAGTATTATTTATGTTTTTTAAAAATAGTTATTCATAATCTTCAGAAAGTACTGATATTCAACAAATGACAGAGATAAGAAATTACATATATCAATAAAAATTAGAGCAAGAATGTTAATCTTTTTCTCATTTATATTGTGTTCTTGCTGATTAACAAACTTAATGAAAACACAAACTTCACAGATATTTTTTTGTCTTCAGCAATGAAAATTAACTTCTTAAAAATTATAATTTTATAAAGATCACAGAGTTTTGCAGAATCAAGATAAGCAAATTATTGATGTCACAGCTTGTAAATCTTAATCTTTTCACTTAAAAATGAAGTGTCAACAGAAAATAAAATGTCAACAGAACTTAATGAATCAGTCTGCATCTGAGAATTCATATTCAGTATTGTGACTGAAAGAGTCATCTCTGAATTGAATAATATGTGTATAATGAATAACAGAACAAATTCATTCAGTTTTTTCACAATATATTTAACTATATAGATACTGTTCTGCTCAAACACTTTTATTATGACATTGTTATGTTTATTTTACATGTAAAGACTGTGTTAATCAAAGTTTCTTTGCAATTTCATTTCATACATTCATTTTTTCAACAAAAGATTGACTTTTAGTTCAAACACATAGAGTGTTGAACTTAGACTCATAAAGTTTCTGAATTCATCTCACATGATTGTAACTTTACAGTAGTGTGAGTATAAGTGTTTTTTCTCAACTTTAATTTATCAACATCATATGTATATCAAGAGATCACTGAAGAATTGACATTGATTAGTTATGTGTGTGAAGTATTCAAAATTCACAATTCATTCAAAGTTGAGTATCTTACTGACAGCTTTTTTAAACAAAGTGACAATCTTATTGTTTTTTTCTACATCAGACTCAGATGAAAATGAGTCATTGTTTTTTTCAGTCTCAGTATTGAAAACTTTATGCTTTCTGTTCTTGTGCTTGAATTTTATTTTGTTTTTATAATGTAAATTGTCTATAAACAACTTGTCTAACTTTCTGACTAACTTAATCATGATTAAAATAGATGATTTTTTTAATTTAATGTTCTTACAAGCAGCAGAAAGATATTCACAGTCTTAAATGCAATGAGAATCACAACAGAAAAAATATTTAACTAATTTACACTGAGAAAAATAATCATTGTTAGAGCTTGACAATCTTCAATAATGATATCTCACATCATACTGATATAAGTGTGTCAAGTCTTTCTCTTTGCATCAATCTGTTCATAAAATAGTCTCAACAGTCTTTAATTGTATTATTTTCTCTTAAAGCTTCTGCAGATCTCTTTTGATGTTTAAAGTGTCTTGAATATTGATTGTGTCATAAATCATTATGTAGTTCTTAAATAACACTTGAAGAAATGTCTGAAATTGTCATTCAGACTTGAATAAATCAGTTATATCAGACTGAGTAATTACAATCTTTTTGTCAAGTTTGCTGAAATGTGTTCATGCTTTATTAATGAACATATTTGTTGATATTCTGTATTCAATAAACTTCATCAGATATTGTTTTTCAGTGATTTGCAGCTTCTTTCTATATTTGAACTTTAAGATATTTTAAGTGTTTTTCACATTAATCTTGTCTGCAATGTATTTCTGATCATCTGCACTAATATAAATGATGAGTTAGTACAGAGTTTTTGCATTGAACTTTTAACTTTCAAAATTAAGATTGCTGAGAAAAAAAAAGAAGTCATTAACTGAAGTATTAACTGCTAAAATCTCAACAGTGTATCATAGATCTTCATTTATCAGTCATTTTCTCATGAAAGTAAACTATTGATTGCAGTTCTTGTGACTGAGTATTGAAATGAGTTGCTGTTTTGTGAAAGAGTCATTGAAGTTCATGATGTAACTTGTGATGATAGTTGACATGTAGTATAAGAAATAAATAAATTAATGTAATAAGATGTACAAGAAAAAGATAATGTAAATAAGAGAAAGAATATGTTTATGTGTGTGCTTGTTTCACTCAATCATTGAGCATCATATCAAGCTGCTAATATGTCTCATTTTGCTCAATCTTTAAGCTCTGTATTAAGTGTTAAGAGTGCTGTTTTGCTTAATCTTTAAGCTTTATATTGACTGTCAAGAAATATTGTTTTGCTCAATCTTAAAGCTTTATATTGATGATCAATAATACTTGTTTTACTCAATCTTTGAGTTTTCATATCAAGCTGTCAAGACACTAAAACAGTATGCACTTTCTCTGAGAAGCTTCTTGCTAACTCAGGCTCATAATTTATTGAATTTATTGAAAGATAAAAAGAATACTCATGCTATACTGCTGACTAACTGTCTATTTAGTGAAATATACACTGTTGATTTAACTGTGATCAACATAAGTTGTAAAGATTATCTGTTCACATACTCTGTCATGCAGACTATATGAATAATGAGTAACTTCTGATATTAGTTTCAACTAAAACTATGAAAGCAGCTAGAACATCACACTTCTCAACAGCAAGCAAAAAAATCACAATTTCTAAAGATAGACATTCAACATGTTTTCTGAGTTAATATTAATGAACATTTCATTCTTAACAAAACTTACTTTGTCATCATTTTATACAAAATTCTCACTTAACTCATGATGTTCATTACATTCAATCAGCTCTCTGTTTTGATATGCATAATCTTTATAAAATTTAACAGATTCTGTCAGAATTGAATGTATTTTGAAGACAATATGTAATCATATGATAATACATAATTGCTTGTACATCTCAACATAACATCATGACTCATCAGCAAAAACATTTTTTACTTTTACATTTTTCAGAATTATGCTCAATACTTACAATTATAATGTAAATCACTCAAGAGTTACAGCAGAAAGATATTCATCAACATCTTTTTAGTCAGTATCTATTGTATAATTAATTGTGATGAAGACTTATTTTAATCATTATATGATGCTCACATAATCATCATCATTTCTTCATTGACTCTCAACACATAATTCTTAGCATTGATAATTTCTAAACAATAATATAACATTTATGAGCTATCTGCTACTGAATTTGATCAATTGAGTTACTTTTGTATAAGATGAATGTTTTATAATTTTATATAATCATGAACTTCTCATCAAATAATAAACATATACAGTATCACTAATGTGATGTGATCTGCAAAACTGATATCATCTTAAAGATCTTGCTGAATAAGATTTTTGAAAAATGTCTGTACAAGTTACTTAATAAATTGTACAAAGCAATATCAACATAAAAATAACTTACTCATCATCAAAACAGTTAACTTTTGATCAACTGACTTCATCAAGCTTCAATTCATTGATTTGCAGTGCTGATATCAAAGAAATAAATCTTTGACAGTTATGTATGTTCATTTGCAGTTGTATAACTCAGTGCATAATGAACTTTCACACATAATAATGTTTTCTTGTCTCAATCAGAGCACAAAATTTGAGAATGTACTTTCAAATTGCAAACAACATTCAGATACTGACAGAGCACACTGATTGTTATATAATTTAATACATTAATATAAATTTATAATAAGTATCTGAAATAAACATCAATTTCAACATAGATCTTGATGTTTTAACAGAATAGTTTTTCATGATCATCAATAAATCATAAATAATTGAATTCTGACACAATATATTTTTCATATTGACATTGAAGATCTTTTGTACAACAAATGTAATCTTGAGAATTTAAATGTTTAATCATATCAAATAAACAATCTTTAATACAGCATGTCAGAAAGTGATCAGAAATAGAATCAGAATGATATATTAATAGATGTTGAATTTTTTCATATGAAAGTGAGTATGAAGTAATTCTCATTTATATTCATCAATAACATCAGTATTCAACTCTTTCAATACAAGCTGTATCATTTCTTCTTTTATCTCTTCAATATTAAACAAAGAATGTCAACAAATTATTTTTATCTTTTTTCATAATCATATGATTTCATACAATTCAATTTCATGTTCTTTTTTCTGCAATACATGTAGTATTTAAACATTATTGAGATATATTTCATAAAACAAAGCAACAATCTTGATTTGTAGTTCAGAAGTGTCAATAATTTTGATTTTCTTTGAAATTTATTATTTTTGCAATCTTCACTCAATCATACAATAATTGCAAGTGATGTTCAACTCATTTTGAAGTTTTCTGCTAATATTTTAACTGAAGTGATTTTCTTAAAACAGCTATATAACATAGTCTTTGCAGAAGTTAAGATTCACAGCTTGTGCTAACATTGTGAATAATGAATTTTATTTATACAATTTAGAAATTAAAATTTGTGTGATTGTGACTGTGTATATTATTACATAAGCAAGAAAATTGAAACTTGTGTGATTAAGATCATGTATATCTTTATATAAGCAAGAAAATTGATTTTCTTTCTATAATATCAATGAAACTACAGTATTGTACAAATTAAATACAATTATATTGATTATAAATTTAATCTACTGACTTACTTAACTTCATTAATGATATAACTATTAGTTCTGAGCACTGCAAAGAAGTGTAAGTCTTGCTCAGATGTCATAATAACTCATATGATTAAATGAGAAGTAAAGAACAAAAATCAACAACAAGATTAAAAAAAATTCATATGTATTTATCACAACACAATAATGTTCTTCAGTGATAATTTATCTTTATGCTCAGCAAACTCAGAATTTAAATTTAAATGATACTCTTTAACTATTACAATATCATCATCATTCTCATCAACAGCATTCTTATTGTCATTTTATATAAAGCAGTGAGCTGCATAATTACATTATTTATAATTTTTACATGTCTCATCAAAATGTTCTGCAATACAACAACATTTTGAGAAGAATCTTAATATTGACATGCACTGTGTACATATTTATTTAACTCTTTCATGAGACTAAATAAAAATGTTATTGATGTATAAAGAATGATGTGTTGAAATCTGCTGTAAAATAATTGCATTTTATACAAACTTCACAGATTGTTCAAAAAAAATTAAAAATCTTTTACTCTGTAAACTGTGAACAAAGAGAGTGAACTGTTGCTGTTTTATTAAGAGAACAAAATTCTGCTAAGTAACAGTGACAGTAATGACTGCATTGTATATGACAAGAACTCTACATCATACAATTTATTAACATTAATGTATCAAAATTATTTTTATGTACTTACATGATGATTGTGATCAGAGTTGTGATAATAATGAATTTAAAAGTGAAAGTAAAAATAAAGTTAAATAAAAAGTAGAGCATCAGTCATACAAAGAACTTCATTATTATTCACTTAATAAAACTGTACAGCTTGTAGAATCTATGAATTAACTCAATAATCTATTATAATTTAAAGAATTACATTTCTTCTTATTCTCTTTCTCACTAAAAAGATGTCAGTAATGTTTAATGTAGTATATTACTGTAAATTGTACAAATCAGAACTATATAATAACAGCTTCAATATAAAAAGTCTGCTGCAGTATTAAGATCATCATTTGATTTTTTTTCAGTCATAACTTTATTTTCTTTTTATCTTTTCACTTCTTCAGAATCTGTGTCTAAATAATGTCAAATTAAAATTCACTGTTATATATCTTCATATAATTAGTTTCTCAAATCAGTCTCTATATTGAGAAGTATTTACTTTATTGTTCTGTGTCTATACTATATCATTGATTACTGAGATAGAAGTGAACATTTTTGTAGATGATTGATTTGTTTGTACAATGATGATGATGTTGATTACTTACTTACAGATCATCATTTCTCTATGTGTTTGTGAAAATTTGAAAAAAATTTGATGTGTGGTAACCTTGTTATTGTTCACTGTAATGGCAAGCCAAAAACGACACCCTTTAGTGACTCCTTGTTAGTAAGAAATTGAGCATACTCTTCTGCTGGGGTATTGCTTATTTGATTGAGGGTGTAGTTGTCACGGGAGTCAACACCATATATCCCGTCAAGGGCATATACTGCGTCTCACACTGTGCGACCAAAGGTACCAACAGTGTCTTGATGCTCACATTCAGGAATGACACTGTAAGATTTAGCTCCATACAACATACCGATAAAATGATAAAATAGGGTTGTACCCTGCGCGAGAGGTTAGGCCTACAGTAGGCTTTATGCCAACCAGGGCATTCCTTTCCGCTGGGTTGATCACTACAGAAATCTTAGCAAAACCAGTAAACTATCCGGCGACGCCACACAGCCTTCCGGGTTTCTTGGACTTACCACTCCCATCTGTTTCCGTTCCCAAGGAAAACACACAAAGATTCGCTGCCACAGCAGCTGCGCTTCCAGAGCTACTTCCCCCCGGATTTACAGTTAGATTGTAGGGGCTTCTTGCCTGTCCTCCTCTTGCGGAATAGCCTTCAGAGTAATTATTGCTCCGCATGTCCGCCCATTCACTCAAGGTAGCTTTCCCAAATAGAAGCGCTCCGGCTTCACGAAGTCGTTGGATCACAAAGGCGTCGTGTGGCACAACGGAGCCGAGGAGCGCCCAGCTGCCCGCAGTGGTCTCCATCTTGTCTTTCGATGCTATGTTATCTTTGACAAGAAACGGGATGCCGTGGAGCGGACCGCGTATATGACCAGACGCTCTTTCGGAGTCAAGCATGTGCGCAATGTTCATCATGTCTGGATTGAGCTGTAGTATTGCGCTTTATATGCTATGTTGGCATTTCTGCTGTCTTCTGGTCCGGATTCGAAGTACAAACCTAAGACAGGAGGAGAGAACGATGGAAGACCACATACTTGATGTAATGATCCGTTTGATAGATTCTTTGCAGATAACATGTGATGAGTTGCGTGGAGGTCAATCGGCCATGGCTCATAGCATCTTGCAACTGATCGATTGTCGCTTCTTCCAATGTTAACCCATTGCACGGCGGCATAGGGAACAGGTCCAGTGAATTCTCCATATTCGGAAAGTCATATGGAAAGGGTGTCTCGGAAATTTGAGACTGATTAAAATTGGAACCATTGTACATAAATGCTGCTGGAGTGTTTGCGACAGTAGGAACACTGACGGCAATAGTAGAGGCAAGCCAGACCATAGCAACTATTGAGAGATTGCTCCAGGCCATGTTGGGTGGTTGTTATGTAGAACCGTGACGTTACAACTGGGAAAGATCCGACCTCACACACTAGGTGAGTATGTCTATTTTAGAACATCCTTCATGCAGGCATATAGATGCTGTCCCGTCATCTCATATAGATACAGGCGCACCATGTAGCGTTTTAAGGTAGAGTTCAGCCTTGGAATTGGGTATGTGTAGAGGTAGCAACCTTAAGTCACTAGTGCTTACATGATGCATATAGGCTTGAGCGAGCAGAGTCAGATCAGTTCCTGAACTTAACGGGGAACCTTCCATGAACCGTGAAGGAATGATGGCTTCAAGATTATGCGCCTTACCTGTTGGGATTGTCGAGCTTGTTGCTGGTGCGCTGGAACCTGCGGACCAAGCCTCTTTACGTTTTGTTTGTAAGAAGCAAGACCTCGCATTTAGTACTATACGGACGGATCTTTCTCGCAAAGGTCTGCAACAGCTGAAAACCCTCTCTGAGCGGGAGCACTCAGACATAATTGTCGGACTTTTCGAGTCAAGCGAGTAAATGGTCTTTGGGCGAGGATTTCAGTGGGATTGGCACCCTCAGGTTACCTATTATGCCAACCACTGGGCGTTCAGATCACTTATGCATTTGGGGCAGCCCAACTCAAGGAGGATATCCTGATAGCCGCACGCTTCACACCTAGTATGCAAACTGATACATTTGTGATGTTCAAGCCGCTCACAACCAGTTCATCTCAAGATTATACTCGTTTTACCCGCGAAATGTTTGTTTGTTCCCTTTTGATAATTCTCGTTGACACCCTTGAGTGGGTTGACGACAGCTTTGGCCTCCCTCTGCTTACTACAAAATGTTTCAGCATTCTTGGTTGCGATGTCGCGGTTGACAGTTGGCGCCGTCTTTATATCGCCGTTGACGCACTTCAGTTCTGGCGCAGGGGCGCTGGTGGCAGCAGCGAGGTATGCGGACAAAATTCGTTGCTGATCATTTAGCCACTTCTTGTTTCCCCCAAGGATGTGTGGAGGTACGTATTTCGGCTCTGTGCAAATACAGTCTCGTGTGGCAGGCTTCAAAGCATTAGCATTTCTTCTACATGGGACTCATAAGATGGGTATCCTACCTCTGTGCATTTCTTATCCTTACCGTTGCACTTAGTATCATCACAAGTCAGCCCAGTTGTCGGACATTTCTTTGTCTCCGCTGTGGCTGGATAGCTGAGTTGACTGCTGATGGAATCATAGTTCCCGCCCTTAGTTTTCGCGATATTCTTGGCAGCGTCCAGAGAGCCCTTGATGAGTACTAACGCCGCTGCGGCGCTGATGACTTCGTCTGTGGCAGCCGCCTTTGTCAATTGTATCGCATAATGCTTCAGAATGTCTACCAGTTCAGCTTTGACGCCCTCCCTTAGCAGAAGGCATGCTTGACGTTTGCCTGCCACACAACCGGACCCAGCCTGTTCGTACGTCTTTTTGAGAGCTTCACCAATAACTGGAGCTATTACCAACGTCTTATCTCCCGTGGGTTTACCGCTAGCGGTCGCAGTCGGGGTTATGATTTCGGCGTATGCTGTCTTGGTCATTGACACTAGTTTCCGTTTGATGTCGTGATGGTGTGCATTGCCGTGAAGTAACTGGCATCCGACTTGATCCACTTGAAAGCTGTTGACGTCGTCATCTTGCCATCGGGGCCTTTGAAGGTTGTGGGAACTTCGGTCATTTGTGGAATCGCTGGCATGATGGGAACTTGCAGGGTGTAATCATAGCTATATGCTACCTGAGACAAGCCGGGAGATATGAGGATCAGGAACAGAACAAAAATGAAGCATTGAGTGTTGAAGCCATGGGCTGAGTTCGGGTTTTGCACTGCTTGAGTCCAGGTGGGACGCGAAAGGTAATGAGGAACAATCAGAGAAACTTTTGTGCTTTGCTGCCATGTCACTGACATATAATATTGTCTCCAGATTCAACGCTGTGTATGGACACTGCTCGGCAAAGTGCCGCTACAACTTACATGCAGGCAACCAACATCTTGGTCTCGCCAATTTGTTGGATCTTGCCACTGACTGTTCTGTGATTCGGGGAATCAACTCCTCCTGGAAGGCGGAGTTTGATTGAGCAGGTGGGGCAACGTGTAATTGCATTGTACCCTACAAGTTTCGAGGCTGAGGTCAACAATAATGTCTCATGACTATATCCTTCCAGCGTTGGAAGACTCGAGAATTCCTATACCAGTAAGCTTTGACGAATGCAGGGCGCAGGAAGGCTCCTAACAGAGTATCTGGGAGTGTGGCACAGGTGAAAGGGATTGCCTAGGGTTTGGCGAAAGAAGGCAGTGAGGGAAGAGGTGTTGGAGGCACAATGTGTGTATAGTTCAATGTGCAGCAGAGATCATGCAGCTGTTGTGGTGTTGGTAGTTGGTGTTCTGATGACGGTTATACACAAGCCACTTAGACTCGTTCCTTGCACATTGAGGCTCTGATATGTTCTCGGTACATCTCAAGGCGATCTTGAACGGACTGTCGAGTCCCTGCGTTTTCACCTTCGATAAAATCTATCCAGCTTTTGCTCGCCCATACTAGCCATCCACGATCAAGAGACACTAACATCGAGCTTTCCATTATTTCCACTTTCAGGCCCTGGACGTCATCGGTAGAACGTCGGCTTGCTGAGAAGTGGCGGTAACTACCTGCCCCAATGGCCAGGTACAACGACTCGGGCACTTCACAGCTCGCTAGGATGGGAGCATCACAACTGATTCATGCGCCTATACAAGGTCATCCACTTCCAAGTACCAAAACTGCTCCCATGACTCTCCAAAAGATGTCATGCAGAGAGAAAGTTGACGATCCGATGTAGCGGAAGCGAAGCTTAGCCGGGTATAAGTCGTGGTCTGCTGGGAGGCTTTCTCGCAGCCTCAACCACCTCAGGTGCTTGCATCTATCAGTCTGTGTTTTTCAACATGTTCACCCTGCAAGTGGCCTCTGTCTTAGCCGCGTTCAGTGTGCTTGGGGTGTTTGTCGCACAGAGCGTGATTCAAAATGACAGCTACTTCTATGGCCAGTCGCCGCCAGTTTACCCAACACCACAAGGCTCCGGAGTCGATGGCTGGGCGGCCGCATATGTAAAGGCCGCAACCTTTGTCAGTCAGTTGACAATGGAGAAGAAGGTCAACCTGACTGCTGGTGCCGCCAGTAAAAATGGTTGTTCTGGAAACATCCAACCCATTTCTCGCCTCGGCTTCCCTGGTATGTGCCCGCAGGACGCTGGCAACGGTGTCCGGGAAACAGATTTCGTCAATGGGTATCCTAGTGGTATTCATGTCGGCGCGAGGTTAGTACCATGCTGAGCCGCGTGATGGGATTTGACTGACAGCAAAACAGCTGGAACAAGAACCTTGCATATCAGAGAGCCTTGTATATGGGCGGAGAATTTCGCGCCAAAGGGGTCAACGTCGCACTTGGACCAGTTGTTGGGCCACTTGGTCGTATTGCCGAAGGTGGTCGTAATTGGGAAGGATTCTCGAATGATCCTTACCTCTGCGGTTCGCTCGCAGGTGAGACTGTACGCGGCATTCAGTCAACAGGTGTAGTCACAAGTACAAAGGTCAGCGCTCATGACTGGTTACAAGTGTGCGGTAATTGACAACCGATAGCATTACATCGGCAACGAGCAAGAATTAGATAGGAATCCCACACGAACGCCGAGAATCAAACTGTCGAATCTGTCTCGTCTAACGTTGATGACAAGACATTGCACGAGCTCTACTTATGGCCCTTTGCAGACGCGGTTAGGGCCGGAACTGGCAACATTATGTAACGACGACCTCCTGACTCTATTAACTTCATATCTGACAGAAGAAGGTGTTCGTACAACAGAGTCAACAACAGCTACGGCTGCCAGAATAGCAAGATACTCAACGGCATTCTCAAAGGAGAACTTGGCTACCAGGGCTGGGTCGTCTCAGACTGGTTCGCTCAGCATTCAGGAGTTGCCAGCGCCTTGGCCGGCCTCGATATGGCTATGCCAGATGCAGGTATTTTCTGGGGTGACAACCTGACAGAATCAGTCATGAATGGCAGTGTGGCGGAATCAAGAGTTACCGACATGGCTACCAGAATCCTCGCCAGCTGGTACCAAATGGGCCAGGATTCTGCCGACTATCCTGCTCCGGGCGTTGGCATGCCAGCGGACCTCCTGGCCCCTCATCAAGCAGTGAACGCGAAGAACCCTGCTTCCAGAGAAACCCTCCTGCAAGGCGCAATCGAAGGCCACGTTCTTGTCAAAAACATCAACAACGCTCTTCCATTGAGGAACCCCCAGCTGCTTTCTCTCTATGGCTACGATGCTCATGCTCCTAATACGAACACTCCGGCTGCTGGCCTGAGCGGCTGGGCCCTCGGATTCCTTTCAGCAGACCCCAACGCTGCTCTCTGCGGCTTCATTGGCGGTCAATGCCCACCCTTCCAACCCATCGCATCCAACGGCACCATTACCTCCGGCGGTGGCAGCGGCACCAATAGTCCCGCATACATCAGCGCGCCTTTCGATGCTCTGACACAGCAAGCAATTCAAGATGGCACGTCACTGTTTTGGGATTTCACCAACGTCAACGCCACCGGTTCCGTCGACGGTGCCTCCGACGCGTGCCTCGTACTTATAAACGCTTTTGCGTCAGAGGGCGTCGATCGTCCATCCCTCCGCGACGACTACTCCGATGCGCTCGTCACTAATATCGCCGCTCAATGTAACAACACCATCGTCGTGATCCATAACGCCGGCATCCGTCTGGTGGATCAATGGATCGAAAACCCCAACGTCACAGCCGTTATATTCGCACACCTACCAGGTCAAGACTCTGGTCGCGCACTCGTTGAGATCCTCTATGGTCGCTCAGCACCCAGCGGAAAACTCCCATATACCGTTGCAATTAATGAATCAAAGTACGGTGCTCTTTTGTCGCACCACGTCGAACCAAATGGCAGTCAATTCGCCTTGTTTCCACAAGACACTTTCAGCGAAGGAGTATACATCGATTACCGTGCATTCGACGCTATGAACATGACACCGCGCTATGAGTTCGGATTCGGTCTGTCGTATACGACATTTTCATACTCGAATCTTGCAATTAACCTCCTATCCAAGGCATCTACATCCACATACCCTACCGGCCCCATCAATCCCGGCGGCGCAGCAGATCTATGGGACGTCATCGCCACCGTAACCGCAGACGTAACGAATACCGGCTCATTCGACGGCGCTGAGGTGGCGCAGGTATACATCGGTATATCCGGTCAAGGGCAACCGGTTCGGCAATTGAGGGGATTTGGTAAGGTTGATATTACGCCTAGACAGACAGTGACGGTGAAATTTGATTTGTTGAGGAGGGATCTGAGTGTATGGGATGTCTGTGCGCAGCAGTGGGCGTTGCAGAGGGGGAGTTATCGAATGGAGGTCGGAGCGAGTAGCAGAAATTTACCTTTGCAGGGGAGTTTGACGATTGCGTAGTGAGGGATGCGTGGTTATGAGATATGAATTCATGAAAGGTGTTCGATGCGCGCACGTAGACAGGTCCTATTTACTTTGTTCTTTAGTTTGAAGATTATTACGCTCACTTTCACATTTATGCTGTTCTTGTTGGTCGCCCTCCATTGATTCTTTCCGCCGGCTCTCCAACCTTGACCGTCGCCTTGGCAGGCTAAAGCTATATCACCTCCGCTGCTACTGACGGTCACTTCATGACACCAACTTACCTGGAAGTCCAGCCCTTGAGGACGTATGTGTGATACAACGTACGGACAGGGTAGTTCAAGTCGTCGCTTGATGAGCGATTGGACATGAGTCGTTTTCAATTGATCATGAACTTCGAAAAGACTATGTGACCGGGACTATGTGACCGATTCGGAGGATTTTCTGGATCTACATCCGTATTTGCATCGACACTTGCCTTCCTTTAACACTTCTTCTCTTCTCGTCCCCGGTTGTGGCTAGGCACTCGGAAGGTTGACTGCGCGGTTCCTGGTGAGATCCCTTTACTACCCCGAATGCATCGATCGTCAATTGTCTAAACAAGGACATAACACAGAGAGATGGGGAGAACGTACCCACATCCCCGGCAACAATATGAGGGTTCCCTTGGAACAAGTAGTTTGGAAGTTCAGCAAAACACCCCTTCCCGCAACGTCGGCTTTCACACAGGTCACAGGGTCGAAGGTTGCATTTGTGGCTGGGGAGGAACCTTGGACCACCAAAGATATTTGGCGTTATTTATTGCGGTCCAGGGATGAACGTGGCTTTACAGATCCCATAAGGACAGTAAAATGTGTCTAACATATACCGCCGATGTTCATGGCCGCCCATGGAAAAGGATTCGAGACCACGCTTCTCGGTTTGGATACGCATTTTCTTCCGCTTAGATGCAAAGTTGGGCACGTGAGACTCTGAAGCTCACTATGACTCTCTCATATGAACATTGTGTAGCAGGGTCTACGCCGTGAACCTAGTGGCGCATTGGTCCAGCCATGATGACAATAGAGGTGCTTGCACGCAGCAACCATTTGACACACAGTCAGGTTTCAGGCTCCCAACGTGGAGAGGAGACAGTGATGACTTCAGTCCAGAATGAAGAGTGACAAGTGCAAGGGGCGGAAGGGAGTAGGGAAGCCTTGGAAAGTAAAACAGTTTGAGGCAAGATTTGCCTTACATATAGCTCATGTGAAGAGAGAATTGATTCGAAAAGAAACTTAAAAACGTTGAGGAAGCTGAAATATGGAAGGCCACCCCTTGAGGGCCAAAAACATCCGATTGTCGACTGCACCCCCATACTGCATAATATAGTGGGAAAGGTGGTTCTTAAATTAGGAGCCTGCTGCGTACACCGGTCGTCATACACACTATCGAGCAATACTTCGCTTCCTTCCACTGTGTTTTTACTTTTCAAGCAGGTTAAGAGATAAAGTCCGACTATACCTTCCTCGCCCTTCACTGTAGCCTTCGCTGGCAATTCCAAACAAGCACCAAATCCACAGATGGAGGCCTACCCAGGACCAGAGGGATACGTGAAACCTCATATCCACCCAGGGAGTCGTGCGTTTGTAGAATTTCAGCGGGTAAGGACTCTACCACGCCCACTTTGGAGTAGAACGTTGTACGATAATCTTAACATTTCTTGCAGCAATTCTGGGGACCTCCACCAATTGTCAAAGACGTGTTCAAGGAATACCCCTCGCCAGAAGAATACGTGGCCCATCGGATCCATGATCTCCCAACCCCTGCTCTGGTCATTCAGAAAGATGTTCTCGAGGCGAACTGCAAGGCATGGCTCAAGGCGGTCCAAGAGAATTCAGCATCATTCCGTGCCGATTTGAAGGTTTTGAAGGTATGTCATCCCCCTCATGGCTAGCAGAGGACTGAGTACGATGCGATCATGAGACGGGAAAGCTAAGGCGTCAGATAAACAGCGCCTATAACGAAGATGATGCTTGGTGGAGGGAAGCACAAAGCGGTCATGGTGTCTTCCATTAGTGAGATTCACGGGATTATGCCACTCATCAAGGAGGGTCTAATAGATGATGTAAGTTCTCCTGGGACGCAAAGATTGATTGGTAAAGGTATTCCAACCACTTGCAGGTTCTATGGGCCGTGCCTTTTGGGGACAGCCCAATGGCAGCTTTCAGACGCCTTGCCGAGCAAGTCAAGTTGACCGTGGTTATTGACCATGAGGAGCATATTGAGGCACTCAACGACATCCCATTGAAGATTAAGACAGACCAAACACGCCGGTTGCCCGTCATGATCAGAGTGGATAGAGGGTCACCCACAGAAGATCGTCTAACTCAGCTGTTGGAGTTTCTCGCAGAAAATGAACAGCTCGAGTTGCGTGGATTTTACTGTGACGCTACTGAGTTATGCGGTCGTCTGCAACCTTCAGATAGCCCCGAGAGCCTGATAAAGCAGCAAGTGGAATCAGTCATGGCGGCCGCACAGGTCGTCGGCGACACCACAGCACTTATCCTCTCCATCGAAGCGACTACGAGCAACGACCTGGCCTATCACCCTTCCAGGCCTCTGCCTGGCCTCTGGATTCTGGAATACCGTAGCGGAAGCTTCGCCATGAATGATCTCCAACGAGTAAGTAGATCATTAGCCAGCACAGATGATATCGCTATGAGTGTCGTTGCAAAAAGATGCAGCACCTACACCAACCGATGTGAGGTGCTCATCGACGCCGGCGCTGTTGCTTTGTCGAGGGACACCAGCGAGGGATTCCCTGGGTTTGGCATCGTGAAGAATACACAGTCCTGGTATGTTGGGCGTTTGACACAAGAACAGGGAATTCTCGTCACAGACGACGATAACCCTAATCCTTTCCCGCCTTCTGTGGTATCTCTTTGGATACAGAACGCCGGTGTGACAGCTAGCGCCTACGATTGCTACTATGTCGTTGGTGGTCGTGCCGATACTGTGCTGGAAGTATGGCACCGTTGGAACGAGTGGTAGGACAGAAGAGCTACCTGGGTTTCAAAGAAGATCAAGAGGACTTCAGTCATAGCCGCAGTGAGGTTATGCAGCGACATTAAAGGCAGCAAGCTATGTAAGTAAGGAGTTATCTGAAATGGATGAAATCTGAATCAGAGGGGAAAGTTCGCCTGGCAATGACTATATGAATGAAGAAGACTCTGAGGTAGCTGGACAATTCTGTAGCCTGTAGCCTGTATGAGATTTTAGTATCCCTCCATGACTGAATACTAAATTCGAGCACGAAGCTCAGAATGCTTCAAAGACACACACCGACTCAGCGCTCCAACTGATGGACGTTATGTAGGTTAGGGCACTGTGGGTGGATAGCCGCATAACAGAAACAATATAAATTAGCCCCATAAAGACTCCACTCTAATGCATATTCTGTCTGTGCCAACCTGAACTTGGTCCTGATTGTTGTCTACTCTCCCCCCAAAGTGAAATCTCATTGTTATCACCCTCTTTTCAAGTTCTCTACTATCATCTCCCCCATTTACATCTTCTCTCATGTATTCATACGTAACCCAACACCCATACACACACATTGAAATGGATTTAAGCATGGATTGAAACGTAAATTGGACGCAACGCTAAGCATAACTTTAGACATGAGTTTAGGCGAGCACTTAGGTGTGACTCTAGGCATGCACTTAAATGTATGATTAGGTCTGAATGTAGGTGTTCATTTTGGCGTGTGTATAGGCGTGTGTTTAGGTTAAGAGTTTAGGCATGTGTTTAGATGTGTATTTAGGCATGTGTTTGGGCATACCTTCAGGTGGGATGCACTTCGATCTACGTCTTCTAGGTCGGGGGAAGATGAAAATGAGGGAGACGGTAGTAGAGAAAACTTGAGAGGGAGTTGATGACGAGATTCCACCTCTAGGGGAGAGACAACTGTAATTTCATCGTTTCTGTATGCAGCTGTCCATCGGGCAGTGTCCTAACCCGTAAGCCACCCAGCAAGCTCAATAGGTCGCGTTCATATGTCGGTACAATTGATAATTGGGGTGGGTTTTCCCCAATTTCATAGCGTATTCTCACCTGGTCTACTCAATGTACTCCTACAGAACCAATCGAACGAAGACATCAGCTCGACTGCCTGTTCAGTTTCAATCGATTTGAGAGTGTGATAGAGCCTGGTTCCCACCACACCGACCCCGACGATGGCTTGCGCTGGGTCATATCATTGGCAGACTGAAGCGCCGATGTTGTTGTACAGTGACGATGTTGTTGCACAATGACGAGCCTTGTCTTATAATAGATGATCAGCTTGGTCGGCTGGGTTTGGATGGGGCCTCATTTCTATCATACACAGCTAGCGGGAGGCGTGGCTTCATCTAAAAAAAAGAATCAAAACTCGTTGCTTCCGGCTCTTTTCTGTCATGTTGTTGCCTTGGTGTTTTTGTTGATGAAAGTTGGTTCGAAGTTGTTGTGCTGGAGCTTTGTAGCCGAGTTTAGTTGCTGCCGACAATGCCCTATCCGTTATACTCACGAGCTGATAATTCGAGCTCCTGGACTAGACGAGCATACCACGGATGTCAGATACACTAGTGATGTTACCGCTCTGGTCAAATGTCATTGGGCTAACTTGTGAGACAGCCGCCGTGTCTGGGAACCTTGTGTATATCGATGGCGGGGAGCAAGCAATCGGGCAGAACTCCTCTTCTTGGACAGTCTCCTCCGGTATGTACCATGGTACTGGTATATATGTGCTGTGTTCTAGACCCAGAACAATCCATGGCTCACTGCCAGCCGATTCCAGTGAACCAGACACAAGCGATTGACCTATCATCGTCATGGGACAGCTCTACGGTGACATTCATCAATATCATCATATCTACTACTCCGATAAATTTCCAATCGCTATGGCATGATCCTTCACAGGACGTTCTGTATTCGTTTGGTGGAGAGTCATCGTGGCTACCACCCATCAACGGAGCCCCTCCACCGTTGTCGACTTGGAAGTTCACGCCTAACAACCAGGGAGCCTCAAATTGGAGTTTAAATACGACGTCCTCGGACCCTCCTTTCTCGAACGGCCTTACGCGTCCGTTTGGAGGCTTGACTACTTCAAGCAATGACACCGCGTTTTACCTCGGAGGCTACTCGAGCGAACACTCAGCTCGAGAGGGATCCTCTGGGTCAGATCCTGGCTTTACTCCCACGCCAGGAATTGTATCGTACAATTTCAGAAACGGCATTTGGAGGAATGACACGGCGACGGGTTATTCTCAATACGGAACTGCTGAATGGGGGGCAATGCAATTTATCTCCTCCCTGGGACCAGAGGGCGTCCTTGTAGTATTTGGCGGAGATACGTCCGGCCTGACGCGTTATACTCCTGGAGGAAACCTGCGGCCGATGACAAACATCACGATCTATGAACCTCGAAGTCGAACATGGTACTATCAGAATGCAACGGGGGATGTCGTACCAGCTGCACGGATGCGAATGTGTGTCGTAGCAGCTCGAGAGCAGGGCAGTCCTTCCCACGAGATGTAAGTCAAAGCTAGACACGTCTTCAGTTTGCCATGAACACATTATGAAGCCTGGGAGCATCGAAAACTGATGGAACGTCTCAGCTTTATGTACGGTGGCGAAGACGAAACCTTGGGCCCCGCTCGGGTTCGATTTGATGAAATCTGGATACTCTCCCTGCCAGCGTTCCGCTGGTTCAAAGCCGACTACAACGCCACCCGCCCCCGAATGGGTCACACATGCCATGTTGTAGGGAATCGTCAGCTTCTTAGCATCGGCGGGGTCGACCCGTCGCAGTCTGATCTTGTACAGGTTTGGAAAGGCCCTGATGAGTTCAACCAAGGGCTGGGTATCTTTGATTTAAGTACCTTAACGTGGCAGGGGTCTTATAATGCAAATGCGGCAGCATATGTGCGACCTGACGTTGTCAAAACCTATTACGATAAAAAGTAAGTTCCTACTCAATAAGGTGGCTTCGGAAGCTGCTGACCGAGTAAATGCAGTGGGCCATATCCAAACACTTGGGACCAGGTAACTTTGAAAACCCTTATCCAAGATAATAGTAGGGTTATCGTCATCGTGTACTTGAGTTTCGTTAATTGAAGGCACAACAGCGACCTCAACAGCCAACGCAAGTACAAATTCCACAACCGACTCTACATCCACGTCTACATTGTCAAAATCAACGTCAAAACCAGGTCCCTCCCACGTGGGTGCGATTGCTGGTGGAGTTGTTGGCGGCATTGTTTTCATTATCCTTGTTGTCCTCGGCACCTGGCTGCTCTTGCGCCGGGGAAATCGAAGCCTGGGGGTTCAAACTCCAGAAGAGATGGATGGCAAGTCGACAGGACATCAGGAACTACCTACCGACATACGACTCGGTGAGCTAGATGGAGATCAGTCAAAGGCCCAACTTGCGGTTGGGCAGCCGAAAGTGGTTGAGATGGAAGGGTCGAGCTGGAAAAAGATTGTACACGAGATGCCTGTCGAAATTTCACGATGAGGCGCTGAACTGTACTTATAGGTTGGCGTTTGATCCTTCTCACAGTCACATACGAAATTTCCATACTGCAAGTTTGGGACAATATGGAACGGTTGTTCGAACATTGAAGAAACCACAGTGCGTAACGATTGAGGTCGTCCGGAAGGGGCTCGGCCGGCATCGGCCAGCCTCTTGATTCCACCTTTAAAAACGTAGCATCAGTCTCAAACCCAGGCCTCTAGCCTTGGCTATGCTTGTTAAATGGTCTTTTCGCATATGTTGTAGCCCGATAGTGAAGACTGCAAAATAAGGGTCGCCGAGTTGAGAGCTGTGACACCACGGAGAAAACTGCAGGTGGACAGCTTCAATAAAAATAATCAGGGCTGACCACGACCTGAGCGACGCTTGTCGGCAGCATTGGAGCTCATGCCACGACGCATCTACCGCTTCCTCGGTTGGGGCCAGCGTGATGGTTGATAGTCGATTGGTTTTGTGTTGAGGAGACAAAGTCCGCGGAGCGAAGGAGGAGAAACAGCTTGACATCGTTAAGAACGAGTGCGGCAGACAGTTACCTCCGCTGCAGCTGTGAGTGACTTGCGAACACAACTCCACTCTGTACTACGCCCGCCATGACCGTGACCAAACCAGAGGGGGAGAAAGGGGACTTTGAAACCCTTAGAAATGCGAAAGTCCTTTCGAAACCTAAAGCATGCTTGAGGGTTTACATCAGTGGCGATAAGCACGAATGGCTTAGGTAGCACCGCGATTTGTAACACTGATCTGGTGTTATTACTGGTACCTGTAAGTGGTTTATAAGGACTGCGAGTGGAGAACGCACCCTTGTAGAATCAATGGACACCGCTGGTAAGAAGGGAATGAAGTGAGAATAACGTAGAAGACTGGCAATCCATGTGGAAGCCTCCGAAGCTACCAGCAACCATGGCAGCTGGGCTGAGTTGTCTTTAACGGCCTACTGTGTAGATATCAGTGAGGTAGCTTACATGTACACAGTAGTAATGCAAAGGGACGGAGCATGGCATCATCTAAAACACGATATCGCAGCCATGTGGAACCCCACCCCATTGTCCAATTCCGCCGTCAGGGTCTTTAGCGAACCAGTAAGAAAGCGGTGCCTGAAGGGCGAGGCGTTCTGTCTTACCTAATTGAGCCTACCGTCACCCGTAAATCTTGGCCCACATCGAATATTAATGGAACTCGCCTTCGCTTCCTTGTCATCTTCAAAAACTAAAAACGAAAGCTTCAAATCTCTCTCTTGCACATCTGCAAAGAGCTTCTCTCGCTTTCAAAAGTCACCCTACACTCAGCTTTGACTATCGCCTCTTGTAAACTCACTTCACCCCTGGTAAGTCAATGTTGTTTGTCGCAGAGAGGCTTTGTGCCTGGCGCGAGTTGCCCCTCATTCTGAGCTGACTGGTATATCTTTTCACAGATATCACTCACTTCTCCATCAAAATGGACTACTCTGCTCCCGGCGGTCGTGGTTGCTATAACTGTAAGTCGACAGGCTCGTCCGATCTCATCATTCGTCTCGCTTCGCATGGGAACGTGGCAAGCGTCCAAGGCTGTGGTGGCTTTCTCGACTGCCACAAAGATTCATCTGTCATACCCCCATCCTTCACGGCTTCCTGCATGGCTCTCTGAGATTTGAACAGACCTCAGAGAGTTACGACTCTGCACATAAAGCTCCGAAAGGATTTCCTGCTCTTGATAGGATTCCGGTGCTATGCATCAGGTATACATGTTTTGAGAGCTGTTGCTGAATATGACTACAGGTGGTGATAGTTCTCATCAGGTGCGGTTTCAATCCTTCAAACCACGACATCCTTCCCGGAAGACTTCAGCGATCACTAACCCTGACTAACATGAAAGGCCCGCGATTGCCCTAAGCGCGGCACCCCCACCTGGTAGGTCCCGCTGAACTATCCGTTATTCAGTCACCCTGCTCTTTCGTTAACACTAACTTTCGCTAGTTACAACTGCGGCGGTTTGTGCTCTTTCCATCGACGGTCCCTGTTGTACTGTGCAACATACTAACAAGTGTGTTACCGGTAGAGGAGGGCCATGTCAGTAAGTAATCTAGAAAGCTCCTAAAGCTTCTTCGTCACATTTGTAGAGGGGCTTTGTACTCACCTTGCCTCACAGGCCGTGACTGTACAGCGCCCCAGAAGGAAAAGTCCTGCTACCGTTGCGGCGAGACCGGCCATATCTCTCGAGACTGCCCTAATCCAGGTTCTTCCGGAGCTGGTGGCGCTGGCCGGCAATCTGGCGGATACTCTGGCGGATACTCTGGCGGCGGTGGTGGGCAAGAATGTTACAAGTGCGGCAAAGTCGGCCATATCGCTCGTAACTGCACCGAAGGTGGCGGATCCTACGGCGGAGGTTACGGAGGCAACCAGGGGGGTTACGGCGGTGGATACGGCGGTGGACGCCAAGGCGGTCAGACCTGCTACTCCTGCGGCGGATATGGACACATGTCACGGGACTGCACGCAAGGACAGAAGTGTTATAACTGTAGGTTTGGAAGCTGTCCACAAACACAGTGACAACTAACAACCAGCATAGGCGGCGAGGTGGGCCACTTGAGCCGCGATTGCCCGTCGGAGCCATCATCGGAGCGAGTTTGCTACAAGTGCAAGCAGCCTGGACATGTCCAAGCTTCTTGCCCCAATTAGGCCCGCTTCGGTTGCATTTCCGCCCATCTCGGCTGCGGAGCTTGATCTTGATCACTTCACGAACTGCTTTCTTGGTCCCTCCAAGCCTTTCTGCATACCCCTTTGATCGTTGGGACGTTGCAGTACCGTCGAAACTCTCTTCTTGTATGGTCTTCGTCTCGCTAAAAGTCGTCCCACCGGGTCCCATCGCATTTTGATTTCAATTCGTTTCATCCGGAAAGCGAGTCTTTCCCTGGTTACCTTAGCCAATGTGCATAGGCATTTTGCAAGCCACGTATGGCTTCATGTAAGCTAGGTCTTGATGTTACTCGAGATCATGGGTTCCGGTCGACAGTCATATTGGAATGAGCAACAAGCGTCCGATCTACCTACCTGAAATAGCTTGAGAAGGTCAACGAACGTTCAGTAGTTCCATGGTTTCTTGGTCAGTCCGAACACAACAACAAACTCAAGTGTTCTCATGGCCACTCTGGTCTTTGCCAGTGGCCTAGACTCTGTGGCTTGTACGAGCAGGTGGCCTATTTCGAGCCACCACCTGACATGAGCGTACAAGTAAGGCATGTCATTGGCAGTTTAGAAACCCAGGAAGGCAAATCGCTTGCTACTTAGGCATATCGCCTGCTTATTTTGATCCGGTGGCAACCACAACGACAAGACTATCAGTTATGACTCCGTCATGGCTACTCTAGATGTAGTAATGATCAGCCCTCTGGCCAGTTTTCGGAAGCCTCGCCGTAACATACTCCTGATTGAAGAGCAACTGTGGCTGAACACCCGTTGTGGCTGAGTAGCGGTAATCTGGACCTCGAGCCTGATGGCGCAAGGGCTCGAGTTAAGCTTTTGCTTGGCGTATTCGCTATGGGATCGACCTTCAGCCGGCACTCACTGCCAAGTATTCCTTTCGTGTTGCCATGTTTCCCTCGCCGTTTGCTGTCCACAAGCCTTGCTTGACATCGATCGGCCAACCCGCTATGCTCGAATCTGCGCAAGTGGGAATAGAAGGCTTGATTGTATAGCTGCCGGACACGACCTGCCGTCATGCCCGTCTAGTCCTAATGCTGCAATGTGTCGCATGACCGGGAAAGCTGCTCGTATGAAAGACTGAAATCTAAAAGATGCCACAAGTGGGGTCAAACATGTAATGTTTTTGCTTACTTCAGGTCAGCACTGAGAATGAAGGTTGAAATGCGTGGTCCAGAAAGGAAACGATTGCCATCGCTGAGGCGAGCCAGTTGTTGACGCCGCCACAAAGTTGGGTACCAAATCCATGCAGCTGCTCCTCCGAGACCTCGTACCTTACCAAGCCTTCTCGTTAATCTTATATTTGCGCGAATACAGAGTACCTTGTGGAACTTAGGTGAGGCCACGCAATCAGGGTTTGTACGAGCTAGCTAACTACGTAAGCCTCCCTTCATGAAGAGTCTGAGACAAATCCGCCGACTTCCTTACCCCAGTCCAAGCCAATCGAGCTTTGGCACGCCCAACCACGGACAAACCGTCTTTCGTCCTGATGATGACGCGGATGCTGACACCAATGGCTTTCTGGCGGTATGGCGGATGCAGACAGTCCATCAAGGAAACAGCTGCCTACCACAGGATCAGTATTGGAGGAACAATGGACACCCCGTCAATCCCTGCGTCAATCATTTCGACTATGACAGCCATTGAGGGTCCCTTATCTTCCTGGTTCATCCTCACCTCAGAGTTACTTCCGTTGTGTTATTTCCCAGCCAAGCCAAGAGTCTTTCGCATATTTCGTACCTTTTGTTGACAGAGCTACCCTTTAGATATTTCTTCAATTGAAGCGGTGGCAACCTCAGTCTTCAATATCTGTCCGAGAGGAAGATTCAGTTCTACCTTCTTTGGAGTTGCTTTTGGTCAACTGGCGCAGGCATGGCTCCAGTGGCTTTACAGTCATCGCTATGGAAGCTGCTCTATACCACCTTGATGCTGGTTTCCCATGTTATTGCGGATAATATTACCCAACCGATATGTGTATATGAGTCGGTGAGTGGACTCTAAGATTCTCGGGTTGTTGAGAAAGCATCACTGACCTTTGACCTCGACCAACAGAGGCCGGATCTGGCTGCCCCAGCACTGACTGTTTCCATCAACAATGCCGGCCTTGTTAGTCCAGGTTATATCTTCCTTGCACCGTATCAATCCACCCAACCTGGGCCCTATATCTACGACAGCAGCGGAGTAGGTTGTCCTTTCCTCCAAAGTGAGACCCCTGTGCTCAAAGTGGATAGAACCTTGTGTGGAATGGATTCGGGTCATCGGGCCCTGCGAACGTGCACGATTTCCACGTCTGCACCTACCAAGGCTCGGATCATCTTTGCTTCTTCCAGGGAAACCAAGAGAATGGATACGGTAGGGGGCAAGGGCTCATTATGGACAACACATACACGGTCGTCAACACGGTACACACCGGTAATGGTGCGACGTCGGCGGACATGCACGAGTTTGATCTCATTGGGGGCGGTGCATCAGCCCTTATGACTATGTACATGCCTGTCCATCACGATCTCAGTGCGAGTGGAATCACCAGTGGTCAGGGGTGGATTATGGAGGGTTGCTTTCAAGAGGTTGACACCGCCACTCAGAATATTATCTTCGACTGGAGGTCCTTGGGTCATGTAGACCCTTCGCTCAGCTTCGTGAACCCAAACACAACGGACGTTTCAGGGGACGGTCTTACGAAAGACACTGCGTGGGACTACCTGTAAGTATTGGCTCCTCGCTACTCTGAATAGGTAGCTTACTATGATACTCAGCCACATCAACTCGGTTGACAAGAATGCTGAAGGAGACTACCTGGTCTCTGCTCGACATACCAGCACCGTCTACAAAATTTCCGGCGCGGATGGTCATATTATATGGCAACTTGGTGGCAAGCAGTCTACCTTTGCCCAAACAAACTTCAATTTCTCCTTCCAACACGATGCGCGCTTCGTCTCGGTAAACAGCACTACAACCGTCATCTCCTTGTTCGACAACGCCTCCAACGGCTTTACCAACACTGCCAGCTATTCCTCTGGCATGCTCATTGCAATCAATAATTCAACCAACCAGGCCACTCTACTCCAGAGCTTTGTAGCTCCTAACGGAGGGCTCCTTTCCGCAAGCCAAGGAAATTTTCAGCAACTTGCCAACGGCAACTCTTTTTTTGGCTGGGGAAGCATCGCTACCATCTCGGAGCACGCCGCAGACGGCAGCCCCGTCCTCCTCGCTACCTTCGCAACCTCGACAACGATGAACTACCGTGCGTACAAGTTCAATTGGACAGCCACGCCTGTAGGCAAACCAGCGTTCTATTCATATGCGCACAACAACACTGCGCCGACGGTGTACTATGCCTCATGGAACGGCGCGACGGAGGTGGCGTCCTGGCGGTTGTATTCTTCCTCGTCGCTTTCGGGCCCTTTTACACTCATCGGAAACCAGCCCAAACTCGGTTTCGAAACTATATTTACCGTGCCCGGCTATCAAGCTTTCTCGATCGTCGAGGCCGTTGGGGCCAACGGGAGCGGCCTGGCAAATTCGAGCACTATCGGCACTTTCGTGCCCGGAGCTGGTTTAGCGGCATCTTGTACCGACACGCAGTGTCCGATGGCGAAAGGGTATGCGCCGAAGCGGCGACGAAGGCAGGCGCCATAGCACCTAGCAATCTGATGGTGAAATGAAGCACGCCCTCGAGCCAAGTAATTGCGTCAGGGCTATGACGGACATTTTCAAACGATCAATTGGAGTTTTGGGGAGCATCGCATTATGTTTATGGTGGGGCATCATCTGTATATAGGCGCGAGCGCGGTGAATGTCGGCGTTGAACTGACTTTGAATATTTTCACACTGTCATAGAGGCGGCCATTACATGCATTGAGGCATTGCGAGGCATCCACATCTGAAAACGCAGATCAGACAGCCTGTGAAAGCCCTGTCAATGGCCCGGAATTGATCCGAAGCATAACTTGGGGACTTGTAGCAGCCATGCTGTGGAAACAATGGTGGTTGGAGATAACACACAGGAAAGATGTCTGAGGTTCCAAACTGCCGCGCGTTTAGGAGAGGTATCTTCGATGACAGGTTCAGAGTTGTGTGTCAGTAAAATTAGCAACAGTTGCATGCAGTACAAAGTACTATGGTACCTTAAGGTATTGACCAATGCCGTGCTGAATAGCCTTCCAAGAATTTACCCACGAGACGGATTGAGTGATGATGACACAATAATGTTGATGATGACACAATATTGTCTCCTGACAAAAGAAAGAATCTGAAGAATGACCCCCTTGTTCGCCCCAAAGCGCCACACACCTATCAAGCGAGACATGTTTACAGGATTTCTTCACCTGACGTAACTGCGCCAATGCCGGTGGCGCTGCACGTATAAGTTAAAGATGCAATCTTGTTACGCGATGGACAAGAATCAAATTCCCACTCTCTCCTATCATTTTCAACTTCACCATTCCTGACCTCATTCTCCCTCCTTTCGCCCCTGATCCTTCCTAGCCGTCCTCATCTTCCAAAAACAGACGGCCTTCTCTGTGCAGCATTCCAAGAATAGAACCTACTCACCAAACAATCAGTTGCGCGTCAAACGAACAGCTTCTGCGAATTGATCACCATGGCATTCAACTACACACTTCCGCTACGAGTCATCCAAGGACTATTCGCTCTAATAACTCTCGCCTTAACAGCCTATGGTGAGTAAACCACACAAAGCCATCCACCCGCCAAAGTTGCGCCACTGACATCTCGTTCGTTTGTCAACAGTCGCGCACTGGTACCATGACGACGCCCGTCCACGACTGGACTCGCCGTCTCAGAACAACTTCCTCATCTTCACCTCCCTCTGGACGCTTCTAGCCATCATCTACCTCACCCTCTCGCCATGGCTGTTCCCTCGCGCCGCCCACAAGTTCGCCATCCTGGCCATCGAGGCGCTTACCATGCTGTTTTGGTTTGCTGGCTTCATCGCGGTCGCCGTCTTCCTCAGCAAGCTGATTGTCTGTTATGGAAATGCTTGCCGGTCCCTGCGGGCCGCGTGTGTCTTCGGTGCCTTTGAGTGGTGAGTATTTCTGCTTGACCGGTGCTGCTTGGATGCGTTGCTGATGGGTTATTTTAGGGTGCTGTTCACCGTCACCACGGCGCTTGTCGCGATGGACGTTATGCGCAACCGGAATAGCTCCTCGATCAAGCCTGCGAATAACATGGAGGCTCATAATGGTGTCTAGAGCTAGTTCGTTGAGGCGCGCTGGGGGTCGCTTTGACGAAACCCTTGTACTCGAAATGAACTTCGTCCCGGGGCACATGGCGTTGCGGGTCGGCTTGAGTTCAGAGATACCATACTTGCATCCTGTTTACCCTCAGCTCAGCAGATCCGGTTTGGTTAGCATTGTGTTGAGCCGGTGTCGGTGTACTTTTACGTTTTGAGAGTGTCTTGTACTGGACTTTGCTTTCGAGCGCTTGGCCTCTTTTTCGAAAGGCGCAGGTCTGTTATGACATGGGGCTGATGATTAGCTAAACACGTCAATTTAATACACGTTCCATAGACTCGAAGGACGAATAGCGCAACCCAGTTTGAGGCTATCCACACGCTGTTGTCAATGCGACTGAGTCCTACTTGGCTGCACGTCGACTTGAGGTCTCTAGAGCTGGATAGCCATGCCTAGGTAGGCAATGATAGTGTTGGAGCTTGCGGTTAAGTGGGTTTCTGCTGCGATCTTCCTCTCGGTTGTATTATTAGGTCAGGCCCGCTGGGCTGGTAGGTTTAATGCTAGTGCTATGCATGCCTCGTGAGGCTCGAGGTTACGGTGTATAGAAGGTAGAAGACTGTCGGTAACGATTGGTAGAATCCTCGCTGGCTGTATGGTCATCAAGGAACCCGACCCACACACGGGAATGCGGGTTGGGGGCGGGTTAGGTCTCCCCTACCATCCGCACCCGCGCCAGTACTCGTATGACTTGCAGGTCGAACTACAAGGTGTGCAATTCTAATGGAGAGCACAGACTCTCGTACATCCAGTATTATAGGTACTCAGCTTCTAGATACTATGCATAGCATCTCAAGGATGAGTACAAATACCTTAGTAACCCCTGGGCTAGTTATGCGGGTCACGTCAGCCCGGCGCGTTAGCCCTTCGGCCTGAAGATTCCGGGGCCCGACAGCACGGGTTAATTCGACCCCACGCACGAGGAGCCGCTGCCAGCTTACACTAGGCAGAGGGCTTCCCAAAGCCGCCTTGAGAAGCGATTATGTGTGGCACCTGAACGCCACGGGCTGTCGATGGGTCCAGCCATGTTGCGCCGCTGTCAGTATTCGATATGTGACATTCTGAGCCTTCGATTGATGATTCAATAGATCTGATTGAGTGTAAGGGTTCTATTCAACTCTCAAGTATGCTGTCACATAAGTTTGTTGTTGAGGTTTCTCGCTGAAGTTTCCCCTGTGCCGCAGCCGAGCTACAGAACCCGGTGTTTCTGATAGTTGATAGTGTGGAAATCAAATGTACTCGATCACTTTTTATTGGACCCTTACTTTACAGCCTCAAATGACCTGTGTAGCGATTATTCGATATGTGTGGGCTCTACAATTTCTTTTCCTCCGAGGTGTGCACACCGAGAATTTGGTCATAGCACTGCAAGCCTCTGTCATTGGATGTAAGTGACAGCTGAACGCCGGAAATTTCTCGCTCAACTTCTGGCCCCTTTCAGATGATTCCATCATCTACTGGCTAGCCCTGTACTATTTTGCCTATGGGGTGAGTATATGAGCAACGCGCTTCGCCTATCTTCTTGACAGATCCAAGAGAAAACTGGGATCTTTCCTAATGGCTATGGCAAACAGCTCAATCTCTCTTTGATTGAACGCATAGTGGTGGCCTTATGTCTGTTATCGAAGCAGCAGATACTCCCCTCTATTTCTCTATGTACGAGCAACTTGTTTCAGAACTTGCTTGAACACAGTGCCTCGGTATAAGCTGTTACACGTATAATGTCTCTCCTGCCCAGGTTGAGCGATTCTCAGCGACAGCCTTCTTACACTCATCAGACCAGCGACATTGAGCTACTCTCGACAGCGTCAACAGAAGACACTTTGTACAGTAGTCCGGCGTTTTCCTCGATAACTGTTAATCAAGTCAAGTCTGGTGGTCTCGAAGCACATGTGTCTCCGAAAGGCTGGCCGATAGCCCCTCGACCACTTTCGAGAACAGTACTTTCCAGACTTAGCTTGGGCTTGGTCAATGGCGCCCTGGCGTTGCTACCCCTCTTGTTTCTTGGTGAGCGTCAGTATCTTCAGGTACGAAGCTTTTTGTTGACAATGTGTAGCGATGGGTGTGACGACTGCCAACCTCGATGGAAAACCTCTCTCACATTGGGGTGAAACGGTGCAGCGAGCGACCCTCCTTGGCCCTACCATCTTTCCCATCATGTTCGCAGCTTTGGTGGGATCAACTTTGAAGACATTTGCTCGGTATAAGGCGGAGCACGGCGCCAAACTTGGAGTATGCTGATCTCTATCCAAGGGCTCATCCGCTTCTAAGCTGATCAATGGCAGGATATCGAGCAACTGATGGGAAGTCACACTCTTTTCAGTACGGTTGAAACACATTACTATCTCCGCAGCTTCGGACCCTTTGGAATCTGCCTTATACTGGTCTGGGCACTGTCACCCTTGGGAGGGCAGTCTGCTCTGAGACTCCTCAGCACGATGCAACGTCCTAACATATCCTCAGCAGAATTACGATATCTAAGCACCAATCAGACCACTTACTTTGGCGACATTAACAACCAAAATACAACAGGCTATGTGATTGCTGCGATCTATACAGCAGCTATTTTAGCTCCTGAGTCAATCAGACAGTCCAGCATGGATAATTGGGGCAACATCAAAATACCAGTCTACGACAAACTGGCTAACCGGCCAACAAGCGGCAATCCATGGGTTCCAGTCACGCAGGATGCCGTCTACTCTTCACTACTGGGACTCCCAGTAGTTGGACGGCCCGACGGTGACTCAGTCAACTTCACCATGGAGTCTACTTATTTCGACATTGACTGCCAATCTCTGGAATATGTGAACAGCATTAATCTAGATTCTACTATTAAGAATTTTCAGATTCATAATGCCTCTGAGCTCCTCAACGGGGGCCTCCTCACAGAGTCTCTTTTTCTTGATACAACCCAACCATTTGCAAAAGGTAGATCCTCAACCACGTCGGCCAGCCAACCACAGAATCTCCTCTTCGGATCAAGGGCTGAGAGTGGTAGTGATTCGGGTTTGTCTCTGGCGAATTGCACGATCACTAGTGTACGAGTCGAGTCTCACGTTCAATGCCAACACAGCCGATGCTCGGTGGATCGCATGCGCCTTTCGGAGACTGATCGCAGAGCCGCAACGACAACACCGTTCGACAATTTTACTGTGTCTGACAAGATGTTCAATGCGTTTACCACAGCAACGGGTGACGGTGCGGGTATCCAACTTCCTACTGTGACTGAGCAATTCATCAACAACCCTAGCACGCCGTACATGATGGCTCCGGTAGCGCTTTACAAGTTACCCAAAAACGTCTTCACCGAGCGCTTCGCCTTGCTATTCAACACCTTCTATCAGACTGGGTTGGCACCCAACTACCAAACGGGGGACTCCGACGTTAACAACCATCTTGACGGCAAGTATTCGTCCCAGTTTTTGCCTCATAACACAAACGCCACTGTCACGAACTACCAGATAGTTTACGTCAGCAATCGTTCATGGCTTGCCATAATGATGATCTGCTCTGGCATGCTTCAGTTCTGCGCCATCGCCGGCCTTGTACTCAAGCACCGTCTGCTGGGTCCGGATATCCTGGGTTTTGTTTCGTCAATGACCAGAGACAACCAGTATACGCCTCTCCATCCCGGTGGCTCCACGCTCGACGGTCTCGAGAGGGCCAGACTGTTGAAGAATGTTCCGGTCAAACTGGAAGACGTCAGCTGGTCCGACGACGTCGGTCACATCGCACTGACCTTCACCGACGGCGAGGCAGACAGTGCTTCTCGGTTAAAGAAGAATCGGCCTTACCTCTGAGACCTATAATTCAAGCCACACATCTTTCCCCTCTTCTCTTTGATCTCCAAAATAACTCATTATTTGAGCGCTACATCATACACCAGCCCCCCATCTTCCCCCACCCGACAAACCTCCCATCTTCTATGCTCCGGCGCCTCTCCCTTCCCGCCCAACCCCAGATGCCTCACCCCCAACCCCTCCGTAACCAACGCATCAGCCACCATCCGCCGATGACACCTCCACCAAACCGTCTCGCTACACATAACCGCCACCCCACCTCCCGCCTCCACACTCAACTCCTTCAACTCCCTCAGCCCTCGCTTGAACCCCTCCGTCCCCATATACCCCGCATAATTCCTGAACGCCACGACCCGCAGCGCCGTATGCCGCCCGACATCAGGCTGCTGCGCGTTGCGACGCCCGCCGAGGGTATCGCCCATCCAGACGTAGGCGATGTTTTGCTCCCTTAACGACGCGGAGCTGGTCAATGCGTCGCGGTTGAATTGCGGGTTGGTGCGCGAGCGCGGGATGGAGCGGATGTCGACTAGGGTGGTGATGTGGGCGGCGTGGAGGAGGGAGATGAGCGCGTCGAGGGAGCGGGTGCCGTGGCCGATGGTGGAGATTGTTTGTTGGGGAGGGGAGTGGGAGGGGGAGGGTTTTGGTGCAAGGTGGGTAGAGGGCCTGGACGTTGCTGGTGGGGAGGAAGGACGGGGTTTGGTGGAGCGAGGAGCGGAGGATAGGGACGGGGTTTCGGCGTCGGCGGTCGGTGACGGGGGAGTTTTGCGCTTCTTGGAGGTAAGGCGGGTGGTTACCTAGATGGTTGAGCATGGCTTAGCGGGTTCGTGAGATGTGACTGGGTGGGGGAGGGGGGCTCTGCCATTTTCTTTTCCGGGTGTTGATGATCGTAGACTCGGAGAAGGAGAATATATGATTGCGTGCTAGTCTTGATCTGGTACCAGTCGGTAAAGTTCAGGGTACAAGACGTCTAGGTAGTCTGTAGTTCATGCAGCTGCATCAAAGACTTCTATGGAAGCTGTGCTGCAAACTTGCCGATGGCTGCTGAACAGACTATGATTTCATTACCGTCAAATTCTGCACACTTATAAGCATTGAGACTAAACTTCGCATCTCGATGCAAGGTGACGATACAACAGGTACTACCTTCATCGTTGAGAGTCTGATAGATTATTTGTCAGTTACGAACTTGCTATCTCAGATGTGTGCGTTCTCTTTTGCTCTATCCGTCGTGTGGCTTGCGGTGTGCCATACTACCGTAATGAAACCTATACGCTTTTCGTCCTGCTCCTGCAAGAGCAGCACAGTATCATGTCATGTCTCAAACAGTCTCTATATTCTCTGTATAGCTTGTGGTTCCCATTTCTAGAGGGCTGACCCTTCATTGAACTCTGGGAGATCATTTAACACAATCCACTAACAAGGTCATTCACTGTCTTGATTCATTAATATATACCCCGTAATACCATCATCATGCCTCTACCTTTGATTACCAGACCCAAAGATCCTTCGTGTCCGGCGAAGATGGCGCCACTCAGCGAACATGAGAGACACCCCGAGCTTTTCATCCCAGACTCCAACATCGACCGGCGCACCTGCAAGCGTGTCGTTCCGATGCAGGTCCTCTCACTCGGCATGTCACGCACCGGAACACACTGTACGTATTCCTCGCCAACGCCTCAGAAGCACCACCCCACCTCTGCACCCGCCCCTCGAGCACAGACACCATCCCCAAGCTAACGGCCCCTACCACCAGCCATGCAAGCCGCCCTCCGCCAACTCGGCTACCACGAAACCTACCACCACTTCTCCCTCTACCACAACATCCGCGACTGCGAGATGTGGGAAGCCGCCTTCGACGGCAAATACTCCCCCTCGCCCACGCGCCCGCCCTTCGGCCGCGCCGAATGGGACCAGCTGCTCGGCCACTGCGCCGCCGTCTGCGACATGCCGGCCATCTGCTTCGCGCCCGAGCTGATCGCCGCCTACCCGGACGCCAAAGTGGTGCTGGTCGGCCGCGATCTCGACGACTGGTACAGGTCCTTCGACGACATCGTCATGCGCTACTCCTTCTACTCGGGCTCCTTGCAGCTCGCCCAGTGGGATCCCCAGCTCCTGGGACCCATAACGAGACTTTCCTACCGCATTTGGACGTTGTTTTTCCGTGCCCGCAGCCGCGCGGAGTTGAGGGCTAATGCCAAGAAGGTTTATCTTGAGCACTACGAGCTGGTCAGACGCCTTACGCCGAAGGAGAGGCTGCTGGAGCTCGAGCTAGGCGCGGTGGGCTGGGAGCCGCTGTGTACGTTTCTGGGAAACGAGGTGCCGAACACGCCGTTTCCGAGGGGGAATGAGACGGCGGTCATGCAGGAGAAGCTGGGGATCGTGTTCAAGAGGGCAGGCGTGAGGATCCTGCGAAGCGGATTGGTGGTCGGAGCGGGAATTGCAGCGGTGGCAGTTGCGGTGTGGTATCTTTTGCAGGGCTTGGTTGGTGCAAAGTGATAGATCGGCACTACTTAGATGAGATGACAGAGGAAGTGGGTTAGATTACGTCGAAGATTCTGATGTGCGCTTGGATGAATCTTCCGCCCACACACGAAGCTCTCTGAGCCCTAATATTCAATTCTAATCTACTTATCCAGTACAGCATTTCAACAAATACCACTCTCAATCTACCCAGCCGACCAGAAATATCTACCCGTGATTCATAACCTACGTACAAAAGTGCATAAGTTTGTGGGAGTACAGACAATATAGTGTAGTGTTGTCCTTTGTTCCGAATAAAGGTAGAATTGGACGTCTACCGCCACAACCCATGGCAGAGACAAACCCTCCCAATCTGGATATCAGCACGGAATGAAGGTCAACGTGAGGTAAGGGCACAGCGTGGAAGAACAGAAAGAGATGGAGTGAACTGAATCATAGAAAACAAATGAAAAAAGGGCATAGTATCAAAAGGCGAAGCTGAATGTCGGACAGGTAGTGCTAGAAGGTAATGTAGCGTAGGTAGGTGACTATGACTAAGGGGGTATCGGTCTTGAATTGCGACTGTCAGTCCAAGGAGGCACCATGAAGTGGATGTTCTTGAGAAGTGAGGTCTGGGGAGTACTGTGCTAGGTTACAATCTTTTCTAGCTTGAGAACCCTAGAGCACGATCCAAGCCTAAAAGTTCCAACTCTGTCATCAAAACAGCCAAGCCTAACTACAGCCAAAGCCATAGCCATAGCCATAGCCGCAAGTAGAAGTATATCCGTAGCGGTAGCCATAGCCAAAACCCTAGCATCTGCCTACCCCTGCTTTCTCGACTATTCTTATCACCCACCCTTCGCTCTTCCAGCTCAAACCAATCAACACAACGCTACAATCCTCACAATCAACTCCCGACTCTACTCATCCCTAAACCTCCACCTTCCCCCTTCCCTCATTGCCTCCCTATACATCTCCTCGACCTTCTTCCTCTCCAGCACCCTCGCCTCCTCACGATCCATCTCCACCTCCTGTGTGCTGGGCATATCCGTCCGCCAGAAACCCGGCGGCGTCGCACGGCGCTCAAATGCCTGCCGATGCCGTCCATGCTCATTCGCAAACGCCCTCGTCTTCGCGTCCAACAGTGCCTCTTTCCTATCGGCCTCCGACATTCCCTTCAGGCGACGCTCATGGTCTGGTCCCAGATACTCTTTCAGCAAACGTGCATCAGCCTGCTCTTGCGTGTCTTTGTCGTTGTCTTCCGGTGGAGAGGAACTCCAAAGGCCGGAGGTGCGAGGGGTCGGAAGACCGCCAATTTCGACGAGTTTGCGGAATGCGGAGCCGCAGCAGGAGGGGCGGGTACAGCCTGGGAGACATCTACGCTGATCGTGATTGCGGACGACTTCGGTGAAGGCGTAGTCGAGTCCTTGGTTGTTGTTGGGGTTAATTTTGAAGTCATCCGGTCCAAGGCGGTGCAAAGGGCGGGCACGGAGGGGTTCGTGGTCCGGGTCGATCGGGCCAGGGTCAGGGTCGTTGGATGAGGTTGGAGGGGAGTGCTGACCTGGAAGTGAAGAACGGTCACATCTCTTTCGAAGATGTTCCAGCGGACTGCGTCCGCGACTTGGGGTGTCCACCGTTGCGCCGAAGTTACCTGGATTATGGCTGGCGTTATCCGCTATTCGCGAATGGGCGCTGGCCCTTGAGGGTGATTTTGACTTTGCCTTTGCTTTAATGGAAGGACTTGTGGGTGATAACAGAGATTTTTCCGGTGAAGGTTCATCGAGCAAAGAGGCTAGTCTTCTATGAACCTGTAGGTCTACTTTCTCCTGGCCATGCTGGCGTGGAGGTTTGCCGGTTGCCTCAGGGCCATCTGTGACAAACTTTGCCCCGCGACGGAGGCTGCTTTCACTAAAGTTCTCTCCATCCTCCGTAACTAAGGGCACGCGATCAGCAACCCTGTCAGGTCTAACTTTTCGATTCTGGGCTTTATGAGTTGACCTTGATCCGCTAGTCCGAGGCTGTATCTGTGCATTCGGGTTAGTGGGCTGCAAGACCTTTGCGGCTTCCGCCTTGGCAGCAGCTGGCGTTTTAGGATGGTGCTTGCTAGATGTATCCGTCTCAGGAGGCGCACTGGAAGCTCGAACAGGCTCATCGTCAACTTGCAAGAACTGCAACCTAAGTCCTTCCTGGTCATTGCCCTTGTCCGATGTGTTCGGCGCCTCTAATGATAAATCCTCAGCAGGAATGTTGAGTCGTTCCGGGCTTTGAGGACGCAGTGTGTTCGCATTGAATCTCCGCAGCGGTTGTTTCAGTCGCTGCAAGCTAGGGCTCGCTTCCAGAGAGCCGTCATTTCTATCTGAGAATATTTTGTGAATCGCCGCATTGAGCTGCTTTTTGGGTTCGATCCAAGGCCCTGTGCTCTTCCCAGTCTCAATCGGCTGTTTGGGATCCGAGAACAGACCTGCTCTATCCTGGTCGTTTGTCTCACTCAATTTGGTTGCCAAATTCAACTTCATGACAAAGCCATGCTCCGTCGGCCACTCCAGAGGTGGATTATCCTGTGCAGTCTGGCCCACCTTTACGCCTTCGCCTGCAGTCAACGGATTCGATTGAGATATTCGTAGCAGTTCTTGAAGTCTGCGACGTTTTCTAGGTGTGATCAGTCGTGCCCCGACATCATCCAGATCCAAGCTATCCTGCATCACCAGATCTCCCCGACGTCCGGCCGCTTGTGCCGGACTGCTTGAATTATTTTCACTTTTCACTTGAATAGGTTTCGCCACGCTGCCCACTTCTTGAAAATCTTCGTTGACTGAAATGCTGGGAGTGTGGACCTTCGAGTTTCGCTTGCGTTTCTTCAATGATCTCTCAGATACAATCACTGGCTGATCAGACGAATATCCGGATGTGTCTGGCCTCAAATTCCTGCCTGCTGGTGCTTCAAAGCTGCTATCAGGCTTAGGCGTTGGCAACTCATTACCACCATGTCCCAGACCATAAGCTTCGCCATCTTGATGAGTAGAAGCTTCCGGATGGGCTCGAGTTCTGACACCTTCTACACCAGTCTGCACGCTATCATTCCGCTGATTGACTACAGAGGAAGAGGTGGAGCTGTCGTTGTGTACTTCGAGCGGTTTCGCTAGGCCCTGTTGATGGGAGGCTGGCCTTGGAGTTAGATCGGGCTTCGATATGGGTGGCACAGAGGGCATTGCTGATTTTTCAAGCTGAACAGGAAGTGTGGGTCTGTCATTAGCAATTGGGGCTACTCTTGTAGCACGTGCATCCGAGCCATGGTCTCTGCTGCCTTCGACACCTTGCTCCCTCAAGGCTTTCGCTCGCTCTCTGGCCTTGCATTTCTCATGATACGTTTCCCAAGTTTTGATATGCGCTTTCGCCAACCTCCATTTCTCAATTGTCTTGTTATGCGCATTCTGAAGGTTCGAGTATTGTCGGGTTAAGCTAGCGTATCTCTCTCTGAGAGCCTCGTATGCTTTATAGGGTACAGTAGGTTCGCCGTTGATGATATTCTCGTACCTCTCATTGACTTTGGCTGCTACACGATCACAATGTGAGCACTCAACAATAGATAACTGTCGCGTAATCTGATACACCAAGGCGATATGGGGTTACAGAGGTGTGGCATGGAAAACAGGAGAGAGACGTACAACGAGCAAGCTCCTCAGATAGAGCCTTTTCCAATGTATAGAACTCCCTATTGAATGAGTCGAAAAGGTTTGTACGTGCGGTCTGAAGAGATTCCATTGATTATCGTCCATGAGCGCGCTGACGCTTTGGGTAGTCTGTTGTCGAACGCGAAGTACAGTATTTGACGGGAAGCCCCCGATAGCGTTGCATTAGATAAGCAAGCCCGGGGCTGCAGCGCCACTACAAAGAGCATCACGCATATTCGTACTAATCTACGGAGTACAGAAGTCTGTATCGATACAGATATCTGCTTAGAGATATGCCCAAGCGAGCTCGATCAGTTGTGACTTCGGAGGACCATACTTCTAAACGTGCACGCTACAGCCACATCGATAAGCTTTCAACTCTGAGCGACGAGCTTCTACTAAGAGTGCTATCCCACCTCCCAGTTCCGAATCTAACAACATGCCAAAGGTACGCTGGTCGGCCCACCATTTAGATCAAGCCTTGCTAATTAGTTAGGTTATCCCATCGCTTCAACGAAATAGCAGGCGATTCTCAACTATGGAAGTCGGCGTACTACAATCGTTTCGTGCGCCCCCGAGCTTCCCGAATACCAGGCATAAGGGACAACGACGAATTTGTACGCAGTTTGACATACTCGTCAAGGGTGTCAAAGTGGCTAAACGACAGTCATCTGGTCAGCGAAGGGAGAAACCCAAACTGGAAGAGACAGTATAAGCTTCGCGACAACTGGTCCCGAGGAAGATGCGATGTCAGCGAAATTCTAGTCGCTGAGCAGCCTCCTGTGCCACCTCTTCTGGTCAGATTGCATCAAGGCCTTGTGTTCACGGCTGACTCCGCAGCTGGACTTCGAGCATGGAGCATGAGAGGGGAACAGAAGCTCATTGCAAGTATTCCTCTTGGGAGCGCCGAGGCTACGCAACTCGTCGATAGCGCACCAACCGCTCTCGCAGTTGATGTTTACGACGAAGAGAACGAGAATGCCCGAGTGGCTGTTGGCTTCGCAGACGGCCACTTCAGCATATACGAATTGCAACGACATGCAGGTACCTTTGTCCGTCGATACACGCATCCACCAACTTCCAATGGCATGATCTCAGCAATTGCATGTACATTCCCACATATTCTCACTATGACAGAAGCCCAGCTCCTTTCCCTTTATTGCTTTCAAGAAAAGCCAGAGCAGCAAGTTACAACAGAGATCCTGGATCCTCCTCGGTTATTGTCTTCATTGCGGTCGCACACGGTCTGGCCACCATCGTCACTTTCGTTACGAGGTTCGTCCCAGCACATCACGGCATCCATAGCATATGCCTTGCCCACGTATTTATCAGGGTGGTCCGTCGGACTTCAAGAGTTACGTCTCACCTTAGAAGGGGACGTGGTGGAGTCGCGTCTTGCGTCAGCCATCGATCAGGGGTTCCAACCATTATACTCAAATTCTACTTCAGTACCATCATCGCCATTAACCTTGAAAAACTCTACTACGAGGAGTACAATGACCGAGCGGCTTCCCTCTTCCACCAAACCGACCTCTCTATCATACTCTCATCCATATCTTTTGGCATCGCATCCGGACAACACACTCAGCCTGTACATGGTGACCTCCACCACTGAGGCGCTCTCTATTGGGAATGGAAGGCGACTCTGGGGCCACACCACCTCCGTGTCAGGGGCTCACGTCGGTGATCGGGGCAAGGCCGTCTCGGTCAGCTCCCGCGGTGATGAGCTTCGAGTTTGGGAACTCGAAGGAGGGCTGTCGAAACGACGTGTGACTGCCGCCGAGGAAAGCGTAGAAGTGCGACCGGGCATAAGAGACGATAAAGCAGGAGAGTATGTCCATAACGGTCTCGAAGTGAGTGCTTCGCGTAACGCTTTCCGCAGGCTCGGTGACGAGGGAAACGCAGCTGAGCTTGCAGTCACTCCCGGCTGGGTCGGTTTCGACGAAGAGAAGGTAGTCGTATTACGTGAAAAGGGATTAGGAACTCAAGCGCTGGTTGTTTATGACTTTACGTAGAGACCGTTCGTTGACGACAATCTCAGTGAACTGAGGTAGTTCAACGGATATGTGATGCTGTTTAGAAAATATATCTCCACCCGTCTCATACGAAGTCTACACATTGGATAAAGTCCCCACCGAACCCTCCATGACTGCCCATGAGTACAGCACGGAACGGTAACGAAGCGTTTCAGGGTGTTGTCTTGATGAACAGCATACGTCTTCGAACTTTCGAAATGTTCTTTCATCCTGGGCGCGGGGTGCTCGGCTCAATGCTCGGAGCTCCCCTCCCACTCAAGAACGCATTATTGCTTATTACTGACGTTGTAAGCTGCTTGTGAAAGCTTTGGTTCTTCTGAATTCGAGGTTCGTTCCTGCCATTCTATCTAGGGCACTGAATGTCGTAATCATGCCGCGATGACATTCGACTGCCAGCCTCGAGGAATCTGACATGATTGATTCATCTCAGCACACATCTGGCCATTGGAAGGCTATCCAAGGATTAAAGTAAACCTGGAGTCTCCGTGACTGAGTCTCTCTATGTCAAGTCAAGGACTAAGGAAAGTGAAGTCAGAGGTACGAAGATACCTTATACTTTACGCTAAACCGCTCCTGGAGGCGCAACCACTTAAACGTCAAACGCGGTTCACGATCCACGCTTCACTCTCTTCACTTCTGTGCTCCCCGTCGCCTTCCCTCACCGCCCTCCTCCCTCCATCGTATTCTCTTCCCTTACTTTGCTACCATCGTATTCTTTCTCATCGTGGCCTTCGAACCAACATGGCGGACGAAATCAAGATCAATAAGCAAGTCTTTGAAAACCGCATCTCTCACTTGATCTCAGCATGGAAAGCCGACAAGCGATCAGGCGACGCGTTATTTGGTGGAGTGGGCTCCATCGTAATACTAATGGGCAAGACGGAAGAGTCAAATTCATTCCAAAAAAACAATGCCATGCATGTAGGCATTCCGAGATTTCGCCTACTATTGCCGCTGTTCTTCGTTACTGAGGTCGAAGCTCCGAGGCTGATGAATTCCTTTCGATCAGTTCTGGTTACTAGGTTACGAATTCCCGGCCACCCTTTTCGTTATCACAACCGAAGCTCTCTACATAGTCACTACGGCTAAAAAAGGTATGTCCCGGCGCAACTTCAACATGGCCTAACACTAATCGCCTTTGCCGACGCGGTTCAGCCAAGCATCTGGAGCCATTAAAAGGCGGCAAATTACCGGTCGAGATCCTTGTTCGAGGTAAAGATGCCGAACAGAACACCAAATTGTTTGAAAGATGTGTGGACATAATCAAAGGCGCGGGGGTACGCAAAGTCGACAGTCAACGTTGTGGAGGACGAATCATGCTGATTTGGGTACAGAAGAAAGTCGGTGTCATAGCCAAGGACACGTCGTCAGGACCGTTTATAGATGAATGGAAGAGAACCATCGGAGATGCTTCCAAGGAGGTAGAGGAAGTCGACATCACAACTGCTCTCTCAGCGGCAGCGCTGTCTGTGAAAGACGAGAATGAGTTGGTACGTCAAACTTTTCGAGCGAAATTCTCCCCGTGGCTGATTCGAAACTTAGCGCGCCATGCGTAACGCTTCGCGAGCATGCACTGGCCTTATGGCACCATGGTTCGTCGAGGAGATGTCGGAGGTGCTCGATTCAGAGAAGAAAGTGACTCACAAGGCCTTGGCGGAGAGAATTGATGCGAAAATCGACGATGCAAAGTTCTTCCAGAAACTAGCGAAACTACCGCCTGACTTCGATGCCGGCCAGCTCGATTGGACATACGGACCTGTGATACAGAGCGGAGGCAGTTATGACCTCAAGCTTACCGCTCAACCTGATGACAACTTTCTCCATGCGGGTATCATCATCTCCGGCTTTGGTCTCCGATATAAGACGTACTGCTCTATTATTGCACGGACTTACCTAGTCGATCCGAATAAATCACAGGAAAGCAACTACAAGCTTCTCCTGACAATACATGATGCAATACTAAAGGACATTCGAGAAGGGGTGGTAGTCAAGGATCTCTACAACAAAGCACTCGGCATAATCAGGTCCAAGAAACCGGACTTGGAGAAGCATTTTCTAAAGAACATCGGCGCAGGGATTGGTATCGAAACTCGGGATAATACACTGGTGCTGAATGGGAAGAACTCGCGCACCCTAAAGGACGGTATGACGCTATGTATTACAACCGGTTTCAGCGACATCCAGAACCCTGAACCACAAGACAAGAAAAGTGGTGTTTACTCGTTGCTCGTCTCCGACACGATCAGGGTAACCAGAGTAGAGCCTGTCATCTTCACCAAGGATGCTCCTTCCGACCTCGAGTCCACATCATTTTTCTTCAAGGACGAAGACGAAGAGCCAGCACCTAAAGCAAAAGAAAAGAAAGACTCCAAAGTCGGCGCTGTCGCTACGAAGAATATCACGAAAACCAAATTGCGTGCCGAGCGGACCACACAAGTTGATGAAGGTGCAGAAGCGCGACGTCGGGAACATCAGAAGGAGCTCGCCCAGAAAAAGCAGCAGGAAGGTTTGGAGCGATACAGCGAAGCGACGGGCGATCAGAATGGCGTTACGCAAAAGAAGTTCAAGCGGTTTGAGTCCTACAAAAGAGATAACCAGTTCCCGCCCAGAGTCAAGGATCTTGTGATTGTCGTCGATGCCAAGAATTCGACGGTTATACTGCCTATCATGGGTCGGCCGGTTCCGTTTCACATCAACACTATCAAGAACGCAAGCAAAAACGACGAGGGAGAATTTGCGTATCTACGAATCAATTTCCTATCGCCGGGACAAGGCGTAGGTAGAAAGGACGACCAGCCTTTTGAAGATGCTTCCGCGCATTTTGTACGAAGCTTGACGTTCAGGTCAAAGGATAGGGATAGGATGCAGGAAATCTCACAGCAGATAACGGAATTGAGAAAGAACGCAGTGCGAAGAGAGCAAGAAAAAAAGGAGATGGAGGATGTGGTTGAGCAAGATAAGCTGGTTGAGATTCGCAGTATGTCCGAATGACTGTAATTGTGGGACGACTCGCTAATGTGCCACAGACCGACGACCTCAACGCCTTGGGGAGGTCTTTGTCCGTCCTGCCATGGATGGAAAGCGAGTACCTGGGGAGGTTGAGATTCATCAGAACGGTCTGCGATATCAGTCGCCTTTGCGTCAAGATCACCGTATCGACATACTCTTTAGCAACGTCAAGCATCTGTTCTTTCAACCTTGCGCTCACGAACTTATTGTTCTGATCCATGTCCATCTCAAGAATCCAGTCATGATTGGCAAGAAGAAAACCAAAGACGTGCAATTCTACCGTGAGGCTACGGACATGCAGTTCGACGAGACGGGAAACCGCAAACGAAAGCACCGTTATGGCGATGAGGAGGAATTTGAGCAGGAGCAAGAAGAGAGACGGAGAAGGGCAGCGCTGGATCGAGAATTCAAAGGCTTTGCCGAAAAGATTTCGGACGCCGGAAAGGAAGACAAAGTCGAAGTGGACATTCCATTCCGAGAGTTGGGCTTCAACGGTGTACCGAACCGATCAAATGTTCTGTGTCAGCCATCGACCGATTGCTTGGTACAGTTGACCGAACCACCCTTCATGGTGATCACATTAGAAGACATTGAGATTGCGCACCTGGAGCGAGTACAGGTAAGGTTGGCTATCGTCGAGTGATTGCCACGGTAATACTTACGCGCTTTACAACAGTTCGGCCTGAAGAACTTCGACATGGTCTTTGTCTTCAAGGACTTCCACCGGCCACCCGTGCACATCAACACCATCCCCGTCGAATCGCTCGAGGGCGTCAAAGACTGGCTTGACTCCGTCAACATCCCCTACTCGGAAGGCCCGCTGAACTTGAACTGGGGCACAATCATGAAGACTGTCATCGCCGACCCGCATCAATTCTTCGCTGACGGTGGCTGGTCGTTCCTGGCCACCGAGTCCGACAGCGAAGACGCCGACTCGGAAGAGGAAGAATCCGCCTTCGAGATGTCGGACTCGGAATTAGCGGCATCGGAAGAGTCGTCCGAGGACGAGTCGGACTTTGACGATGACGCCTCGGCGGATGCGAGTGAGGATGCCAGTGCGGACGAGGAGAGCGGCGGGGAGGATTGGGATGAGTTGGAGAAGAAGGCGAAGAAGAAGGATCGTGAAGGTGGTTTGGACGACGAGGAGAAGGGGAAGAAGAAGAAGCGGTAGGGATGTGATAATGGTTTATTTGAGAGTGTTTGATAGTTTTGGGTTCCGATCCTCCCCTGTTCACCCTGTGTATTCCTACCTCACGTTGCTTCCTGCCACTTCGGGCGTCCATTGCCGTCAGCCCTGAGCTGCGGGCGCGGGTAGGTAAGCGGCACATCATTTGCGGCAGCGGCTAGTATCATATTTAGTAGGATAGGAAGCCTGGAACACAACTGGCGGAATCTAGAAGTTATCCAAAACATGCATCTGAATTCATCCCTTAGCCATGACGTTACAAGCGAACAGCTTCGCCATACATCTACCAAAGCCCCCAGTTCGGATCCATGGCTAACATACAGAGGAGCTAGCTTAACAGAAACACAGTGCCAACATACCTAGGTGCTCTTCATACATTCCCCTTAGAGTTGCGGTCACAGCCCGAAGTGTGCAGATGCCGGTTAGGGCTGAGATAGAGGATTGCGTGTGTTGCGTTGTCTGCAAACTGTAACATGCTGCCTGATTGGTGTCTGAAACATTCACGTTTTGTTCAATTGTCGTCGAACGTGTACAGGAGGCATAACATGCTACTTGATTGGGTTTAGGGGCAAGAAAAGGAAGATAACTTGTGTTTAAGGATATGCGAGGGACGGATTTGAGGATTCACGTTTTGTTGCATGCATCATGAATGAACGTACTATAGACGGGCATAACAATCTACCTGATTAAGTTATTAGACTTGCATTTGGAGTAAGATATAGTGAGAAGGGGTAATGTTAATCTTTAGGAGGACATGGTGGGGGACATGACAGTGGGCTGGAATATCTCGATCTTTACCTGTCTCGTTTGTTACAGGCCGTGAGCGAGGCAAGAGAATAACCTCCGAGGAGTATATGATGAATTCTTCACACAGAAGTCTAAGAGGTGGGTGGCATTGGTTTCGTATGACGGAGTACGTCAGATATCTCCGCTCTTCTCGGGGACCCAGTACCTAGCCAGATATCCCACATTTGATTCGACTGAGCTTGTCGCGAAACCCCAACTCTAAACCCAATCAGGCGTCCTGTCATTCCTCCATCGACGATTTCCTATAATCCCACAAATAATGAACGGCGGATAACTCCGGTCAATCCCTGATTTATAAACTAGGGCTTGATTCAACCCCTGAGCCTCAAACGTGACTCCAGTCAACCCCTACCCCGAATCAGGTCTGAGCCCACATCTGCACCCACGTTTTGCACCTAAGCTCACACCTGATTCAACATCTAAATCCACATCTAAATTCATGTCTAAATTCACGCCTAATATGAATTTGGGCCTGATTTTAGGCATGATTCAGGGGTCAGTTTAGGTAGGGGTATAGGTAGGGGTATAGGTAGGGGTTTTAGGCATGACTTTAGGCGTGAGTTTAGACATAATTTCTGTGTGGGGTTGATCGGAGTCATCTTCAAGACTCTGGGGTTGAACGGAGTCCGAATTCAAATTTATGGGTCGACCGGAGTCTTTCGCCGAATAATGAATCTCCCAAGCCCTAACCCAAAACCCCCGAAACTCCAGACTCAAGCCCGCACCACCACAGCAGTTTGCGTAGCATGCAACACGAACAGGGGAGTCAGGTCAGCAGGCACACTGTATTCCCATCGAGCTTTATTCTCGCTTATTCGGCCGGAAATATCGGTAGCCGTTCTTTTAACGACTGTTGGTATGGGGCCCTGATGAGATAGGTGTGGAGGCCCTGCGGCCGGGTTGGGTGTAGGGTGGTGCTGATGGAAGATTTGACTATGTTCAACGTAGTGCAACCTAAGGCAGGCGGCAAAGAGAACAGCATAGAAAAAGCAAAGTCGTGACATTGACAGGGGACCAAGTCTCCATTCTGTTGATAATGAACATAAAAGTGTAAGTGATAGAAAGCATAAAGCCTTATCTGTCAGCTGATAACATGTTGATACCATAAACCCTCCCCGTTGCCTTCACATGCTCTGTCTACCTTACAAAGAATTGGAGGATTCCTTGATTCCCAGGTGGAAAGATCGACATTTGAGACGGTGGGCCGGGGCCAGAAGCGTTTCACAAACTTCTGATCCTGTCACGAGTAGGGCTAAATTGCCGTTGACCGCGGCATAGTCGTCACGCTTGGCCCCGCCGAGGTGCATCCGTCACAGCCGGCTTCGGTTGTTGCATGTGAGATGTCTGATTCGGAGAGGGGAGTCAGCTTCGTCCCAGACCTTAGATGTATGAGATGTACATACCACGAATCAAAAGACAGGGAGGGGCATACGAACACGACACACAACCAAGCCAGTACCGTGTCTGGGTTGCGTTTCTGGGTAGATTGACTTACATACCTACCTTGCAGGTGACACAACCCGTCCTGACGCGTGGGTCGCCCGCCCATCATTCCTTAGTAGAGCTGTCAGGCTATGGGAATATCGTGACATCCGAAAACCTATCGGTCTGATTTGCAAACCCCTTGGGGAAGGGAAGATGTTGGATGTTGGGGGCGGGGCCAAAGACAAGACAGCATTCTTGGCGCAGCCCATACTGGTGAGACGTTGAATCCTACGTCAAGTCTGCCACTCTAGAATATAAAAGGTCTTGTTGGCGTTGTCCAAATTCTAATCATTATTTCGAAGCTTGAAGTTGAAGCTCAATGCCGGATTACCAAAGGTGATTAGTCATCGCCTAAGTTCCTAAGGTACCTACCTCACGGTACGTGACTTCATTTGCCCTATTGATAACACAAGCAACCTTGATTCTACTACTAGAGACCGTAGAGTATCTCTCTAGCTTACATTTTCCAAAAGACTGTAAAACTCGTCTCTTTCAGATTTACTGTTCTCACTACATTTGGTCATTCATTCAACTCTCAGAGCATACATTACTCCAATACCACTCCAAACATTCAGACTAACACGCACCTTTCAGTATGAGTCCCCGAGTGATTGAAGGCGCGCCCGACCAGGATTTCAAAGAAGCCGTCCTCGACGACATCTTGATTCACAGGAACGATTCTTCATACGACATCATCTTCATCCCGCACAAAGAGACCATCCAAACTGAATACGACTACGCCGTCACGTGTTCCGACTTCCCAAACGTCAGCAAAGATCGAGACTATCTCATCCGTTGCCTGATCCAAGCGAGCGTCGAGCTTCGATCGCCCAACCAAACAATCTTCACCGAACCCCAGCCCTTCCAAATCTCCCGGACACCGAAAGCATGAAGGTCTTCGCCCCAGCCGTCCTCCTCGGCCTTGTTGCCGCCAACGCAGCTGCCGTCATCATCCCCGCCGAAATGCAGCGCACGCCTGAGAAGCGCGCCAACGTCGAATGGGACTTCTCCATCTACCAAAACGCGGCGTGCACCGGCGCGGACGACCGCTACTCCGGTGTCGGCACTACAGCCTGCAGGCGCGGCATCCGGAATGGATCAGGTATGACGACGATCAAACACTTCATGGACCCGGACTGCACCGTACTGCTGTTCGGTGACGCCAGTTGCACTCCAGCCAACGTCGTCGATGGCATCGATGAGACTACTGCGACCACCTGCAGAAGAACACTGACAGGCGGCCAATTTCAGTCGTGGGCTGTACACTGCACATGAGACTTGTAACCGGGCATGCTGAACGCTCAATGTTGGGCTGGAAAACTCGTTCGTCTGTGATTGATTTGCTCTAACTGCGAAGTCTCTCGTTTATCTGAAGATTTGATCGCTTGATGGTGGAACTTTTCACATGTTCATGGCCTGATGTGTCTCTCTTTTACACCGGAATCAAAAAAGACATGATGAAGATGGAACTGTTGTGAGCACATTGATACTATGATGAGTATCGACCCTGAAAGATTCAGCAAAGGACTTATCCCTTAGACGTCTATACACCATTGTAATCTTCATCCTTTCCTCCTTCCCTCTTCTCTCCCAGGAGTCCGATCTCATCCCACGCAAGTAACATTATCCTGCACATACACCCACGGACTAAGGAAACCTGGGCGTCTCGTCCGCTCTGCCGTCCATCAACCTCGGAGCCACGGACTGCTTTAGTCATTTAGTAGATGACGGGCAGCGAATACCCACTGTTGTATATTTTGCTCTTATTCGTCTCTCCTAATACCCTCCTTCTTTTTCATGGGGTAGGTGTCATGCGTTGTCGAGTAGAACCTTGCTTTTTGAATTCACTTCCCTGTCATTGTGTTTGCCTTCGCGGACGGTGCCGCTTGGCTTCTTGGTACTCATAGATCTAGTTGACTTTATTGATCCGGATCGGTAGCCTGGATTAACACTCACTCGCAATATCCAATTTCCCCTAAGTGACAGATTCCTAGCCCCCTCTTTTGCGCAAGTTGTCAGCATCAAGGAACCAATCCATCACCGCACCCCTCACAGCGTCCGATCCAAAAACCAAAACGTTATCCCAAGCCCGCACCACGCCCTGCATCCTCCTGATTCTCATATCTCGCACTACTCCAACAACCCAGCCGCCCAATCCAGAAACTCCTTGCCCGGACCGGTCAATCAGCGGTCCCAACGTATGCACAACATTGAAATCCTCCAGTCTAATAAAGTCCAGATGATGCCATGTCGCACCCACCACCCCGCGGTCCCAACGCTCCCATGCCCCGCGGCGCCTTCCGTTGCAGCAAGATGGAGATTGACGTCTGCCGCCCGCTCGATCAGGTTGCCCGGCGCGTTGAGGAAGACCGTGATGACGCGTCGAGCGGACGGTCGAGAAGCTAGGGATCATGACCCAGATGTGCTGCTAGTTCCACTGGTCGTAGCCCTGACGTTAGGGGTGTGGCGGGTCATCAGGTTAATTTGTGTGGATGCAGCCCTACTCTATGTGTTCATGCCCCAGTCAAGCCATCAGGGCTGCACACTGCAGACAGTCTCACATCAGTCTTCAAGCAGACCACTACAACAGCTCAGCATGCCTGGGCATAGGCCACTACCTGACAGCCATGTGGATAATGTGTCCAAAATTGATGGCCGGTCGAGGCCTCAGACTTACGGATGTGCAGGCTTGTATAGCGCAACAGCACCTGTATGCTCCTGACTGAGGGAACACGGATTGTACCCAGTGCGGAGGGAGTGGCCACTGGTTGAGGAGGGAGAATATCTCTACTCCGACACTGATAGTATACATGAGATCAGACGGCAGTGGGGAGAATTCCGTCTCGTCTTTTCGGGTCATAGATGTCAGCTTCGAGAAAGAAGGGAGATGGAAGAAAGGACGGGGCTTGAGGAAGTGTATAAGTGTGTGGCGTATACTTCATCAGGGGAGAAAAGGCACGTGACATGAATCCGCCCTGGATTTCTTAACAAGTCGGACAAAGGAGTAGCTGACCAAAGGATTGTCGAGCAGATCGAGAAACACAAAAGCATGTGATGGAGATGCACGGGATTGGTTCTGCTGTAGTGTATAGTCTTTGAACATAGATTGGAGAATTGATCAAGAAGGTTTGGGGACATATATATGTCTCCTACAACCTCAACGAGATACCCAAAGTGAAAGCGGTAAAATACACGATCTGATGAGTGCAGCAAAAGCGAAGAATGAACGATGCGAACACTAGTTCTAAGCTCTGTATAGTATAGTATTCGGTTTTATGAATATCCAAAGCAGATGCAAGTGCGATGCGATGCGGTTGCGGTGCGGTGCGATGCGATGCGGTGATGCGAGCAGGTCGATACTGTCTCCTCCTTGATCTAGTGACTCAACGCGATACGATGGCCTATTTCCCAGCGCGGTAGTTCGTGAACATGGTATGCATGCGATCGCGCTGCAACGGCGTGAAACCCGTGTAACTAGCACACCAACTCATCAGATGCCCGATCTCAACCCGACTCCCCTCCGTCGCACATGCCTCGACGCCCCGAAGGACAAACGAGAAGGACACAAAGGACTGGGACAAAGGGAGCACTCACCAGCGATCGCTCGAATAATCCATATAATTATGAATCGCATCCAGCCCGGCACTCGTCGGACAACTATCCTTGACCGTCGGACACCCGCTCGTGGCCGTGCTCTGCTGCGGCGTATCGGCAATCATATCACCCTGATCGGTCGGATCGCACGTGTAGTCCTGGAAGGTGTGTAACAGGCCAAACCAATGGCCGACCTCGTGGACGGCCGTCATGCCCTGCGTGTAGCCGAAGACGTTGCCGCCCGGCAGGCTGCCGGCGAGGACGTTGCAGCCGTCCTGGACGTAATACTTTGGCGGCGTCGTCGCCGTCACCCAGGTGGCGGGCAGCGAGCAGTAGCCGAGCAGCATGGTGCCGGGGGCGCCGGGGATGGAGGAGGGCGAGGAGAGGTTGGTCTGCAGGTAGATGTTCAGGTCGGCGTAGGTGCCGTTGCGCAGGGCGCTCTTCATGCCGGCGTCGTCGGCGTCCGTGGCCCAGGCGTCGTTGACGCTAAAGTCCATGCCCCCGAAGCGGAAGAAGATGTTGTATGGGTAGTAGGCGTTGGAGAGGTTGGCGAACTGTGGGGATGGGTGTGTCAGTCAAAGCCTTCTTGGCGGTGCTTCTTCTCCCCAAATCCCGCTCTTGCGATCAGTGTGTTTGAAAAGGGAGGGAAGGATGGGCAGACCTGTTGGTAGATCATGGTCTTGTTGACAAAGTTCTTCTGATCATTCGTGCTGACGACGTGGAAGAAGACCTTGACGTCGATGGGGCTGTTGTTGTCTTGCGTGGTGACGTTTGTCGTGTTGACGAGTGCTGTCCGGCCTCGAATGCGATGAGTGCCTTTGTGCAGCTTCATATGCGCGTCGTAGAGCTCAGGGCTCGGCGGTCCGGTGCCGCATCCTCGCTGAGGGATCTGTTGCTCGGCGGCAACGGTGACGGTCAAGAAGAGGAAGGCGGCCAACAGCGCGCCGAGCGGACGGACGAGATTGAAAGCCTTCATGCTGGCAGTTATCTCCTGGGGTGAATATTGAGGTTGGATTTGAGAATTATATCTATATAATCTGTGCTCAACGACGGGGCTTCCTGTAAGGTCTAGATTAGGGCTAGCCGGGAGTCAGACCGTCGGCTGTCGGGATCACGACTCGTGGGAGCTATGAAAAGAAAGACTGTCGATCGCGCAATCATCTCCTTTTATACACTAGCATTCTACTGTGCGATCTCGAACAGTTGTTGGTCTCCGTAAAGCCATTATTCGATCGGTTAGACTGACGTAGACGAACTCAATAGTTGATTCAACGGCCTTGACGGCCCAGACCTATTTGTCAGTAACAACGGCTTATGAAGGGATGTGGTGCCGTTGTGATGCGGGGGAGATTTGCTTGTGGGAGATGGCCGCAAGCGGTCATGGCTGAACACCTCAACAAAGACCACGGTCGATCTAGACGGAAAGTGCTCCGATGGTGGGATCACCGAATGTTTGCAGGGTTGAGATCATAATGTAACTCAGTGGACTTGATTCCAGACTATAGCAGACCGTCATGCGAAGGCATTTCCCCAATACGCCTTTACACCAAAAAACAAATAAGACCGCTCCAGAGAAAATTGAAAATATACTCAAGCGGTGTCGTTGCCAGATCTGTGGTCCCTCCCCGTCGCAGTAGCACTACTTGGCTGGTCGTTGTTCCATGTAAGGTACGTGTGGTCGCCGAGTTTCCTGGAACAAGGCGTTAGCACGTGACTACAAAGCACTGTTTCCTCCTGCTGAGATGAGCCCACCTTGGCTTGATGAGATGCGTGGCGGTAAACAAGAACCCGAGTACAATGCATATACCTCCAACCACTACGTATGCGATCCCTAGAAACGGGTTCTTGCCTCCCATCACGGTCCGGGTGGAGATGACAATTGATTTCGTGCCCCCATAGACCGTAACGGGGAAATCTGCTTTGACATCAGTACATGTGGTCGCCATCCAAAATCGATGATGCGTACTGAGACCAATGTTGACCTGATACATGCCGCTTGCCATGCTTTCATTGTCGTTCCTTAGCGCTAGTTTGCTAAATGTCGGCAACCCGGCAGTCCTCATCCAGACCTGGAACTCTTCATCCTCCTCCAAGTTTGGCGGAGGATGGTCCTCGGTGTATCCGTGTGGCCATCTCTGCACCCAATTCGGTGGTACCGCAATCTCATCGACTTTGTATTTGGTCGGACCGTAAAGGGACTTGTCGCTCTCCCAGGCTATACCTTTATTTGTCATGGGATAGGTCTGGTTGTTTGCACTTCCTACCCTGATGGGGCTGCTAAAGGTATCGTTGAACAGCGAATTGGCGATCAAGCCGCAAGGATAATAAGGCCTTCCGTCGGCAGCGAGACGTAGTGGAGTACAAGAGCCTTTATCGATTGTGGTATTTGATACCGCATCTCCTTGCAGTTGGCTGGTGTCTAACGATTTGACGTATCTCCGGTGATTCTGGTAAAAGTTGGTCAGACGGTAATAGAAGAGGACCGGCGGCCCGATAACCTCGGGTATGTTGAAAGTCAATGAGCAGATAGTGGTATTGACATCAGCACCCGGTCCGTAGTGGACCATGGTAGTGTTCTGTCTCCACATCGGTCGTGGGCTGTTGGTGCTGTTCGAAGATTTGAAGAAGGCCTTCACTTTATTGTCGGGTATCGGCTGGAAATCAGAGGCGTTGTTGCCTTTTGGTGCCGATTTCGCACAGTCCGAGTAATCTATCACTAGTTCCTGGACCTGAAGAGCACAACGACTGTTAAGCCTTAACCCTTTTAGAGTAGCGGATCGAAGGGCGCTGGTGTTGTACTGACCTGTGCGCTGGCGTAGAGCAACAATCCACCGATAGGGGCGAATATAATCCCAATTGCGAAGAATAGAGGAAGGACGGTTTTGGGGGTAAGGATGGGCCTGAACATGAGTGTCAGGTTGGCGGTGATCGCTGGCTCTCTGGCTCTCTGTGTAGACGACTTACTGCCATGCCTTCAATCGCTGCTGCCGAAAAGCAGTATCTGTAGGTGCAGTGAGAACTCGTCACAGGCAACGTGCTTTCACAGACGTGGAAGAGGACAACGTGTGGTGAACGTACTCGCTGGTCTCCGGCTCTTCGCCTTTTTCTCTCCCGGCTTATGCTGATCCTGATCGTCTGCCATCTCCGGATTCATTGTCTGAGTCTGCGACATTGTGTCGCATCGATGTGGTGTTTCTTTCGAGCGGGTCCAGCAGCGGTTGTTCAGTAAGTCTGGTCGAGGACCTTACGTATCTTAGTATCTTACCGTAGCTCGTTCGGTGATGACAACTTGCCGGGGCCGTTCGGAGTTGCGCTAGAGGTGGATGATCAAAGCAAGTTAGGCTCATGTCACATGTCACATAAGGCTGTCGCTTAGCTGCGGCTGATCAACCCGCAGCAGCTGCGCCAGTGTCTATCCTTAGCATTCTACCTTACCGCTCAGGTAATTCTTACCGTTTGAATTGATTACAGAGTCGTTGGTAGACCAATATATGCAGGTTGTTTGCGTTGGTATGGGGCATATTATTGCGACACGATTTCACTCTCACCTGCAGCTACTGCGTCATCAGGCCAGAGGTGCTTGACCGTTTATTGTTCAAATTGTAGCTAACGATCCTAGCTAGTAGTCGAGAAGGTCACGCTTGAACGTGCTTTCTTCGATCTTCATCCATTCTGGAGTTGTGTAAAGCCAAGCCTCTGCTCGGACCGGGGGTATCTGAGGGGAGTGTCATCGTGCCGATAACTCCGTGAGCCTAACCGCTAAACAATCCACCATGACCCCAATGCGAGAGCCATAAGACACCAAAGGCAGAAACCATTATCATTCTAAGCCGTAGAGGACCCCCCCAGCGTCACCAGAGAAACCAGCAATGCCTGCTTACTGGAATCAAACCAACCATGCCAGGATGACCCGATGAGATGACCCCAATTGCAAGGAAAATGCCCGTGTCAGAGCCACGATAGATTCAAAGGAAATTTCGATGCCTGTCGTAGCTTGCGATTGTAGCGATAGCAAAAAAAAAAAATCGTGCCTCTTGCACGCAATAGGATCCAGCATCAAGAACTCTGATCTCATCGGAGATACTGTTCGAAAAACTCGCGCTTGAACCAGCCGACCCGCTCGTAGGCTGTCCAGAGTTTGCTGGCTTTGTTGACGTCGATCTTACAGGCCTGCTGAGCGTCCGTCTTCCGGAACTCCTTTCCGATGCGGAGTGCGTGAAGTCGGGCCTCGAAGATCCTCCTCTTACTGCAAAGGTAAGTGGCACCGGACAGCCGCAGCGTAGATGCCAAGTGAACCTCCGCCTCGTGGAGCATATGAATGTCCGGATCGTTGGACAGGTCGAGTAACTTTCCAGCCCATTCGGCTTTGAGCGCTCTGGGATTGTTCTTAGGTAGCGTTGCGGTGGGTGGGCAGTAGTCCGGAAGCGATCTGTAGTCGGAATCATCTCGGTTTGCACCGATGACGCGGACCTTTGGAGACGTGACGGTAGCAGCGTCGAATGTATCAAGCACTTTAGCTCTCGGCGTCGTTTTGGGTGTTCCACGTCTGACTCTGGGAGCGCGGGGGGCTTGAAGAGTCAGAGGCTTCTTCTTGATGGAACGGGGAGGAGCTGGAGCAAGGGTGGCAAGAACTCGTGAGGGTGTCGTGGTGGGTGCCTTGCGGACCCGCTTAGCGTCGCTGAACCGCTCATCGAGAATATCCCGCTCCCTCTTCAACCATGCCCCAGGATTCCGGTTGTAGCCTCGTGAGACGATCGGGACGCAAGCGAGGGCTAGTAGGTACTCTTCGCGAGTCGGCTGATTGACGCTCTCTCGGAATTGAAACATATGAGATGCCATGTGCTTCGTGATGAGCGCATCTGCGTTCGGCGAGTTTTGTCCCGTTGGAAAGAGAGGTTCTTCCGCCGTCATCTCGATATCAGGCTCGCTCGAAGGATAGAGAAGTGGATCCTTCATCGTATCTTCCGTCTTTGTTACGCCCATCGTCTTCCCAGTTCCATCCTCTCCCTTGCGCCCGTGGTTGGGCCACGGTGATATGGGTGGCGATGGTAGCACTTCGGGCATGATCTGAGGTTGCGAGAGGCAATTGGAGATTGGTGGCAGTGTCAGGTCCGAAGTGAAGGAAGACTGCTCCGCAGCGGCGGGAGATCTGGACGTGCCCATGGTGGGGCTGAAACTTTCGTATGGCTTTGCCTCTGGAGGAGACATCAGAGTTGAGATCGATGGTAGGCGATTCATGTTGTTGTGTCGGTAAGAGGCGAACTTCGGGAGCGTAGGGTGATGTGTTGATTGCGAGATGGTGAGGTCGCAATCAATTGAGTTGGATGACGGTATTGTACTTCGAAGACGTGTTCAATTGCGATGGAAGTCAATGGAATGCTTCGTGCCCGTGGAAGTGGATTTGTCAGTCAATTACGTGCGCAAGGCCGAGCTGTGGCAATAGCGGGTTTAGGACAATAAGACCGCAGCGGAAGGATGACCGTCCACGCGAGATTTGGAAAACGGGTTGATTAGAAGAGAAGAGAGTCTGTCGGATGAGTCAATTGAAATGGAAGGAATAGATTGGATCTGCGCAGCAGATATTGGTTTGTTCAAGAAGCCTGGAGTGAAGGGTTCGCCGAAAAGGCTACGTAAGTCGGGGGCGCGGTGGGTGTGTGTTGGCTATGTATATGAAGTGAAAGGAAGCGAAGTGCAGTGAAGGAAGTAAAGAGAGCGGTCAGGCTGCCAAAGGATTGTATGATTAGTTAAGGGAAATAGGCAACAAGAATGAATAAGGAATAAGAGGCCCTGTGACTGGGTGATGAACGCGAATGACTGCGTCAAGTGAGGCAAGGCAGTCAAGGTGGGACAAAGAAGGGTTGCTGAATGGTACAATACCAGGTAAGGTATCAGGTATTGTATGGTAAGTAAGCGCGTCAGGCAACCCAATAATAATTAATAAGACTCATCAATCATCCGTCAACAATAAGGTACAATACCTAGGTTGTATTAATTCAGGTATCGAACACAATAGAAACGCAAGGCAGAAGAGATCTGTCAGCTGATGCTAGTCAGTTCATTGGTCAATTAGCTCAATCGATTGCATGTAGTCAATGATGTGATTCAATTGGGAGTTGATGACCCATCCAACCCTCCGACAGAGAGTGAGTGAGTCGATTGCAAATGGTGGTCATCATCACTCTGGTCGTTGCGAGGAGCTGAGTCGGTAGAATGACTGAAAGTGGGTAGTGTGACTCAAACAAGAAAGGACCCCACGATTTCAGGTCACAGCCACTGAGCCACAAGACCTTACCTTAGCAGCTTACCTAGCTTAACCCCGGTACCAACAAGCAAGGTACCTTAAGTAGGTACAGGTACCTCATTGCTGGGCCTTGCCTTAGGCCATTCGGTTTAGCGTCATCGGGATACTTGCTATCCTCGTATTGTAGGTCTACTTGATATCTCCGTCATCATCGCAGATATAATCTTCATACAAACAACAGACGTTCGTATATCAACATCGGGAAAGATTACCTGCTTAGTAATGTCAATTGCTCCCCCGAATCAAATACAGAGTTGGGCCAATTTCAATCTGCAGGTTTTCCAACAAAAACCCAAGCCTGCCCTATCCAGAATCTCCGGCCTTGATTCTACTTCCAACACAGACCCTCTAACTTACGTGGCAACAAGAACTGGGCCCCTTGCGCGCATTGCCAATGCCTAAGGTACCCTTGCCTTACCCTGATCAGGCCAACATGCCATCTGGATCCAGTTACCAACTTTTTCCCGCCGTTCGATACGGACAAGTTTACCAGTAGATAACACGTGTCATCTGCCCCCATAGTGTAGAGTACTCGCCCAAGAGCCAAGAGACAAGCAACATCCAACCAAGATCAGCTGCGCCGTCCATTCGAGACATCCATCCACCACCCAAACATTTCCCTTACGAAAGGCCCCATTAGTCTCCATCCCAACTCGGCCAAGATGCCATCCGAACGAGTCAGCAATCGAGAGCACGAGCGCATCGTTCGATGATGATGCATTGCTCCGAGGCAAAGGTCCATTGTCTTCCTATTGATATCGAATTGACATCTGTGCCAATCTCAATTGATCCAAATCTACTTCCTCCCCCACCTTTCTGGACACAAAAGCCCGTCTCTTGTCCTACCTGACCGGAAACTCCTCCTGCCTACAGCCCGTGGTCTGCGAGGCCCCCTCCTCTGGTCTCGAGACGAGTCCATGACCTAACCCTTTACCTGTCGTCGTCGACAAACATCATCTCCCTCACCTCGTTCCTTCCGCGGTCCCGTAGAGCAATAGTAATGGTCTCACCATAATAACCCATACACTACCTACACATACCACGCTCAAAACGTGATCGCTTTTCAACAACTATATCTTCCGACCTCCGCATCACATGCCAGCCCCAAACGATGGCGTCAACGCCAGATGACCCTTCCTACCTCAAATCTAATCGCGGCCTTCGGAGCTGGTCTGTGTCCGAGAAAGGTTTCGGTTAGGGTACGGAGTGCAGGAGAGTGTGGCACATGACACCCCTACGCCACACCCATACCAACATCCCGCGGTCTCGTTTCGGACTAGGCCGCGTGTCGCGCGTCTGCCTGGGACGATTGGGAACAATGAGATACACGGTACGTATTCGGCTAGAACGAGTACGAGCGGCTCCGATCAGAAGGCCATGTCACGCAAAACACCAAGATCAGTGCGCATCCGCTGCGTTCCGCTTGATGGATGTGGTCGGTCAAGGGAGCTATTTCTGATGCACAGTCACGAATGTAGGTATACGAGGATTAGCAGATCAACCGCTCAGTCTACAATAAGTGGGAATATCACCGTGTTTGAGAAGCGCAGATCCCGCCTGACCTAGTGTAGTTGCCTCGGTTTAAGGGCAAGGGTAGGGTAACTTAGATACCTTCCCCTTACGGCGTCGAGAGCGTCGAGAGTTTCAAGACGGACTGTGCAGACGATGTTCGTTCGACTTGCTACTTTCTGCAACGGACATAGATCAGTTGATTCGGTGGGCAGATGACCGTGATGGTCAAGTTCCCTTCTCCGATATTTGGGAGCTACAGCTGCCTTTTTGGATATGACTTGCTTCATGCGGGAGTGTTTTTCTCTCGAATTGATCTTCCGAAAATTGGCAGAACAGAAGTCTAAGGTCTATGAAGTGTGTTTGCAAACCAGTGCAAAAGATATTACGGCCTATGTAGCTATTCAACAACATAGGAAAGCTCCTTGACATACCCTACCTCAACATTCGGTCATATGCTGAGCAGGCCGCCTTCACACCCCACAATGCTGTCTTTAAGCTGACATCAACCCAACCATCTGGATGATAGCACTTCTCAGTTGCGCTCGGCCATCGTGAATGACTTTTTCCCTCGTCTCTACAAGAGTCGTTTGTGCTTCTCCTTGCTTAAGGTCTTCTGCTTGTGCTGTTCGGCCTTCTTGTAGAATATACTACCGTCAAAGACACCCCTGACATCCTCCTTCCTCAAGATGCCGTCTTCCGGCCAGATGAGGAGGTAAGTGGCGAGCCCTACAACACCCACCGTCAGCCTTCCATCGAACCGAACAAGCCGTAATGGATAGTACCCACACTCAAAAAAAACCGCCCCCCACCCAAAGAAATCCAGCACAAGCGCCTGCCCCCTCCACGCCCTCCACAGCTCCTCCACCGTCAAGCCGCCCTTATTCTCCTTGTCGTACTTGGCGAAGAAATCCTCAAAGTTCTGCGGCCGAAAGCGGCCTTCGTTGTCGTAGCTCATGCTGTCGCTGCCATGCTTGGCCTTGTGCATGCGCTGCGTGTAGATGCGGAAGAAGGGGTCCGGGATGATAGTCGGCACGGTCGGGTAGCTGAGGAAGCCGTTGATGAGGAAGGTGGCGTACAGGCAGAGCGGGATGGACCAGCCGAAGGCGCGGAAGCCGGCGTACGTGTCATGGGGCCAGATGACGCCGTCGTGGTCGCGGTCAAAGTAGTCGACGTGCTGGACGACGACCTGGAAGTGAGATGGTCAGCGTTGGCTGTTATTGCTCTTCGGGATGACGGGAATGGAGTATTGTGCTAGAAGCACTGGAGGGTTCGGAGCTTACGGTTTGGTGTTGATGGTTCTTCGCCCAGTTGCGCTCGGTCGTGCCGTCCGGCTTCTCTCTCGTCGGCGCGATATTTGCACGGGCGGTTCCTGGGTCGACGAGGGCGTCGTTCTCCGACGGCACGTAAGGTCGGCGCTCAAGCGTCACCGGGTACTCCTTGATTGCAATCTTGTATGGCTTCTCGGGCTGATTAAGCGCCGCCTGAGCGTGATTGATAAGTGTTCCGCTCATCTTGGTCGTATGGGTGTGAATCTGTGGTGGTTTAATGAAGCTTGGGAAAGGAAGAATGTATATTCTGAGACGCAGAAATGCTACTTGATGGGCGTCGAGAATACGTTTGCCTCTAGATAGTAGATAGTGACCAGAAGAAAGGTCAGCATCTTGCCAGATAATGATGACGTGCAATTTGCGCACAACAACGCCTGCGAGAGCTGTTCTGACATGTGAATATCTGGTATCGGGTGCCGGCGAAACAACAGACCGTATGTTACTAGCCTAAATGGGTTACAGAGCTTCAGCCTTATGGAACGACTTTGAAAATGAAGCGATGTCAGATCTCTTTTGGTCTGGTTAGGCATCGCGAATCCAGGTGTCCTCTCTGCGAAGGCGATGAAGTCCAGACTCTGTGAATACTCTTCAATGCTTTCACATCGACTCTCTACTCGAGTACTATACATCTGTATATGTAAAAGTTTCGCATCCGAGGCTAATCGTTTATACAAACTCGAGCTATATCTACATACAATAGCCCACAAGACACATGATGCCTCAAGCTATCAGTATATGAAGCTTCTGGCTAAGGCCACAATGCGTTTGGCTCATCTGTGATGATGAACAGATCTGCCCACCGCAGGTAAGCACTTCAAGGTCACCACGCTGTGGAGATGCAAATGGCCAGGTGTTTAAGTAGAGACGCGCGATCCTACAAACTAGCCTTGATCTTTCCGCTCGTCGCCTCTTCCGCCAAGGCTTCCTCATATAATTTGTCTAAGTCGGCACGGAACTTCTTTGCGGTTTGTGGCCGCTTGAGTTTGAGTCTGACAGAGCGTTAGTACCAAGAGACATATAGCATCAGCCACAGCAATAGTTCACTCACGTTGGGGTAAGCAGTCCGTTCTCAATAGTGAACGGTTCCAGATACAGGTAGCAATTCCGGACCCTTTCATAGCCAGCAAACTTGTCCCTCTTGCCAATCTTGTCCAGCTCCTTGATAACTGCCTTGCGGATCCTCGGATCTCTACACGCTGCGCTGATCGCTTCCAAGTCTGTAGATTCGATCGTCTTCCCAAGGATTTTGCTAGCGAATGGAGCGAACGTATCCGGCTGTACGCCTAGGATTGCGACCAAAAAAGTCTGCACCGAATCACCATGCACGTAGGCTTGAGCGAGGGCGTTCAGTTTCGAGAGATACACATTTTCAATGCGTTCGGGGGAAATATATTCACCCTGGGCAAGCTTGAGAACGTTCTTTAGCCGGTCAATGATGGTGAAGCGGCCAAGGCTGTCGACGCTGCAGATGTCGCCTGTGCGGAACCAGCCATCTTCTAGAATCGCTTTGGCCGTCTCTTCGGGTGCATTGTAGTACTGAGAGAAGAGGGTATTGCCACGTATTAGAAGTTCTCCTCGGGGACAAGGACTGTCGGTGGTCAAGTAGTCCATGTCAGGAACATCCAGAAGACAACATTCCACCGCTGGCGTGATGCCACCACAGTTGCCCGCGGAAATGTCGCCTTCAGCCTGACAGAGACTGACCGCATATGTTTCCGTGAGACCATAACCCTGAAGAACGTCATTCCCGAACACAACCCGTAAAAATTGATGCAGTGTGGGATCTAGAGGCGCAGATCCGGATATCATAGCTTTGGTATTCTCTAAACCCAGCGCAGAGGTGACTTTGCGGCCCCATACTCGATCGTAAAAAGCATGCTTGTTGGTTGCTGTGCCGTGCGGTTGCCTGACAGCTGCAAGCTTGGTCCTAACCACATGCCTGCTCAGAGCGCCTTTGACCCCAGTTTGGTTCACAGTCCCCGCTCTTATCGCGCTGCCGAAGCGGTTGTAGAGCCTCGGTACGGAAGTAAAGACCGTTGGACGGAGTAACTTTAGATCATCCACCAGTTCTAAGATGTTACCATGAAAGTATCCAATGCGAACGCCTGCCCAGAGGGCGCCATGTTCGGTCATTCGCCCATATATATGTGCCAGTGGAAGGTACGAGCATATTGAATCGGCAGGCCCTTGTGGTAGGGTAACGAGGGAGCATGAGGCTGCTGCTACTGCGTTTGCGTGAGTGAGAACAACACCCTTAGGATTTCCTGTGGTGCCAGATGTATAGTTAATTGTGATGATGTCATCCGGTCGCGGCGGGTTGCTAGGTCTTTGCAGTGACTCTCCGAGGCGTTCGACGTTATCAACGTAATGTATGGTGACGCCCAGGTCAGAGGCCAGGTTACTGAGCAGGTCTCCCTTTGAAAGACCAGGCTGTTCGCCAGCATCGAGTGGGTCAAGTGAGACGATGATTTTGAGTGTTGGCAGTCGCGGTTTGAGTTTTAGCAGAGCTGGAATATGAGAGAGTGAGGTGACTACACAGGGGAGCGAGGCGTGGTTTATGATATATTCCGTGGTGTCAGGTCCAAGTGTATCGTAGATTGAAACCGTGTATAGGGATTGAGACATGCATGCAAGGTCTGTGGCAAGGAGTCAGTCAACGTCCTTCTAAACTTGGAAGACTGGCAGTGTGCTGCCCACCAGTGATCTGCCACTCCGGCCGATTCTGACACCAGAGTCCTACTCCGTACTTTTGGTCCACAATACCAGCTCTTTTGTGCAGCTCAACGAGGCCGGCTCCTAGGGCTGCACGTTTTTGTTGTACTGTTTGATAGTCTAGCCACATATATTGGCCAAAAGACTTTGTGGTCGAGTCGTATGGACGGTACCCTAGACATTTGTGGCGCGCATGTACCATTGCTGCGAAACGGTATCAGTATCGGATAGTATCAAGTGAGGAGTTGGTGAGGGTTACCAGATGCTTCGAACATCTCATGCACAGTGGTAATCTACCCATTAGACAGATCAGCATCTCAGGACCATCCCACCTAGGCAATCACGGAGACTGACCTTGGGGTCCAACGTCTTGAGTAGACCATCTTGGAACCTCCAGTGCCGATATACCTTACTCCGGCCCGGCTTCTCTGATCCAGGTAGGGCAACACTGTAAGATGAACCGACAGGTGGAGATCCACCGAGTTCTTTTGCGAATTTGAGGTAATCCATATTGAAACAGTTTATCGTGAGATGATTTACAACGAATGTAATCTACTGTTGAGAAAGTGGAAACAATATCAAATTGAACTAGAGCATGTCCAGGCTAATTCGAGGTAAATAAGGTAGCTTCTGATCACTCAATCTGTTTACTGACTGGTCTTAGATCAAAAGAAAGAAAGTCTGACCCAATAGACAGCTCTAGAATAACGCCAGGCATATCAAGGATACTGAAAGGCGACATGGACCTTACCTTACCTTATGTATGAGGCTCCCCATAAGGTATTCACAGCTGAAGCCCGCTGCCTGTCAGCTGCAAAGTGCACTACTGCCTGCAGGGTCAGACTTTCTTTTGATGCCTCGGCCCGCTCGGGGGTCAAGATCCTTCTCTCATACTAAGAATACGAAGATACTCGTAACGAAATTAGATTCAATCAGATGGACGTGCCAGCAGTGCCATTCTACTCGTAAAAATGGCTCGATTCAAGCCAAATTTTGTCGAATGACCTTCAGTACTCACACACATGTACCGAAGCGAACACTCGGGACCAGGAAGAGCCCAGAAGACGAACGCACTTGGCCAAACTGCCCGTGCTATAGATTGCTTACCTTACTCTTCGTGGCTTTTATTTCCATAGAGTTTCACATATGTAAAAACACTTGCATGCGAATGGCGTCCCCCGCCGACGCTACAGTGCGGCGATGTCCGAAGTCGCAAGGATGCCGTGTCACGCTTCGGACGCCACGTGTGTACGGCATCAAAGGCGTGGCCCTAAATCGGTGCCAATCAGATTTCGGTCTATGTACATAAGGTTGCTGATAGCTACAATAATCCACAGATCGAGGGAATCTAGGTAGCCCCACCCATCTTGGCCTCCCCATCGGTGGATCCCGTCTGCTCTTTGTTCCCTTCATCAGCCTTCGCATCAGCTTTGGCGGCCTTACTTGCGGCAAAAGACTGCTCGAAGTCGTAGATAATGTCATCAATGTGCTCGTTGCCGACCGAAATCCGGATGAGGTCTTCGGTCACACCGCTATTGATCTTTTCCTCATCCAAGAGCTGCTCGTGTGTTGTGGTCCACGGGTGGATGGCCAGCGTTTTGGAGTCACCGACGCTGTGGAACGGGAGATATCAGCATGAATTAGACCCAGAAGATTACATGGGAGCGCATACTTTGCGAGGTTCGAGATGAGCTTGAATCCATCGACAACCTGACTTCCGGCGTCCTGTCCACCCTTTACCCCGAAGGAGAGAACCCCGCCAAACCCTCTTGGTAAGTATTTCTTTGCCAGTTGATGGCTCTGGTGGCTCTCCAGTCCGGGATAGCTTACCCAGGCGACATGTTCGTTCTTCTCCAGCCATCTTGCCAATTGTAGCGCGTTCTGCGCATGCCTTTCGCAACGCAGACTGAGGGTCTCGAGTCCGAGCAAAAACTGTTGTGCAGCAAATGGACCCAACGCAGCCCCCAAGTCTCTCAAGATCTCCACGCGCACTCTGATCGCAAACGTTATTGGCCCGAACGTGTCCCAGAATTTCAGACCATGGTAACCGTCCGAGGGCTCATTGAATTGAGGGAAGCGTTTCGCGTTCTTGCCCCAGTCGAATTTACCGCTGTCAACCACGACGCCACCGATGGTGGTGCCGTGGCCACCTATCCATTTGGTTGCAGAGTGTACCACTATGTCCGCGCCGTGGTCGAAGGGCCGGCAAAAGTAACCACCAGCGCCGAAGGTATTATCGACCTTGTCTGGAGTCTTAGTATTGTCTTCTGCCGATTCCTTTTGGGGTAACAGATATACGTACGACCACTGGAACACCTGCATCATGCGCCACCTTGCATATAGCCTCAAAGTCGGGCACGTTATATCTTGGGTTCCCAATACTCTCCAGATACACCGCCTTCGTCTTCTCATCGATCAGATGCTTGAAGTCTTCCGGCTTATCCCCATTGACGAACTTGGTATTGATACCCAGCCTGGGGAAGAAAACCTTGAACTGATTGTAGGTGCCTCCGTACAAATTCGATGTGGACACGATATTGTCGCCGGCATGTGCGAGTGCAGCAATCGTCATGAACTGAGCTGCTTGCCCCGAAGAGGCTGCGACGGCTGCAACGCCGCCCTCCAGTGCTGCAATGCGCTTCTCGAACACATCCACCGTAGGCTGCGAGTCTTGTTAACCTAGGACGGCCGTCAAAGCGCCTGAGAGGTGGGGTTCCTCACGTTCATGATACGGCTGTAGATGTTGCCAAACTCCTTAAGGCCGAAAAGGCGGGCGCCATGAGCGGAGTCATTGAAGGTAAAGGACTAGACAAATATCAACAACACAGACGAAGAGCACTCCTACGATATATAAGCCCACCGTCGTCGCATAAATGGGTACAGCTCGTGCCTTTGTCGTAGGATCTGGGTCCTGACTGTAACCCTTCAAATTAGTATCATTCTGTTGCCGGCAGAACACCAACATACCCCGCGTGCAACTGCAGCGTCTCAAAGCGCGGTTGATGCTCCTGCGTAGACCCCATAGTGGATTAATCCTCAATAAATCTAATTAGAACCAGTCTAAGTATCAGAATAGCTGATTGTTCAGACGCATATCACTGGAATATCTCCGTTATGTAGTTGTTGCGGTTTGTGGAAGACCCCTCCATTTACAGGATATAAGGTTGTGCGCCAGAAGTTTGTTTTACTAGCTTCAGCTCGCACCGTTCCATTGGGGTATGGCGCCGTCACGCCATCGCTGTGTTTCCCCACATACGGTAGGTAAGGTACAGAGTTCCTAGTGATTGTGACAACATGATATGATTATAGGTGATGGGGGCTGGCGCCGAATGCCTCACGCTTGAGAACGCCTATCAAATCTGCCTTATCGATGACAATTCAAGACGGAGAACACGGAGTACAGAGTATGCGATGCAATGCAATGCAATACGAAAGGGCTTAAAGTACCTACTGAGAGGTTATCCGTCGACGCCGAAGGGCTTTTACGCTCTTTGACGCCTACACACTTATATTCATCGTCAACTAAATGAAGTCCAGGATTCAATACCCAGAGATGAGAAACCAGTTGGTTCACTTGTACTATGTGTGCTTCGAAATGTATTGTACAGAGTACTCATCTTGCTAGTACCTGCGTTTATTTACTCTCTGCTCTCAGCCTTGTTGTTTCATGCTTTCTGTAAGATGCGGGAGAGATTGGACCAGGTTAGATTAGATTGAAGCAGTGTTGTCCTACGACGCAAGGGCAGGATCTCATTATGTACAGACAAAAGGCACACAGAATTCACTCTGGCCGTCGCCTTCAGAGAATGCACACTCTGCCTGGCACTCTTGGGGGCTATGGCTACCTGGCTTTTGAGTCAACAAACTGGCTTCTTGATCTTTTGCGAACTAGTTATGCTGTTCCTCCCTATCATCCTTTTGGATAGTTCTTATATTCTTTTGGATGTGAAGTATAATTCAAAGGCGACTCGCGATCATCGCTGTCGGATCTCCTACAAGTGGACAAGGTCGATCGACAATAATCAGTCAAATATCAAACTCTCTCATGGCCTAGAATCCGGTTGAGAAAGGCATCCTTGAACTAAATAAAGGATTACCTCACTGCCAAACGAAGCAACCCGTCCTACTCCCTCAACCTTTCACTGTTTTTCCGATTTGACACTGACTGCTCTCATAGGGAAAGCAGCGACGTTCTCAATGGCTGAGATGTGGAGAGCCATTACAGCAAGGTTCTTTTGCAAGGTTCACGAGGATCCTTCAAGACAAGGCAGTAAGCTGTACCGACATTTGTGGACGATCGCAAATAATGACATCAAATCGTACAGAAGCCCAGAAGCACGCATGGAAGCCTTTCACATTACGTGCTCCTCTTCTCATGTCGATCAGCGTGGTAGCTGTCTCCCTCATCGCCATCATACAGGTCTTACACAACAAAAGCCAGCGAGATGGGGGTATTATATTGGCCGAGGATCTCGATAGTATCCCTTTCGGCCTTTTCTTCGCATATCAATATCTTCCAACGATCATCGCAGTTGGTCTTAGCATCGTTTGGGGCTGGGTTGACCTGGACACTAAACGTTTGGAACCATATTTTCAACTCTCAAAACCTGAAGGCGCTACAGCGGAAGAGTCCATATTGCTCGACTACCCTTTTGAGCTATTACCTGTCGCCCCATTTAGGGCTGCTAAGAGAAGGTCAGTCAAAGTTCTTTTCCGCTGCAACCTGCAATAACTGATAAGTCAGGCACTGGGCTGTTGTCTGTGCTGGGACTGCAATGATGATAACTTTCTGGGCGATTACACCACTCCAGAGCGGCATATTCGCGACAGATACCACCACACGCTCACTATCCACAACAATGATACAATCAAAGCAACTGCTTCCCTCACCGCTGAACTCTAAGTTTATGATTTCCGCATATGGAATCTTATGGCTTGGTGAGAGAATCCCACCATTTACGACTCGAAAATATGCTCTCGAACCCTTCGAGCCTCGGACACCAAATACTAGCATAGGTTTCAACCAATATTGGACATCCAAGACAACACTCTACAGTCTGGACCTTTCATGCCAACCTGCGTCCTTCACCATTAGCGATAAGTATACCGCAAACTGGTCTACTCAAGAAAACTGTACAATGCAAGGGCCAGTGTCGGACCTCCTGCCTCAACCCGGCTCGAACTTTGCAACCTACACAGGATCTTTCAGCCCTCTGAACCCTCCGAATAGTGGTTCCTGTCCCAGTTGGGAGCTATCATCATTCTTCGTCATCTGGGCCAAGAATTTCTCAACTTCTATGACTAACGCAACAGCACTGTTCTGCAAACCTAACTTTTATCTTCAGGAAGTCAATGCTACTGTATCTGCAACAAATCTCAGCATCTCGAAACTAGAATCCTCTGACCTTAGACAAGATCTGCCCCATACGAGGTTCAATACAACAGACTTCCTTTCCACAATCAGCATTCAGTACCCAAAAATTTCGGGCGGGGATGTTATGGAAAGAGAAATAGTTGAACAGGGCCCACGTCTTGTGAACATGAATTCAAGCGATTTTATGCCAAGAGTGGTTGAGTTTGCTGTTGCTGCCACTCAAAGGGCCCCTGAGTGGTATTTAGATCCCATTAATCTGTCCACAGCCCTGGAAAATGGATACCGACTTCTTTTCAGCCTAGCAGTCAATTATCTCATGACGGACGCTCCTTTAGAAAATCATCAAAGCCCAGGTACACTTTCGTACCAAATCAACGCTGTTGTCGTTGTTCCGGTTTTTGCAGTCATTGTACAAGCAGCCCTTAGCTTGTTGGCTGCGCTTGCGATGAGCTTGCTATGTATTTGTTGGAGCAGAACCAGTCAGCTGTCTGAAAATCCTGCCTCAATCTGCAGCGTGGCTGCGCTGGTGAGACAGAGTCCAGACCTACTCAAGCTCTTTGAGAATTGTGATGGGCTTGATGGAAAAAGGCTCAACGTGTTTCTGCGCGGGGACGCTGTTCGCTTTCATTTGACCAGTGAACAGGGCCTGAAGCGGAAGACGGTGATTCTAGAGATTCCCAATACAGGGACCAGACAGGTCCATATGAATGGGCACAAGGCTCCGGAGAACGTCTCTGCAAGTCCGGTCAGATCAGTCGCAATGGACCCTTGGGTTGGCGCTTGCTTCATACTGACACTTCTTTTGTCTATCGCTGCCTTGGCTTTTTGCAGTGTCCGAATTTGTCAATGGAATGGTGAGCCTCATAGACTAATTCAGCCCATTGATGAGGACCTTCTTTTTGACTCTGAGGACAGGTCTTCCTCGCCCTTCACAAAGTAACGTGATCCGACAAGTCTTGACAGCTTACCTACCGACGGCATTCGCAACGGCGCTCGAGGTCTTTTGGGTGTTTCTCGATCGACTTTTCTGCGTCATCCAGCCATTCAAGGAGTTCAAAAAGGGCAGAGCGACAGCTAAATCCTCAGTTAAGGCGAGGTACACTTCATTACCGCCGCAGCTGGTGTTTTTGCATGCTCTTCGGGCAAGGCACTTTCTGCTTGCCGTTGTTTGTGGGACAGCGAACCTTGCAAACCTGCTATCTATTGCTTTGGGTGGTCTGTTCAGAGAACAATTGGTTTGTGTAGAGCATGAGAAGGTGTTTACCCAGTCGATGACACCTTCAATACAAGGATCAATTCAGGAAGACTTTTCGAAATATGGCAGCTCCTACATCGATCACTTCTACATCGCAAGGGCAAATCTTTTCGATGGTACGCCTTTACCCCCATGGGTATCTACCAAGCAATTCTTTGTGCCTTTCGAGATAGAGGTGGATCAAGACCTTGAAAATAACAATACATACAAAGCAATGACTCAAGGCTTTGAACCAGAGCTGACATGTCATGGATTGCCTGGGTTTGAAGGTGCAGGCACCGTCAAATTCGGCTATAGAATCGACTACAATGAGCTTTTTGGAATTTACTACACAACAGAAGATGGGAGGACGATATATTGCCAACTTCCTTATATTTCCTCAGACCGGCCTCTCAAAGGTCCAGTGGCTTTGGAATATCTGTCACGTCCGGGCGATCTTGCTACGGACAATGAACCCTTTTGTGACACATTGCTTGTGGCTGGCTGGCTACGCGCTGATACAGAGGTTACAGGCCGCTCCGACGTAACCTACACTAAAAGCCAGACTGTCATAGCTTGCGAGCAGAAGATGAAGATAGCTCCATTCTACGTGACGGTTGACGCTGCTGGTCATGTACAAGAGAGCATCGTCATAGCTCCATTCAAATTCCACACGAACATAGACTTTCTCGATTTCTTGACCACGGTGTCGAGCTATGATGGATGGCATAATGATACCTTAGCAGCTAGCTGGCCGAGCTATCTTCTCAACACCTTGGCGAATTCGTCTATATTTACTGATCCTCGAGTGCCAGCCCCCGATCCCGCTAGAGCGATAGACCTTCTAACAGACCTCTATCAACGCCTCATTGCTATATTACTTGGACTACACACGCACGCACTAGTTCCAGCACCGAAAAACGTCACCATCGTTGGATCAAGACTCAGCCAGGAATACCGCATCTTCATGGACCCAACTATGTTCTGGATCTCGATCACCATTCTAAGCCTGGACGTCATCGTGGCCGTTGCGTATTACTATCATATGCGAGATCACTTCTTACCTAGAATGCCCACCTCTATCGCTTCTATCGTCGGCTTCATCTACGCCAGTCGCGCGCTCCAAACCGACCTTCACGACTCCTCAGCAGCTACTAAAGCGCAAAGATTTGGTTACGGGAGGTTTATCGGCGTGGACGGGAAGGCCCACATTGGGATTGAAAGGCACCCTTTTGTTGTGCCGATGGACTGTGGGATACCTAAACCTCCGTTCCGAAAGAGAGTCACGAGGAAACTTAGGAGATCATGGCTATCCAGGATGATGGGTCTGGCACCTGAGGGGGAGGAAGAGACATGGATTTAACACTAGCTTGGCTTTCTGGCTCTCACTCATTTCCTACGCAACCAAGAGGAGCACGAAGAATCTGAGCTCCTTGCGATTGGTCAGCTAGGGAGCACGAGAGTTGTTGGTAGTTCCCTATGACTCCGGACCCGTCATCCTTCTACACCCAAACGCCTGGCTTCAAATCCTGACAGCATCGAGGGGTTTTTGCGCCTGACCTTGCGTTCCTGTTACCACCATCTCCTTGGATCCTATCTTTCGCTTCCGCTGTCTTCCAAGCTCAAACTTTCACTGTGCAGGCTTCACTTGCGGTTTGGCCTTTCAACGCGTGATTTTCCGGGCGCTGGATTTCGCCCATGGCGAACTCTCCCATAAGTGCGCCGTCTAAAGTGCCTTGACACTACTGGGGCTGGCCCCAGAAAACGAGGGTGACGAGTTCTCATCGCTAGGTTGATCTTCGCGAACTACTTTCCGTAGCTGGGCTGAGCGGCATGTCAAGCAAAGTTGTCCATTTCCGGAGTAGGTTCTTGACGGCTTGGTCAGGGTCAACCCGCATCGCTTCCTCCGTTGTCTCCTTAGCCTCAGCGTTCACATTAAACTCAGTATTGTCGTTAACAGCCCTGTTCTTCATTGTCCGTCTTAGCTTTTGTGGTGAGCTTGTTTCGGTTGACGACATCTGCCGCGCCCATGTTGGTCGTGATGGCTGGATAGGAGAGCCTAGGGCCTTTATATTAGAAGATAGCATAGCGTTCACATTATTGCCAAGTTGGGTGTTCTTTCTTTTGCGTTCAGCAGATGGTGAAGTAATAGCTCTATCACTTGATGCTGTTGCTGAGGTGTTCGAAGCTGTGCCTGGTACAGGTTTTACGCATCCTGACCTCGGACCGGTTCTTAAGTCGTCAATGGGGTTAGCTCCAGCTGAGGTCCTTGCAAGAAAGTTAGAGGTGGTGGTTGCCACGGACAACCTCCGCTGGCAGGATGGTTCCATAAACGACGGGAGTGGCGATGGAGGTTGTTGATCGTCTCTTGAAAGGTATGACTGACCAGCAAAGTACTCAGAAGTAGGTGGGTAACAGCTGTCTGATGAGCAGAAGGGAGAATCATCCGAAGTTGTTGCTCCGTAAACTAAATCGGGTGCAAAGCCATGAGGCCCAGTGGGTACAGGCAGCTGTGATAAATCGTTCAAAGTGCTCATGGGCTGATTTACAAAGCCAGGTGGCGTGTTGTGTTCCACAATGGAGTATATTGACATTGCACTGGACGGCTGAGTGGCTGTTTCCAGCATCGTGTTGGGAGAGAGCGGCGGGACTGTGGTAGCCATGATGGTATGAGCAGCATCTGACTCAGTCATTGATACTTGACTCAAAGATTTTTCATGATGATAGCCCCTGGACTCTAAATTGTTGTGTCTTAGACTGTCACACTTCACTTTATGACTCTGACATGCATCGCAAGCCTGATTCATCATGTCAGCAACAAGTCAGATTCAACATGCTTGTCGTGCGCCATACTTGAGTGAACTGAACTTGTTTCTTCCTCTGAGGGTTGTATCCTCCCATGAAGGGGGAAGCATATGAAAAACTGCCTCCCAGATGGGTTGGTCCGGCGGTGATGGGTGGAGGAGCATAGTTCGCACCGGGGCCGGGCAGAGGTGGGACTTGCAACGGACCATGGTGGCCAGCCACGGGCATGCTGTGAGGGGCGGTCCCGTTCAGCTGTTGGGTCTCATGCGGATGGTATCCAGGCGGCGGCGGCGGCCCTTGGTGCTCCCCAGGATATTGCGGCGGGTAGTAGGGCGCTTCATGTGCGGCGGCAAAACCCAAAGGGCGTATATTGGTCAGCTGCGACACATCGTTCGGTGATCGAGGTGGAGTGGAGAAGCGGCGAGGCCTCGAGTGACAGTCAGCAACATCTAACAATGAGAGGCCTGAAGACATACTCTCTCTCCAAATGCCTAATCGGTATATCTGGATGAAGAATTGACTCATGACAACTAGAATTACTGCATTTGTATTGTGAAGAGTTGTGGTTGGGTTCATGCTGCCTACAGTGCTAGTGGTTAGTGGTTATACAACTGATGGAGTTGTGTCAGAAGGTGAGTTGTACCGGGTGAGCCCTCCTTCAGTTTTTGCTCCAGGTGATTCCAGGCCTTCATTCCAGTCCAACTTCTTCTTGGATCTTGTGCGGCTCAAGCGTTTGGTTGTACTTTCAAGCAGCGCTGAGGTGGGCATGTTGGTCTAGCCATGTCAATGTGAGTGTATATAACAAGGTCATGAAGCCGCATACCTCATCACATCCAGAATAATTACAATTAGCAGCTCTTTGACCCAGAGACTGGCTGACTTGGTACAACTTTGGCGTGGAATGAACTTGCTCAAGGCCTAAAACATCCTGCATATCATGGGTTCTTTGTTTCATATGAGACCATAGAATATCTTCGAAGATGTCTGGAAGCCAGCGATTGATAATCAAACGGTCATAGTTCTCCTGTATGAAAGTCAGTAAACTGATGGAACGGTCATCAAGGAATGCAGCCTAACCTTGTCGAATACAAAAGTAATTCCTTGGTTTTGTAAGGCCCTTAGGTCTACATCTGATTTGGAAATTTCTTGGGTAGTCTCGGTTCTTTCACCAAGAAGAGTATTACAGTTTGCCAACCTATTCATTGCCCAATGGACTTGTTCAGAAGACATGCCAAGCAGGCCCAAACAGTGTTCCAGGTGGACGAGCAACCAGTACTGCTGTTCCTCATGTTCTACAGGGCACCCTAGCTTGATGTTGTTCTCGATACGTTCAAGCTCCCATATCGCAACGTCAAGTTTCTTCACTGCAAGCTCTAGCTTATCCTGATTACCCCAGATGCGCCTTCGATGTCCCGAGGTTTCCTGCGAACCTGCGGCGTTCTCATCAGTAGCGGTGGTGCTGAATTTCGGATAAGTGAGTAGAGGGCCTTTCGAATCGCCATTGTAGTGCGTTGACCCTGCTCTCATGTTTATGTTTGGAGGAACCGGCGACGCTGGTGGCTCAGGCGCTGTGGTTGGCGTCAGAACATCCCCTTTAAAGGAGCTTCCCATCTGCTTGCCGGTAGGCGAGAGGTTCCATATCCCATGCGTAGCTATAAGTCCAGGACTCCAGATGTGCTCTGACCCAAGGTCCTCTGGACTCAGTCTTGTAGAGGTAGTAAGTTCTCGCAACTCGCCTGTGGCAGTCTCATTCGCGAGGACAAGACTCTTCAAGGATAATACATCGTCAGCATCATCGGACCGGTTACTAGTTTGTGGTCAGCAATGTGGATATGCAGGCAAAAATTGTAGCAATCGCTCCTACATTGAAGATGCATGTTTATCAGCATAGGTCAAGACGGCCAATTGTAAGGATATGGTTGACTTGAGAGATTCCAAGTTGCTTCGGAGCAGCTGAACCCTTCCCTTTCGAAAAACCCATAGAAATCGCTCCGCTTTGGGAATGGAAAGAGCGGCGTCAAAAGCTTTTGACTCTTTCGTTGTCCTTTTGAAGAGAATTTCCTCGATCTCCTTAAAGACGCCCTGACACTCCTCCACGATCATCCGACTCGTATCGTAAGCGTCACCACGGTAGATCTTTGACCCTTGGCCACGTTCAAGAGCCGAACCCAAGTCCTTCAGGACTTGGGCAAAAAGCGCAATCTCCTTAGCGATACGCTTCACATCTTGACTGGCGGATTTGACTGTTTGAGCAACGTTGTATAACGTGAGCGAAAGTTGCGCTCCGAATTGAGCGACCTGGAGGACCGACGCAATGGCTCCGAGCTCGGCCATTCTTTTTCTCGCATTGCTTGAAGTCCGCAACTCTGAGAGATCCAAATGCTTTTAACATGTTTGTTCAAAAGTAGATGGAAAAATAGTAGCTCACTCGGCCAAAATGCTGACTTAGGCACCAAGGAGGCGCAGCATGAGGCTGTTGTTCGAGGAGTCGCACAAAGGACACCTCAAAAACTCGTACTGATTCTGACAAGGTGCCATCATATAAGGTCTATGTAAGGGGAAGTGTCTGTGTATCATGATGTTCACACAGTTCGGGAAAGGGCACAATCAAGGGAGACCGAATTGGCAGGCTTTAACCCTGGTACTGCTCACTAAGCCCTTCTGCATTCACGGAAGCACTTCAACTATGGAGCTGTTTTTTAGTTTCCGGGCGGTCCATAATCGGCACACAAACAAAACGCTTCATCCCCACCAAAGATAACTACAATTTCAGACAGATAAATTGCAGTATAGAGGTTGATTGATTACCAAACATATCTAGGTTCAATGGTTGCAAGTTCGCCTATATATAGTACTTTCTTAATGCAAATTGAGACCTATACCATAGTACTCGTACATGTGTCAACACCATGGTCCTCGCTTATGGACCGCCCGGAACTAGATACATAGAACAATGTTGTGCTGGCCAACTCTACGATACCCTTCATACAATATTGATATTAGGTTTCTGTTAAGCTTTGCCATAACCAATCACTCTGATCCACAGAATGAGTAAGGAGTCTTCAACACAAAGACTCCTGTCACTCTATTCTTACACTGAGACCTGGTTGCGAGGTTTTGAGGTAGTCTAACTTGGCATTTGCGATCCTGTGTGCAGCTGCATATCAAGTCAGGATCATGACTATGGGACAAGCAGACTTCTCTAGGATGCCACGCGAGAAGAAAAAAAGGAAAAGAAAAGAGGCCAGGACAAGATACATAAATTGATGTTTTACTGACTCGGGACGAACAAGTTATTAGAGCTATATCGCTCCCAAAGACTTGGCCGGTCTGTATCGCAATATCGCAAGCAGCACCAACTCCTCCCTTAGTGTGAATATGGCACCTCGCCGTTCTCTCCCATGCGGACGCCGATAGCCGTGAACTCGTCCAAATCTTCGACATTAAGGCCGAGCAGGTCGTTGTGGAGACCCCGGCTAAACTGGTAGTCGCCGTCGCCGTTGGGGAAGAACATGCGACTGTAAAGCATCTTCGGAAAAGCCTTCATGTTGCCTTGCTGCAAGGCGGCCCGGCCATCCTTCCACCGCTGTTCGGCGGACTCGTGGGTGATGGTCCAATCGGCATCGGTGGTGCCCGTGACGCGCTTGACACTCTCAAACATGTCGCGCTGGCTAAGTCGGAAGCTCGAGATGTAGATGGAGCGGTTGCGGAACTGTGACAGCCTGGGCGAACGATCCGTCTCGTCGTCCGGGAGCTCCTTCAGACTCAGCAGACTGGCGATGGCTCGGCCGCACTGAGGCCAGGTGCTGGTGTTGATGGCCACGTTGCCGTCGTCGAACAAGACGAAGGAGCGCTTCTTGAAATTGAAGCCGTAACGATCCGGTCCGCCGCCCAGGCTAAACTCGTACCAGAAGTTGCAGACCAGCAGCAGGTACGAGCTGATGCCGAGGCTCTCGATCTCGGCGCAGATGCTGTCGCGGTTGTGGCTAAGCAAGCTGTCGTCGCACAGCGTGTTGTTGGCGGCATCATGGCCGAACCAGTTGGGCAGGACATACGGCACGCCGGCCTTGGCGGCCGCGCGCACGAGCTTGCTGATGGTGTCGCTCGGAGCCGCCACCGACATGGTGATGATTAGGACCTGCTGTCCCCGGAGCACCTCCACCAGTGCCACGTCGTCGTCGCCGCTGTAGTCGACGCGGGCAACCTGGACACCTTCGGGCAGCTTGCTGCTGCGGCGTGTGATAGCCGTCACGACATGCTTGCCGGTCTTGAGCAAGTGCTCTGCTATGTGCTTACCCACCTGGCCGCCGGCTTGTCACCAGTTACTGATGGCTGCCTTAATTTACACGCCGTGGCGTGGAAACTCGACATACCCCAACAATGGCCACCTTCTCGATGCGGTTGGAGAAGCCCTGAGGCTGATTCTTGCCATATCCCCCGGCCATGGTCGTCTTTGTGGTAAAGGCTAGAAAATCAGAGATAGTTCTTGTTGTACTGGATGGCCGTCTCGACGGGCGACTGCGTGGTAAACAGGCAGATATTTATATGCAGACAGCGAGCATGCTGTCCATCACACATCAGTGACCAAACTCGTCCCGCCAGGCGGTGCTCCATCTCAGGGTTGGCGTCCATTACCCGGCAGTGAACATATCGGCGTTAAACCGTCCCGGCGGTCTCAACTCGGAGTTATCGGTCTTACCTGAGCCGGACTAGGTGCGGTCTACCGAGTTACGGATTGCCTATCTCCAGCCCTGCCTTACAGTAGATAGAATTTAAAGGTTGTTACGGCCAAGCCAGGATGGGCTTAGGGTGAACTGATGCATACATGCAGGAGACATATATTCAGGGGATGTTTAGGCAGCAGTCATGTGATATCTCAACATGCTCAACAATGAGCTTGATGAGAAAGCTTGACAGATTGCATGAACAAGTCATCTTAACAGACTCAACAACAAGATCAATGAGCAGACTCAGTATATAGTCACAGTCATTTTTCTTATGAAAAAAATCATGTTCAACTTAAATAATCATCTAAGAGTTAAAGATCAGAACTGTTTCAGATCAGTTATTATATCAATAAGCACAACTCTTAGCTTTACATACTCAAGAAAGCTCAGATTAGAATATTACACTTTGAACACTCTTATGATATAATGAGTATGATGTCTGACACACAGAAGAATGTCTCAACTTTGTTTTTGAGACAAGTTCAGATGAACTTATCTCTATCATTTACTTCAGATAAAATGACAGCACAATCAGTAATGTCAGTTCTGATAATACAACTATCTGTGAATGCATTTAAGATACAGATATTGAATGTCTTTGATGAAGAGTGAGAAAAACTGTGAGTCTTTGTGACTAAACTCAATTTATATATTGAATTCAATCAGTCAAAGTTTCAAATCAATCAAGAGAAAACATTGTTTGCAACAATCTATCTTGTGAACACAGTCTTTAATTGAGTCAATCTCAAGCTGCATGAGTTTCTGAAAAAAAAGTATAAAGAATGCAACACAGATACAGAGTCTATGTTCAATGACTATGTATGATTTAAGAAAGAATTAAAAAAGACTTTTGAAGTAATTGATGAGAAAAGAGCAGCAAAGAGATGTAACATCCTGATCTGAGATTTCTTGAGTATGTAGAGCTAAGAGTTTGTACTTATTGATATAACAGCTGGTCTGAAACAGTTCTGATCTTTAACTCTTAGATAGTTATTTAAGTTGAATATGATCATTTTCATAAGAAAAATGATTCTACTATATAGATAGCTTGCTTGTTAGTTCTTGTTGATCTTGTTGTTGAGTGCATTGAGCACATTGAGTTCTCAGCTCACTCAGCTCATCATCTGCATGTTAAGCACAGCAAAATGTTACATAACTGCTGTTTAGCAGTCTCAACTGCACATCTTCTGTGTGTACACATCAGTCTATTTTAAGTTCATTCTGACTTGATCATAACACTATTCTTTTCTTCTCAGATGCTAATCTTCTAAAATTTATATAAGTGAGAGTATCTGCATTGCTCATTATCAGCAATGATGCTTTCTAAAAATTTCAATTGTCTGAGAATTGCAAAGAAAATTCAACTTGATGATGTCTTAATTCTGTTTCTCTGTGATTACTGTGTCTCTTGTGATTTTGATTGTTTTGTAATGAAATTTTGATTGAAATGTGATAAGTGTACTTGTTATGATTGTTTGTGTGTCAGTGTATTGTGAGAGTCTCTTGATCAAACTTGTCTTTTACTTTGAAAAGAAATAAGTAAAACAAACAGTGAACTGACAGTCAAGCACACTGAGCTTACTGTACTTTTCTTAAAAGTTGTATGTCTTTAAAAAATATTAAATCAAATAAATTGCTGTGCTTCACAGAAGATTGACTGTCTTGCTGCTGAGCTTAATAGTGATAATGATGAGATTGAGAATGAAGATTCTCAAATAATGTTGTAACTTATTGACTTCATATCATCATTCTTCTGAACTAATATTGACTTCTTTTCTCAAAATATTGAAGTGTTCTTGTGCAGTTTTTGAGATTTTTTCTTGATTTTCAAATATTTTCTGAAATATCATAATCTTTTCACTTAATGAGATAGTGAACTTTTCTGTTAATCATTTTCTTCTTTAAAATGTTTTTAACTTCATATTCTTTGTTGAGTTTGACAGATATTTTGTTGATTTAAAGTAATATGAACTGATTGTAATGCTGTAGCATGAATGTGTGAAATATTGAGTGTATTCTCATTTTCTTGAGTAAGTCTAGCTCATAACTTAATTTCTTGATGTTTCATATAATCTTAAATGATTCAATGCTCTTGTTCTTCAGCTTCTTGCTTTTTTTTTTTGTCTGTATGTTGTTTATTTTTAAATATATTTTCTTTTCTTTTTTGAATGATTTTGCTTCTGTTGTCTGTTTTATTTGCTGTTTAATTTATTTTGTTAGATCTTGATGCAGTTTTTTCATCTGTGCAATATCTAAAATTACTTTTTGACTCTGTGATTTGTGTTCTTTAAAATCTTGTTATATCTCTGAGTTGTAGTCATAGTTCACATAGAAAGATGTCTTTCTCATGATTTTGTTTCTTGTGTTGTTGTACACAAACTATGCTGTTGATAACAGTTGTATTCAGTTGTCTTGACTCTTGTTGACATAGTGTCTCAAGTACATTTTCACTGTTTAATTCATTCATTTGCTTTGTTCATCTGTCTGTGAGTGATATGCTGTTGACATCTTGTGTTTTATCTTGAGTTCTGCTGTAAGTGTCTCTCAAAATTTGCTCATAAACAGTTTGTCTCTGTTGATGATAAACTCTTTTAATAGTTTATAATTGTTAATCAATTCTTACAGTATTGTGTATGTCAATACTGATGCTGTTGTGATTTCTTTGAATGAAATGAACATTGTGTACTTGATCAATCTATTCACTATTGTTAATATACTGTTGAATCTCACTTTTCATACTGAGTTCTTTGACAGTGATAGTTTCATAATGAAGTTCATGATAACTGACTTTCATGATGCATCTAATGTGTTCAGTCACATTACTTTGTCATATTATTTTTCTCAATTGATCTTGTTTCTTCAGCATAAATTGCACACAGTGATCATTTTGATGATTCAATTTCTAAAATTGCTAATGTTGTGTCTTCTTTGCACTAGATTCTCAGTGTACTTAATTTCTAGATATTTATCAATCTTGCTGTAGTAATACATCTCAATAAGTTTTTTATTTATCAAGAGAGCTTGCTTCATCTTGTATATTGCTGCTAAGTTCTTTGTGAGAACTTCTTTGTCATCTTCACTTAAAATTTTGATGTGTATCATCTGTATTTTCTCATGATTGAGCTATCTACTCAAGATATTCACTTCATCATTCTCATTATTCTTCTTGTAATGAATCTGAAATTCATAGTCTGTCAACTGCTCTGCTCAATGAATCTGTTGTTGATTGAGTTGTTTTGTTGTTGTAAAGTTTCTCAGATTCTTGTGATCTGTATAGATCTGAATTGATTTGTTTGTTTTTGCAAAATAAGATCTTCAATTTTGTAGTGCTTTTACTATTGCAAGAAGTTCTTTATTATGAATCTCATATTTTTTCTTGAGTTCTGATAACTTTCTAAATTGATATGTTATGAATTTTTGTTGCTCATTCTTGATCTAATATAAACATGCTTTTATTGTGAAATCTGAAGCATTAGTTTTCAGTGTTTTCTTGTATGCTGAATTGAGTATTCTCAGATGTGCTGTTTTGTTAAGACTTTTCTTTAATATGTGAAATGCATTTTTCTGCTCTTGATCTCAATGTTATTCTTTGCTCTTGTGTGTCAAATGCATCAGTGATTTTGCAATTCTTGCATAATTTAATACAAACTTTTAATAATAATTCATTAACTCTAGAAAGATCTGTACTTTCTTGATCTGTTTTGATATTAATCAGTTTCTGACTGCTTCTGTCTTTTTTGAATTCTTTTTGATTTGTTTAGATTGAATTACATAGTTTAAAAACTTAATTTTCTTGATCTTGAATCTGCTTTTTGACTTTTTCACATACAAGACTCTTTTGTTAAGCTTTGTCAATATCTTGTGCACATACTTTCAGTACTTCTCAAGATCTTCTGAATATATCAGAATATTATTAAGATATGTAATCACAAAATCATTGAGATATTCTTTCAATATGTCATTAATCAATCTCTGAAAGATGACTGATGCATTTTTTAACTTAAATGACATGATGATGTACTTATAGTGTCTGTATTTTATGTGAAATGTTGTCTTTCATTTTTCATCTTCTTTCATTCTGACTTGATAATAGATGTTTTTAAGATCTAAGTTTGTGAATCACTTAGTCTTGTCTAGTTAATCTTGCAACTTTTTTATCAGTGATAGAAAATAATTATCTTAATGAGTTATTTCATTGAGTTGTCTGTAATCAACACATAATTATTTCTTGTCATTCTTCTTTAACATGAACAGAATTGAATATTCTACTGATGATTTTGATGATTTTATGAATTCTCTCTTAAGATTCTTGTCAAGATAAGTTTTAACTTTCTTGAGTTGATTCTTGCTCATTGAGTATAAAGATATTCACTTAGATTGTTTTCTGTTCAATAGTGATATTTTGTGATTTCATGACTTATGCTCTGATAAGCTCATTTCTGATTGTTTGAAAATTTTGTATGTGTTTTTAATTGTATATATTTCTTTTATAATTTAATCAATCTTCAGATTTCTTCTGCATAATCAGAATATCTCTAGCACTGTGTTGTATTTGATCAATCTCATAACATCAAATGTTATCTCTTGTGAATTTTCAAGAATTAAGACTTTCACACAGATTTTCTCATCAATTCTTTCAATAACTTCATTCATCATTTGTATGTTGAATGAACAGCACACTCATCATGTCTCTAATTTCAACATGTTAACTGTTTTCTGATTCATAATATTTCTGTTTGCTTCAGAATTTATTAATGTATTAATTTAATGTTTGTTGATCATAATCTTGATTCATATTTGATGATTATTGTCTTGTTTTTGAGACATTGCTAGCTTCTTGTTCTCTAGTCTTGTTGAGAAAGCTTTTTGTTTTTTGATTTACTTAATTGTTCAGCTCATCTTCAAAGTTCTTAAAATTATCTTGATTTTCTTTTGATCATGAGATTCACATACTTTAAATTGTGCTGCTCAACACATTTCTTTAAGTGTAGTCAGAGTTTGTACTGATTATACTTTATCTGCAACTAACTTTCAAAGACTCTTACTCTTTACAGAAATTCAGATAATATATATTTTTCACTGAAGATTCATTTGTTTTCATTTTGTGTGACATATTCTTCAGATAAGCATATCTTAATCTTGTGACTCTTAATTTTTCATACAAGAGATTCTGATATTGATTTCTTCATGACTGTTTGTATATCTCTCATTAGATCATCAAATTCTTTGTATATCTCTGCTTTTTGATTTTAAGTCTTTTGCTTTCTTTTCTGCATCACATTGCAGTCTGATGCTGTTTTTCTTTGAACACTTAGATCTCTCTTAATTTTTGCTCAATACTCTTTTGAGAATTCTGTCTCAGCATTGTTTGAACTTTCTTCTGTGAGTGTATTACTATTGAAAAATATTCAAGATTCATCAATTTGAAATTCATAATCATCAGTCTTCTCAATGTCATCTTCAAGAGCATTGTCTTCTTTCTCAACATTAAGAACTCTTTTCTTGATAAGAATAACTAATTCTTTTTTGTAAATTGATTAACTCATTGCATCATATCTGTTCTTTGTGTTCTTGCATAATTTCTGAGAATATTATCTGACTTCATCTTTTGTGCTCATGTGTACTCTGCATATGTTATTGTAACAGATTGTTCAACTGAGAGTGTTGTGCACTATGTGTGTATTCTTCTTGACTATCACTGCAATGTTTTTTCTTTTCATTTGAGATCTGTTGCATTCTTAGACAAGATGTTCAGATTTTTTGCAGTTATAATATATTTGTGTCTTGTTTTGCAGTGTTATCTGAGACTTAGTGAACTGCTTCAGCTGACATTCATACTTTGTTTATTTAGTCTTTCATGACTTTTGATGATGTTTCTTAATTATATTAAGGTTTATAAGATCTGTTTTTTTATGTCTTATTGATGAAATATATTGCTTCATTCATGATTAAAAGCTTTCTTCTTGATCTTCTATCATAGATGACATTTGATATTCTTTTTGTTTCATTTGTTGTTCTCACTGATGACTGTCAATGTTAATACTCAGATTAATTATTCTCTGAAGATTGTCTGATTGTTTTGTTTAAATTATTTTATCTTTGATGATCTCTCTCAATTCACAATAGTACTGATAAATAAGTGCTTCATTATCTCATTTAATAAGTGTTACTAATTGCTGAAACTCTGTGATGTATATTGCTGCTGATTTATTCTGTTGTAAGATGTAAATTTGTTTCTTGACTGTTCTTTCTTTGTTAATTACTTCAAAGACTCTTCTTAATTCTTTCTTGAATCATATGTAATCATTAAACATAAACTTCATATCTGTATTGTATTCTTCATACTTCTTTTCTAGAAACTTGTGCAGCTTGAGATCAACTCAATTAAAAGCTGTATTTATGAGATAGATTGTTGTGAACAGTGTCTTTTCTTGATTGATTTAAAACTTCAGTTAATTAAATTCAATGTACAGATTAAGTTTAGTCACAAAGACTTGCAGCTTCTCTTTCTTTTCATTAAAGATATCTGATATCTGTATCTTTGATGCACTCAGAAGTAGTTGTATAGTTTAAGTTGACATCATCATTGATTGTGTCATCATTCTACTCAGAGTAAATAGTAAAGATGAGTTTGTCTAAACTTGCTTCAAGAACAAAGTTAAAACATTTTTTTGTATGTCAGACATCATACTCATTATATTGCAAGAATATTTAAAATGTAATGTTCTGATCTGAGATTTCTTAAGTATGTAGAGTTAAGAATTTGTGCTTATTGATATAATAACTGGTCTGAAATGATTCTGATCTTTAACTTTTAAATAGTTATTTAAGTTGAACACAATTGTTTTCATAAGAAAAATAATTCTACTATATAGATAGTTTGCTTGTCAGCTCTTGCTGATCTTGCTGTTGAGTGTGTTGAGTGTGTTAAGTCTTCAGCTTGCTCAACTTATCATTTGTATGTTGAGCATAACAAGATGTCACATGACTGCTATTTAGCAGTCTTGACTGCACATCTCTTGCATGTACATGTCAGTCTGTTTTAAGTTCATTTTGACTTGATTGTAACAAGAAATGAGTTTACATCTTGAGACAGAGTAAATCAGTGACAGTATATGTCACAGAGTTTCAGCAGTTAGTGACACTCATTAAATGAAATAATGAAGCACTTATCTATCAGTACTATTGTGAATTGAAAAAGTTCATCAAAGACAAGATAGTCTGAGCAGAATGATCAGACAATCTTTAGAAAATGATTAATCTGAGTATCAATATTAATAGTTGTCAATGAAAATGACAGATGAAACAAAAAGAATATTGAATGTCATTTATGATAAAAGATCAAGAAGAAAGCTTCTGATCATGAATGAAGTGATATGTTTTATTGATAAGATATAGAGAAATAAATTCTATAAATTTCAACACAATTAAGAAGCATCATCAGAAGTCATAAAGAACTAAATAAACAGAGTATGAACATCAGTTAGAGTGATTCACTAAGTCTCAGATGATATTACAAAATGAGATATGAATGTGTTATAACTGCAGAAAACTCAAACATCTTGTCTGAGAATGCAACAGATCTCAAATAAAAAGAAAAAACATTGTAGTGACAGTTAAGAAGAATACACACATAGTGCATGACATTCTTAATTAAACAGTCTGTTACAATGACATATGCAGAATACACATAAGCACAAAAAACAGAGCTGAATGATATTCACAGAAGTCTAGAAGAAAGAACAAAGATAAATGCAATAGATCAGTTTACAAAAGAAAATTAGCTATTCTTATCAAGAAAGATGTTCTTGATGTCAAGATTGAAGAGATTAATACTTGAGAAACTCAGATAAAAGAAGACTACAGCAATAACACTTGACAAGCACTGAATTCAGATGCAGATCAGAAAGAAATCAATAAATGAAAAGTTAATATAAAACTGAAGACAGCATATCAGCACTCAGAGAATCAACATTAAGCAGTGAAAGAAGAAAAGCTTCAGTTTGAAGAGCTTGAGTAAGAGATGCAAGCTTGAAAACAGAAAGTGCAACACAAGAGTGTAAAAGAACAAAAAACATATGATCAACTAAAGAAGCTGATGATAGCTGTTAAAGATGAATGTCTCAGCAGTGACAACACAGTATTGTCAAAATTTCTTATTTAAAGAACAAAGAGTCACAAAGTCAAGATATGCTTATCTAAAGAATATATCATGTGAAATGAAGACAGATGAATCTTCAGTGAAGAATATATATCATTTGAATTTTTGCAAAGAGTAAAAGTCTTTGAGAGTCAATTGCAGATGAAATACAATCAGTATGAATTTCAACTACACTCAGAAAGACACATTGAGTGACACAGTCTAGAGTATGTAAATCTCATAATTGAAAGAAAACTCAGATGATTTCAAGAGCTTTAAAGATGAGTTGAACAATCAGATGAGTCAAAAAATAAAAAGCTTTCTTGATGAGATTAGAGAACAAGAAGCTAGTAGTGTCTCAAAAACAAGACAATGATCATTAAATATGAATCAAGATTACAATTAATGAACATTATATCAACATATTGATGAATTTCAAAGCAGATGATAACATTATGAACTGAAAAATAATCAATATGTTGAGATTAGTGACATGATGAGTGCACTGTTCATTCAACATACAAATGATAAATAAAGTCATCAAAAGAATTGATGAGAAAATTTGTGTGAAAGTCTCAATTCTTGAAAACTCACAGAAGATAATGTTCAATGTTATGAAATTAATTGAATACAATGCAGTACTGAGAATGTTCTGATTGCATGAAAGAAATTTAAGAATTAATTGAGTTACAAAAGAGATATATGCAATCAAAGACACATACAAGATTCTCAAACAATTAAAAATGAGCTTATCAGAGCATAAGTCATGAAATCATGAGATATTGCTATTGAATGAAAAGCAATCTAAGTGAATGTCAATTATACTCAATGAGTGAAGATCAACTCAAGAAAGTGAGAACTTATCTTGATGAGAATCTTAAAAGAAAATTCATAAAATCATTAAAGTCACTGACAGAATATCTAATTCTGTTTATATCAAAGAAGAATGACAAGAAACAACTATGTGTTGATTACAGACAACTCAACAAGATAACTCATCAAGATAATTATTCTCTATCACTGATAGAAGAGTTGCAAGACTGATTAAATAAAGCTAAATGATTCACAAGCTTAAATCTTAAAGACATCTACTATTAAGTCAGAACAAAAGAAGATAAAGAGTGAAAAACAGCATTTTGAACAAGATACAAACACTATGAATATATTGTCATATCATTTGAACTAAAAAATATTTCAATCATTTTTCAGAGATTGATTAATGATACATTAAGAGAGTATTTTGATGATTTCATAATCACATATCTTAATAACATTTTAATATACTCAGAAGATCTAGAGAAGCATCAAAGACATGTGTGTAAGATGTTAACAAAGCTTAACAAAAAAGTCTTGTACATGAAAAAGTCAAAAAGCAGATTTAAGATCAAGAAAGTTGAGTTTCTAGACTATGTAATTTGATCTAAACAAATCAAGAAGAATTCAAAGAAGATAAAAGCAGTCAGAAATTGATCAACATCAAAAAGAATCAAGAAAGTACAAGTTTTTCTAGAATTGATGAATTATTATTGAAAGTTTATATCAAACTATGCAAGAATTGCAAAATCACTAATGCATTTGACACACAAAAACAAAAAATAACATTGAGATAAAGAGCAGAAGAATGCATTTCATATATTAAAGAAAAGTTTTAGTGAAATGACACATCTGAGAATACTCAACTCAGTATATAAGAAAATACTGAAAACTGATGCTTCAGATTTCACAGTAAAAGTATGTTTATATTAAATTGAGAATGAACAACAAAGATTCATAATGTATCAATTTAAAAAGCTATCAGAATCTGAGAAAAGATATGAGATACATGACAAGAAACTTCTTGTGATAGTGAAAGCATCACAAAATTGAAAATTTTATCTTGCAAAAACAGACAAATCAATTTAAATCTATACAGATCACAAGAATCTGAGAAACTTTGCAATGATAAAGCAACTCAATCAACAACAAGTTTGTTGAACAAAGTAGTTGACAGACTATGAATTTCAGATTTATTACAAGAAAAATAATGAAAATAATGAAACAAATATCTTAAGCAGACAATCTGATCACAAAGATATACAGATAATATACATCAAAATTCTGAGCAAAGACAACAAAGAAGTTCTCACAAAAAACTTAGCAACAATGTACAAGATAAAGCAAGCTCTCTTGACAAACAAAGAACTCATAAAAATGTGTCATTACAGCAGAATCAATGAACATTTAAAAGTCAAATACACTGAGAATCTAGTGCAGAGAAGACATAAGATTAGCAATTTTAGAAATTGAATCATCAGAATGATTACTGTGTGTGACTTATGCTGAAGAAATAAGATTAATTGAAATAAACAATATGATGAAGTAACACAACTTGATGCATCAAGTGTGTCATGAAAATCAGTTATCATGAACTTCATTATTAAGTTATTATTGTCAAAAGATTCAGCATGAAAGATGAAATTCAATAGTATATTGATTATAGTAAACAGATTAATCAAGTACACAATGTTCATTTCATTCAAAGAAATCACAACAGCATCAATATTGACATACATCATACTACAAGAATTGATTAACAATCATGAACTATCAAAAGAATTTATCACTGATAAAGACAAGCTGTTTACAAGCAGATTTTGAAAAATGCTTACAGCAGAACTTGAAATAAAGCATAAAATGTCAATGACATATCACTCACAGATGAATAAACAAAGCAAATGAATGAATCAAACAGTAAAGACATACTTGAAACACTATGTCAACAGAAATCAGAATGACTGAGTACAACTGTTATTAATGACACAGTTTGTGTATGACTTTCAAGAAAAGTGCAGCAAGCTCAGTGTGCTTAACTGTCAATTTGCTGTTTGCTTTACTTATTTTTTTTTGAAGTGAAAGACAAGTTCTATTGAGAGACTTTCACAATACATTGACACATGAATAATCATGATGAGTACATTTATTGCATTTTGATCAAGATTTCATTACAAAACAATTAATGTCACAATGAACACAATAATCACAAGAGAACAGAGCAGACACATCATCAATTTGAATTTTCTTTGCAATTCTTAAACAATTTGAATTTTTAAAAAGCATTGTTGCTGATGACAGACAATGTGAATATTCTTACTTATATAGATTTTAGAAAACTAGCATCTGAGAAGAAAAAAATAGTGTTATGATCAAGTCAGAATGAACTTAAAATGAACTGATGCATACATGCAGAAGATGTATATTCAGAAAATGTTTAAACAGCAATCATGTGACATCTCAACATGCTTGACAGTGAGCTTGATGAGCAAACTTAATGAGTTGCATGAGTGAACTGTCTTGATGAGCTTAACAGTGAGATTGATGAGCAGACTCAGTATATAGTCACAGTTATTTCTCTTATGAAAAGAATTGTGTTCAACTTAAATAATCATTTAAGAATTAAAGATCAGAACTGTTTCAGATCAGTTATTATATCAATAAGCACAATTCTTAGTTCTACATACTTGAGAAAGCTCAGGTTAGAATGTTACAAAGATATAACAAGTATGATAAGATCTTGCAGAGCAGTGTCAAGTGTCTTTGTTCATAACTCAAAGAAGAAATCAACTTAGTTGTAAATTTTATGACCTATATCTATCTAAATAGCTATAACTCATTCATTTCTTTAACAATAAGCTATTTTATGGAACTGATTTTGATAACATGTCTGCTGTTGAAGAAAGTGTTTAGAACTTTTATTTTTGCTCTAAACTCATCCAAGTAAATCTACACTCAATCTCATCAAGACTTTGTGATGCAGTCTCACCAAGAACTATCTTATTCACTATCACTACCTTCATCAGAAGATATAACAATAGCCGTTCTTGCTGTAGCTTTCTGCTTTGCACTTAATTGCACTGTTTTGTGTACCTCTAACCCGGTGGGCAAATGAGCTGTGGACCTTTGCTGAGCCTTACTTCTCTTAAAATGTAGCGCACTTGTCTGCACATACTGATGGATATCTGAGGTGCTTGACCGCTGCTTTGCAGACTTCTGGATGGGTTGCTTGTCTAGGTGAGGCTGCTGGGTACTTTGGCTATGTTGCTCTGGTGGCCTTCCTTGATTTCTTTTTTCGGGACTAAGCCGGATGGGAAACTTTGTTTGCGACATATCTTCTTTCCCTGATTTCATGTTTCGAGCCCTAGCCAGCTGGTGTTGCACAGCAATAATTCTTTGCTCCGCAGGTTCCGCCCAAGAACCAGCCTTTGCAGCTAGAGCCCTTTGACCAGAATCTAGTTGCTGAGCCTGGTATTTTGGCAGTAGTGGTTCCGTTCTGGGGTCAGCCCCTTCCTCTCTGGCGTAGCTGGCATATGGGCCTCTATATTTAGGGCCTTGCCCTGCGCCCCAAAGTGGATGGATTACTATCTCATCATTGGTGACGAGCTCACGCGCTGCCTTAGCTGATGGGTTATCGTTATCTGGATTTACAGCATCGGATACCTCACTCACGCCAATTTCTCCTCTGGCATGCTGGTATTTGATTGGCTTTACATTGTCAAAGTCGTCATCAAATGGTATAACCGGTGCTGTCGATAGGATGTGGACCGACCCTCGAGCATCCCCAACTAGCAAATTGGTAGAATCCGGCGAAAATGCCCCACACATGACGCCTGCCTCGAACTGGGCTACATCCCGAACATGGACATCCTCCGGTGCCAGTTTGATGTTCCACATTTTGATCATGCCGTCCGATGAGCCAGTATAGAACTGGCTGCCAGAGTCGGCCCATGCAGTAAGCCGGATACCCGTATCTGACTGCTCTCGTGTCATGTCAGGCTTCATTGGAGCAATGGGAAGCCCATGCTCTAGCTGATGCACCACAGTGTCCGGTTTCCGGTAGTCCCAGACGTAGGTAACACCATCAGTGCACCCAGCAGTAACATACTGAGGGTCATTGGGACAGAAGGAGACATCATTGATGTCCAAAGCCGGGCATTCGAACTCAAGGCTACTCCACGACGTTTTAATGGGTTCGTAGATACGCACAGCGGAACGGCATGATTTGTCGGAGATGTAGCCCGCTCGAGGTACAGTACCTACAGCGAACACAGGGAGAGTCTGATGCCAGGCAACGTCAAAAACATTCTGCGCGCGGGGAACAACTTCGATAGGCTTTTCCGCAGTGAGATCCCACAGGCATAGATCACCCACCTTGCCGGGGTCATAGGAGTCATCTCTAACTTTTGACTCGGAAAACCCCGCCAGGAGGAGGTGTTCGCTGTTAGAACTGAGACCCCATTGCAAGCAGGACGGATATATTTCCTGTGCTGGGCTGGTCTGTGCTTTGAGAGACGATAATGCTGAGTGACCCAAGACGGAGCCATCGTCGGTCAACTTGTAAACGCGGATTGCATTGTGCACCAGTCGCGATCCAGTTGTTAGATGCTCGTTACTGTAACCAGATAGCGCCATGACCTCGACTTGAGCATCATGCAGAAGAGTGTTCGAACAACGCAATCGACCTTCGGTTGAGGTGTCCCACACTTTAACTGTCTCATCATAGCTTGCTGAGTACATGCGTTTTCCAGATGCTGAGAACTGGACGGATGTCACGCTCATATAGAGGTTTGGATCGCAGGCGTCATATGTGGCCTGGTTCGAGTTGGGCCCTGTTGCTGGTAGCGGACGATCAATCAGATGGTCAGGCAATTCCCAGATGGTGTTCTTCGGTAAGGAGCCATAGAGAAGATTGTTCGGCCGATTGTACATCATGCTGCTTTCATCTGTCTGTGCGGATGCGCCCGCCGCATATGACTGACCGTCAGGGGACCAAGCCAGAACCATAACGTCATTTGAAGCGCCAGTCCATGTTCTCCAAGGCTTCATACTATTGAATCTCCGGCTCCTCAGTCGAAACGATGTACCATCCACGTCAGACCAGCTAGATTTGCCCCCATGACCCATCTCTCGCAAGCGAAGAAGTGAAGAGCTTGATTGTGACGTAGAGTACGTCCTTGTTGGTGCAAGTAGAGTGCGATGTCTAACAATCTGCTCGCCCGCGAATGGAGATGGTGGTGATTGCTGGTTCGGTGCTGGGTGCCTAACAGCTCGAGCGTTTCTGGAGGGCTTCTTTCGGAAATATCCATTCATGGTATTCGCGGGGGCTGATGCTTGCATGAGAGTAGTTGAACGTCTGGTTCCTGGCACCGCATGGGAGATCGTTCCTCCTGTCTCCTCAGGCTCTTGATCCGCCTCGAACACAAGCTGGCTCGAATTCCGTTCGTTGGAGTTCGGAGGGCTATCGAGTCTCTCGCTAGTCCGGCTTGAACTGGGGAAGGAGGCTTTAAAACGACCGTCCCTAGTCCTCTTCCTTGGCCTGGTCGACTCCCCTGGTCCAACTAGAGACAGATCGACAAACCCCTGGACTTTTCTCTCAGACGTTCCTGCCAGATTCCGTTTCGATTCGGTACCGTAGGGAGTATTCTTCGCCATTTTTGCTCCTGGGGCTTGCGTTCGAAGTGTTCTCCTACCCACATTATTTGACCCAACGGGCTCGAGTGTACGCGCCAAAGTATCTCGATCCTGCTGGGACTCGTGTGAAGATTCGGTCAAGTTTCGCCTTGCTGGGCGCTTCAACACCGCATAGATCTCAGTTCCATATAACCATAGTGTTCGAGTGGCAGTTACTAACCATCTTCCTAGTCGTACGTTGATGTACACCTGACAGCGCGGATCGCTGAGAAGGGGCCTGGAGTAAACATGCGGGAGGAGCTTGGCGCGTAGCGGGTAGCGGAGCGAGCCGCTTCGTGATTCGTGCAGGTCGCCATGAAGCGACCTCGTCTGAAACGTCTTCGATGGTTAAGTCGTTAACCTGCTGCTTCGAGCTTTATTGAGATAGACTTAGCACATCAAATTCATGATTATTCAAATGCCTGAATGCTTAATTGAGGCTTATCAACTTTGAGTGACATGCTTTGAAGATGGTATTTCTGCAGTAGTGATCACAGAAGGCTACTTCTCAGAATGTATAGACTTACCGCTTCATAGCCACGTTCAGACACCGGCACTGTTGTCCAAAGTGTTCCAACCTCTAATTAGTGGCAGTGGTGAGTTGAGGGAAGAAAGATGGTTGTGGAGTAGGGTAGCTGTTCTGTAGAAGAGCGGCTTGAGAGTTTGTGTTATATTTTACATAAGGTAGGTGAATACAAAAGCTATCTGTCATTAACTAACACCTGACAACAGTGAATTGGTCGTATTTACACTATGCACCACCAACAATAGGGTAACCGTTTGAGATATCCCTCCAGACATACCCACCTAATATCCCCAACACCCACTAGCTGCGCGGTACGAAGTTCGCCGAAGGATTGCATCAGTTCGCGAAGGGTCCACGGCTGAACGCCCTTGGTACACCACAGTTCGAACCTTGACTTCACACTGAAATTGATCGTTCGAGTTCATTTGTGCCAGCGCGAAGTCAAACTGGAGATGTGGGCGTGGTCTACTTTGTCAGCAACCTTGCCCGCATCCTTCTTCGAGCCTGAATAGTCATCTCATATAGCGCATCCTTAAATGCGAATAGGAAAGCTGCGGTTATAACGCTCTGAGTCACTTTAGGTCCAATGCCTAGAAAGGATCATTTAGTCTGACCTTCTCAAGCGATTGCTAAGAATCTGAGAACCTACCCTTGTATAGCCCAGCCCAGCCCTCTTCTCGAATAATCCGGTTGAGACTCTGAACAATGTTGTCTTTTGGGCCGTCCTTACTGGCGACATGCATTCTGCTTTTGACCGTGATATAGGGGTACGTAATTGAGGTCGCCAAGAGCTTTCCAAAAGCACCGAGAAAGAAGGCATCCCGAGGCATGACCCTTCGTCGTTTCTCCACGGTATTCTTCATCTGCTCGAAGATGGTGTACTGGAGGATTGGATTTATCACGAGGACCAACGCCGGTAGGACTCCAGCAAAGAGGGCCGCTGGGCCTTCCTCGCGGATAAGTGCTAGGAGTGTGCCGATTGTTGATGGAGCTCTCTTTGGTTTCTCTGGGTCAGTGGATTCAGCTTTGCGCGCTGTCATCCGGGTATTGACCACCCAGATTGGGTTCGTAATAAGGACCGTAGCACTGCCAGCAAGTGCGCCAGCGATCATCGACTCTACAGTGGTGAGTCTCTTCGTCACACGACCAGCTTTGAGAGCTGCACGCTCAAAGCCAGCCCGAGTCCATTCGTACCCTTATCAGTAGACTGTAAGTTAGCAAACCATCACTGGTTGACCATCGGCCATATACCGCGGGAGCCAACGGGTATAACTAACAGTAGTAATAGACGAAGTTCGTAAGGGTAATGCCGAAGAGAGCAGAATCAAGGCCTGCGTATAGGCCGGTGATACCCTCCCGCTGAACGATCCGCCGGGCGGCATCAAGCGTCGAAGAATGGGCACGTTTAGATTCGACTTGCGCTCGGGTAGACAAGGTGATGAGTGGATAACTAAGACGAAATCGATCAGCGAATGTCACATTTGCAATCTGTAGTGATGTGGCATACGTCAAAGTCATAGACAGAAGCCCGCCCCCAGCACCAGCGAGAGCATGAGCAATGTTGTCGCTTTGCTGCGCAGCGCTGCTAGCTGGCACGGCGCCCTTAAGCGCCTGAGCAGTCGGTTCCCCGGAACGAGACATTTGCAGTTGATGATTGAAGGTGAGGCTTGATACTAGGGGAATCAAGTATTTGCGCCAGGTATGAGAATGCGGGGTGAGGGACGGGGGGGTGGTTCAAGCCGGCGGAGTGGGAGTACTATCGCGGGCGGCCGTTTCTCCTCAGAGAGATTTCAGATAACTGTACACGTATAGAACGGAGGAAAAGATGCTAATTTATGGAAGCAGAGTATCTATCAGCAACTTGAAGGCCGTTGAGAAATTGTTGGAGTTTGGTATCTGAAGGAGAGACTGAACCTCGGCATAACGTTATGTTTACGGAACGAGGAAGCACGAGGGCGGGTTGGATCCCAGTATTCACGTGACTCTACTTGTTGGTACCTCGATGACATGAACACCTTTCCATTCTTCGTTCAATTAAGGAACAAAACGCCAACCATCAATTGTCAATTTGCTTCACTTTACAACCATCATAAGAATAGTCATTTAGCTACATGTGCGCTTGTTTCAGAGGTGCGGCTTCTCAGCCCTATGTACTCTATCAAGCCAATGCACAAGCTCACGTCAATGCACAAGATAGCCACGAGGTTACGTCTGCCAACCTCAATCTATCAGCTGGAACAGAAAACACACTTGTCGACCATTCGGTGTTCTCACATCAATACCTCAATACTAGCCTCTGAAGCTTCATGCAACGCCCCCCTCAACCCGAGATTAGGGCACAACCCGTCCTGATGAACCAGTCTTTGAGTGCTTCCCTTAAAGACAACCAAACAGCTTTACGGCGTCCTAGATCTCGGATGACCAGAAATAATAAATAACCTCTGGAGAACTTCAGCGTCCGATACTATTAATCTTCCATAGCTGCTATTGATCCGTCTCTCGAACACCAAGATTTACCCGGCCCAGAAGGAACCAGTGCTCCATCCGGTATTTGTTCGTCCTTGGTTTCTTGCTCACTTCCTGAAGCGGACGTGATGAACCCTCGGGAGGCCTTGATGCAGTATGGAAACGAGAGCGGCCAGCACGTGGAATTTCCCGGTATCACAGCATCGGAGACTCGCAGCATCCCTGAGACTTCTTTGAAACATCTCAAACCATCAATTTCTACCGGGAGCCCCACAAACCGCCATTTGCCCCCACGCGAAATAACAGATCAGACCTTGGATGATGCATATGTTGCTTTCATCTTCTATTGTAATCCAGCCATCCCGATATCGACGGATTCAACCGAGCTCCGGAAGGTTCTGAGGACGCCTCCGAAGAGCGACGGCAAGAGCTTCAGTACTTTTACGTTGTTTGAATTGATACGAAAGCTTGAACATAAGGAGATTCGAACATGGACGCAGCTTGCTATACAGTTGGGCGTAGAGCCACCCTCGGCCGAGAAAAACCAGAGTGCTCAGAAAGTGCAACAGTATGCGGTCAGGTTAAAGGTCAGTTTCCGCTCATCGTCAACTTATCCCAGAAAGTGTCTCTTAGCATTGCGTACATATTCGAACAGCGGAATGCGACCGAGTTGTAGAACGCTTACATATTATAATAGAGGTGGATGAGAGCTATGCATGTTGATGCCTTCTTTGAGTACTGCCTGGGCAAACCTCATGCATATTACATCGAATTACCTGCTCAGCATGAGCCCTTTTCTGAAGAAGGGCGCGACGGCGTACTCATGGAGGAAGATCTATCTCTTCGTGCACTTCTGCCGGAGTGGAGGCCAAAGAGAGGTCGGCGAAAGGCAGAGGAAAGAGACCATGGGGGTCAAACTCCGGTTGCGACAGCGAAACGGCCACATCTGGATACATCGATGAACGAGTTCGACGAGTTCGACGGTCATCACTCTGCTTTATTTCCTCAAAGCGCGACACCATGGAGTGCACATCCGAACACCACAGGTGTTCAAGATTCGTGGGCCCCGTTTTCAGCCATGACCCCCGGTACGGTTACCACCGCAGAGACCAATACCCCTCACCCTAACACCGCACATCCAAGTGGACATCATTTCCGTTGGCGTATCAATACCCGGGAAGTCACGCCATCAACACCGTACCCTCAATCCGCTGTCCCTCTTGGTCATGATCGGGCGGCAAGAACTCCATTCGATGAACCTCAGTCTGCGATCACCCCTTCCTCAGTGACTAAAGCTCGAGCTCGGAGGCGTCACGGTCCAGCTGTGTCTTCCGCGTGGTCCAGTGGTGGTAATGTTGCCGGAGGTAAGGTCAGGGGAAGGCCACCAAGTAACCGTACAATTCGAGACGGGCCTTACTCAACGTTTCCAGCCAATCCGAACTCTAAAGAAGGACCCACAATGAATCTGGGGAACAGTACATCAACTTCAACTCCCATTGCTGGGAAAGGCGAGCTGCCAAGGTGTGAAACCCTAAGTCCTCGCCAGTCACCGAGAACAACTCTACAGCATCAGCCTTTGCAGACCAGACCGAGTAGGCTGCAGTTGCAGGTCCCACAACACGCCGGAGGGCCTGTTCGGTTGGCAACGCCTCCCACACTACTCGTTAATGGAGAGTACGGTCATTCAACTTCGGTATCCTCGACCAGACACGAACGCCGGTCCTCAGCTGACTTGTTCGATCAAGTTGAGGTGGGCGAAAGTATGAGCGAAGAGATGAATTGGCGGTCGGACGAACATCTAAACGAAGCGATCCGTGTCCCGCCCTTCGACTATCAAACTATCGCGAAGGCTTTTGCGGCCAGCTTGAAAAGGGGAAGCTTGGATGGAGGGGAGTCTTTGACTACAGAGGACGCGGATCGACTGGCAGAGAAGGTCATTGACCAGCTCCATTCGAATCAAGACATCACGCCACAGACGTCGCCTGGTAGGATGGTCGAGCATTACATAACATTATTAGGCTTGAATCAGACCATGGGCTTAAACGCATGGCCTCCCAGCTCCGAGAAGCACGTATCGGTGAAGCATGTCCGATCCGCAAGATATGCGGACCGGTGGCAACAGGCCCAATACAATGACAGCGGGCCACAACCGCAAAGCACGGGCGACAGTCTTAACCATCACGACGTTAAAGACCTTTATGAAGTCAGGTGGAATGTGATATATGGAGATCTTGTTGGCAGTTTTCAGTTCAAGGAGGCCGAACCAGAACATAACTCATTTGCCCCTCGGCACACTCTTCGCGAAAGTCCAGCTTACATTGATGGCCTTCCACGAGATCGGAGACACAGCCAGGGTACGGATGAATCAACGGACAGAGACGGTAGCAATGTCGATTGGAAGCGGAAGTGCCTTGAACTACAGAAGAAACTGAAAGAGAAGGAAGACGATCTTCAAGGTCTGCGACGGAGAGTTTTCGAAGCTGTTTTCTGACCTACATGTGCGATTCGCTGAATGGAACTCATGCCAGGCTCGCGTCAAACGCATTGCGGACGCTAGTTGAACCGCATAGACGGAACAAGGCTGCTTCGCACCGCTCAGCCCTTGACTGAGACAATATGACATCAGTCACGGCTCGTTTCCCTGTGATCCCCGACAACGGCTTGGACGTTATCACTTCGGCGTGACATCCCGTCTGCGTGAAACAGACCACAACGCGCCCTTCGATTGGGGGTGGTTCCCTAAGGATTCTAGCACCTATCTAACAGCAAGGATTCGGAAAGGTTTCAGTCCAGAAATATAGGGTGATAAAGACTGCATCGTCAATCGGCGCATTTCGGAGGATAATCAGAAAACGTTCCTGGTTGGCTAGGGGAAGCGAAATAAGCGGCTCAGGGTTGACTTACTTCTGCGGACGGTTGAATGTGCAAATCGCTGCCCAGTCGAGCAAAACGGGCATGGCTTTTCGCTTACTCGATACCTTGGTTCTCCACATGAAGAACAGTGGTCGAAGGTTCTCTGACCGCCCAATCCGGCTAATACGGACATTTCCGAAGTCAATCCTGTAGGTTGTCTTTGGCTTAACAGTTTTCCTTTCTATACCTTCAAATCTACGGCGTCGCCGCTGACTGCTGAGGCACATACTAGGTGCACGTTGACTGTCGGTCCTTGCGCACTGGGTTAAGCGCGCATGTCTGTCCGCCTCTCCCACAAGCTCGAACAAGAGCTCGATTACCAGCGCGCTGCCAATCCGTCAACGGCAGGCTACCAACACGGCCGGACCCATCATATGCAGGTCAGATTTATTGGCGAAAAGTAAGCGGACCCTGGCGAACGTTGCTGTCATTGGACACTACCCTTGCTAACTGTTCGCTTCCAACAGGAGAGCCTACACTGGTAGGCCTTAGGCATGCCGGCTTCTCCGATTTTGGACCTTAGTGCATAGATGGCCCTGTGATGAATAATGGAAGCATATTGGGTGAAGAAGAGGCTCTAACAAGGTGAACTTCAAGGGACCGTTGACACGTGTGACTGCGTTGCATTGGTACTGCTGCTCCTTGATCAACGGAAAGGGCAACCCGTGTTCGAAGCCAATCGACTCACGTATCACTTCGGAGCCCGTTTTTGGTTCAACGTTAGTCTCGGACCACCCGTGCTCGTAACCTCGTCATTGACCTTTTAGCCCTTGCACATGGTCGGTCTTCCAGAACGTGCCTATCATTGGAGGGATTTCGCACCCCCTGTCAGTGAGGAATACACAATACAGCTTTACAGGTTAGATTCATTACGCTAGTCATAGAAAAGAGATCGTTGTGTAGTAGTGTGAAGCTATCACTTTTTGGATATAGTGGGAGCTCATAGATATATGACGCTAGCTCTTTATGGCTGGAGCGTGCATACCTCAGTCACCCCTGTTTTTTTAGTAGGTGAGGACATATCCTCAGACGCGAGAAAAACAGGGGGTCAGTGAGGAAAGAATCGGGTTTAGCTGTACGAACTATGTACAGAACTAACCACATTTCTTCCTCACTTTTAGTGTACAAGGGGTGCGAAATCCCTCTATTAGTCCTCGGCCCCTCGGATGCTGATAAGGTAAGGCTGGTTTGAGAGACGCATAGGATGCATTTCATCGGCTACGCAGTCACTCGATTGGCGTGAAGGCCAGCCCCATACTCGTTGGCGTTGCCAACAAAGAGGTAGAAGGAACATTGTAGTCCCGCATTGGCTCGTTGTACAAGTACTTGAGTTGTCCCGAACACCGATCGGGCATATCGGAGGTTTGGCAGCCAAGGCTCAGATAAGTTGGTTACACCTATACCGATAAGGTACGAGGTATATCTAGAGCGGCAGAGAGGGTCCACCGTACCCGGAAGAATGTTGGCAATAGCACCTGATAACTTTTGCTGGCAGGCCAGTTGTTTGGTTGAACAACTTGAGCTTGAAGCGAGGGTTGCGGAGTGTTTCACGAAGATATAGCGAGAGAAAGGGCCTCTTCGCTTTGAGTGGTATGGTATCGTATAGAGGTACGGTTGGGCTTACTCACTCGTACTTCATGTGAAAGGGCTGGGGCAGTACCATTTCAGGTCGGCAGTTGAGCTTTGAAGGATCACTGTTGGTGCGGGGCCTTTGGGCTATGTTAAGCATTTATAGATAGGTACTTTGCGTACCTTAAGAATGAATGGCTGTGAAATTGGCTACTTTTCGCTGTTATATCTGTCGGCTGTTTTCGATGAGAGCTCAGAGTGAACTCGATCGGCCTTTTATTCTCACAACTGGTACCAACCTATGCTTACAGCAGTAAGATACGATCAAGTCTCACCATCCTTTTCATACCGGTAAGAATTTCCGAGACCAGCCCTTACCACATCAGCCCTAGGCTGTTTAGGACGCGCTAGCGCAGGAGCCTTATGCGAGATACCGTACCGCAAACTAGCCTAGCTTGCCATGTGTCCGAAATGCTCGAGTCAAAGTAACTGTCCGGTAAGATAAGAAATTCGGAGGTCACAGATCGGAGTTGCATTCGGTCTCCGATCCCACATGAACTTCTTCATGTGAAGTGTAAAGTATCAGATCAGCTTATGTCATTATTGTTTTTTTTCGGCGGCATATGGAATGTATGGAGGCCTATATACCCTGGTTGAGCCCGCACCGCAAGTATGGCTTCGAATGAATTTGTTTTGTCTGTTTGGCACTTTCGGGATCTGGAGAACAGGAATCGGAGGACTTTGATAGATTCAAGTTTCAAACCTATTGATCCAGTCAACGGAGCATACTTTCCTGGGGAGTTCCCTTGTGTACATTTTCCCTATCAATCAACACAATGCTCGTGGACCGGTTTCCCCTGCATATAGAGGAGGGGCAAGAGGAAGACCAGATCCTCTTCCCATCTTATCACGAAGCAGCCTACTTTGACCGGATAGTCAACGTACCAGCCTTGACGCCTGCCGGCGATCTCTCCACTGCCCTACCAGCCTTGAAGGGTATTTCAGAGACCAGCCTCCTCACAGAGCCTACGGCAACAGTGGTGGATGATACCGCCATTCGAAAGGAACCCATTGAACACGTGGACTACCTTTCCCATGACTGGACAGAGGACGACCTGTCGGCATCATGGAGGAGTATCGTCACGAAGCAGGCAGTCCACAACAACAGTCAGAGACTGGAGAATGCGTCATGGCGGGCATGGATGAAGGCAAAGTACGGACTGAAAACCCTCCCACCGGAGATTCTTGACTGGTGAGCGATATTTGTTCTTTGTCCAAGAGTATCTTGGCACTTAGCTAACTCGCCTCAAGGAAGAAGGATTCCGATGTGACTTGGTTGTACGGGCCCCTTCACAGAAAACACACCGATATCCAAGCACGGCCTTCATCATCTTCTGGAAGTAGCCAAGCGTCAACACCAGAAAGTTACCGGCTGCAACGACCGATCCTGAAGAAGAGAACCCTAGCCGAGGCCCTACTGCAGCGATCATTCAGCGCCTGCTCCATCTCGCAACAGACCCCTAGCACCCCTTCAACCCCGGAAGGGACCATGGCCTGCTCCACCAATCTTCCATCTGCCCTAGTCCGTCCCGGCCAATGCTACTCGGCCGTCTCGCTCAACACCCCATTCTCCGACATCCAATCCCCCGCCACAGCCGAAAGGCGGCGGATCCAATTCAACGACAGCGTCTCGCAATGCATCGCCCTGGATCTCACGCACGAGCCCGAAGACATGCAGCTCAGCTGCGCCATCTACGAAGAAGACGACTCCTCCTCCTCCACCTCCTCTGAAGATTCCTCCGAAGACGACACCACGAGCCTAACCCTCTCCCCCTCCTCGCTCTCCAGCATCCGCCGAAAACCCACACCCCCGACCCGCCCCTTCCTCGCGACCCGCAGCAAAACCATCGCCGTCCTCCCCTCGACGACGCTCAAAACCCACGAAGGCTCCGCCCCGCGACGCCCGTCGCTGAGCCGCGGGACGCCGTTCCGCGCCGAGCCGGAGCCCGAGGCCCTTTCGCGACCGACTGAGGTCCTGACGCCGTCGCGATACCTCTTCTGGGATGTAGACGAGGACGACGGCAAGTTGGCTGGTCTCGACTGGCAGACGGACGGTATTTCGACGTACGAGAATGCCAGCCGGGGCGTGGAGCTCGGGCCGACGCTGGTGGCGACGCCGCTGAATGCGTATGAAGCGTTCAAGGCGCAGCCGCAGGGGTATGGGACGTGTATGCATTACGACGAGGACGAGCATGCGCTTTTGCTGGAGCTGGGGTGTGTCTAGTAAGGGGAGAGGGGGGTCGGTGAAAGGGAAGGGTTTTGGGGTTTCGTTCGGCGTAGGATTAGGCGAGGAAGGGTGCGGTTGGGGGCGTTACTCTGTACGGGGTTGCAGATGGACAGACTTCGCTTTTCAGTGCTACCGGGCAGGTGGTTGGAGGGAGGAGGGTCTTCGCGTTGAAACTCTTGTACTTGCCGCTAGGTGGGTCGGGCGGGCTTGTTTGTGTGGGTTCGTTTGTTTGTACATAGGGGCGTTTTTGAGTCGATACCCAACCCCCTTCCCTACCTTGGAGCGAAGAATAGCCCTATTTTGGGAGTTTGGGATAAACCCTACGAGTTACTACAATCTCCCTGTGCCGCAAGAATTCGTTCTCTTGGACGTAGTCTTATCATAGACTGTGGAACATCACTTTAGCCGTGAGTTTCGCCGTCCCGTCAGTTTAGCCGGTGGGTTTGGCCGTGGTCTAAGCCATGCGAAGCCTAGAAGCAATACCTATGGCCTTCCACCAGTACCTTACAGGCTTTTGAGTTGTTGGTTTGAGAGACCATAAAGTTACTATCTGGCTAGGCTCAAGAACTATAGTACGCGAGTACTTTGTACAGCTATCAGTCGGCGACAAGCTATGAGTCGAGTGAGTAGAACATGTCGTTAAATAATGGCGTCTCAATTACACGTTCAAGTTGGGTGCTGTGTTACACTGCTACCATCTATTCCATCATCATCATCATCATGGGAAAGGTTCACATGGTATTTTGCACACTGTAGACACAGTTTGGATGGTGATTTCGGTATCGAATTTTGAATGTATGATGCGGTCATTTGAATCATTGAACCTTTGGTACTCACCCTTCGCCCGGGATGTTCGAGTCAATGATACTCGACGGACTTCGGCCGTGTCACTGGACACCATTCACTTGACAATATCGGCGAATTCACTTCAGATCTTTGAACGCCGGGTCCTTGGCTATGTATTCTTTCCAGGTGGTCAGAGGTTCATCGACAATCTACAGACAGACACAATATCAGCCGTGGGCGAGGAATGACGAGCCTGGCTTGAAGTGCCAGCCACCGACGTACAGACCGCAAAGAGAGAATTGAAGGAAGGAAATCTTACCGAGTGGCTTTCGTCCAACTTGGCACCACCGAAGTACCCGTACTCCGGCATCATGCGCATGTTCTGCAGCAACTCCTCCTGCACGAACTCCGGCGCGCCCGTCTGCGCCATTCCCTGCTTGAACGCATCATGTGAGATCTCAACGGCCTTGGCGCCCTTGCCGGCCTCGGGGTAGACTTCCTTGAACGTGTCGATGATCTCGTCGCAGGTGTGGTAAGCCGTCGCACCGTAGATTTGTTTGCCTAGCGTCTTTTCGCGGTTGAGTAAGATGCCCTTGACGAACTTGCCGGTGTCGTACTGTGGGGCGAAGACCGGGATGGGCGAGTTGGTGGGGATGGGGAGCGCGAAGGTCCAGGTGTGCGACTCTGGGTCCTGGCGCATCACCTGCCCGGGGATGTTGGGCATGTAGAAGCCCGCGAGGAAGAAGGAGGCGGGCACGTTGATGGAGCGGATGTACTCTTCGACGTCGGCTTTGCTGTCGAAGTGGTAGACTTTGGCGAGCTTGCCGCCGCTGACTGTGGGGTTCCGTCAGAAATGGCGAGTGGGTCGGAAAGGTTGAGGGGACGTACGTTTGGTGACGTTGAGGAGACTACTCCAGATTAAGTGCTGCACGCCTACTTCCTGTACAATAGGTTTAGCCCCAGCACGGAGCTTTCATGAGATAGTAATGTCTTCTGAAGTGTGGGTGTACCTTCGCAACGTCGGCAACATTCTTCCCTTGTTGTAGTTCAAGCTTCGCGTCCACCTTCTCCCAGTAATTCGTCACGGCATAGACGGCATAAGCTCCATGCAAAGCTTTGCGAAGGGAGTCTTTGTCTTCCAGGTCGGCCTGATTTTCGAGACACGGTCAGACTCGTGGATTCTCCTTTGAGCTAGGTCATAATTAAGGGAACCAGTAGAAATTAGTGGACGGACAGAGATGAGCTCGGCGCCTTGGTCAGCCAACTTCTTAGCACTTGGCTTTGTGGGGTCTCGCGTCACGGCTCGGATATGGAACAGCTCGGCAGCCTTGGGGTCGCTGAGGATGGACTTGACGACGGAGCCACCCTGAGAGCCAGTAGCTCCAAAGACGACGAGAACCTTCTTGGTTGCCATGAAAGGTCAATTGATGTGATACACAATGGATGGTCTGAGCTGAAGCAAAGAGGAAGGCAGTAGAGGGGGAATCCGTTGAGATGATTGAGAAGGAAGAGGCTCACATGGAATCCATCTGATATTAAAGCCCTTCCAAATGCAAATGTCACCTCATTTATTACCAATTGCCTTATAAGATAATGGCCATTGGCCCGGAGTTTAGGGGTTCTCGCATGCTGACATGATAGAGGTGGGGCAGCCTTTAAAAGATTCAGCCACAACCGGCGGGGCAGATACTACCTTATAGGTGCTGCAATAGTCAGGTATAGGTACAGTGTCCCCTTCAACGGTGCAAGTGATGTAGTCAGACTGCGGTATCACCTACGCTGGCAACGGATGGGCAGCTTGAGATTGGCCCTTTCTGGTTATCCAAGACAGGTTTGTGGTACTGTAACCAAAGGATAGGAAGCACAAGTGTTTCCTTGCATGACTTGCATACGCAAGTGCGTCTAAGTTATAAAGATCGTAGCGTACTTATTGGCTATATACATAGCGGTGTGCTGTCATGCTACCCTACCGTTGCTCTGAGATTCTCGCAGTGATGAAGCCAAATTCTCCCATATGTCCTTTCTAGTTCAGCCAGCCAGGTGATCCGTATTCAATTCCCCCCAAAACAACTGACAGCTCGTCAATTATCTGACTCAGGTCGTTCAGGTGGTTCATATAGATGCGGGGGGTTCCTCAAGGCGGTATTTGATGCACCCGGGGTGATTGTCTGAACTACTAAAGGAACCCTGCTCGGGAAGAGAGGCTTAAAGCTTGTCCAGCGAGTGGTGCAGTTTGTACAAGACACAATGTCCAGGATGTCTTGGCAACCAGGCGACAATTTGATCTGACCTTGCTCCCGCGAATGCGTCCTTTTTAACTCCCATAGGCCATGGAGCGCTGGTGATCGATTCCATGTTGCCATTGACCAGCTGGATATATGTTGTCCTGAGTGCGTTGGAGTTACTTCGGACCGGTAGTTTCGGCTGCTTGAGACGGGCGTGCCCTGCACTTGGTATATCCCTTTGCTTTCATGGCCTTCTCAATGATCTCCGGAGGACACATCAGTCCACACAACAATCCTAGCTCTCTCCAAGTGAGACTTCTTCCCTGCCTATCCCTGGTGGCCTCGGCTATCAATCTCCTCATCTCCTCCCTTGATACTAGTTGATTGCCGTCGTGGTCGTAAAATCCTTCACGGCGTACTTTGGGACAGTCGAGGACGGCTTGGATGGTGCTTTGAGGTAGGCCAGTTTCATGGGCGATTTGGCTTAGGTTCATGTTGGCATGGTCCACCATAACCTTGATCTCGACCCTAGTAGGTGTATCAACCTCCTCGATATCTGTTTGAGGCGGAGGAGTAGACATCATTATTATTAGTCGAAGGTGTTAAGTCAATTGCGTTGCGGTTGTTTACTTGAGGCCCTCGGGCTCTTCTCGTAGTAGCGAGTCCGTGCCCCCAAGTGTATTCACCCGGCGAATTACTAGAATCACCCCCGACTCAACAATATACCACTTGTTTCACCCCTAAATCAAGTTGTTTTCTCAATTCTCCCCCACCTGTCTCCCCCTACCTATTGACACCTATGATTTAGGCCCTCTATACCTAAACCCACACCTAAACTCATGTCTAAACCTGTGCCTAAACTCACACCTAAACTTACACCTAAACTCACGCCTAAACTCATACCTAAACTCATGTCTAAACTCACGCCTAATGCACACCTAAACTCATGCTAAACTCATGTCTAAACTCAAGTCAAAGATATGACTCCAGACATAACTTTAGGCACAACTTTGGGCAGGAAACTAGACAGGAAGATAAGCAAGAGTTTAGATGAAAGTAGATATGAATTTAGGTGTAGAGCGTCTAAATCATAGGTGTCAATAGGTAGGGGGAGACGGGTGGGGGAGAATTGAGAAAACAACTTGATTTAGGGGTGAAACGAGTGGTATATTGTTGAGTCGGGGGTGATTCTAGTAATTCGCCGGTATTCACCGCCTTCGAACTCGAAACATTCTGCTACGGAGCCCAAACACTGCATTATTGAGCGGCTCTGCATCACCAACAAGGTAACTCTTCTAATATAGTATACCTCGCTTTCTCAATAGCCTTGAGCCTCATGTTACCAGACGAACTACTTTTAGCTGCACTAAATTCACAGCTCCCCTGCCGCGAGCTTCAAATACGACAGCTTGCCTACCTGCTCTGCGTGAGATCCCACCGGTCCTCCTGACTTAGACTGGAATGTGCTGAAGCTCGTAGCCTAGCTTACCAAACCCATCCGTTCTTGTCACTTATGGCCTCGAAGCTACCGGCAAAAGCAGCATCGTCGAGTCCGTGCTCGAGGCCCTGGGTACCACATACGCGATTGTGAAGTCGCAGGAATGCGTTACGGCACGGCATCTCTTTGAGCGGACCATTGCAGCATGCGTCGATGCCATTGGCGCCGTACCAGGCGGACCTGTCAGCCGGGATGCGTATGGGAGATGTGAGAACATAAGCGCTCTGGTAGTGCAACTACAACTTCTCCTGGAAGGAAGACAGAAGTTCGTTCTTGTCCTCGACGGGATAGATCGCCAGCGGGAAGCACCGCCAACACTTCTCCCAGCCATTGCAAGGTTTGGAGAAATCGTATGTAGCACTCTTGTTGAAAGCATCTTGTAACCCTAACATTGCTGGTAGATACCTAATCTCACGGTCGTTCTGATCGTCACTGCTCCTCGTCCACGCTTTCTCCACACTACTGGTGTAACCCACATCCACTTCCCTCCTTACGACCGAACACAATCACTGGCGATAGTCGCCCGGTCCCCATTGCCCATCTTTCCGCCCTCTCCGTCCGAGCCGTCTCTCGACGAGGACAACACTCCATCTCCAGATCCCAACGATGAAGACTCGTCATGGCTGTGGAGTCGCTTCACCGGCGCTGTTTGGGATTCTCTCGCAAAAGCAGCCGCAAGAGATATAATAAGCTTCAGAGAGCTCTGTGAAAGATTATGGCAACCTTTCGTGCAGCCCATCATAGACGGGCACTACGGAACACGAGACTTCGCAAAGTTGATGGTGAAGACTCGAGCCCTGTTCCAAGGAGAGAGTGCGCTTGTCGAGAGTGTGGTTCCCAAAACTATAGACAATGACCAGAGAAGCAACATCGAAGGTAACTCCGCACCCGCTTGCCCTTTTCAACGACCTGCCGCATATTCCACCACCACCACAGACACTGATGAGGAATCCAGACACGCATGACCTCCCATATTACACCAAATACCTGATCCTAGCCTCCTACCTCGCCTCCTACAACCCCTCCCGCCAAGACCCCATCTTCTTCACCAAAGCGTCCGAAAAGAGGCGCCGCAAAAAAGGCGGCGGCACCATGGCCACCCCCTCCCGGCCCTCGAAGCGACAACACCGTAAGATCGAGCGCCGACTCCTCGGCCCGCAAGCCTTCATCCTCGAGCGCCTCCTAGCCATCTTCCACGCCATCCTGCCGCACCCGGTCGTCTCGACTGTGGACCTGATGACGCAGATCGCGACGTTGGCGTCGTTGCGCTTGTTGGTCAGGACGTCGGCGGGCGGAGACGTGTTGGAGGCGCAGGCGAAGTGGAGGGTCAACGTTGGGGCGGACTTTGTGGGCAATGTGGCGAGGAGCGTGGGGTTTGATGTGGAGAACTATCTGGCGGAATAGGAGGGTGTTTACCTAGGAACTTTGAAGAGCCGGAAGGTGGGGGACCATTTGGGAGGGGAAGAGAAGAACATGAAAAACAACGAAAAAGGGAAAGGTGGCTAATGCTTCATTCGGCCAGTCGCGCATGAGTAGATATGACCAGAATACAGACGCTTTGAGCACGACGGTGCTGAACCAAGACATTGTCGCTCTCCCTTCCCTCACGTCTGGGATAACTCTCTCGCTCAGAAGCCCTCGTCGTACCTTTCCTACGATATAGAACCCGCAATACTTGACTCCAACCTCCCACTCTCAGCCCACCTCTAACCAGATTCACACGGAGGGGTCGGTAGGAACTGCTTAAGGCAGAAGTTGGGTGACGTGAGATGCAAGGTAACAATGGGCAAAGTGACCTTGCACAGACGGCACTTCTTACCCTGTAGACAAAAGTGAAAGGGAGCATAATGCTCTGTCCTTGTGTGCCATTAAAAAGTAACTGTACAGTGCAAACGACTAGCTCAAAGCAAGGCCACCGGATCCGAGAGCATGATTCTATTTCCGAAATGCAAAACGTTAAGAAAAAGCCGCTTCGTTCGTCCCTCAAACCGGTGCTGTAAAACAAGCCTTCCGGGAAGGAAATACTCAATGCTTGGCCGTGACTTTCTCGCCGGTAAGTTTTTCGACCGCTTCCTTGGCCCTGTGGAGACGAAACGGTCAGTAAGCCATCACTCCAGGCCAGATGCTGGAAACTACTAACATATCACCCAACGCCACCATACAGATCGTCTGCCAGACGCCCAGACCGATGCGCGGCGTAACGCCCCTGTAAAGACCCTTGATGCCATTATTCGAGTAGATATACCTCAACGTCTTGCCGACCGTCAGATTGGCCGGGCGATTCGGATCGACCGTCTTGCTCTGCATCTCGACCCGGATGACCTCGATGGGCTGATTCCACGCGCTCAAGCCACCACCGAGGCCGCTGGCCAGGATCTTCTCCCACGAGCTGAGCTTGGTGCCCTCCTCTTTGCCCGAGACGCGACGGATGCCCGTCTCCGCGAGCCGCGAGAGGCCGAATCGCGACCCCCAGTTCGTCGTCTGGCGGATGGCGACGGCGTTGACGCCGCGGTTGATGCCGCGGATGCCTTCGCGGCGGTAGATGTCCATGAAGGTGGCGAAGGTGCTGGGCGGCTTGACCCCCGCCGCCGCGATCTTGTGTTTCGTGATCTCCACCGTCTTCATGCAGGTGCAGAAGCCCATGGTCGCGTACGCTTGCGCCACGCCGCCGGCCATGCCGCCGGAGATGCCGCCGACGAAGTCGGATGCCCCGAAGCTTTTGGCGTAGTATTCGGCCTCCGAGGCGACGAAGAGGAGGACGGCGCCTTTGGTGGAGGCTTCGATCCAGGCCCAGGGGATGAGGCCTTGATAGTCTGTTGACGCATACACGTCAGCGGATGTTCTGTGCATCGGAGCTTTGCGCTACTTGTGTCTTGGGACGGGCTGACTTACATCCCAAGACACCGCCTCGGCCCCAGACTCTGGCCAGCGCCGCTGTGAAATTGTCGCCTCTGTTTGCAGCCATAGTTGTTTTGACCACTTCCAGCGGCTACCCACGGACTCTATCAGCAACGTCTTCTCTGCGAATTAGGATGGCGTCCACTACCTGACCCAGCGTCGTGACCCTAGAGACATGCCATTAGCGAACTAGTACACTCTACAACGGAATCGCGTGCAATGCTTACTCAAACATATTCAACCCAGCACCGACTGCGGATCACCCGTTAGCCCATGACTGTTCCCCGGGGCATCGACACCTTCATCTGTTGTGCACTCACGTAACAGGTTACTGAACTTGACCGGCTTCTTCTCCAGCTTTGACTTGACCTCCATCGTAGCAGACATTGTGGATCGATGGTCCGTCTGAAGGGGCCCTGACCAAGGGACGACTGGCGCTTCGTTGCTGACGATATTGCTCGAATGTAGGAAAAACTTGCAAAAGTCTTGTTCGCTCTGTCTGTGGGTAAGACGGAAATGGTGGGTGTAACGGCCGCAGGTCACAGTCCGAGGTCTTGTCAGCTGTCCGATAAACGCGGCGGTTAAGGCACCAGACTTCCTCGCAGTCGGGTTTAGCTTCGTTTAAACCGTGGAAGCGTTTACACGTTCGTGGATGTGGGAGGTAGCGATTGTGAAAGCGATAACAGTTCTGATTGTGGGTTTATACTTGTACGGCAAGATCTTCAAGGGTCCTAGTCTGGTTGAGATCAAACGTTCCAGGGGGCCGCTGGGTGCGCTAGATTTGTCCGATCCCTGTCAGATCCCGCTCGTTGAGGCTTCAACGGCCGGAAAGTCATTTCGACCACCGAAAGCAACAACCGCCTGTCCATGATGATAAGCTAGAAACACTCCCACCGCCTAATTCTCGTTGTCACCGTGTTATACTGACATACATTGAGTCTATACGAACAGCAAGCTATATATAGAAGTCGCGGTGGACCGACCTTACTCGAACTCATGCACACGCAGATAGGGATTTAAGGCATTGTGGACCTGGAGGGGTAGATAGACCCTGTTGCACAAGTCATAAACAACTACAGCGTGTAAACAGTAACGATCCGTAATGTGTACAGTGCCCCCCGCAACACTCAAATCAGATCCACAACCAATTCCCAGATGAAGAACCCCTTTCACAAGACTACAAATTAGCACCGACAAGCTTAGCATAGGCGTCCGTACTGAACGACTTCGGACGCTCGATAGGAGCTCCCAGAGCACGGTCGATGATGAGCTGCGGAAGGACACCGAGGGCACGTGAGACACCAAAGAGAACAGTGTAATAGCTGGCCTCGGTCAGACCGTAATATTGCAGCAAAACACCGGAGTGCTATGGCCATATTAGCACATTACCTAAACAGCGGGAGCGAGTCAACTTACAGCATCGACGTTAGGATACGGGTTCTTGGTCTTGCCATGTTCCGTCAGAACACCAGGAGCAATTTTATAAACCTGGCTGACTAGCTTGAACATCGGGTCGTCGGGAAGATGGCGTAAAGCGAATTCACGTTGGGAGACGTATCGGGGGTCCGTCTTACGAAGCACGGCGTGTCCGTACCCTGGAACCACCCGACCAGCCTTCAATGTCTCCCAAAGATAGTCTGTGATGGCCTGGTCACTTAGATCGCTGCCGATAGATTTCTTCATCTTTTGTAACCAGTTGAGCACTTCTTGGTTGGCGCTAGGATTGGTCAGTGCGGAACAGAAGGGGGTACCGAACGATGGCTTACAGTCCATGGAGAGGTCCGGCAAGACCGTTGAGGCCTGCTGCAAGGGAGAGCATTGGGGAACTCAAGGCACTGCCCACCAAGTGTGTGGTATGAGCGCTAACGTTGCCTCCCTCGTGATCGGAATGAATTGTGAGATACAGGCGCATCAGCTCTACGAAGTCGCTGTTCTCGCCAAACCCAAGCTGATTCGCAAGGTTGAAACCGTAGTCCTTGTCTTTCTGAACCGGAGCGACCTTTCCATCTTTGAAGATGTTCCGGTAGATTCGCGCAGCGATAGTAGGCAGTTTCGCGATCAGGTCCATGGAGTCCTCAAAAGTGTATCCCCAGTACTCTTTCTTATTGATGCCCTTGGCGTAGGCTTTGGCGAAAGATGACTCGTGTTCGAGAGCAGTGACAGCGAGGGAGAATTGAGCCATGGGATGCAGGTCGCTTGGGCAGCGGTCGATCAGCTCCTCGATGAATTTCGGAACATCGGATCGAGCAGCCCATTCGGCGGAGAGATCCCGGACTTGCTGTTCGCTTGGAACCTCACCAGTTAGGAGAAGCCAAAAGAGACCTGCGAAGAATCAGACGAATAAACCTCTCGGAGGCCTATCAGACTCATGCGGACCTTCGGGAAGTGGTTCTTCGCCACCGGGAGCCTTAGGAAGTAGCTTCTGGCATTCGGGAATCTGCACGTGTTCAGAGTCAGCGTTCCTGGAGCACCAGATATGAAGTGTAACTTACGGTTCTGCCTCTGAAACGGATGCCCTCCTCGGCGTCAAGAATTGACCCCTAGGTCCGATCAGTACACAAACCGCGCTAAAGCTTCAGCATCCTGCGAACCTCCCAGACGAGTGACTTTATACCACGAGCACCGCCATAAACCTGGTCAAGCGTGACTTCACCGATGACCTTGGAACCGTATTCTCTGCGAACAAGCCTCAGGTCAGCAACATGCGGGCCTTAACCGGAATCGGACAATTGCCATACTTCCTCAACTTCTTGACCTTCTCAATCTCCCCTGGAATTTTCTCCGCAAGAGTCTCCTTCAGCGTCTGTGGGTGGTGTTGTTAGTATGGCTATACGTCAACCGAGCTTCGCGGAGCTTCGCGGAGCTTACCTGGGTCTTAGCCGTAGAATAACAGCGCAGCCCATTGAAAGTCGCAGAGCGTGCACTGGCTGTCAATTGACACCGAAGTGCTGTGGTTCCTAGTCGTAAAGCTGAAGCCATGTTGTAGTGAGGATCAGATAGAAAGCTCAATACTTAAAAACACTGGAAAGGTGGAGAGCTCCAAAAGCGAAGATGGGAATGTCAAAGCTCGCTTTTAGTTTCGGGGCTTATGTATGTGCAGCTGCCAGCAGGACCTTTTGACCGGAGCCAACCGCAAAGAGTAAAGTTACAAGTCCCTTAGAGTACTCTAGGTAAGTTAAGTTACTCGGTGACCGGCATAAGGTAAGAGTAAGCTGCAACTCTCAGCCCTGGTATCGTAGTACCCGAGGTATGACACCTGTCATTGTTCAAATCTTGACCATACCTTGGTGTTACACTCTTACAAGTACGAAGGTACTTCGTACCATATCACTATTTGTTATATTGCCTTATTTATTCATAACAGTGGGCTATGGCAATACCCTTGAGAAATAAAGGGCATCTTAAGGGCTTTCTTGAAGGAATGTTAATGGCATATAACCTGTTGGTGCCCCTTCTCGACGCTGTTGAATAAATATCCAGGTAAAAATGATCACTTCATGGGTTAACTTTGATTAGCTGTGCTGTTCAAGACAATGGCACACACAGATCAAAGAAAGCGATGCGTATCGAGCGTCACAGAGGTAAAGGCCATGTGCACCTTACTATTCCTCTCTCACAGCGGGTATATGCCCCTCGACGCTTACAGCTTGCTATGTTTGACGGCGAGTACCCATGAAGTTAAAATCGTCAATCAAATGCTCTCTTCCCGACTTGCCCCATATCCCAACATTGCGAGTACGTAAAACGCCAAACAATTGCATCGCTCCTAACGGCAGTCGTGGCCTAGAAATGCTCATGCGGATCGTACTTTGACTTGATGCTCCTTGGGGTCTTGTAATTGCTACCGTAGAAATCATCCTGCCAAGTCGGCAGTTGGAAGTCCGCCTCATTCAAGTACGTCCCGGTCCCGGGAGTTAGAGCCGTCAGCTGGGGAATGATATCGTGTGTGAACTAGATTCTCCTTCAACCTCCACCGACCGCTGCATGGTGAAGTCTCAGGGCCCAGGTACGAGAATCGATAGGAGCGCGTCACGCTGTGCGGTAAGGACAGCGTTTGACGCAAGCGCGCTTCTGTTGGAGCTCTGAGCGACGTTGAGAGCGGTAGCGGCTATGTAGAAAGTGGTAATTTCGGGGATGTTATGAACGACGACGACGGGTTCGTCGTTCTCTTCCTGTACATCTGAGCGAGGGTCGAGGCGCCCGCCTAAGAGCTGCGCCGTGGGGTATGAGCGGTAAGGCACAGGATCTAGGTATTGGAGGAAATGGCCGAGTAAGGCTGGCTCCGAAGTAACGTTTAGAGGATAAATATTATTGAGCGTTTTCAACGTGCTCAAGGGGTGGAGTAGACCATACACCTCTGCGACAGAGCGGTTGGGAACTGTCAGCGGGACAATAGAGAAGGCCTCCCGGGTCACGATATAGACCGCGGTGGTGCCGTTGTCAACCAACGCCGGCAGACCTGTCTGCCAAGAAGCAATAGCTTGCCAGTATGTGTCGTTAGATATTCAGGCCGAGAAAACGTCTCGCACTGCCAACAGACCCGTCTTAGTCGGCTTTGACCGTCAAGGAAATCACAACACCGTAAGTTCCTGGGCAACCCCCACTCAAAGCCCCGTATAAATCGGAATGTTGTGTGGCGGACGCAATTATATGATCTCCTTTTGCCGTCGCGACCTCCCACTCCGAGGTCTGATCTGCACCGAGTCCATGTTGGGAACCCAACGTAGAGTGTCCTCCGCCTTGGGTATAGCTCCGCACCGGATCCGCCTTGCTCTCGCCCTCTTCCTTTCGAGTCGATGTAGTATGATACCATTTGGTCCTATCCCTTGGCCTGTCTTCGAGATCTGACTAAATAAAGGTAACAATACATTCGAGCAAGCGAAAGACCCGTGCACCACCTCGGCCTACCAACCCCGTTCCCCTTGGAGTTGCCTTCTACGAAGCTTAGCTGAGCTTCTACTTGGCGAGTGGAACCGGGTTATTTGGATGCTACGCACGGTCGACTTCTTGAGTTTGGTTTTCGCGGCGTTACGTTGTTCACAATTTTGACCACTTCCCACCTCCTTGCGTCCTCACTGTCGCTGTTTGCTTTCTGCCTTTTTTATTTCCCTGTGTGATTATGACGACTCAGAAGGTACACGGCTCGGCTACCAGCCCCATTCTTCGAGCCTACTTCCCCTTGCCATCACGAGCCCTCTCGTGCTCTTGGCGCGATCGAGGGTCGAGAAGCGGATGCATCGCACCTCAGCTCCCTCGGCGTCTCTGGCGGTTTGGATGTCCTCCCTTTGATCCGTAGAGGTTGATGGATGTATAGGATGACGGGGAGGAACGCTGCGTATCAATTCGCCCGTATGCAGTGCGTAGAGATTCACGTTTCCTTCATCCTGGTCGGACGAGATTGCGTTGGTCGACGAAGAGGCAGAGGGGAAAATAGGGGATGTAGCGGCTGCGACGAGGTTGAGAGAAGTGTCGATGTCGAAGCCGAGGTTCTGCGTGTGCGGGTTGAGGTGCTGGTGATAGGTGAGGAGGGGTATTGTTGGTGCTTTCGTGGCGGGTCGTGAATGCAGGCTTGTGGTGTGCGTGGTCTTGTGGTGAGAAACGGAGGCTTGGGAACGGGGCGGGTGTTTGATAAGGCGCAGGTCGTACATGTTGAGCTAGAGACACGGTGAGTTGGTGATCGCAATCCGTATCCCGCACTCAGGGATCCTGCGAAAAGAAAGAAAGCGGTGAATGGACCAGGAGACACATACCCTACTTTCCAGCCCACAGACCACGACTCGCCACTCATCTACCTTCTTTACCGCAGTCACCGCACTCCCATGTCTCAATTCCATCCCAATCATCTTCTTCGCACGCTGATCGTAAATCCTTACGCTCCCGTTTCGACATCCGGCCGCCAGCACACCGTTCGCACTCATCCATTCGAGCGCGAAGACGTCGCTCGACGTCGTCAGTGTTCGGACCTCGACCCAGTTGCTAGGCATTTCGGCTAAAATATTGATGCCGTGGGAAGTGCCAAGGGCGATTGTGGGCGTTGACGATTGAGGCGAGGGGAAGGAGGTCCAGATGGAGGTTTCGGTTGAGGGACGAAGGAGGACCGTTATACCTAGAGGATCAGGGTGTTGGTGGATTGAGTTGATTGGTTTCTGGGGCCTAGGAAGGGAGAGAGAAAGCGAAGGCTTACCAATGTCCAGCCAGGGCCAAGTACTGTCTAGTATCTCCGGTTCGACTAACTTGGAGAGATGGATTGTCGGCCGTGTGGTACCACCCAGCGTTGTTGCTCTGCGTCCTGAGTTAGTGGTTCCCGATATGAAGTGAGAGGAGACAATAGCTGGTGACCCTTACATTAGTGTTCTCGTCGGGCTGATATTCACAGACGATATCTGGACAGTCTTTTAGCGACCGTGACGGCAGGACTAAGGCAGGGGTTACCCACTTCAGAGGACATATTGGGGAGTATCATCCTCCCACCTCTTCCTGAATATCTGAAGGTCTCATCACCACGTTGATCAGGTGCGAATGACCTAAAGCAAGATGCTCAGTACTCAGCTTAACATACAAGATCCCATAAGTTAGAAGCAGATAAACATACTGTAGCATCCCGCAACCCCCAACATTAACCCCTTCGATGCAGCACCATCATCAGCGTGTGGCCTTTCCAGCCCAAGCGTGCCTTACCATACCCATGACATACCCCCCCGTAACCTCATCCCTCGCGAATTCGGCCACCTTACCCAACCCAGACTCTGTAAGGACTCTCAACTCCGTCCTCTTCCTTAATCCACATGCATAGGCATTTCCGGGAGCGTCGCGACGTTGTGTACGGGAAGAGAAGCCTAGCTCGCGGGATAACGCAACAGAGCCACCTAGTGGATGCTGCATGACCCTTGGGTGCTGTACGCGCTGCTGACGAAGAACCTCGTGCTCAGCGTTAAGCTTGCGTTGCTTCGGCATCGGAGTTAGCTGATGGTTCTCGACGGACAACAAGCGTTTTGGCTAGGGTTAAGGCTGATGAAGGAAGGCTTCGTGAGTAGATCAAGCCGAGGCATCGACAGTTCCAACTCCTCCTGGCTCTTCCGCATGGTAGGAGCGAGAAGGCATCAATTTCCAACAGGAACGCATTCTTTTTCGAAAGAAAGGAAACACCCAGCACCTCCCCCTCCTCTTTACCCGCCTCACGCCAGAAAGAAGAAGATGACTAACCATCTCCCCTTCCCTCCCCCGCTTGATCCCTTCCCTGGAATACTTCGCCCCCGTCGGCGCGACATGGTTCGGCAAGATCTTGAAGTACTTGTTCTTCTCGGAATCTACATGCCATGTCAGCAAATATATCACAAGGCGCAATGGTCGTCCGGAATTCAGTTGTGTACCAAAGTAGAAGCCTGGGATATCGCTACGGTCCATGGGGAAGACTCAAAAGAAAATCACACGATCATCGGTTCTATGTGTAAAAGACAGAGGAGCTTTGTTTGTTTCGTGCCTGGCAGGACGGAGCTTAGATCCGTTCCGCGGGTGCAGAGTCGTCATACCCTAAGTGTGACGTTCATTTGCAATCGCATGTTATAATGCGACGCATACTACTACTTGGTACTAGCTCATACAGAAAACTTCTGGTCTGACGCAATATGTTAAAGCTTCTATTTCACGTTAGCATCACGTGACTCCCAGACCGGCCTTGATATTCTCACATCAACACGGACACAGTAAACAGCACATACGCCAGGAGCCGGTAAATTTACTGAGCTTATCAATGGCACCAATCACATTACTCATATACTATGCACAGCAAGCTCGTAAAGGTGCAGAAAGTGCCTCGAATGGGTAGTTATGGATACGATGAGGTACTCGAACAAAGAAAAACATAGTAAATGGTTGAAGGAACCTTTACAACAGCAATGACCGTGACAGATGAGTCAGAGACCACACCATAGGAGACCTGGGTATTCTTTGTACACGTCTGGATCCGAACAGTAACCCGCCAACTTTCTGATCTTGTGACCACAGCACGCACCCTGCTCGCAATCTCTCCCTCTTCCCATCCATTCACATCCTGCCACTACCATGTGGGCTCTCGAGCCTAGGCGCTCTTTTCGTGCTGGGTCGAGACACGTTGTAACGAGACGACTATAGATCAGGTCAGTGGCTGAGCCATTATCTAGACATATAAAAACTTACCGAAATCTTCGAGAGAGCGTTGCTTTTGGTTCTTCTTCGGTGATTTGCCGTGCATGAGATTGTCGAACCCAACACTGTCTTGGAGAAGGTAGTAGATACCACCCATGACGCAGAAGACACCGAACGAGAAGATCCAGATACGGACAACGGCGACAATGGAGGTTTGACCACCAACGAACCAGCCGAAGAGACAGAAGAAGGTGGCGATGATGTCGACAATCAAGATAGCTCCGGTCAGTTGCCACGAAGGGAGGGATGACCAGAAAGGACCGTTCGCACGAGTAATGAAGATCAGCCAGTTCTCCGACAGCGAGATTTGGAGGAACAAGACCTCATCCCTGACACCGAAATTCTGCACGATACCACCGTTCTCGCTTTCAGCCAACATGGTAGTAAGAGCAATCCAAGTACCGACAGCCAAGATGACACCGAGGAGGACGGATGTGCCCCAGAGTTTTGGTAGGTTCCACTTGACGGGAGTCTTAGAGAATGGTGCATTGTCATACGCGATGGCAAGGGTTGCGATATCAGCGAAAATGGCGATGAAGACGACCAGCTCGATGTTGAGGGACTCGTTCAAGATCGCGATCCAGAGGCCAAGGAAGATTTCCAAGTGGAGAGACAGGGCGATACGGTAGACGACGTAGGCGTACATACGGTGGAAGATCTGGCGAGAAGTCTTGAGAGCGTCGATGATAGCGGACAGACCAGGAGCCAAGAAGACGATATCGGCAGCGGAACGAGCAGCGTCAGAGGCACCCTCGACAGCAATACCGGTATCGGCCTTCTTCAGGGACGGAGCGTCATTGACACCATCACCGGTCATAGCGACGAGGTAGCCACGCTGTTGAAGAATCTCGACGACGTTGTATTTGTGTTGAGGGAACACTTCGGCGAACCCATCGGCTGCCTCAACGAAATCGTAGACCTCAGAACCGGGCATAGTCCCTCCGCCACCGAGACCAAGACGCTCAGCGTTGTAGACGTTGGTGCCGAGACCGAGTTGGCGAGAGGTTTCACGAGCGATACCAACGGCGTCACCAGTCAACATTTTGATGGACAGACCCAGGGTTTTGGCTTCGTTGATGGTCTTGGCAGTGTCATGACGAGGAGGGTCGGCGCAAGGCATGATACCGAGAATTTCCCATTGGCCTTCACCGCGCTTGCGAGCAACACCAAGGGAACGGAAACCACGGGTAGCGAATTCGGCGACCTTATTCTTATAGGCGGTGTCAATATCCTCCGGAACGCCGTGATCCTCTTCGACGGTTTTCAACACAAACAATGGGGCGCCCTTGACACAGATAATACGTTCACCCTGAGGAGATTCGACGACGGCGCTGACTTTCTTGGAGACAGGATCGAACGGATGGAAATCAATGACCTTGTACTTGGAGAGAACGCTCTTGGCACGTGGGTAGTATCGGAGAGCCTTCAAGAAAGCCTTGTCAATAGCGTCGATACCCTTCTTCTTGCGCGACGCAGCGAGACAGGCAGTAAGCATGAGGTCATCAGGTTCGACACCAGAAACGGTAAACGGCTCAGCCAACGAGAGTTTGTTCTTTGTGAGAGTACCGGTTCTAGAGCGCAAGATCCGATTAGTGACATGACAGGCTGAGAGACGGTGGAGCACCATACTTATCGGAGCAAAGAATTTCAACACCAGCCAAAGACTCAATGGCAGAGAGTTTTTGAACGATAGCCTTCTTCTTGGCGAGGTACGCAGCACCGACAGCCATGGTTGTGGTGACGACAGCAGGAAGACCGACAGGAACACCAATGATAGTGATGGCGAGGGTGTAGTCCAAGATCTGAACGATCCCGTTGGAGCGATAGAAGGACGAGACCCAGACGACAAGCAAAGTGACAATAACAAGAACCAAGAGAACAGTTCCGATACCGTTAAGCACTTCGGTGAAATGACCAGTACCACCGGCAGAAGCATTGACCAGTGCAGCAGCGCGTCCGACGAAAGTGTTATCACCAGTAGAGGTAATGACCATGAAGGCCTCGCCACGCTTGACGGCCGAGGAAGCATAACAGGTGTCACCCTTATGTTTGTCGACGGCAAGTGACTCACCAGTGATGGCGGACTGATCGACCTGAAGGAAGGCGTCTTCGGTTACAATGCGACCATCGGCGGGGATGATGGTGCCCTGAAGCGTGTGAGTATTGAGGGCAATCAATCGAATCAATGGCAGCACTTACCTCTTCGATTTGAAGGATATCACCAGGAACAACCATAGGAGCTTCAACTTCTTGAAGACGACCACCGCGGAGAACAACAGCTTTGAGAGCGAGAGTTTTCTTCAACTCATCGACAATAGAACCGGCCTGATATTCCTGGACAAAACCAACCGTGGCATTAAGCAGCAACAGAGCGCAGATAACACCAAAGTCGACCCAATCTTCAAGACCTGCAGCCAGGACAGCAGCGGCCTAAGGTAGAAGACAAGTTAGCATGACATCTTGGCAGTTGGGTCAAGAGTGCTTGGCGTGCAGGGATTCGGGGGACACTGAGAAGATGCGAGTTCGTGGGGATTCGCAGATCAGACTTACCTCCATGACGAATTGGATGGGGCCGACGAAGTAACCAAGAAACTTGAGGATCATGTTTTCCTTCTCCTCTTTCATTTGATTCAGACCGAACTTCTTTCTGCGAGCGGTGACTTCGGCGTCGGAAAGACCTTGGCGGGTATCCGTGTTCAACATCTCCTCCGGCACGGGCCGAGCACCGCCAACCTCGACCTCTTCCTCTTCCTCTTCGGCAGCACCATCCTGAGACTCGAGCTCATCGATGAGAGCGTCCATATCCTCATCTTCCTCATCATCGTCATCAGCGCTCTCCTTCTTCGCCGGAGGCGGGGCGGCGGGAGCAGAGTGATGATCTCCATCATGATGACCAGTTTTCTCCGGGTCATGAACGACAGGAGCAGCGGCACCGTCGAAGTCGCCACTGGGAACGTTGGTGCCCAGATGATTCGGAGGGGTCTCGTCCGAACTCGTATGCGACGAGCGCTCACCACTGATAATGTGGTGAGCGTGAGTGGTCACGTTGGCCATATTGCCGGTCGTGAGAGGAGGAATGCGAGATGTCAGTTGGCGGCCGCGATATCCAAGAGGGAATTTAAAAGAGATAAGAAAGAATTAAAAGACCACAGTGGATGGTTGGCGACCGAAGGGATGCGTTCTTCCCTCACGAAGCGGACACTGTGTGGTGTGAAAAGAAGAGAAGAGAAAAGCTCTCTTGTTGTGATAATCTCGGTAAGCGAGCTACTGGAAGTGAATGTCGACGAACTCTGCCTTCCCGGAACGGACGGATCAGCGATGTTTGCCGACCCAGCAGCTTTGACCTGCACGAGGCAATTGCGGGCCACGAACCTCTCACACACTCAATCACTCACGCGCAGTGATCCAGGAGCGAAAAGAGATGAAGTCGGTGTTGCCAGAAGAGTTGGGTGAGGAAGGAAGAGAAGAAGAAGAGCGGAGGTGGGAGAGGAGAAAGCAGATGACGATCAGTCGGATTTTAGCGCATACACACTTGTACCGAACGGGCCTTTCCAGTTTGTAAGGTAAGATATGGAGACCGTGAGGAAGAGAAAAACACTGCGGGAGGGATTTAAGTGAAAGCTACCTAGGTGTAGGAGGTAGATAAGCTACTCGATCACGGTAAGGTATATAGCTCTTTCCGTAGTTACTAAGGTAAGCTGCAACGGTAACGTCTTTTCTGGTTTAGTTTCGAGTATGGTCACGATGGAGATCCACAATTGACCATTCATAACCGTCGAAACAAACAAGCGAAGCCATTAGCCGGTAAGGAATGCAACAAAACAAAGGAAAATTACACACCAAGGTCAGGCTTCTGTATTGTATTCAAAGTCGGTTACTGTATGTGCTTGTCCTGATTCGGTATACATAGCCTAACGTGCCCGTGATAATAATGCGCGAATTTCATCAGCCCTTCAGAGTATCGTATTTCAGTATGAGTAAATTACGAGTAAGATCATGTCTCATCTTGCGCGGAATTGTTGAGACAGAAAGATAATGTAGGTATGAGAGATGCGCAAGGCAGATCAAATGTCCACGTTATACCTAGGTAGTTACACTGAAACTCCCTTATACCTTATGGTCACAGCCGTCCTTCAATTGCTTCCGAGTTGTCTAATGTAAATTACCGTCAAAATCAGAGGTCAGATAAAGGGATCCGTAGACCAGACGACTGGGGCATTCTACGCCTATTCAAGCCGAATAAATCTCTCATTGATGGCAACTGACGGTGCCTTTGCCAATTGGCCCGGCCAGGCAGAACGAAGACCTTTCATTATCTGTCGCTGTGAAAATTCTCGTCCGGGCTCAAGTTACTGGCCGAGTACGTACTTGGACTTTTCGGGGTTGTCGTTTGCCGGAGCGATATTTTCAAGCGTCGGCAGGCTTGTGGCCTGGACCTGGTCGGATATCTTACCGATACAGCAAAGTACCTCAGAAGATGCAACCGTAGAATTGTCCGCGAGTACCTTACTTCACCTTTTCGAGACAGAAAAAATTTTAATACCTCACTCCAGAATGCGCGATATGTGATGCTTGGCACGGCGGTGAGGCTCAGGAAATCTCGCATCTCGAAATAACGCACTGTTTGCCGTTATTTCCGTACTTTGGCTCAACCTGTCCTATCTGCCTCCCTATCTTAGTAATAAGGCAGATACACGGTACGGCGGCAGGTAGCCCGAGGCTTCATGTCAGAGGTCGTGGCAGAACAATAAGCGGCAACAGACAACCAAACATGTTTACAATGCGCAGAGAGGGACATCTTGACTTGATACAAGTAATCTGTATTACTCTTAAGTGTTACTGATCACAAAATGAAGTGTTTAAAACTCTTTGTGAACTGTTATCATTCAATCTACTAGAGAATAGGAAGGTGTTGTTATCGCTTAATTATTTTGGTCTGCCATCATTTCTGACATCTGGCCTCGGCCTTCCTTCATTCTCGAGGCTCTTGAGTGGGATGTCCCTAATGGTCGCGGCACAATGGCCCGACCACAGAGCCCTGTTGTCATCAATCTGCGCCATGTGTCTTCCCTTCAATATATCTAAGAGGACGAGGCCGATCTACTTATCTCCGCACGACTACCTAAGATCCACTACTGCGTCCGACGAGGTAGGCATCTACTCGAATACTGAGGAGAGCGGACATTGTAAAGTATTGTTCAGAGCCAATAACAAAGCAACTATTTCTCTCGAGTAGCAAGTTCCCCGTCGTGACCTTTATCAACCTTCATGCAGCCGCTTACGCACAACATCCTCAAGCGAAAACTCCAAACCTCCAATTGCCCAATCATGTCACTGGCGTGCCCTGCTTACTTCCAGCAACGGGCCGATTGCTTCTGCACCGCACCCTTAGGATACAGCTGTCACAATACTAAATTATGTATTACTGCAAGAGCTCAAGTACTTTAATACCTTACTGCCTATAAGGGTAGATACCCAGCTTAGATCATGCTGATTCTCCGAGCACTTCGTCCAGCCACCCAAGACAGATGAGTTGTTCCATGCTGCTTCAGAGTATTACGCAGAATATATTTAGGGTTAGCGGTTGATGGGTTGGATGGTTAGGTTAAGGTCTAAGGATGTTAGGGCGAGGCTACGTGAGAGGTCGCGGCAGGCAACCACACAACAAGTATTTAAAACAAAAGAGAGCAACTTTGTTCAGCATTGCATTGTGTATTGCTCTTAACTGTCTCCGATCACAGCTTGAAGTCCTTGAGACTCTTTCCGGACTGCTTATCGTCTTGATCCACTAGAACGAGGAGGTGTTTTGATCACTTGGATCAGGATTGATGCGCAGCGTTCAGGTTTTCGCATCGTAATGGCACTCTCTTAGCCACACTTAGCAATCAGGCATCACAACACAGTGCCATCACCAAGGAGACTCCTCTCCGTTCCAGCCAGCGAAATGCCCAGAGGTCTTCTCCTTCGTAGCACCATCGACCTGCAGCACCACACCATCAGCAAATGAGCTCCTCAAGATATGTGTCGAGGAAAAGGGCATACCGCAGACATGATTCCAGCAACACTGTCTTTCGTTGGAACGGTGGCCTCCTTCATTCCAAACGTAACAGCACCTGAGTTGCCCATGTCGGTCTGAACGAAGCTGAACCTCAAAGGCATTAGTCTCTTGCTACGATGATGGATTCCACATGACTCACCCAGGATCAATGACGAAAGATATCAAGTCCTCGTGCTCAAAGTGAATCTTGCGCACAATCCAGTGTAGGACAGCCTTGGACGGGCCGTACGCGGCCATCGGGAACGGCCTCATCTCCATGCCGCCAATGCTGCCGATCGGCGAGCCGATCCCTACAAACTTGCCCTGTTTCGACTTTTGCAGCAGAGGAAGCGTGGCCTGGAAGAGGTACAGCGGGCCGAAGCCATTGACGGAGACATGCTCGCGGAAGGTGGCGGGTGGGACGGTCGCGATCTTCGAGTAGTCGGTGGAGATGCCGGCGTTCGCAATCACGACGTCCAGGTGCGTGATACCGTGTGTAGACTCCAGCTCTTTGACGGCAGTAGCTGGGTCTGACTCGGACTTGCTGTCAAGCTTTACGATGATGAGCTTGCTGGAGGGACCTTTTTGGAGAGAAGAGAGAGCTTTGGATGTGGCATGATTAGGATCACGAACACCCGCGATGACCGTGGTGTTGGGTCGGGAGAGGTAGGCCGCGACGAGGCCCTGGCCGATGCCTAGGGTTGGACGTTAGACTACAACTTAAGGCGGGGGATGATGTGGTGGACTCACCTCTGTTGCCGCCGGTGATGAGGTACGTGGTGTTAGCTGACGCCATTTCAGACAGATGAGAAATCAGGGAGTAAGGTAGCTTGTGAATTGCGGCTGGTTTAACGGTTAGGGATCTCTTGTTCCTTTCTCAAGTGAACAAGTTCAGGTGAAGGCTCTATAAGTTCCCTATCGCTATGAACTTCTGGTCCTAACTGACAGGCTTACTGAACACATAATCAACAACCCAGTTAATTGACTTGAATCGCTGTTCACTCAGAGGCTTCTGCGGGATGCCTGGTTGCAAGGTGGGTCCGGACTTGTTACACGCGCTTCCCTACGTACTTTAGGTAAGCTCCGTTGGATTTGTAAGATGTGATTGTCTCATGTATAAGGGGAGCTGATCAATCAATTGTTATACAAGATAACACCCCAATTAAAAGGAGGCAGACGCGTTCCACAGTTCTGATATGTTGCTCCGAGTCACACCAACTGTAGTCAGACAGATGGAGCACACGCTGAGACACCAGTATTTGTGCATCACGAAAAGACGCTGGAATAGAGGGAGACCTTGACTTGAGTTGAGACCCGTTTGCGGAATGTCACGTGTTATGATTATATAATCCGTGGCTACAAAGTGAAGTTCCCCTTCTCCGCTCGCTCCTGTTTTTCTTACCACAACCTCCACAATTATCGACTGAGGCGGATACCAGAACACTCCCGTCTGGCCGATATCATCAAACCCATCAGAGATAAAGACAGTATCTACAGGAAATCCATCGACATAGTGCTTCTTCGTTATCAGCTACAGCACCTCGCGCTTGTAGCCAACTTAATCCTGGATTCGAACTGCAACGGTCGCAATAGTCGTAGAATCGAAGTAACACCACAAGCGATCTTGACACTTCTCAACCGCCACTTCTTCACCAAAGTCTCACACTTGACTTGCACGGATCAATCTTAGCTTCAAGTAGAGAGGTAACTTGAGTACCAGCTGATCTAGGACGATCGCCTTGGCCATTGAAGACTTTCACCACTGTGACTGGCATTGAATCGTGTCGAGACGACAAGATGTCGTCCTGTGTAGCAGAGCTAGATGCTATCCTTCAGTCCATGTTGGCTCTGAAACCGCCCGGAGTATCTGGATCGAAGATCACCAGCATTACCGCTCTGTGCAATGCAAATGTTCAGGTATGTTCACGCTTGCAGTCAGCGCTCCGTGTTCATCTTGTGCTAACGGCCTTGACACTCTATAGTCCGAATCCGTCCTCATCCAGAAGATCTACACGCACTTCAAGAAAACTCCCGGGACTCACAAATTGGGCGTACTCTATGTCGTAGATTCTGTAACGCGACAATGGGTAGACCAAGCGCGCAAGGCCGGCCACCCCGCTGGTGGAGCAGCGCAGGATGGCACGTTCGCTGCCGGTGTCACTAGAGTAACGGAGCTGCTCCCTGTGTTGATGACTGATATCATAAATACTGCCCCAGAGGATCAAAAGGTACGCTTGATAGACACATCACTGAAGGGCTCTAGTCTTCCACCAAAGAGATGGTGGCGTGAGCATTAGAGACGCGCATGCTTCCTGTTCTTCCAGATATGCCTCAGCTGCTTCTTCCTTTCCGTTCGTCCAAGCAATCCCCAACTTACATATGATGGTCTGCGTTCTAGGATAAAATAAAAAAACTCATTGATATTTGGGAGCGTGGAAGCACCTTTCCGGCTCCCATGCTCGCATCTTTCAAGGAGAAGCTAAACGCTCCGTCTCCGACCAGTAAGACTCTCCAGCATGTATTTCTGCTTTTAAAACCTTCCCCAGTTCGGGTTATCTGATTGATCTCCTCTACGTAGCGATGCAATCTACTACTCCAGGTGGCACTCCTCCGCAGGACTTCATACCCCTTGGAGAGCAGAAGCAGTCGAACGCTGCGGCACCGGCACCGGCACCAACACCGGATACTTCTGCGATTTTAAAGGCACTCGCGGTCATGGCACAATCACAACAGAGCAATACTACTCCGACAGCCTCAGGGATTGCGACCCAGGGTAGTTCAATTAAAGTACCAAGCACGCAGAATGCATTCCCGCAAAACGTGTCTTCGTCAGTAAACCAAGTACCACCCGTGCCGCCACCTGCGCAGGCTGTAAATGTACAGGGAGGACCAAACTTTGCACTACCGTTTGCTGGACTGAACAATGCTGCTCAGAACCCGAACCCGAATCAGAATCTTGCAAGTGCACAGGCGCAGCCGCTTGGTCAAATTGCAGCCCTGTTGTCCGCCTCGACCGGTGGCATTGGGCCCGAAACCCTACAGCAGCTGCAGTTGCTGCAATATATTCAAGCAACTGGTGCTCCCCAAGATCAATGGGGTACCTTACTAGCTGTTCTCATGTCAGGTAATGCCGGTGCTGGCATTGCCAACGGCAATAATCCACTTGCACCGGCATGGGCGCACGCTGGAGGTCAGAATGCGTGGGCTGGAAGGAATGAAGCCGAGTCACGTGACCGTAATGGCTATGGTGACCAATACATGCGTTCTCCACCCGGTCGATATCACCAACCTCTATCACGTTCGCGCTCACCTCCTACCTGGGATAGACGTCGTGATCAATCTCCACCCCGTCGCCGGGACAGTCCCGTATACGGTGAGTATAGTGGAGATCGCAATGGTAATCGTGGAGATAGCTATGACCGGCGCGGTAGAGGCAGAGGGCAAGGGCAAGGGCAAGGCCGTGGCGCCGGGTATCGTCAGCGAAGTCCAGACAGTCGCCGTCGTAGCTTGAGCCCTCTGCCGCCGCCAGGTCCAAAGTGGGTCGATTATGACTACAGTATCGGAGAAGGCATGATCAAAGGCAAGTGACTATGTTTCAATACAACAACCCTCATGCTGACTTCCTCACAGTGCTGAGCAGGACTCTCTTTGTTGGTGGCGTAACGTAATACTTCCACTCCCAATCATTAGAAGTGATTTCATCGATACTAAACTGTTGCAGATCCTCGGAAGACGATTTGAGACGGATCTTCTCCACTTTCGGTCAAGTACAAACGTGCATCGTCAATGTTGACAAGCGACACGCATTCGTGAAGATGATCAACCGTCACGATGCCTTGGCGGCGAGGGAAGGCATGGAACGATACAAATCCCCTGACATGCAACTGAGGGTACGTTCGATGACCTCCTATTTTCTTCCCTTAGCTTTCCTTCAAGGCCAGGCTTGCTGACTCTGATAGACGCGGTGGGGTGTTGGCTTCGGACCTCGCGACTGCAGTGATTACCAGACGGGCATCAGTATCATCCCCATCGATCGACTGACGGATGCGGATCGCAAATGGATGCTCACTGCAGATTACGGTGGGTCTGGGGGGAAGCCGATCGAGTCTGGGTTGGTGGTCGAGGAACCTGATATTGAGATTGGTGCTGGAGTGTCGTCGAAGGGTAAGCTATTCCTTGATTACCGCATGGCGGACCACAATCAAGGCAGGAGGCTAATAATGCGTCACAGCAATCAGCAGGCGGATGGCTACCGACCAGGGTGGCAAGACAGGTCCTCGGTCTTCGCGAGGGGGACCAGAAGTGGGCTCACGCTTCCGTCGACCTGACCGAAACGACAACAACGAACAACGTGAGGTCAACACTATCGGAGTTCCGCCGGCTGTTCCAGGATTCGGCTTCCAATTCCCAAACGGCATGCCCATGTTCCCGCCTGGCTTTGTCTTACCGGGTGCCGCGCCTACTCAACCACCACCTCCAGGCCATCTCGGTTAATGGTCTCTGCTTACTACACCGCTCTCTTGTGATCTCGGGCGGGCGGACTGATTCGAGATATTCGTCGAAGTTCCTCTGGCCTTTCCGTTGAGGCGGCACGGAGTATCTTCATGGCATGGTCTTGTACTTGTATTTCCGCGAGGCGTTCGGGATAAAGGCTCTGTAGTCGGGCGAGGTGTGGTGGCACAAGTGGCGCTTCTCCGAGTTGTTTTTCCTCTCATTGACAATAATGGCGGTGGAATGATCCGGAAGGTTTGAGGCCGACCCGCCGTTCAACCGACTAAGCACTTCATCACCTGCACCTTTCTTTGTGTCCAGGCATTGGCCTCGTCTCTTTTCCATTCGGTTTCCATCATACCATGTGCCTAGCAGATCCAAAGTGTACCAGTACCACTCAAAAAACACCAGCAATTGATCAACTGGGAATTGTGATGGTGATATATCTAGCTCGCAGTGGGTCCTTCTAGGGTGCAATTGTACGCCCAGATGCACATAGAAGAGAAGTACGACCCATATCAACATATCTAGCATTTGGCAAGAAGCAGGAAATGTTCAACTCTTAGCTGACGAAATAACATGTGCTTCAGTTGGATCACGGACGGTCCGTCCACATCATGTTACATATCCAATGGCAATACCTTACCCACTATCCCAAAACCCTCCTCGTCAAACAGCCACCGGCCCACGCAGCACCAAGTGAGTTCTACAGTACCCATACGTACGTAGAGTGCATATGTACATACACGACCCACAACGCCCTTGAGCAGAAAGATGGATTGAGGTAAACGGGCAAATGCCTTACATCCACCCTACTTCCTCCACGATACAGTTCTGACTAAACATCTGCCCCCCCATGCCTTGCCGTCTACCCTCATCCGAGAAACCGACATCCACAACACGGGCACAAGTTGATACATACAAGGCGAGGGTCATAAATCTTCGCTCACCCCGCACCACTAAGCGAAACGACCTGTGTTCACAACCCTATTAATTTGTATGTAGTTCAACCACAAACAGTAGAAACAAGTCAATTGAATTATATGTAATTATTTAGGCCCTATACTACATGACTGTCCAATATTTAGAACTAAATAAGTAATTAGAACTCAGTAGCTAGCCCCCGACGCTTCCTGACCTGCTCCAGTCGCTGTGACATGTTGTCAATATATTTCCTCCAGTCCTTAGACTCCAGACGGTCCCATTCTTTCTGAATAGCCTGGATTAGCTCGCTGCAAGTCCAAGGAGGTCGTTGTCGGTTCTGTATACGTGATTTGAGGATCCTCCACACGTTTTCTATAGGGAACAAGTCAGGGAAACTCGCTGACCAATCAAATATGTGTATTCCAAGCTCTTTCTTCACCCAGGCAAGGCTTCCTGACTTCCTTGTGCCATGAATTGACGCATTATCCTCCTGAAAGAGCCCATCGTTGTCTCAGAAGTCCCAATTGAGCTGGCCGACAAATGCTGGGCCAACGACAGGCTTGAGGACCTGATCCACATAGTCCTGCTTATTGACCCCCCCCCTCTTGCCATGTCCTTCCAGAAACACCAATGGAGACTTCCAGTTATACTCTATTGCCCCCCACACCGGAATTGACTTTGTATTCAAGCAGAATGCTGTCTGACAGCATGCTGGATGGTAGTGTTTGCCCTTTGTTCGAATAATCCACTTTGTAGCCCCCTTTTCCATGTCAAAACTGCACTTGTCCGACCACATCATTCACTGCCAGAAGTCGAGTCCTGTCCTACCATAAATCCTAGCATAATACCTCTGAATCCGGCGGTTTTCGTTCGAGATAAACGGCTTGCGGCATGCCTTGCACTTATAATAACCCTCCTTTGCACATGCCCGCTTTATCGTCTTCGCCCCGACGTCAAATCCAGCCAATTGACCTAGCTCTTTCCATTTTAGCCAGCGACCATCATAGTGCCTTGTTGCCGTCCAAATTAGGTGTCTGCAATCTTGTTTGCTGAGTTTAGAAGGTCGTCCAGTCCATAGTTTGTGAGGTCGTCAATCATGGTCACTGGCTAGCCAACTCCGTATGGTGCTATAAGGCACCCCGAAACGTCATGCTGCCGCTCAAATTGATAGGAAATCTTCCTCAATTAGGCCTTTAATTCTAGTCTTCGTCGGGGTCTCCCATTCGCCCGTTTCGTTATGTCTAGTGGGTATAAAAGACATTGATTGATATATATTTACATGTGAAACTAGCTAAGCGAGCGAAGATTTATGACCCTCGCCTTGTACAGTAGAATGTACCCGAACTTTCACGTGTCTGGTCCGCCTGAACTCCCGCCCGAAAAGACGGCTTCAGCCTTACACCTCGAGTCGGCGCCAAGTTCATGCCTGTGTTTGATTATGCCTCAATCCACACCTAAACCTACAGTACATACGTCTAAGCCCATAGGTACTCGAATCGGGTCTAGCCCATGTCTGAAGTACAGTACAGTACAAGTCAATTCTCACACCTAAACGCATGGCTCAAGCCCCTTGTCTGAGTGGAGAGAAGTGTGCGCCTACCTTACTTACTGTAAGTCCTGCTGAGTGCAACCTTTTGGCTTTAAGGCCCAAGTCACGCCTATAAGCCACGCCTGCCTTGACATCCGTCTTTGGCTGGGGCTCGACGACAGGCATGAGGCTGAATCTGACTATGCTGTCCTATTGTTGACCTCGAGGGGGGGTAGAGCTTAGGCGTTTGGCCGATTACATGACATAGGCCATTGGATGTTCGCGCTTGACGACGACGACGGTGAGCGCTGACTGACGGTGTCGAGGGCGGTTGCTTGCAGGACGAGTACGAGTGCCGCCCTGCTGTTGCTGCCCGCTGGCGAGGCCAGCAAGGCGTAGCTTTTGTCCTTTCTTTCAAGAGGGGTTGAGGGGCTCTAGGGTATGGTGGAGGGTCGCGCGAGGCAAGGGCGGGGCGGGAAGGGCGAGAGGCTTTAAGAGGGGCTTTAGAGGCCCAGCGTGGGATGAGATGGGACAGGGCAGACAGGAGGGAGGGAGAAGGGGGGGCTGCCATGTACGCGAAAGCGCTCTTGGTAGGTATAGAGTACGGGCCCAGCCTGGCGAAGATGAACTGCTACATGAAGGCATGTTGGCGGCATTGTGACGTCCGTGACGGTTGTTAGGATATAGGTGTAGGTGGGAGAGAGGGAGGGAACGCCAGGGAACGAGCGAGCGAACGAGGGCCCGAGCGAAAGGACCGGTTGAGGCAGGATGGTCCCTGGTGATGAGGGGAGAAGCCGACAAAGGTAGGTTAGGTTATCCTTACGCGTGAACTGAAGAGATACGATGCAGGACGTATGATGTGAATGGAAGAGTGAATGCGCGGCAGGCTTGTTTTCCTCGGGGCTCTTTTGGCGAGGTGGGGCTGGTGGTAGCGGCATGCTGTATGTCTCTCTCTGTGCCCGGCGGGTGTGTTGCTATTGATGATTTGGGTGAAGCGGGATAGGTACGAAGTATCTCACCAAAGATTGGGTGGGGGTTAGTAGCTAAGCAAAGTACCTAGGCCGTTCATCCCCACCACTTACACCAGAGCCCATGGTCAGTGATGATGCGGTGGCACGATCATGAGGAGGTTTATGTAGATATGTTCAATTCATTCCATTCGATCCACCTTCACCCAAACCAAACTAGATTGAACCCAAGTCAGGCCAGGCCAGGCCAGGTGGTCATGCCGCTGATAGATACATGCTTGCATGAATGAATACCCGCCATGTGCGCACAGCTGGAAGGAAGGGAGCAAGTGAAATGGAGAAAATAACCACCGTTTGGCACCAGTACTTCGCTCGTGCCACTTCGGCCGCTTAATCGGTCTCAGTAGCGGTAGCCTTTCGTAGCCAATGGCGTTGACTTGACCGACTGGCTCGGGTTCTAAGTTCCTCCCTGGAGAAGAGAGGGTAAAGCTATTGGAACGATCGCCCGAACTGGTGCTGGTGCTGGTAGGCCTAAGAAGCCAAAAGGAACGGACAGAACAGGAAAAGAACAGGAAAGGAAGGAATGAAGTATGCCTGAACTAATCCAGGGGGCAGTTGAATGTCGTCAGATTCGTTCGTGTGATGTGATATCCAGTGTGTCGGAGACAGTAAGTAACAAGCCTTCCAAGCTCGGAAGAGGCGGATATGTTCAAAGAAACGAGCAGGAAGCCAAGACAGAAAACTAAGCTCGAAGGTAAATCACGCACGCATATCGAGGGCTAACAGGAAAGGAAAGAGAAATGAAAAGAAGCTTGCAAGCAAGACAGGAGCTGTGTAGTCTATGTTTTCGAGTACAACTACAGAAGAAGGCCCAAGAATATTCGGGCTCGCCGCTCCGTAAATGGCCGGGATGAGAGATGTCATCGAATCGAACCCTGTGTTGTGTCGTGCAAGACACGGAACGCGAAGCCAAAGACTAAGTTCTTGACTCCGCACAGTCGCCATGCTAGATCTCGCTCTCATATCTCATCACTGCCGTAAGTTGGATCGGAACTAATCGTGCTGTAAGCTACCGCCGGCGCCTGATCGCTCAGGACGTTCGAGATATAATCTTCGTAGATCGTTCCATAGAGTCCATTCGCTTCACACGACGTATAGAAGCAGGACACCAACATAAATGGTAAGTTGAAGTAAATGGCAAGGAGAGCAACAGGAGCTAAATCAGATGTTATAATACTTGAGAAGCGTCCATGCTCATAAGCAATTCGAGTTCAGCATCTGATGGCCGTAAATGCATAATCGTCGTTATCGTCGTCTAGATGCAAGATAGCTGAGGCCTGATGATGGTTGATCTCCGAGGGCTCAAAAGTAATTGAGATTTCCGGGTGGCGGCATGCGACCGTACGAAGAAAATTGCTGTTGTACAGGGTTCTGATTGGACGCATTACTGAACTGACTGAAGGTAGACGAGGCATTGCTGAGCTGGTCGGACTTGGGAACATGGCCGGCAGGAGCCATAGGAGGCATGTGACCTGTGGCAGGATTGCCGCCAGGCTGAAAGCCGTTGTTGAGAGGATTATTATACACTCCACTCATGTTGGAGAAGCCGGTCTGGTTCTGAATGGGATACTGGGTTTGTTGCAGACCAGTGCCAAGCTGCCTCGCCACAGGTATTTGGCCTGGCGAAGACATATCGTTAGGGGTGATCTGACCGCTGGAGGCACCGCTCAGCCGACCTTGACCATCAGTACCCATAATCTTGCCTTGAATCCGTCGTCCATAAGGCGTCTGACGTATGGCTGGTAGGATTGGACGGATGGCCTCGATAATGCGCGCTTTCGTCTCGGGGTCTGCGTAGTCCATGGCAGTCTGAACGACATAGTTGGCAAACGAATCACGCAACATCTTCTCCAATTCGTTTGTGTGCAGCATCTCGTCAATCATGACGCGCTTGACGTTCGAATCCGCGGTGCGCAGACATTTTTCGATGACATTGGAGCTGAACTTTTGTTTGGATAAAGCTGGGATGTTGCCCTTGAAGCTGTGGCACAACGGGTCCGTAAAGGCGGGTTCGGCGAGATCAAGGATATATTGCACCACATAGTTCCCGAACGGATCTTGGACCAGGGCATAGGCATTCGCAGTAATCTGGCTGATCAGATGAGCTTTCTGGTTGCCGGAAGCATGATCGATGCAGCGTTGGAGCACGCAACATCCATGCCGGTGAGTGCCAACCACAACACAATTAGTCCCGACTGCATCGAAGATGAACTGTAAACTATTAGCAGAAAGTTTGTCAACGTCAAGAGGTGGGGTGATCGCACCTGTGCATCTTCGGCTGAGAGACGATTAAGACACTTTTGAATTACATGATTGCCGTTCAAGTCCTGAATTAATTCTACTACGCGGTCTTGCAAGGCGTGGATGATGGTTTGAATCTGAGAAGTGATCAGTACAGCCCAATAAATTAGCTTTCATTCAAGGTGCTCGTACCTGCTCGCGTGTGGAAATGAATTCTATCATCTTCTGCAACGCTCGAGTACCATGTTGATTAAGAGCAATCTTCACCATCTGGGGCGCGGCGTTATTGATAAGGACAGTTCGCTGCTCGTCATTAGAGTATTCTAGTAGCTTTTGACAAAGGTAGTTGCCAAAGGGATCTGTCGAGGTTAGCAGTGCGCATTTTTCGCATCTAGACATGCTGCATACCAGTCATAAGTTCCACGACGTGTTGATTAGTCTCGAGAAAAATGATCTGAATATGCTCCGGGTTTCGCTCTTCGAGTTTCTTCTGTAGGTAACGACAGCCATGCTGATCTTTGCATAGCCCGTAGATCTCGCCCTGTAGCTGCTCCAGTTGTACGTTTGCGAATCGAGCAGTTTCTATTATTGATCAGCGAAATGCATTGAAGTAGGGGCATATAACACCCACCGTCGCCGTTCTGCATGCGTCTCTGTTGGATAACTCTCGCCTGGCTGTCGGGAAAGCGACCCAAATTTCCATAATTTTGGTACCCAGCAAATACATTCTGAGGCTGATAAGCCTGAACTTGGTTGTTCATCTGCATTGGATTTCCCATGTGAATCGGGGTCATGCCCATATTCAACATCTGCACTCCATAGCCTCCATAGTACGCCGGAGCAGCGAACGGAGACATCCCCGGAGGAGTTACCGTGACTGGAGCAGGGACATTCGATGCTGTGCTGGTCATGGGTGGACCGAATGGGGCAGCACTTCCGTGTAGACCAGACTGCATTGACTGGAAATGGTTGCCCTGTTCTCCACCCTTACCATCGCCTCCTGATAACTCCCGACTGTGCCGATTGTTCAAAGCGTGTGGTGGAATACGTCCCAAACTCGCGTTGTGATTGTGGAAGTGCTGTTCGGCATGTGTTTTCGGAGGTGTAATGATACTGCCAAGAGCATTGCTACTCTTCATCGTCGGAAGGTCGTTGGTTGAGTAGGATGACTGTAAGTTCGCGAGGCCAGGACGGTTCGTAGTAACACCCGCTGGAGGTGTGGTAACTTGACTCAAGGAGCTCTCTGCGAATGGGCTGAATTTAACTTCCATCGAGTGCCTGTGCAGCTGACGTGGATTGTTGACGGGCTCCTCCGTTGCACGATCAGTCTGGCGCTCAGTAACCGGAGAGGGATTGTTGATGAGGTTGTGCTGATGCATGCTAAAAGTATTCAATGGGAGACTAAGCTGAGAAGGGCGGTGACGGGACACGGAAGGCCAACCATTGGCTGGGGACTCTGGACCGGGAGATTGCGAAAGTGCGAGATCCAACGCAGCCGAAGATGCGGAAAGCTGCATTTAGCTATCAGCTATTATGTCAACAATCTCTTGAGCAGCTTACCTGTCCTGGGAAGTCGTTATGTCGAACCAAGATCGGAAACTTGTCGTCGGTAGCGTTCATTTGCAGGTAGGTCTTGACGTCTGGAGAAGTCGTCGCATTTTGTTCCTTCCTAACATGGGATTTGTCGTCATCATCGCCAAAAAGAAACCCTGTAGTATTGATGTGGCCTAATCCCAGCACAGAAGTGAGATCAGACATGTCGTTGTGCGTCCGTCCTGCCAGACCAGTGATCGGCATCGAGTATCGGTTCGGACTGTTAGGTAATTAGCTGAGAGCGTTCTGAATGGCTTATTGAGGACATGCAAGTGAATCAACAGAAATGAAGTATATAGGAGTCAAACTGGTGAACGAAACGGAAGATGCAGCTTTCACGAGGAAAGGTAGACAAAAGATAGTGTGGCAGCTAAGAGTGCGTTATGACCCCAGAGCAAATTACTGAAGGAGATGGTCTGGTGACTCTGTTGTTCTAAGTCCGGATGAAGATAAGGTACATAATAGCCTCCAAGATGAGGCTCTAATGTAAGACCTAAAAGCAAAAGCGGGAAACCTTCTCAGAATGTATACGTACACAGCGGTTGCCCGAGGGTTTGAGATGGTCGACTCTGGCACATAAACTTTGTCCTTGTCATTGGAACCACGTCTGGACCCGGGCACGGACTTGGACGGCAGCTTATTGGCCGGTACCTGATGCTGTGGACTCTGAACCAAATCCGAAGGTGGTGAAGCAAGCTGCGAGCCAGACCTAAAGGTACGGTTGCTGGTCCCAAGTGGAGAGGTCAGACCAGATGTCGAGAAGCGGTTCGGTCGAGACAGCACTGAGGGAAAGACGTTGTCTCGATATTCGGGCGGTGTCGTAGGCTCGCTTTGATGCCCAGCAGTCATATGAAGTCGTGTCAGATCCTCGGCCATCTGTTCCAGCTCTTGCTTTTCCCGCTCTTGCTGCAAGTCGAACAGCTTCATCTCTGCTTCAAAACGCCTGCGTTGTTCCCTCAACTGCTCGTACTCCCGACGCTTCTTCTCGAGCTGGTATACGTCAGTGGGTTTCAAGTTGAGTGGGTAAGGACCGGTGTGACGGAAGAAGGAGGTGAGGTGGCTTACAAGCTGAACTTTGTGGAATGTCTGGATGAGGCAAGTTAGCAGATAGCCACATGACTGCAAGACGAGGTTGTGAATGATTGGAACATGAAAGGAGACTGATATTGTGTTGATATCCAACGATAACGCAAGCAGTGGCGTGTAACATACCGTAGATGATAGATCCACGGGCTCTCCGATTTGCCCGGGTTGTTGGCCGATGGGTGTTAAGGTAGGCATTTTGCTTGAGTCAGTGGTAAAGCGACGTTGAAGACTAGCTCGGGTGTCGTTGGATGACTGAGAGTGGGTTGTCATGTAGCCACCGTTCGCACGTCGAGGTGAGTTGTAGCCGGGATAGGATTCGTCACGAGGGGATTGTGGATGGCGGAAGCGTATGTCGTCAATGCGATCACCGAATCCATTGTTGTACGCCATGATGTTTGCCTGGAAAGGATAAGTACAATACGTCAGTTTTGAGCAATCCGTCAGAGGCAGTTGGGTCTGAAGCGGGGGTGGGCGGTGAGGGTAAAGCAAGGAGGGAGGGAGGCAACACTCGGTGACGGCAACCCTCAGTACTGACCTCTACAGTCTCAGAAGCCCAAGACGAACTGACCGTAGACGCTGCAAAGCGACAATCCTCCAAAAGGGCCCGGATCTCATGCACCGAGTGTCCAGGACCACGGGTGATGTGTGCAGCAGCTCGCCTGCGAACCCCTGCTGTTTAGCGCTCGGACAATCGCAGACAGAGGGTTCATGTGGTGATGGTGGGTGGTGTCAACTGTGAAGGGAAGGGGGAGCGGAAACGACAGGGTAAAAGAATGGTGTAGAGGAATGGAGGCGATGAGTTGAGGAGGAGGATATTGTTGTGCCCTCCTCGCACAAGGAGAGTTGTGGTTTCATGGCCAGCACAAAGTTGCAGATGGCTTCGCGCGCTTTAGCAACACAGAACTTGTACTAACTCTGAATAGCTCAAGGGCCCTTTACCCTACCTAAGGTACTGTATCAAGACACCAGCCAGGCAAGACGCAATCAGAATCCCGTTATGATGGGTAGCAATAATGGCCGACAAAGTCAGGGCTGAGTAGTGTGCAATGGCGGAGGAGCATAATTACTTCATAAAGGGCACAGATTCATATCATGTTAGGAGACTCCCCTTACCCCATAACTACCGTGTCCATTGGTTCAAGAAGGCCTAAATAATAAGCATGCTAAGGTTGAAGTCTACAAGAGCGGTGTAACTCGACGGCATTGGGAATAGGTATGAGTACCTTACTGGATGATCTGGACCGGTGGGCTGTACTGTACGGTAGATCTTTTGGCACTCCGCAGAACAGTCGACTCATATATCTATCCACTCAACGGCTGAACCCAGATGCAATGAGCCGCGGGGCATCGAACAGGAAGTCATCGCACAAATCAGAGAGATGTTTGGTACTCATGGTGTCTACCTTATGAATGCAGGTGCCTGTAAAATCGTCTCTCTCTCCTCCACATTGGATGAAAGCCCCGAGGTTCGGACTCTGTGCTCCTGCCATCTGATGTGGGGTATTGTCCCGAATGAAACATCACTGTCTAAGAGCCACGAACTGGATTGATTGTATGTCCACAAGTAGATGGTCAACTTTCACCCATAGAATTACCTATTTCAACATTGAAGCCATTTGACTTGCTGTTGCAGTGCGAATATAAATAATAATGCCACCGTCGAGGAGGGCATGGGACCGGGAGCTTGCCACGAGTAGCTTAGCTGCATAGTTAGCAGCATCCGCCCACTTACACTTACTTTAGGCGATGGAGGGGCGATTGTAAAATACGAATATCAATACCATATTGATTGATGCGTGTGTTTGCATGATCTGCCTCACGAGCTTCAATATTGCGAATTATCATCATAGAGAACTTCATGCCCCCAAAGAAGAGGGTTGAAGGACCCGTGGAGGTTGCCCCCAACCCAGAAGCAGTGCGGAAGGTATGACTGTCCCTGCCTGCCGTATGAGAAGGAATTGTGATTGACTGACACAGCTCTCAAGAAAACACTCAAGACGCCGAGCAAGACGAAAAAGCCAAAGTCAGCAGCGGCACATGGTGGACAGGGGAATCTCTCGGCAGAGAACCGCCAGACTAGACCTAGACAGACCGATGTGTGTTACACCAAGAGCTGGAAGTAAGTGTAGAATGTTAATGGACTGTACAGGGCTTCGATGCGCTGCTCCAACCAGTCTATCAGGGCAAATCGATCACAGAACCGATCAGTACGGCCAAGGTATGCGGTTAGCTTAAGATCACTCATGGTCTCGTCTGACGCTGGACAGGATAAATGGACCCTCCTTCCCGCATTTCTTAAGGTTAAAGGGCTGGTCAAGCAACACATCGACTCGTTCAACTTCTTCGTCGAGGTGGAGTTGAAGAAGATTGTGAAAGCTAATCAGAGGGTTCTGAGCGACGTCAACCCATCGTTCTTCCTTGAGTACATAGCCATGCTTGTGAAAGGGTAGGGAAAGAGTTGCTGATTCGTTCGGGCAGATATACGGACATATACGTTGGCCAGCCACGGCGTGTCGACGAGGAGCAGGTCGAGAATGTCAACATCGATTGGGACTCAACCGTTACACCAAATGAATGCCGGCTACGGGACAGCACATATGCCGCGCCGATTCTCGTTGATTTCAACTATGTTCGTGGGAAACAGGTCGTTCGGAGGCGTGGGATCGCAATCGGCCGGCTTCCCATCATGCTTCGGAGCTCGAAATGCGTGCTCTCGAACAAGTCTGAACAGGAGATGGAGAATCTCCACGAGTGCCCGATCGACCCCGGCGGATACTTCATCGTCAATGGCACCGAGAAAGTTATCCTTGTCCAGGAGCAGCTGAGCAAGAACAGAGTTATCGTCGAAGCAGAGCCGAAGAAGGAGATCGTACAGGCCTCGGTCACTAGGTGAGCTAACCTGACCTAGGACGTCTTGTTTGTGCGGAGCTGAGTTACTACCACGTAGTTCTACGCATGAACGAAAATCAAAGAGTTACGTTCTGATGAAAAAGGGCCGGATCTACCTGAAGCACAACGTCCTCAACGAAGATGTCCCTATAGTGCTCATACTCAAGGCTATGGGCGTGCACTCGGATCTGGAAATCTTACTTATGGTAGCGGGGGATGATGCGGCTTATCAAGATCAGTTCTCCGTGAACTTCGAGGAATGTGCAAAGTTGGGAATCAACACTCAGCAACAAGCGTTAGAGTACCTTGGATCTCGAATTAAGATCACAAGAAAACCTATCGGCAGCGGCATGCCTCGTCGAAATTACGGACAAGAAGCACTTGAAGCTATAGCTTCCGTTATCATCACACACGTGCCAGTTCATGGACTCAACTTCAGACCCAAAGCTTTATACGTTGCTTTCATGGTCCGGAGGGTGCTGATGGCCAACCATGATGCTAGTCTGGTGGATGATCGAGATTACGTCGGAAATAAAAGACTAGAGTTGGCTGGACAGCTTCTATCACTTTTGTTCGAGGATCTGTTCAAAAAATTCAACCACGATATTAAGATCAATATCGACAAGGTATTGAAAAAGCCAGTGCGGACCGAGGAGTTTGATGCTTTCTCTGTCATGCAAGTTCACAGCAACCACATTACAGCAGGGATGAATCGAGCCATATCCACTGGAAATTGGAACCTGAAGCGGTTCCGAATGGAGAGGGCGGGCGTGACACATGTCTTAAGTCGGCTCAGCTATATCAGTGCACTCGGTATGATGACTAGAATCACTAGTCAGTTCGAAAAGACGAGGAAGGTCAGTGGCCCTCGAGCACTGCAACCATCCCAGTTCGGTATGTTGTGTCCGTCCGATACGCCTGAAGGAGAGGCTTGTGGCTTGGTGAAGAATCTGGCATTGATGACACACATCACGACCGACGACGAAGATGGCCCAGTCCGAAGACTTGTTTTCATGATAGGGGCACAGAACGTTGAGTCTGTGAGCGGCAAAGAATTATATGGCGATGGCGCGTATATAATATTCATCAATGGTACACCAATCGCCCTAACTCGTCAGCCCAAGCAGTTTTTGAACAGCTTCCGGAAGTTGCGGCGAACCGGCCGAGTGTCTGAATTCGTCAGCATCCACATCAATCACCATCACAACGCCGTCCATATTGCAACCGATGAAGGGCGAATATGTCGGCCACTCATTATCGTCGAAAAGGGCAAATCCAAGGTCATGACGCGTAATCTGAGATCACTGCGAAGCGGGACGATGGAGTTTGATGACTTTCTCGCTCGTGGACTAGTCGAATATCTCGACGTCAACGAGGAGAACGATTCGAATATCGCAATGTACGAGAATGAAATCAACGACAGTACAACACATCTCGAGATTGAACCGTTCACGATTCTTGGTGCCGTTGCTGGTTTGATTCCTTATCCTCATCATAACCAATCCCCTCGCAACACTTATCAGTGTGCTATGGGGAAGCAAGCGATTGGCGTCATAGCCAGCAACCAGTTTTTACGAATCGATACACTCCTGTATCTGATGGTCTACCCACAGAAGCCGATGGTGAAAACACGCACCATTGAGTTGATCAAGTATGACAAGCTACCGGCGGGGCAAAATGCCATAGTCGCAGTCATGAGTTACTCCGGCTACGATATTGAAGACGCCCTCGTATTAAACAAAGCCTCGTGCGACAGAGGCTTTGGCAGATGTCAAGTTTTCCGGAAGTACTCGACCACCCTTCGGAAATACCCCAATTCGACAGCAGATCGGCTTGGTGGTAGACAGGAGGAGAACGGTGCTCCGATCAAAAAGCATGCCCTGCTTGGTACAGATGGCCTCGCGAACGTTGGCGAGAAAGTGAGTGCTGGAGAAGTCTACGTTCTGAAGCAGGTACCCCTCAACACCGCAGCCACCGGCTTAGGCTCCGACTACGGCTCCAACGAATTCCGCGACGCACCGATGACATACCGTCTCCCTGATCATAGTTATATCGACAAAGTCATGGTCTCCGTCACCGAAGCGGACCACAAACTGATCAAAGTACAAACCCGCCAGACCAGACGTCCAGAAGTCGGCGACAAGTTCTCTTCCCGCCACGGACAGAAAGGAGTCGTAGGCATCATCGCCGAGCAAGCCGACATGCCCTTCAACGACCAAGGCATCGTCCCCGACATCATCATGAACCCCCACGGCTTCCCCTCTCGCATGACCGTCGGCAAAATGCTCGAGCTCGTCGCGGGCAAAGCGGGAGTCATGGCCGGCAAACTCCAATACGGCACCGCGTTCGGCGGTAGCAAAGTCGAAGACATGGCCGACATCCTCATCGAAAAAGGCTTCAGCTATTCCGGCAAGGACTTTGTCACCAGCGGCATTACGGGCGAATCGCTCCCAGCATACATCTTCTTCGGCCCCATCTACTACCAGAAACTCAAACACATGGTGCAAGACAAAATGCACTCGCGCTCCCGCGGTCCGCGCGCCATCCTCACACGCCAACCCACCGAGGGTCGTTCGCGCGACGGTGGGCTGCGGCTCGGCGAAATGGAGCGCGATTGTCTGATCGCGTACGGCGCGTCGCAGCTACTGCTCGAGCGGCTCATGCTGTCGAGCGACGCGCACGAAGTGGATGTCTGTGAGAATTGTGGGCTGATGGGATATCAGGGTTGGTGTCAGACGTGCAAGAGCTCGAAGGGGGTGGTGCGGATGACGATGCCGTATGCGGCCAAGTTGCTGATTCAGGAGTTGCTGAGTATGAACGTGTTGGCGAGGTTGAGGTTGGAGGATGAGTTTCCTGCGTGATGAGCGGAAGGAGGATGAGATGGATGAGATGCATTCGTGGGCGTTGCTGAATGCTAGAGGCTGGGCATTGCGTCGGCGTTTCCTTCGTTGCTAGGGCGGCATAGCAGTTCAACGAGCGAAAACACTATGAGCTTCCGGGAGCATGCCTATATCTCGCATTCTGAACTTGTAACGCTGAACCATCGCAGAAATACCCTTCTAGCGAACAAACCCACAACCCTTCCCGGCTACCACCTAGCAACGACGAACACGGTCTTGAGCATGTCTTAGGTTCCATCACATCAACATCTCATATCTCAAAAGTTGTCATTAGCAATGCGAATAGCGCTAACAGGCGACAGACTATCACGGACACGAGACCATGAACAAGCGCCTCTCACCGCAATACCCTCCCCTTCTGAATCAAATCAACATCTCGCTGTCACATCAAAGGTGACAGGTATCTTCTCAGACAGAGTGAAGAACGGCTCACATCACATCACTTCCCGCCATGCCTTCACTGCGTTCCGGCAGCCCATTCGCGACCATGAGCCAGGCACGAGGGGCTAGATCTGTACTTCACTCCCTTCTCCCCTTCTCCCATCACGCAGCGTCACAAGGCAAGGCAGACGGCCACCATCACCTCCACCCCTTTCCTTTCCTTTCCTTTCCTTTCCTCTCTCTCGCTCCCCATCCCTCTCTCGCAAGAGATCTTCACACACACACACACACGCACGCACGCACGCACAAACAACAAAACCAACAGCCTACCCCCAAACCATCAAAAGCTGCGCCACAGATAAACCTCACGAATCAACACCACCACGTCATCTTCCCGAACCACCAAACCATCAACCCCTACACAAACCCTCAACTCGAAGACTTTCAAATGGGCTCCTCCCACTCACGCCCCTTCCCCCGCTCCCATCACCACCACCACAACCATCATCATCCCCATCCCCACCACGGCCCCCCACTAGTACCGCCACCCACGATCCGCGGCCCCGGCTCCGTCCGTCCCCGAAGCGGCGAGGCGCGCGCCATGGCGCTGGCTGCCGGCGCGCGGTGGGATAATGACGTCCTGGGGCCGTCAGGGAGGAGAGGGCGGTGGGTGTTTCCGGATGGGGTGGACGGGGATGCTGTGTTTGCTGGTGCTGGTGCGAGTGGAGGGGGCGCGACGTGGGGGGGTGGTGGGTTCGGGAGAGGGAGTGGGAGAGGGAGCACGACTTTGGGTGGTAGTGGTGGGGGGAGCAGTCATCGCAGTGGTGGGGGGCACGGGAGTAGTCATCGCAGCGGTACGCACGCCGGGAGTGGTCGAAGTGGGGGACACGCTAGTAGTCGGCGGAGTAGCCATCGGAGCGGGGGTGTTGGGGCGGGGAGTGGGCGCGGTGAGAGTCGGTTGGGAACTGTGTATGAGGGAGGAGGGAGGACGGGGAGTTATGAGAGGCTTAGGCCGAGTGAGGTGGGGAGTCGGCGGGAAGGGGGGCGGTCGGGGGGGAGTGGAAGAGGGGGTAGTGGGCGGGGGTCGGAGCGGGAGGAGGGGAGGAGGTCCGGGGCGACGTGGTGAGGTTGCAGTAGGTTATGATGTGTCCGGATGGATGGCTGACGGTGCGTGGGATGATGTGTTGCTGTACGAATGGTTTGAAGTTTGAGCTGTAGGGCATGGAGTATGGTGGTGCTTACGGTTGCTTCGAGCGAGTTGAGATTTTGATGAAAGAATAGCTTCTCTCGATTCAGAACTTAGGTACTGGCACTGATGATGGTGATGGTTTGAATAACTAGTTTTGGACTACGTCGTACATGTCCAATTTTAGCGGCAGTAATTATACTGTCTACGTCTCCTATCTTATCCCACTCCAATCCCAACGGACGGCGAGCAGCCCATGATAATGAATACGACGCGGTAAGGACGAGGACCTAGAAATTGAATCTCTCGGCCATCGAGATGATTATATTGCGGTCCCGGTCATGGGCGGTCATGGGTTCTCTTCCGTGCGGGTGAAGGTGCGGAGGGCGAGGTGAGTGAGGGACGATGATAGTGAAAGAGTCAGCGAGGAGGGAATGCATGCCAACCCACGATGTCCTTCACTCTTGGCTCCGGTCATGCTGCGTTCCAAGTGACACGATCTGTGAACATTCGTATTCCCTATCCTCTTTCCTTTATCTTTTCTTTTTATATCTTCCTTACCTTATCTATCCGGCTCTGCTCTCTATTACCTTCCTCCACATCTCATAACACGAGAAGACAAGAGAAAGCGAAACACCACGCAGAACATCTACACACTCGAAGCAGAGCAGCCCAAAGCAAGAGTGATAATAATCCCTACACCAACCACCCTACCGCAGCACAAGAATTCAGCACCACCCGCTGACCCGACTAAGCTAGTGAAAGGGGAGAAATGAGTGGCTACCCCTACGCCTCGGTAGGAAGCTTTGTCGTGCCGCCCGTCCTCTACGGCCTGGACGACAGCTACGTGCCCAGCCGAGATGCCATCCATAGGTACGACGACATAGTGTGTCCCGGAGTGCTCGGCCAGTCGCGCGGAAGTGGACAGGGATTCACTCATGTGCCACGAACGCACGAGTGGACGGACTCGGATGGATCTTCCGATACTAGCGACGACGACATCGATGACTGGGGTCCAGTACCGGAATGGTTGAAAGGCTCCCCACCTGCCTGGGCTGGCATCAGAAGAAGTATTATCATGCAGCAAGAGGGGCAAGTCTTGGGCGCTTCGCATCTCAGTACGCATCGAAGCAGTCACTGGAGCAGTCATCGAAGCGGCGCTCCTAGCACTCGATATGGCAGCAGCCACCGAAGTGGCATTCCTAGCACTCGACATGGCAGCAGCCATCGGAGCGGACTGGGCTCAAGTCACCATGGCAGTGGACACGCCTTTCAAAGCAATTTCGAAAGCCACCGTCCAAGCGAACGAGGAAGTGTCCATGGAAGTCGTTATGGGCTAGGCTCGAGCCACCACGGGAGTCGGCACGATAGCAATTTTGGAGGGCACTCGAGCCACCAGGCGCATCATAGTAGCCATGGACATAGTCACCACAGCAGCCATCATGGTGGTGGTGATAGTTCGCATGGAACTCGTTATGGACTGGCCTCGAGCCACCATGGGCATCACAGCAGCCATCATGGTAGTGGTAGTCGCCATGGAATGTCACGGCCGTCGGCGCTAAGGACGGAGTTGTCGTGGTGAGGGGTTTGTGCGTCTTGTATGATTATGACTGCGGGGTTGGAGAATTGGTGGACTCGTGTGTGTTGTTGTACTTTGTGCGTGCGTGGAGTTGTCTGCTATCACTTTGAGCCATAGGCGTAGCTAGATTGTAGTAGTTGAACAAATTGAATCTTCCATGAATAAACTCTATAGCGCGGGGAGTGGCTGGATGCGGAGTGGACTTTAAATTGATACTGCGCGGAGGAGACTAAGAGTTGTGGTCGACAGGAAGCTGTATTCAGATGGACTCTCAAAAGCAGCCTGTAGTCTGTGAGCTTGTACTGTACCCGATTAGACTGGCCGTCGATAATGGCGATGTCAGTTGTAGAGTGACTTCTTTGTGGCATTGGTACAGGGTCGGTTCATCATTACATTTCCGAAGTCCTACGGCATCCTGGATGCCGCAAACGTTGTTGAACTTTGAAAGAAGCACATGGTCTGAAACTGACAACCGGTTACCTAGGGACTGATGATAGATGAGATCCAAGAAGCCACCGCTAAGCATCCAACCTCGCTGCCTTCCGGGGTCTCAGCACGATATCCGGATGCGCCATCTCTAATCTTCTACCCGTAACAGCATTCCCACCAACACCAGCCATCTCCGTATCATGTGGCGCGTCAGAATATGTGGGTACAGCAACAGCCACCTCTCCATACCTCACAGGGCGTCCTCCAATATCCCTCATCAGTTTTCCCACATCCGCGTTTGAGTGCGAAGGCTGTTGGTTCAAGAGCGGAGCATTGAAGGCTTTTGCCGTCTCGATAGGACTCAAGGTCATGGGTCGGCCGAGCTTCCACCATCCATAAAAAGTAGGTATAACGGACAGAACGCCCAACGTCATGACCGCCAAGGCGCCACACAAGTAACCGTAATGTGACACGAACACGTTCTGCACACCTGTCTGCGTCGCATGCACTGATTGCTTCGTGGCGAATGTGCGGTTACCATGCGCGTTTTGTACGAGGACCGAGTCAGCTGCACTGGCAGCCTTGAGAGCAGTTCGAAACATGATTTCGTGCAAGGCAGTGAGGATGTCGTTGGTGGGGTCTCTCCAGTCGAATTGGCAGTTCATGATATACTTCGAATTGACAATGTATTGACTTGCAAAAGTGTTGAACTGGTTCACTTCCCACATTCCCGCCGCGCCCACGAATCGCAACGAAGTATCTATGGCGAATAAATCTGTACCAGCCAAAGCAAACCCGCCTAGGGTGATGTTCTTGCCTGGTAAATAGCCGGGCAAGACATCCGGAACTGAATTTCCCATCGAGACGACGTGGAGGTTGACAGTGGGATTATTGAGTGAAACAGTGTTGTTGTGCAGTAAAACCTGATAATCGACAACGGCCTGTGTAAGTGTGCAGTTTTTCATGACGAAACTTCCGGCGCACTCCTTGGTATCTGAGTAGCCTACCGATAAAATGAGTTGCTCTGGCGCTGAGGAGCTAACGGAAGCCTTCTGGTTTTTATCAGTTGCATAATGTCCATGTGACCAGAGGAGATTCACTGAGAAAATTGGCTGGTCATCAAAAGCACTAGCGGGCAAGCTGCCATTCTTGAGAGGTTTCGGAGGATGATAGTCAACAGGAGTTCTGGTAGGAGGTTGGCAGTCAATCGAAAAACCAGCGCCTGGGATAACCATTTCACATATCCCCACGCAGCCTTCAATTTCTGCGGTAATAGGCGTACGACGGGAGTAGTCCTGCAAGACGTCCGCGAATGGTGCGGCGAGAACTTTGGGGTACTCCACACGCCCGAGCATCGTTGCCGTATATCCTACAGGCAGTTGCGGAGCAATAGAAGCATGCACCATTATCGACGAAGTGATGTCCTTGGGAACGATGGTCGAGGCACGCTGAAGGAGAGGACCATCGATTACAGCCACACTCACAACGAGACTTGCAAGCGCTATTTTATTGAAATGACGGCCGGCAGTCAACGTTGCCCATACACTGTCTCCTGCACAAAAACCGAAGGTCAGCCCAAGGCGCTAGATTGCGAATAGATTGACCAAACCATAGATCCAGTAGCGGTGGAGATCTCCTAGAGTGCCTCCTCGCAAAGATTTGTACCACCATGAAATGGTTACTCCTTGAGCCAAAGCAAATTGTAGCGCAACATTTGCGGTGGCGGATGCAGCAGCCAGGTAGACGGTCGGTTGGATCCACCAGCTTGTTACTGATCGGCCATTAGACATGACCAGGACGGCAATGGAAACAGCCATGCAAGATATTGAAATGACCAAAGCACACAAGCCTAGCCACGGGACATGTTTGAGAATGCCAGGAAGCCACGGCAGGTTGTCAGTTGTCGTCGGGCCTGGGTTGATAAGGATTTCCGTGCTTTCTTCAAAACCCTTTCGATCGCTGGTAGTGTGACTGTGATCACGTCGATAATCGTGGCTTCTGTTAGGCAAAGGGCCAAGATGACTGTGCGTCTCATCTAGGGCCGTAATGCTCGAGACGCGGGAGTAGGCTGAAGCATTGGAGCGCGGCGGGAAGAGTTCGAAGGCGCCATGTTCCATGGCTGCGTTCTAGGTAGTATGAGAGGAGCAGCTGAACAAACAAGCAGATATTTTTCTAAATGGGATTGAAGAAAGAGTAAGTCGAAACGATGGAGAAGACGACAGCCGTCAGAAATACCAGATACAGATCATGAGACGACACGACAACGAAGCTGTACAAATAAGCAAAGACATGATCTATTCCGAGGGCCAGTGGGAGGCACTCGTGCAGTAGGATAACGTTGGTTCCGGAGAGGGTCTATATCCGGCATCTAGAAGGCCTGGTGGCTTGCCCTAGTAAGTTTAGCTTGTCTGTATGAGTGGCTAAGAGAGCGGGGGATTACTATTTAGGGAAACCCCTGCCTTATCACGGCACAGGCATGAGCCTCTACAATTCACACTGCAAGAGTAGAATACGCGCCATAAGTTATTGGAAACAACGGGGTTGTACTGTTATGACTTTGAGAGGTTTAAGGTGCGTTGAGGTCTGGAGAGGCCCCATCGCTGAGGATTATCAGATGTACTTCCCCGGATCTGCCTAACTAATTCTGGTCTCAAAAGCATCGGTAGAGGTTTGTTTCTCGACAATGCTGGAGCAATCGACCTTACATACTTCTATTCTTATCTGAGAATATGGCCAAGCACTGTTTGAAAGAGATTGTTCAGTATTATGCTGGTCTACTCTGTAGTAAAGAAATGAGTTCAAGTAGCCCTAGTGTCCTGTCACAGGGAGCCTGTTCGCGACACGAAGTGCTTGAACATGGGACACAGAAACCGCTGTAGAGTGAAAGCATGCAGGACAACAAACCATAAGAGAAGGTAACAGCCGCTATTCAAAGGATGATGAATAAAGCCACGGGAACAGCTCAAAGGGTTAAAATGGGCCCGCCTAACTGCCAACACTCCATCGATCCGCCAACCTAGAAAGCTGCACTACCCAGGCCGCCCTCGCCAGTCATCCGGTTCAAATGACCTTCCGCAAGTTCACTTTTCAATCCCTCTCTCGCGCTCTCCCTCTCCAACCTTTCCCAGTCTCTCAAGCCAGCCCTCTTAGCCCTTTGCTTCTCTTCGATTTGGTCGAGGAGCTTTTTCTTGTCTTCTTCCAATTGTGCTAGACGTCTCTCTGTTGCTGGATCCAGACCCGAGGGTAGCAATTTGCCTCCGGGAACTATGGCCGGCACATTGGCCACATGATGCATGAATCTCTGCGTACGCGGGTAGGTCGTTGAGCTGCTATTGTTCGAACGGAAAGGAGGTCTACTATCATAAGGCAGTGGCCCAGAGTGACCGGAACGAGGGCCAGTAGGGATGCCGTCGCGGGGCGGCCTATCGTAATGACGTGAAGGTGGTTCATTATACTGATACGGCATAGGCGGTCCACGGCGAGGGTGCGGGCCACCATATGAGTTATCCCGCGAGTACTCTCTGCCAAAGCCGGAGCCCCCGCGGGGCCTCGTTGGTGCTGACAAGAGCGATGCACTGCTTGGGCGATTATGTGCTGACATTGACAATGGCGCTGAAGCGGGCCCAGACGGAGGAGACATTGCTGAGGATTCATTGTACCGAGACCCGCCAGCCGGACCACTCGGTGGAGCACGAGAAGGATAGTGACTCCCGTTACGATACGAAGCTCCTGAACCTGCCGTAATCTGATTCGATGACCATGTATCATGGCCAGCGCCATTGCGTGGTTCATCCCGCTCATATGGTTGCGGCGAGTCTCGCCTCGGCGACGGAGAGCGATAGCGTGACGGCTCACGAGGAGACATTGGAGCAGGAGAATAACCGCGTCGTGGGGGGGATTGATCGCGTTCCCTACGAGGAGATCGTCCGTGATAAGCGGGTGGACTCGGCGCAGCGTAAGACTGTGGAGCGACACGAGAGTTTTCATAGGCTGGTGATCGAGTATCAGGGCCAGCCAGCGCAAGTCTATCGGGATGTATCGGAGGCGAAGAGCGTCGAGATGTAGCAACAGACTCCCGACCAGATGCGTGTTCTGATCGACGTGGAGCAGGGGAAAGCGAGCGACGTCTCCAGGAAGCGACAGCATAGGGATCAACTTGTTCTTCGCGGCGTGGAGGGGTACGCGAGCGTTGTCGATTGCTCATTCTAGGACCCGCTGGTGGTGTACGTCTGGAATCACGCGGTGGAGAATATGCTCTCCTTGGTGGAGGTGACTGTCGCCTTTCGTATCTAGTGCGTGGGGGTGACGCAAGCCGTTCCCGTTTACTGGGTGGAGGCGAGCGATAACGCCGATCTTCAATGGGTGATATTTCACGACCCCTTTTCAGAGGAGGGGACCTCGCCCTACCACCTCTCATGGATGGGGCTTCACGATCTCCATATGGAGATCTCGAGCGCCTTCGTATCGGGGATCGCGGTCGCTCTTCGCGTCTGGGTGAAAAGCGCCGTGCAGGCGACCTTGGTCTCCCTCTGAAACTTCCTGGATTGTCCCTCGCTCTGAATGTAGGACTTCTAGAGCGACGGCGGTAATTTCCTGGCGACCTACTTCGAGATCGACCAGCAACTCTATTACCAGGCGGTATGTATGTATCAACCGGCGGAGGGGACCGGGCTCTCCGTGGAGGCGAACGATTCGAGCGAAAATTATCAGTTCGTGGCGGTGGAGATCGATCGGGTCTGTGTGAAGGTCGGTACGTTTCACCACCTGAGTTACGGTCGCGATCATCATATCTGTGTCAGTAAAATGTCAGCTTTCTATTACAAGCAGTACACTTGGTTTGGTCCTCGAGATGAGTCGACCACGCATGCTCTGCACCTCGAGCTTTGGGGAGGGTAAGGCGGACCTTCTATCTCGATCTCGTTCCATGATTCGCTGCTGAGTGACCTTCACTCTCTGTGGAGCAAATGACGATATTCTGGTTAAGCTCGGATACAGGTGTGGAGGTGCCTACGGATTTGCAGTGAGTATGAGGAAGGAGTTGAGTTGTCGATTAATTGCGGTCGTCTGATGCACGCAAAATATCTTAGACGCGACTTTGGCACTATACCACATTAGGCACCTCCAGTGCCAAGAGTGACACTGCCGGTCAATTTGACGTGAGGCAGTGATCGTAATAGTAATTGTTCGTAATTAGGGGGGCTCGATTGTTACCTTTCGTGTTAGTATCGTAGTGAATAATGCTTTTTTAGCAGATATCAGAAAGGAATCAACGAGTGGTCGCTGCTCGGGACGTAATCGAGGTCAATTGGCATCGTCCAAAGGCTCGTTACTACGTGCACTTCTATGAGATGTTCATCTTGACCACGCATGTTCTTATGTTCTTATGTTCTTGATCTTAGTAACTATTATCTTATCCCATTACCTCTTCGCTCTCCTCTCTTCATCTCTCTTCTGTCGCTTACGACTTTCACTGGCAATCATATCGCTCAGATCTTCTTGAAACCCCCATTGACCCTGTTCCTGCTGTTTTTGCGCTTCATACATTTTCTTTAGCTCTTCTTTGTCCATCCCGTCCTTAGCTTGTAAAGAATCAGGGTCCACAGCCACATCTATGTCACCAGGCTTCTTACGCTTCCTGTTCTGATCTTCTTGACCCAGAACCGGAAGGTTAGACTGAGCACCTTTTAAATCGTAGGTGCGGTCTCCACCAAAGAAACCTTGTACTCGAGCCTGCTGTTCTGGGATTACTTGGTACGCCGACCGTGGATGTGTTGACTCTTCAGTTTCCGTGCCTCTCCTCTGCTTCCGGAGATTGAATTCTCCAGCGACACTCTCTGCCCCACCAAACTCTGAGGGTACGGTAGATGTTATACCGCCCGGAGTCTCAAGCCCACTAGGCGTTTGCAACCCAGCACCAATGTCATCCTTATCATCATCTTCTTCTTCGTCATCACTCTCCTCTTCTTCAGACTCCTCTTCGGGTTCCTGTAGCTCTCCCCACAGAGTTTTCTCTACTGGCTCGCCCATCTGCGCGTTCTGCTGCGGCTGTAGAACGCCAAAGATGTCCCCGCCATACAATGGCCTATTGTATTCATCAACAGGAGGCTTACCGTACCCACCTGGATGAAAGCCCCATATCGCGCCTGGTGGTGGAGGAGCGTTGAGACCAGGTATCTTAAGCGCAGGGTATGAAGGTGGAGGCCCAAATCGCTGCTGATTGATCAGCCACGGTGGTGGTGCACCAGGTGGGATATTAAGAGCTTCTTTAAGCTCTTCGCTGAGCTCACCAGGTCGAAGATGCCTTAAATTGGTCTCATACTCTTTCCCTTCGTAATAGACTTCACCGTAACGTGTCAACTCGGGTTTGGTCTGGAAACGGAAGAAAGCTTCGTAAAGCTTCTGGTAGTCAATGTCCAGCTTTCCCATCTTCGGCTGCACCCTCTCTCTTTGCTTTTGTTTCAGGCTCGCCTGATCTTGCTTTTCCAGTACGGCGTCCCTCATCTCGGCGATTCCAGTCTCTTGTATGAACTTGGGCAGCGCGAAAGGTGGTTTCTCAACACCTCGTTTCGAGGATAAGTATTCTCTTTTCAGGGACCAATGCGCAGGGACGGGAACAACATTTCGATATGCTTTGATGTGGACAAGTAATCTTGGATCCGAAGCCGATGTGTCGGTCCAATCTACCGTTTCTGGCTTTTTCACTAAGGCCTTGAGTTCCGCCACAGAGAGTTTGTTCTGTTCTTTTCTTGCCTTCTTAGAGAGTTTTGCGACCCCTTTCTCCTCGTCCTCGTCGGGTATTTCGTCATCGTCGTCAAAGTAGATTTCAGGCTTCTCCGGTTCCTTCAGCGCCGGGTCTTCCTTATCACCTTTCTCGAATTTCTCCATAATGTCCTTGTACATCTCGTAGAGCGGATCTGACTCTTCCAGAGTGTCCATAGAGTCAAGCTCGGCTATCGCGCCGTTTTCCTTTCCTGGTTCCGTCCCTGCCTCAGACTCTGACGTCGGCACTGGGTTTGGGGTCGATATAATCTAACAGCTGTCAGGAATATCTTGTGGGGATATTGTCACTAGAAGCATACCTCATTCTTCTTAGCGGCCTTCTTCTTTGCCCTCCTCGCCTGATTCTTAGTCGACTTCACCGCGACCGGCATTTTGACGTTGCTGTCGGATGTTTTATAAGTGATAGATTTGTTGGGTTTTTGTACGGATGGAGGGAACAACTGAATGTAGATGCTATTGCGCGATCTACCTCGTTCAAGCGTAGTAATGAGGTTCGACGCCTTAAGGTACAGCGAAGTGATAAAGTCTGGTGGGGTGCTGAGATACGAGCAGGAGCAGTCTCACTTAACACTAAGGTACGACTTCGTACTGAGTGCTGGTATGAGTCTGTGACACTCAGATACGGTAGCCGCGATGTGCCAACAGCGCATCTCCTATCAGTATACTACGAGTCGCATCAGTCATCTTCAACAATTACTCGGAACTCGATGCGCTTGAACGCATCTCGAAGTTAGCAAAAATCGAGGTCTTGCAATGCGAATTATAACTTTCTACAAGCCTAGCTTAAAAATATACGCAACACCGGTTGCATCGTGACATGCCCTGCGCCATCCAAACCAAATCACTCCAGTAAAGAAGACACGCGCTCTCATGTAAATTTCACCGGTGCAGCGGCTGGCTTCTTCTTCCTGCTCGCAAACTTCTTCGATTCTATAGAGGGCAGTTATTAGTGACGGCCGCAGATCAATGGAGCTACTCCAATAGTAATCATGGGCTCCACTTACCCTCTGCCGTTCGCTTCTTCTTAGGTGCACTCTTCCCCTTTTGTTTCAGTCTTTGAAAGCTATAGTCAGTCTCATACTTATACCAACAACACCCAGCTAGCATCTTACAATTGTATGTTCTCCAAGCGGTCCTCTTCGTCATCATCCCATGTCTCCAAATCCGGATAGGCGTTCCTCAGATCTCTTAAGGTGGCCGTTCGCCTGGGATAGTACGCTGCTAAAGCGGGTCCTTTCAATCGCTGGCGTAACACTTTATTACCGGTCCGTGTTCCTTCGGGATTGAAAGTTGTAGAAAAGATTCGGCATTGCACCTGAGTAGGGTTAACACGTTCATCTATGCTCTAGGAGAGCCACTTACCTTCATCAGATCTAGAATTCTTGATCGTGGAACAGCCATGATGGAGTTCTGGGAGCGACAAGCGCAAGTTCAATTTCGGGAGCGATACATATAGAGGCTAGCGGTAATTTCCGCTTCCACACGATAAGGCGTGTTATCAACACCCCGATGTACGGCTCGATGTGACTTTTGAGATACTACCTTATGCCTTGAAAATGGTGAAGAAGAGAAGCCTAGAGCTGAGTGATGGTAGTAACACTAAGGATGTAGCAAAGAAACAAAGGAAGTTTGAGGTGAGCCGGCTCAACCATGATTATATCACTGTCAGTGCACACTCACAGTACAGCAGGAGACAACGAACGAAGACTCCACGAAGAATGGCCATATCACGAGGCGGCCTGTTTCCTCGCCTTCTGCTACAGGAGCCAATCTACGAACGGCAGCAGATCGAATAGCTTTACTAACAGAGCTTACCGGCGAGCTACTGGACAGACCCGACTGCGTGGCCGAGCATATCAGTGTGGCTGGTGAAGAAGCTGTTCGAACCGCAACGAGGCTTGGTCAGCTCCTCAGGTCAGGCTTGAGTAACAATACTCGCGGCACGGTTACTAGCAGCTCTGTGCCAAGGACGTCATATTTGCCTGCAATCCCCCCGTTTCATGACCATAGACCGTTTTCTGAACCTTCTCTGGCTCATCAACCGCACATGCTACCACCTTTACCTCCCATTGCCGACCCTTCTCTTTCGGAGCTCCCTTTCAAACATCAGGGTATGCTAAGTTCGCATGACGCTACTTCGGTCAATGGGAGTTACGAACGTCTTGAATTTCTTGGCGACGCTTATCTCGAGATCATCGCTTCTCGGCTCCTATACGCCCGATGCCCCCATCTTGGAGCTGGCAGAATGTCTCAAGTTCGCGAAAAGTTGATCAAAAATGAGACCCTAGCGGGATACGCAGTGCAGTACGGATTTGCTAAGCAGGCCAAAATACCACGGTCTCACCAGGAGAGTAGAAAATTATGGATTAAAACTATGGGGGATATTTTCGAGGCTTACGTAGCCGCTGTTGTTCTTGCAGATACCAAGGGCGGATTCCAAGTAGCAGAGAACTGGTTGACCAACCTTTGGACACCTAAGCTCCTTCAGCAGAATATTGGCTCAAAACCGTACCCCGATGCTAAGCCAGAATTAGCAAGAAGGATAATGGGTAAAAATATCAAGGTTTCCTATATTGATGAGGGAGGACCGGAAATGTCCCATGATGGACAGAAATACTTTCACGTTGGGGTGTACCTGACTGGATGGGGTTGGAGCAATCAGCATCTAGGATCCGGAAGAGGGCTCAACAAGGTCGAAGCAGGTACAAATGCAGCGGTGGCAGCACTTGCGAATACTCCTTTGATCGACGAGATTGCGGCTGTCAAGCAAGCATATGATGCACAAGTCAAAGTTCAAAGAGCACGTGAAAACAAGCTAGAACCTAATACTACATCTAAGTAAAAGAGAAATTTATTCGAGAGATCCCAAGTGCTTGGTGCCAGACGCAAAGCCGGCTCTGAAGCACATTGGAAGCAAAGCACACAAGAGAAGGGAAGAAGTACTCGACGCTCGGTAATCGCTCACAGAAGAAACATCTATCTACCCCAGTGCTGATCCATTCTTAGTTCCGCGTCATATCGTGCGCGCTGTTCGGTATATGAGTTTATGTACCATAGAGCATTGCACAGAAAGAAAACCGCTTACCTTCCTTGGGTCCGTCAAGACATCAGCTGCCTGGCCAATTCTTGCAGCTTCATGGCTGATCCTCTGTTTTTCGTCCGCGGACATGTCGGAGCGGAGATTTTTGTCAGGATGAGCCTTGATCCTCGCCAACTTCGCGGCCTTATTCAGACTAAGCCTTGCGTCAGCTCTACTAGACACAGTATATAGTTGAACCACCTACCTTGCTTGGTCCACACTCTGAGATACGCCCAGGACTTCATAATGGGTACGTCCATCGCCGGCTCGTCCAGGCCCTGCCGGTTGTGGAAATTCCTCGTCATCCTCGTCATCAAACCCATCGTCGAATTCATCATCAAACTCATCATCAAACCCATCGAAAGGCGAAGGACGTGGGTAACGGTCGCTAAAGCGCTCTTCTCCACCTCGATGGTGATGATGGTGACCATGATGACGGTGTCCTCGATGCCGGTGTCCTTCGAAGCCACCATGTCCTCGAAATCCGTCTTGCCCTGGTCTGGGGCTGTGCCAGGGTCCAGGCTCCTCATCGTCGGAGAACGCGACATCGTCATCATCAAGATCGTCAAAGAACTCCGGCTCGTCACGATCACTATATGGGTTAGTGCTCGATTACGCCCTCTATCAAGGAAGGACTTACAACTCGCGGTACCGATGGCGGTCGTGGCCATGAGCATGATGACCATGGCCGTGATGACCATGACCGTGATGACCGTGACGGTGACCATGATAGTGTGTCCGACCGGTAAATGGATCCTCTCTCTCAAAATCATCAAAATGTCCACCTCCATATCCTCCGCCAAACCCACGCTCATGAGCGCGAGCGTCAAAACCTCCATGTCCATGTCTCTCACCAAAGGGCTCATAGTGGTCCCTATGCTCCCTGTGTCTATGGTGCTCGTCCCTGAAGTGGCGACGATCCCCAGGATCATGGCCTAGGCCGAACACGCCGTCGTCCTCAAAGCGAGCGCGAAGATATCCGTCTGCATCATATTCTCTCCGATGGTGGTAATAATGGCCATGGTGGTGATGATGACCATGGTGGTGATGATAACCATGGTGGTGGTGATGACCATGATGGTGGCCAAATGGAGAGTCACCAAACCCATCAGCACCGTGGTCTCGTGGATGATGAGGATGGTCGTCGCCGTGGTGGTGATGACGGCAATGGTGGTAATAACGGTGATGGTGGTGGTGATGAGGCATAGTACTTAGGGTTCAGCGACTTCCAGCTTGGGGACTTGGTTACGACGTGCTGCTATGAAACCTTGTCGGCAGCAGCAAAATGGAGCCTATGCTAGTAAAGGTCTATTGCTAGTCTCGTCGAGTCCGGCCGGGCTGAGAGTAGAGGGAAATCCGATACTGATGTTCTACGAAACAGGAAGAGAAGAAATGGAGTAGAGAAGCATAAGAGCCTGGTTTTGAAGACCACGACATAGGGAGGATTCAAGGGTTCGCAACCCTCATTCACATCCCGTCTTGTGATCTCTGACGTGGGCACGCTCGGAGTGACTGCGAAAGCATTCAATGTCGGCTTCCCAGTTTCGGTATTCATGGTTGTACAGCTGGCGCCGTCGTGATCAGGTGCGTTTGTCTGGGTTGGCGTCCCTCTATCGAAAGCTCTATGTCTGTGAAGCTATTGTCGCGATCATCGATAAGAAAGATTCACGACTTCGAACTTTCGATAGTGGACCAGTCACCATATACTATCCACTTCATCAACGCGGCGTGTATGGCCAAGCTGCTCGCTTTGGAGCGCACGCCTATACCTGTGGTCCAGTCGCGGTCTTCTAGATGAGTTAAGCCTCAGGAGCTACTTCATATCGATGCTCTACAAGCCGACTAGGAGCACACGCTGTTCATCTCTTCAAGTCACCGAGTCCGTCTGAACTCCCTGTCTCTCCCAACCAGACCTCTGCAGATTTGAGTTCTTCTTGCCTTTAGGACACGAGGTAGTTTGGAACCTAGGACCTCAAATTCCTTGATCCGTGTATTCAACAAGCCGCCCCCCTGCTTAGCCTACTTACCAGGAATGTGAACCGTATGTCATTATCTATTCTCTCCATCTCCGATACGTTCCCACTTCAATGGCCCAACTCAACACAGCCAATGCGTCGGCGCTATGGTGGATTCTATCCGACCCGATATCGGCGGGTGTCCTTCCGTTCTGTGTCCTTGAAGGATCTCTATGTCAGTGTCATGGGTATTCACAATTGCGGTGTTGGGTTGACAAGAGGGAGTCTAGGCAGTAGAGGAAGTAGGTTGAAGTGGGCTTCGTCTACGGTTGGAAACGAATAAGGCTTCAAGACAAGTGCGAAAGAAGGCACAACGGCCACGATTATTACGATCTATACATTCATTCTATGTACGTGCCTATAACCATCAGCATCAGATATGCAACACCTAACCTACGACTTGTCGTCCGCCGCAATCTTATCATTCCAAAAGCCCCGATAATGCTTCCCCTCACCCAACCGTTTAATCTCCTCGACCTCCTTCAGCGTCAACTTGAACGCCGTGGCACGCAAATAATCGCTCAGCCTCGACTCCTTCCCGCTCGTGGTGATTGCCACGATCCCCTGATCCAAGCACCACCTTAAACTAATCTCCGCCTCGCTGACGTAGTACTTCTTCGCCAGCTGCGCCATGCACTCGTCGACGGGCCCGGGCTTAGCTTTCGTGACAGCGGAGAGGGGTGAGTAGGCGGCGGTGGCAATGTTGGCGGAGGAGTGCTGGTAGGAGAGAAGGGTGCCGTGTTGCAGGTAGGGGTGGTATTCGATTTGGTTGATTGAGGGCGGGATCGTGGCTTTTGCGAGCGTGGTCTCGAGGTGCGTTTGCAGGTAGTTGGATACACCGATGGACTTTGCTTTGCCGGCTTTCTTGACGGCTTCCATTTCCGCCCAAGCGTGTTGGAGGTCGGCCGGAGTTTTGGCGAAGAAGGGGGCGTGGATGAGGTAGCTTGTGTGGAGACGTTAGTCCGGAGGGTGAAAGTGATAGGTGGGACTGAGAGCCCTACAGGTCAACATAGTCGAGTCCGAGTTTCTTCAGACTCGTGTCGATGGCTTTGGGGATGTTGGCGATATTGGTGATGACTTTGGTTGTGACGAAGAGCTTCTCCCGCGGCACACCGCTTTCCTTGATGGCGGTGCCGACTTCGCGTTCCGTGTTATAGACTTCGGCCCCGTCGAGGTGGTGGTAGCCCATCTTGATGGCTGTTTTGATGGCTTCGACGAGCGTGCGGTCGGTTTTGCCGTCGTCGCCGGACTTGAACCAGGCAGTTCCGGTGCCGTAGCCTAGCTTGAGGATTGTTAGGACCGTGGAAAGAGGTTGAGCTCGCGAGATGTTTACCATTGGGATGGAGGTGCCATCGTTCAGTTTCAACGATGGGATCTCAGTCGGAAGTTTGGCCATCTTTGCGCTGATTTTTCTCTGGTAGAGTGGAGGTTGCATGGCCGCAAAGTAGAAAGACCAGGCCTAAATGATGCTCCCAAAGTACGATTGATAAATCTCCTTTTCAAATTGACAATGCTCATGTATAAGAATGTATCTTATGTTGGTATATAGGAAGCTCTGTAATTTCTCAGACATGGCTCACACCCCACCTCCCCACCGTGACTTGCCGTGATTTAGCGCGTCGATCACTGGCCTCGGCATTGCTTACCGTTCCACTACGGAACGAATAACGGCCCGTCATATGATGCAATTGTTTCCTTTCCCGTCTTCTCCGGACCCAATGAACAGTGGCGTTAGGGTTGGCACATACGCAATCAACGGTCATGCAAGCATATAAATTTCTAGACTTTTTGGCCATCTTCAACTCAGACAATCACACCAATTTCTGGGCAGACTTTCTTATATGCTCCTCCGCACCCTGGCACGCCGCCCAGCAATCAACCGCACGCGACTCGCTCAGATGACAGCCCATCTCTCGAACGGCGCCATGAACGGCACCGACGGTACAAGCAATGGCAGCAGTGGTCACTCCTCTGGTGTTACTCTCGGCGACCTTCCCAAATCAAATGTCTTCACATCCTCCTTACCACCTGATCCGACATTCCCGACACCTGCCGCTTCCCACAAGGCACCCCGCCGATCCCTTGGGCCGCGAATGGTGAAAGGAGCGTTGTACACCTACGTACGGCCGGAGGAAAGCAAGGAGCCAGAGCTCCTTGCTGTGAGTGAAAGAGCTATGAGGGATATTGGGTTAAAACCGGGCGAGGAGAAAACGGAGGAGTTCAAGCAGCTGGTAGCGGGTAACAAGTTCTTTTGGGATGAGGAAAGTGGCGAAGGGATTTACCCTTGGGCACAATGTTATGGAGGTACGTTGACAATCTTTTGTCTGGATACACTCATACTTACGGATAGCAGGATGGCAATTGTACAGTTAACCCGGTATCTCTCAAGAGGACTTTACTTACGAATGTGCAGTGGTTCTTGGGCAGGTCAGCTTGGTGATGGTGTATGTCTTGAGGAAATTATCATTGCAGACCGTTGACTGACTCGTTTCAGCGAGCAATATCACTCTTCGAGGCTACGAACCCTGAGACCAAGGTTCGCTACGAGATTCAACTCAAAGGTGCCGGCAAAACTCCCTATTCCCGCTTCGCGGATGGCAAAGCAGTACTGCGCTCGAGCATCCGTGAATTTATAGTATCAGAAGGTACAGCTGCTCATCAGTTCATTATCCCTTCCGCTATGGTTATGGCTAACCATTTCCACCAGCGCTCAACGCCCTAAACATTCCCTCCACAAGAGCCTTGGCCCTAACGCTCTTGCCCAACGAGAAAGTTCGACGGGAGCGTCTTGAGCCAGGCGCCATCGTCACCCGCTTCGCTCAGTCGTGGCTCCGTATCGGAACCTTTGACATTCTTCGTGCTCGCGGCAACCGCGATCTCATCCGCCAAGTCTCCACATACATCGCCGAGAAGGTCTTCGATGGCTGGTCTTCTCTACCCGCAGCACTCCCCTCCGATACCGACATTACCACCTCAGCCGTCAACCCGTCACGAGGTGTTTCCGAGACCGAATTACAAGGCGCCGAAGGAGCCGAAGAGAACCGATTCACGCGACTCTATCGCGAAATCGTCCGACGCAACGCCAAAACCGTGGCGGCATGGCAAGCATACGCCTTCACCAATGGCGTCCTCAACACCGACAACACCTCCATCTTCGGCCTCTCCATCGACTTCGGTCCTTTCGCCTTCCTCGACAACTTCGACCCAAACTACACGCCCAACCACGACGACCACATGCTCCGCTACTCTTACCGCAACCAACCGTCCATCATCTGGTGGAACCTCGTCCGACTCGGCGAGTCTTTCGGCGAACTGATTGGCGCGGGCTCACACGTGGACGACGAAGAATTCATCAACAAAGGCGTGAGCAAAGATTTCGCGCCCGAGCTCATCAAGCGCGCCGAAACCATTATCACGGCCGTGGGCGAAGAATACAATGCCGTCTTCATGGCCGAATACAAGCGTCTCATGACCGCCCGCCTTGGTCTCAAATCCCACAAGACCAACGAAAGCAACAACAAAAACGACAACGACGACGACGACGAAAGCCTCTACTCCGACCTCCTCGATACCATGCAGACGCTCGAACTCGACTTCAACCAATTCTTCCGCAAGCTCTCCTCCCTGCCCACCTCCGCCCTCGACACGGACGAGAAGCGGAACGACGCCGCGGCCCTCTTCTTCCACCACGAAGGCGTCACCGGCATCGGCAACACGGACGCCAACGCCCGCGCCCGCGTCGCGAAATGGCTCGACGCGTGGCTCGCGCGCGTGCTGGAGGATTGGGGCGCGGAGGGGGATGAGGCGAGGATGGTGGCGATGAAGAGGGTCAATCCCAAGGTAAAAACATTTTCTTTTCCTTCCGTCTCTCCAAACAACACCTTTGTTCTTATCCTTCTCTTTCGTTCCCTGCACAATCCCCAACCTTTGCTGCTCAAATCGCAACCCACTAACATCACTGGGGAACCAACAGTTCATCCCGAAATCCTGGATCCTAGACGAGTTGATCCGGCGCGTGGAGACGGGCGGCGAGCGGGAGATCTTGCAGCGGGTCTTGCAGATGGCGCTGAACCCGTTCGAGGAGAGGTGGGGGTGGGATGAGGGCGAGGAGGAGCGGTTCTGTGGCGATGTGCCGAGGATGGGGCGGGCGATGCAGTGTAGTTGTAGTTCGTAGTGCTTAGTGGAATGGGTGGGGAGAGTGGGGAGTGGGGTTGAACCGTTGGCTGGGAAGTGGGAAGGAAGGGTGGGCTGGTGGGTTATAGATTGGAAAGGTTGCACTTGTACCATAGTACATACAATCGGAATTGATTAAGATGTCTTTTTCATTGGGAACCTTCCTCGCTGGTACGAGTCGGTCTATTTTCTGAGATACTGTAACGTGAGGTATATTCCAAGTTCGATAGGTGAGTTACCCTAACGAACGCAACGCAATGGTATCCACGCTCCGCTATGCCGCGCCCCCGCTATACTATGCCGAAGACGCCCCAAACCCCAAGCCCGAAAACCCAGAACCCAATCCCCATCTCGCGCAAACCCGGAAGACAGAGGCAAAAGCAAGAATACGCTCGCTAATATTTACACGACAAAGCAATACACCGTAGGTTAGCCATAAGCGTGCGTCATGAACACATGTCCCGTCCGTCATCAGTCCCAGTCCCGGTCCCAGTCCCAGTTTCCATAAACAGATCCCTCTCTGATCCCTGCTCCCAGCAACCTCACTCTCACTCTCACTCATAACCCCAACCTCCCCTCCCACTTCACTTCTTTCTTAGCACACCACTCGCCCAGAACCGCCCAACCGACCCTCACGGCCTCAACAGCGCTCGAAACGCCACCACCACTCAACGGTAAATAAAAGTCCCCACCATACGCGCCCGGCTCGAGCCTCACGCGCCCCACAGCAGGCACGGCCGTCCTCTTCTCCCAAGTCCTCGGAAACCGCTCGCGGAGCGCATCGACCGGCAAGCGACGCGTGCCTTCAGCCCAAAGAGTTCGTGCGACGCGGGCGTTATCGACGAGGCGAGTTTTGAAGTCGGCGAACTCCTCAGCAGCGGTGGTGGAGGAAGAGGATGGAAGGGGATCGGAAGCGAGGCGATCGAGGTCGTGGTTGTGGATGACGTCGCGGCAGACGGCGCCGAGCTGGAGGACGAGGCCGTGGAGGAGCGGGTTTTGGGGTTGCTGTTGGCATTTAGACTCGACGAAAGCCCAGTAGGGGAGGAGGGAGCGCCAGCTGGAGGCATCGCCGGAGGGGAGGCGCGCGAGGTGGGAGGCTTCGTCGGCGAGAGCGAAGGCCAGCATGTAGCAGAGAACGCACTCGAGGGCGACGGCGGTGCCGCGGTTGGTGGCGTCGGCGTCGATGGTAGTGGTTGTCGTGGTGGCGGGGGCGGAGTCCTTGGGTTTGAGGAGGGCGTCGGCGGCGTGCTTGAGGTCGCGGCCGAGTGCGAGGTATTTCTTGTTGTCGGCTCGCAGGGCGGTGATGTCTTCTTGTCGTGTGGTGGTGGCGGCGGCGGTCGTGCTGGTAGATGATGAGGAGGCGTTGTGGAGAGGAGGTTTGGGTTTCTCCGTGCTCGGCGGTGCTGTCGGGGTCATCACGTCCCCGTCGCCGGATCGAGGGCGTCTCAGCGCCACGGCCGCCACGGCTTTGACATCACGCTTAGGCGTGGTGGCGCCCGTGGATTTGCTGGCACTACCAGGGTGTGAGGACTGCGACTTGAACGGCGGGGATTTGGAGGGAGGAGGAATCGGTGTTCGAGGTTGGTGAGGAAGATCCGTCCCGTGAGGCGCCCTCGGGCGTTTCGACGGAGGATCACGGGCCGTCTCGTCGTCGTTGGGCCGTGGCCGCTTAGCCCCAGCCAAAGCGGCCGAAGGAGCGGCGGTGGTCACCGGCCGCTTTGGCTGGGGCTTTGTCTGGAGGAGCCTGGCCACCGTCTTCTGTAACCGCCTGGGGATCCTCAGCTTCACCACCTTCGTTTTTCGCGAAGGCTGTGAAGCCGAGGATCCCCGTTCTTTCGCCAGCTCTTCTTCGATGCTGGTGGGGAGAGTTGGGGAGAGGAGCGGGGGGAGTTTGTGAGAGAGCCCCTTGTCGGGGTTGGCCGGCGTCGGCTTTTTGGAGGCGGTGGAAGCGGTGGCGGGAGCAGCAGTGGCGGGAGCCGCGGTGGCTGGAGCGACGGGGCCCGGGACGGCAGCGGGAGCTGGAGGTGGAGCGGCGGCGGGAGCGAGAGTGGGAGGGGGAGGAGGAGGGGTCTTCGTCGGGGCGGGCTGGAGGGGAGGTGGCGACTTCCGCGCCTTCTTGGCTGGCGGGACGTCTCCACCTCCCAGGCTAGGGGTGGTTTCCCCGCTCTCTCCAGCCCTCTTCCTCTTGTATGCACTCAAGGAGATCTTCTTCCTTGGCGCCTGGTCGCGTGGAGGAGTCGAGGGCCCGGACTTGGACCCCTCCGCCTTGGTCTTGTCCATGATGCCGCCGTTGTCGTCGTCCCAATTGCCGACAGCGACGGCCAAGCCGTCCTGCCATTGGTCGTAAAGGAAGGTCATGTATTGGAGGTTTTCCTCCGCTAGGGAAAACGGCGACCCTCGCTGCCAAAGACCCTCGTAGTAAGGAGTGACCTGGTATGGCTTAGTGGTGGGGACGGTGAGGTAGTATGGCGTGATGTCGGAAGCGTTTTGGTGGCGATGGTTGATGTGAGACTTGGTTTGTGTGGTGACACCGGTGGTAGAGGGTTTCTGAGACGATTTTGCAGTAATCGTAGACTTGGTTGTAAAGGCGGGCGAGGGGTTCTTCGAGGACGCTCCTGTAGACATGGTTGTAACAGTGGTTGAGGGATTCTTTGAAGACGATGCAGTAGAGAGAGTTGTAGACTTCGTTGTACCAGTGGCTGAGAGCTTCTTGAGAGACGATGCAGCGGTGACAGTAGTAGGCTTGGAAGTACCATTGATTGAGAGATTCCTGGATGACGGTGTTGTAACGGAGGGAGTAGACTTGATCGCACGACTGGTCGAGGAGTGTTTGGAAGACGAGGCCGCACTGAGAGTAGACTTGGTTCCGCCAGTGGCCAAACGCTGCTTTGAGAGTCCTCCAGTGGTCGACATGGTTGCCATTGCTCTTTTGTACGTGTTATGGAGTTTGACTGGAGTGAATCTGAGTGCGAGAGTGAAGAAGGCTTGAGCGCATGAGTGTGAATGAGTTGATATCTGAGTGCAGAAACTTGAGTGTGTTTATTGTGGTGATATGAAGGCCTCCAGCACCAGCAAGGAACGACCTGAATAGCACCATCCACAACACAATAGGGAAGGTACTGTATTGCGCGCTGTCCGTATTAGGTAGTGTACTCATTGCTCTCAATAGGGTAGGTGGAGTACTCCGTACAGGCAAGAGCGATGAGTAAATTATGGAGTACTCCGTAGAGCAGGTATCTGTACCTATATGTATGAGGTCGGTGAGGTAGAGGTGGAGGGAGAGGGAGAGGGAGAGCTCCCGGATTAATGTTAAGGCTGAATCGAGATGACTGGTGATCACGGCGCTCGGTCCGTGCGGTACCTGCCGCAAATGCAAACTCAATGTCATCGGCTGTTTATTTATATAAGTTACAGAGTACGAGTACTGCCACTCCTCGTCAGAAAATATATATCTTGATACTGACGGGATCACTTTGGCAAGAAAAGTTAGTACAGATTTATCTATTCAATTGACATCATTCCTATCGTACTTAGGTTTGTCAGTCCGTCGTCGTTGGGCAACAGAACAAAGGATGATGTTGATGATGAAAGAGGGCGGGAAGAAGATTGTGCAGGCGGATAGCACGAGCACCCAATCGTCTTTTCCTTCGCACTTCTTCATGCAAGCAAGCGCGCATGAGGTGACTGGGACACAAACCCGATCGGATACAAAAGTAGGTACGGAGTAAGATACATCAGGCTCGTGCAACGATTCCGCGAGTACGAAGTACCCACAGACTATCAACAAGGTACCTTCGTACATGACGAACCGTCGCTGCTACCCTGTCTTGGTGGTATGGTTCGAGTCCACGCTGCATCAATTCTCCTACTATGATAAACGATAATTGATCAGTAGTCGCGCAGTGACCGGCGATTGCTTAATGTATGTTCCATCAGTACTCTTCGAACTGTTGGAAAATCAACGTCTAGTCGGGCCTTCCCTTGCTCGAAATTGAGGGGTGTTCCCTTAGTAGTCGCTTTTGAGATTGGCGCCCGCCATCACCTCATAAAACGAGTTATAAAGTCTGCCCATTTGGTTCCCCTGTGAATCATATTTTGATCGTCCTTCTGCCTCTTGAAAGAACGCCGCGACGTGATCTTTAAAGTATATTCCTTGTCATACACGTACGTAGGGAACCGAACAAACAATGGTTTACACCATCGTAGCACACCTCTACACGAAGGATGATCCGACCTCCATCGAGAAAGTGAAGAACAAGCTCATCGAGGCGGCTCAGGTTTACCGCAAAGATCAAGAGACAGTCCAATGGGAGGTGATGCAGGCGGTTAATGACCCGCGCGCCTTCACCGTTGTCGAGCGTTATGACCGGGAGAGCGTGAGTTCCCTCGAGTATCTGCTTGGGAATGTTGACTCTGAGATAGAGTATCGGAGGTACAGTCACAGAAGTACCATCTGGAGAATCCGTACTGGAAGACGTTCGACCCATACGTGGTTCCGCTATTGGCAGAGCCAATTGATCTGAGGAGATATGAGGAGTTGGACACCACGAAGGAGGTGAAAGTTGTTGGGTTAGAACATCCCAACAACGGCAACAGTCGGCTATTGCCCTGTGTCGGACGCGGGTGTTGATCACAAGCGACAAGTGGCGATGTTGTTCTAGACAGATATGCAGGATAGTGTGCCGAGAGACCGATGTAAATTTGTTAGAGCTCGTCATCATCAGTTTCACCCTCGGTGTCTTCCTCCTCGACTGCATTTGGTGCCTCGGATGTGGATTTGGTTGTGGATATGTTCGGCGGATCTCCCTTAGGTGCTTCCTTCGCTGTACGCATCTGGGTGAAGGGTAATTCCCTCCGTGGAGGCGGACTTGCTTTTGTTGATTGGGAATTCGCCTCGCTCTGTTGTTTGGCCACCTCGATAACCTTGCCCTTTGCGCCTATACCAGACTTTGTAGGCTGCTTAGCCGGTCCTGGACCGAGGTCCGCCTCATCCTCATCCTCATCCTCGGTAGCATCCAAGTCAGATTTATCTGGTGTAGAAGCCCGGTCCGGATCCTCTTGCTCTTCTTCAGCTGATTTATCCTTGTCGAGGTCCATCCTCTCAAGATCATCTTCATCCGATCCGGAGTCTGCTGCAACGGGTTCCACATCAGCCTTTCGCTTGCCAGGGCGCGATGGTGCCGCCTTTCGAGGTCCGTTAGAGCGTCTGGTTCCCTTCACCTGCTCCGCTAAACATGAAGTTAGCATCGCAAGTAGTACGACGTGAGACAAGATTACCTTTATCCAGATTCACTTTTGCGCCAGTCAGGAGCCGTTGTTGATCCCGAATTTTGAGCTTCTTAGCATTCAACAGCTCCATGAATTTCTGCAAGAGCTCATTCTCATGCTCCTCTTTCGCTTTTATCAAGCTTTCCAGCTGACCATTGAGCTTCGCAAGTGCCTCTTGTTGGTCATGATACTTGGCGGATAGGGTAGCAACTTCACTCTCTAGAGCGGTGGTCGCAGCGGCAGCGGTACCGGCCCAGTCGAAGAGTTCTATGGCTTGCAAGTCGTCCTGTTTCAGTGTGATGGTACCGAGCCTCTGCGTGATGCCACTGATGTTCTTGCGAAGGATAATCGTAAGTGAGGCACCGTCGATTGCTGCAACAGTTTCCAGGCCAATCAAAGTCTTGGCCTTTCTGCCTTCGAGTCTTTTCCGTAATAAAACCCAAGCAATCAGATCCTGCCATTCCTCATCGTCACCCTGGTAGTTCTTCGTACGGATTTTCTCCAGGACACTCTGCGTGACTAGACATGGTTTGTCAGCGACCTTGCCCAACGGGAGAATATAGTATTGCGCCTTACCACTCCCAACGTATGGAGCTTCTCCTTCGGTGGCTATCAACTTGAGGTCCAACGGGGAAAACCTCTGGGGAACGATATTGACCAGCACGTAGTCGCCAGGGCTATCCGAACGTGGTAACCTGAGTACGATTTCTTCCGACATTATGTCCGACATCCTTGACAGATGAAGTAAACTGAAGCAGCAGCAACATAATGACTTGGTCTTTGGTACAACGATTGTAGCAATCCTAGGCTGATCATCAGCCTGCGGGGAGACGCGTGCTAACACTCATTCATTCCCAGGGACTGATGGCGCACTGTGCGCGAATCAGAACGAGGAAGAAAAAAGACCGACTGTGGCGGTATATGTGTAGTGTACCTGGCTTTGTCTGAGGTTGATGATTTTGTCGATAGCAAAAGTTTAAAAGCCGCGAAGCGTTTAGTCAGCACCTTTACTCCCAAATTCATTAAATCACATGACCATATCCACATGGCTACCTAGCTATCCGCTATCGAACATGGCCACTCTCTTCCCGATCGTCAAATGTCAGTGCCAATAATTTGCAACAACGCCTTTTGTTGTTGCCCATGCCTTGTTGAGAGATTCAACGGCTTTGTCTGGCAGAGACCCCTTTTCCAAATCCTCAAGATTTTCTTCCAGATGCTTCACACTGCTTGCACCGATGATCACAGCATCTCCCAGATCGGCCCTCAACTTTGAATGATGAACCATCCATCTCAATGCACATTCAGCCTCGGTCAAGCGATACTCTCGTACTGTCCCTCTGACCGTATCAAGAGCATCAAACATGGTGTCGTTCCAAAAGCGGCTCCGGTACCTCCGGCCTTGAACAGTGTTCGGATCGAAACGAGACATGGATTCGATGCTTGAGTCCTCGGTATCACGATGGTACCGGGAGGTCAGCAAGCTGCCAGCCAGAGGATTGAACGCATGAAACGCCATGCCGTAGTGTCGAAGGCAGGGAAAAAGCTCGGCTTCGACCGTGCGGTGGATGGCATTATATACTCCTTGATAGACCGTTGGGCGGATCCATTCGTTCCGAATGCACATCTCGCTGATAGATGCTACCTCCCAGCTCATATAGTTGCTGAGACCGAGCCGGTTGAAGTAACCCTCTTGGTGCAACTCGTCACAAGCGCGAAATGTTTCCTCGAACGGGGTATTGCGATCGGGCGCGTGGAGATACCAGAGATCGATTTTGTCGGTCTCCAAGGCTTTGAGAGATTCGAGAAGGTATTTGCGAAGACCGGCGGCCGTGTGGGAGATTTCGCCACTAGGATATAGCTTCGTGTCAACGACAAGTCCGCGCTCTTGCCATTTCAATTCTCCGAGATATTCCTCCGAGGAACCTTGGCCGTAGATCCGAGCCGTGTCGACGAGATGGTGACCGCGTTGTTGAAAAATATCGAGCAGGGCGCTACAATCCTTCAAATCGTGAACTCGTGTTTGTTCCACGCCTAAGACGGTATGAGTAGGGCCTCCAAATTTCTTGGGTGAAACTAACCTGGTTTGCCAAATGTCATTGCACCGAAGACAATCGGCAACTTGGTCTTTGCTCCAGGATACATATCTAGGTTGCTCATGATGATGAAAGTGTATGAGGTGGCCTTGGAGCCAATGCGTGAATTCAGGGCGTGGTCACTTCGGAATCAAATCAGAAACTGTGAGAAACTCTGGCTAAATGGAGTTCAAGTTTAGAGTTCGAGTTTGGAACCAAGGGCTGCACCTCTACTTGTATGTTCAGAACCCCACTCTCCTCCCATCAGAGCCTTGACAGCTGATCGACAGTCTGCGCACGGTACTACGGGCTATGCAGTGAGCTTTGCGTTTGCGGGCTACAATTGGAAAGATGTCAGCCACACACCACTTTCTCACCTCCGACTGAAGGTCTATCCGTGCCGCTCAGCATTGAACCACGTATTGCCTGTTGACACTGGTTTCAATATCAAATCACTAATAATAATCTAGATTAGAAAGGAAGGGTTTCGCTTCTTATCGAGCATCCATCATCCATTCCTTGAAACCTCACCACATTGACAAAGTTGCTTCACCCAAATCCATAGTATTATGTGCTATCTGAAGATATGCGTGTGCAAATGTGACTTTCTCATCACCCGTCCTCTCCTACAACCTTGGGAAGATGATGTTCACACTTGAATGAAAGATTTCATATACATGTCCCTTAATTCGAAAGGAGTCTCAGATGGACGTGGAAGGTTTTTGCTGACCCAATCATTAACTGCGACGACGATGAGGGTGCTCTTGCTGGCGGATTGGACCGCTTTTACCAATGCCTCCTCATTATCGACATAGAATTTCTGCTTGTAGGGCAGGCCCGCGGCCATGGTAAAGAAATTCTCTTTGCTTATCGGAAGAGGCTGGCTTCCCGTAGAGCAGTGGATGCCGTTATGGATCACGACATGAATGATATTCGGAGGCGCTTCGCCGGCCAAGACGGCATTGTTGCCGACGTGCATCAAAAACGAACCGTCGCCTTCGATGCAAAACACCCGGCCCGAAGAGAATCCCGTTGAAACTCCAAAAGCGATGGGAAGGGTATGACCCATCGCTCCGATGGAGAAAAAGTTGCGTCCGAGGCTTTCTCCGCGCTCCTTGCGGATCATATATATCTCGCGACTGTTTCCGCCAACCGAAGAGACCGAGACGTCGGTACCCTGCATCTGGCCGAGCAGGCAACGGATGGTACGTTCGCGGGATAGGGGAAGGTCTGGCGCGGACGACATCCACTGTTCCACTTTCGGACTCGCATAGCTTGTTTTTGCTTCAGCGGACCTGTCTCGCCGCGCTCCGTCTGTGTATTCCGAGAAGGTATGGTTCGGCACCACCAAGGCGACCGGCGTGTTGTCTCGGATGGCTTTGGCGACAAGGCGCGCCACAGCCTCTTTGGCACCCGACACCGTGTCCGGCATCTGCTCGAACGGAAAGTCGTTCGCCCTCAGATTGTCGAAGGTACGTGGTCCGGCCAGGGCGTGTTCCGGTTCGTCCTTTTCCCCTGGCCTGCCGCGCCATCCAATCATAAGCAGCATTGGGATGCCGAACACCTCCTTTGCCGCCAGGGACTGTAATGGATTCAACGCATTGCCGTATCCGGAATTCTGCATGTACGCCAACGCCATCTTGCCGGTAGACAGATAGTAGCCGGCGGCGGCGGCGACGGCGGCCCCTTCGTTTGCCGTGACGACGTGCTCCGGGACGGGTTTTCTCGCAGCAAAATAACTCAACAATCCCTTCAAGCACGAGTCCGGCACGCCAAAAGCAGTGGAGATGCCGTTTGCCTGGAGCGCCTCCTCGTAGAATTCGCGCGGATCGAGAGGAGCCATTGTTGCGAGAGCTTGCAAAGACAAAACGCAAAGGGCGAGGGAATAGCAACCTGATGGGGAGTTGTGCGAACTTAGAATGGGGAGATGACACTCTGCTCGATTGAAAATTCGAAATCGATTGTGTCGATGGCTCATCAATTAAGCATCAAGGCGTACTTTAGAGGTCGTGAGGCAGTCGCAGAGGATAATCGTAGAGGGATGCCATAATTCGAAGCATCATCCGCGAACCATTCCAAACCCATTAAGGAAGGAGGAAGCGATATATCCATTTGGGATGCAGACAGAGCGGGGCGAAGGTCAGCATGGAAACGCTGCTGCAGGCGTTTCAACGTTGAGAGGTAGCAGCCAAGAGCAGGGCTGGGTACCTTACCTCTGGTGATGCTTACTAAGCTGATATAGGGGAAATGAGTGTGGTTGCACTACCTTACATGGCATAGCGATCATACCTTATCCGATTGGATTTAAATCAGGTAAAGAGGCACGCGACCAACTGATAAGTAAGGTCAGATACACTAATGGCGACTGAAGCTGATGTAAAGTGATATCTATGTTGCTAGCTGCTACTGCATATCTAAACTCCACTTCAGGGAGCGGGACACAAACTAGGACTGGGCCTAGGGTAGGGTCACGCAGCAACTTATTGTACCCTACTCCTACCTGGACGGGCATGACCTACCCTCGACCCGTGAGCCCAGCCTACCACAAACTCCATATCCATGCAGTAGGTATCCAAAGAAGAAAGCAAATACGCAATGACTCACCAAGGATGTCTTATCATCTTGTGCATGGTTGCATCGGCACGCACCTGTAGGATCAGGAAGCTTGTGGATGTCTGCCTAGTAGAATCAGGTAAGAGTGCACACGACCGACTGTGGCACGATGATGCAACGCTGACTGATACCGAATGAAGTTCCATGGTGCTACCTGCTGCGTGCCCTAACTTCACTCGGAGGAGCGGGATCACGGTAGATATCTTGGACAATTCTTCCCGCCATCCAAAAATCCACACGGCTCTTCTTGCTCCAACACTTCAATCTCTTCCACGACTTCTACATCTTTCAGCACTTCGACATCTTCGGATCGAGAGACTCGTTGCTCACTCACCAGAGCCAGTATCAACATGTCCACCTCAATCAGATCGTTGCTTGCGCAAACCAATGGGAGAGTCACTTTGTGTGAAACCCATGACCGCAATTCGACGGAAGTCATCAGATACACTGCTGGCGAGAAAGGCCAAACCTTCCACGGCATATGGTACAGCGGCCTTGCTCAAACCACCTATCTCGGCATTCCAGATACCGAACTGATCGCTCCCCTCCAGCGGGCAGCTTTGCTCGCGTTGAACGGCAACCTGCAACGACAAAAGGTTCGCCGCCCGCTCTGCGCCGCCTTTGACGCCGACAGCGGCGGGGACATGGCCGAGATTCCAGCATTAGTCGCGGTATTGGCGCTCGTGGGCGTTTCCATGATCATCATCGAAGACAAGGCCGTTTCCGCGCCCGGACAGAAGGTGAACTCACTCAAAGACACGTCCGGTTCCCAAGCTCAGGCGGACATGCACGAATTCGCCAAAACCGTTCGGGCCTTCAAAGCTGCCTCCGCCCCGGTTGGCAAAGACATGATGATCACGGCAAGAATCGAGAGCTTCACCGTACGCAAGACGAAAAAGGATGAAGCTGAAGAGCGAGCGTCGGTTCAAGCGGCGCTGGCCGATGCGCTCAAGCGTGCCCAAGTCTACCGGGAGGCCGGAGTCGATGCGATTATGATACACAGCAAAAGTGCCAACCCGAGCGAGGTGATATCTTTCCTTACCGGGTACCGAGCCCGAGATGCCGTGACGCCGTTGGTTGTCGTTCCAACGGCGTATTCGAGGACGCGCAAGACCGTTTTGTACGATGCAGGCGCAAACGTCATCATCTATGCCAACCATCTGATACGGGCGAAGATCAGCGCCGTCGGTAGAATTTCCGACCAGATTTTGGCGGAAAATCCCAACCTCTTCTCCGAGGACGCCGAGTTGAGCGCTTGTCTCGAGGCTCGAAATTACGGGTGCCTCTTGCGAAAGCTGTGGGAAAGACGGTACTTGGGCGAGGAAGGTAAGGAGGCCCAGGTATATCGTGTCGTTGCGGCAACCATGGCATCGGAGAATATGAAGGCTGTTGTCACGGATCTTTTGAACGGCGAATTGTGCGGCTGCGAAGCAGATGATCGCATCATCCCCGTCAAAGACTTGTTAAAAATCAATGCCCGTCAGTTATCCCTCGTCGAAGATTTAGTTGGATAAAGGGCTGAGGAAACAATCATCGGTCAACGATCAGATGGTACTGTTCTTGCTTTTGCCATTCACATATTCTTTTTGGACTTTTTCAAGTATCTTTTACTTGGACAATGGAAATTCAGCCTATGTTGCATGATACTTTGACAAATACAGCGATGAAGATAGAACTCCGTCAATAACCAATTCCAGAAGTCGTAAGCTCTACATTAAGCCAGCATCGCGAATCGTAGCACGAACTTTGACTCCAAAACCCTATACATGTGAAATTTGATAAAGTTACCTTGCCTCCTGGCAGATCCGTGTTCATGAGAGGCACCCACAAAGAGGACGCCGCAGTTAGAAGACGAGAGAGGGGCAACGTTTCCGAGGTGAATTGGTGATATGGACAGTGCCCAATACGCAAAGTGTGAGAACTTGAGAGCGAGAGGAGAGGATGGGGCCGATAACGGGAAAGCTGTTCTAGGCAGCCATGTGTCGTACTTTTGTCAGCAAGCGATGTGGTATCAGTTGGTCATGTCCATCTTTACCTAATTCTATAAGGTGATAGAAACCAGTACTGTACGAAGGCGGTGAGCAAATTTCTATACTACCCTAAAAAGCTGATTCAAGAGACCAAGAAGCTTCCAACCCCAGTTGACTTTGAGGATACAACAGGTCAAATGACTTTGTCAAGTGATCCATAGACTGTTGTTACTAGAAGAACATTCATCATGCTAAGATTAGTGTACTTACTCAAGACATTTGTCAGTCTCTACATGACAGCAAAAGCTGTGAGATGGCATAGAAATTTGCTCATCACCTTCGTAATATGCAACACAAGTAGACGAGAGATAATAAGACAATTCTCTTGAGTTGTCGTGTGATTGTTTTCCTTTTCGGTCACCGTTGCAGGTGATACGTGTTCCGAGCCAATGTATCAGGCTGATCTCTTGGATGAACCTAGTCTGCTGACATGAACCGTGTGATAGACAGCAGCAACGACCTTGTGTGCGCTGTCTGCAGCAGCTCTCTCGGCCGTACGAAGATGAGTAATTGACTGCTCATGTGGGAGGGGAGATAATGCATCTCTTGACTCCGAATGATCGGGGAAAACGCATCTCTAAACTCCGATAGATCGGCATACGGAACGTGTCCTGTACATGAGAGAAATGGGCAGTGGGTAAAGGAAAGGACATCATACATGCCGGGGTAGAAGATGGGGGAGGGTAATTCCACGCCGGCGATAATTGGCATGACACCCTATGTACTTGGCGATAGGAGATGACATGTAAACAACTTGGTGTTGGATGTTGGACCGGACAGGGGCTGATGGGGCTTACGCATCAAACTTGTTTTAGTAACCCCCGTAACCCCATGCACCCCAACCACGCGACCAGGCCGTTGGAGATGATATGAGGTATCTTGTTGTGGCCCAGTAAGCAGTAGGGTAAGGCACAAGTAGGCAGGTGCCCTTCATCAGAACGGAGTTCAAGGCAGATTTCTGATCGGTTATGTGCTGACGGCAGATTGGTATGCAGGATTTCTTGCATGAAGGATCGCCGCCTCTGTCTTCTGGAACCTCTTGGCAATGCTTAACTCTTGTGCTCTTCTTAGCAGCGCTTCGCAAGTCTTGGCTTGCGCGGGACAGGGAAACACTCCCTAGCTGCAAAAGTGAAGGGAATCTGGAACAGGCTCACGTCAGCCCTGCATGTCGGGTTTTCTGATGTAACCCTGCATTATATTTTATGATATCGCATTATGCGCGTGTTGTTGAATCAGGTAAAGATGCACATGACCAACTGATTCCCTCGGCGGTATGTGATATGAGTGTGAGTGACTGCGTTATTGTCAGCTTCGTGACTGATAATGCATGAGGGCGCAGCGGAATGGAGTGACACTGCCCCACCACAGAAGAGGGGAAACGGAACAATCAACAGAATGGTTTCAAGGACTGCCCACGTGGATATATCAACCTCCATCCTGTAGATACTCCAGACCACGCATCTTCACATATACTAGGCATACCAAGACCGACTGGCCTGCACAGATTGATTGATCTTTCCCCTTCGTTTCAAACAACAGCTGTTGTTATTTAATATCAGCATTCCTCAGACGTCAAAATGGCTTTGACCGAGTTCCGCACCCCACTTGATACGAAAGTCGACACTCAACTCTTCCCCGATGGCATCAAGACGACTGGGCAGCAACCGCCTCTCTACGATCTCCTGCGTCCGTACTTTGACTTCCCGAAAAAGATCACGGGCAAGACCGTGTGGAAGGCAGAGGACTACGCTGGTGAAAACGAGCGGCTCTGGAAGCGTCACTTCACCCAAGAGGAGATTGACGAGCTGAGCGCTGTTTCGGATCGATTCCTGGCGAGCGGTCGGCCCTTGACTGGAATGTCAAAGGTATGGGTGGGATCCTCTCTGAGACATGACTCAAGCCCATTGCTTCTAGATCGCTGATGTTTTGTTCTTGAGTAGGAACACTTCCCATTGCCCAAGCACTCCAAGTATCTTGAGGAGCTTCGCGATGACCTGCTCAACGGCAAGGGCTTCGTGCTATTCCAAGGATTACCCGTGAAGGAATGGGGAATCCAGAAGTCGGCCGTGGCCTATATGGGTCTCGGGTCACACCTGGGGTATATCGTGTCCCAAAATGGAAAGGGCCACATCTTGGGTCATATCAAAGACTTAGGTGAAGACCCTAAGCAGTGGGATAGGGTCCGCTTCTACCGGACGAACGCGAGGTATGCCACTCACAGTCACCCCACCACCAAAATTTTTTGGTCAGCCAAACGATACTGTCGGGAAAGAGGGCTGAAATCACCTCTAGGCAAGATTTCCACGCCGATCCTGTTGACATCGTAGGCCTTCTTTGCATCAACAAGGCGCGCGAAGGCGGCGAATTGGATGTCGTCTCAGGGCATCATGTCTTTAATGTTCTTCAGGCCGAGCAGCCCGACGTGATGGAAACCCTTACGAAACCGATCTGGTACTTTGATCGAAAGGGTGAGACGAGCGTCGGGCAGGAAGATTTTATTCGAACAAGTGTCTTCTATCTCGAGAAGGATAACGGTCGAGTCTACGCAAAGTAAGATCACTTAGCTCTCCAAATTCGAGACCGACAAAGGCTGAGATGTTGCTCTAGGTGGGATCCCAACTTCGTCAAGTCCTTAAGCCGATACTCCGATAAAGGCGTCGTGCCACCCCTTTCTCCGGAGCAGATCAAAGCTATACAGGTCTTGGAGGATACATGTCAGCGTCTCTCGTTGCACATGAAACTCGAAGTCGGAGACGTCCAGTTTATGTCCAACGAGCACCTCTTTCATGCTCGAACGCAGTACAAGGATGACCCACCACCAGCGCCGGGCCGGCATCTGCTGCGGTTGTGGCTCTCCACGCCTGAGAGCGAAGGCGGCTGGAAATTGCCCTTCCATGACAGCGACGCGAAGAAAAGGGGTGGGGTTCAGGTGGATGACCGCCCCCCTAAGGTGTTGTTTGACGCTGAGTAAAACGATAAAACTGTCAGAGACCAAGGAATATCGATATAGGACTCCAGATGCTTTAAGTTGTTGGCCTTTTTCAAACTCTTTCCTTCTCCGACGAGGGTATATGCCTAGTAACCGGCAGAGGATTTTTTACATATCAGGTCTCTCTCTCCCCAAATGCAGTTTTTGTTCAACAGAAGTTGGTATGTGCCATCTTTGTAAAGGACCACCGGGTCACTTGAGGGACTCAAATGATGCTTTGACTTCCTCTCGAGAACTTGCCAAGATGTTTTGCTATTTATAAGAGCACAATTGTTCCTGGGAAATCGTCTGGAGGTGTCATGGTTTTGGAGAAACCCCAGAAAAGATATACTTCGTCGTTGTGATTGAGTAGTATGCTTACACTGATCCGTAATCACGTGATTGCACTATATCCTGGAGCCTTTGCCTGTCACGTGTTCACCATGCTGCATCTCGGAGATTCGGCGTTCGAGAAGGTGTACGGTCCTGGGTTTGCAGGAGAGTAAAGATTGCAGCGAGGAACGGAAAGTTCTATAGTGACAGAACGCTTTACTCTGGTGACTGCGGAGGTGTCTTCGAGTCCTAATGGGATAGGATTTGCGAATCAAATTGCAGGCTTTTCTCTTTCATTCCGTTGTCACACCAAATGCAGCAACTTCTTCCACTTCCATACCAATCCCCAGCCTCCGAACGCTAACGAGAGCCCGGTGAAGATAATAAGGGGCCCGTAAGCCGTTCCATAACCGAAGCCTCCCACCGAGCTCGCACTTCCCGCTTTGATCAGTGGTACACTAACAAGCCCACCACTCACATATCCAATGCCCCTCGCACCATTTAGCAGACCATACAGCATTCCCGTGTCGATAGCCTCGTTCTTCCGCGCAGCTTCGCGTTCCATCTCATTTATAACGCCTCCCCAAGTCGCGCTGTAGCCGCTGGCAAAGAAGCCGAAGGTAATGGCAAACAGTACCAAAAGCGCTATGCTACCTCGCGCCGCTAGGCCCCAGAAGAGGAAAGCGGACAGAGCGGAGCTGACCGCAGATACAGAAGTTACAGTCGTAACTGAGAGAGGGATGTGCCTATTGTCGCTCAGAAACCCAAAAAAGGACGAGGCGGCAATGCCAGGGATGTTGATCAGAGTGAGCAAAAGGGTGGAAAAGGTCTGAGACAGCAAAGCGACGTTGCGGGCGTACTCGCTTAGGTATGTTTGTGGAATGCCATATCCAGCGCTTTGAAGCAAGATGGCGATGCTGTAGATGTAGAACGTCTGGTGTTTGAGGAAATGCCAGGGGATCTTCTGTGTGCGATGAGCGCTTGTGGATATGCTTGAAGGAGGAGTTGGTATCATGACGATTGAGAGAATGCTGGATCCGGCTGTAATAGCCGCCCATACTCTCAACGTAGTACGAAAGCCGTAGCGATCAAGAAGGTCTCGGAGTAGAAACGGACAAGCAGATCCTACGATGTTCTTGCAGGACAGAACAACTCCATACGCCACAGCTCGATTGCATATGCGATTTTCGGTGTTGAACCATTCGCCAAGAGATAGTGTAATCGGGCTGTAGATGAGAGCACATCCTAACGCTGCCATGACTCCCTGTGTTGCAACCAAATGCCAGATGTGTTTGCTGAAGGAGGACAATATGAAGCTGAGGCCTGCAAGCGCAGCGCCGCAAAGAGCTGCGGTCTGGCGTTTACGGGCCCATCGTTTGGTAAACAGAGCGAATAGGAAGGGCATGGATAGGTACATGACGCCGTTGGAGGTTGTGCCGATGACACCAGTAACTTCACGACTGCCTTGAAGCGTCCAGTTGTCGTAATAGTATTCTTGGAAGACACCATAACTCATGGCAAAGCCTACGTGTGTGAGCAGAATTCCAGTTTGGATGAAGTTCTACTTAGTCTACCCCAGATCGGCAGCTGCAATATTGAGGAGCCCACAAGAACGAAGGCCCTCTTCCTATCTGCTTCCCACTGCCTTGCCTTGGCTTGTCTAGTGTTGTTGGTGGCGTGGGACTCTTGCTCGCCGACGTTTGACGGCAGCGGCCTGCGGAGAGAGATAGCCTCATTTTCCTCATTTCGTGTCATTGTGAATTGGCTAGGGTGTGGATAGTGTAGAAAAGGTTGTTGGCGGTCCAGTGTGCAAAGTGCTGCTTGACAATAATAATGGGTAAGAGCAATGATGTTCAGAGTGGACACGCGCCGTACATAAGGAACGCTGAAGATTGCTGCTTACGAGGTACCGTCTACCTTATGGTGAGATGCGGGGCCTTTCAGCATCCGGGCAAATCACACCCTGCTGACTCACGGTCCACCACAATTCCATCTGGACACAAACACATACTGTGGTAGAACAGGATCCCCGCATCTTCTACGTGAGCTCTACCGTGCCTGCCTGCGCTTTGTTGTATTCGGACATATTGATGAGAGCGACGTGCAGAGGAAATCAAGATGTTCGATCATGCACAGCGAGTATGAGAGTGGATCCTATGCGCAGAAGGAGAGTGGCTGGCCTTGTTCACTTGATGTGGCTCATCTTCATCCAGGGAGTGTGGTCATTTGTGCTGGCACGCTCAATCAGAGACCCATGACCCATGCATCTACGAAGGAACTAGTATTTACTGTCCGGACGTGCTGTAAGCGGCGACACAGCTAACCCTACTATATCCTTATGCTTAACATCCCTATATAGGATCAGAATATGTGATAAGAAGTTGATTTCTCAGAAGTTTGATGTTTACCCAACTGTATCCTCACAAGTTGTGCAAATCTAATGTTCATGATGATTGATGTTGTGGTATTCAAATATGCTGCCGCTTATGGTACGTCCGGACACTAAATACTAGTTCCTTTGTAGTCAATGTGGCTGCAATGGGCAGCAGTGAAAACAAGAGAATTAGAGCACCTATTACGGTTACAATATGAATTTGACGATGAGCGCAAGATGCTATCTTACAACGGCCTTGGCGGCATTGGTCGTGTCACTTTTCCCCCTACGAGGTGAATGTAGGGCATCGGGGACCGACACACTACATCATAAAAGATAGATTGCAGGGTGCCAGGTCAGTCCCATACATTTACTATCTTCAGTGCATCCCACTCATCAGTTAGTATCGACAGAAAGATATAACGGACCACAAGGAGAAGGGTGAAGTAACCGTTGTGTATGATACTCGGATGGAGGGTTATGAAATGCTCGAGAATAAGGTAGGTAGTGATCCCGGTCCCCACATATTAGACGACAAGAGTTCCCTATCTGGTATGCAGACCATCATACAACGTACAGGTAAGAGATGTGTGATCAGGAACCAGCCAGCTGTGGCTTGCTAAGGTTGAGAGGCCAAAGTTTCATCAAAGCTTCAGGGCACCGTCGATAATTGCTACAGATGTATATTTTCTGTGAAGGGTGCGTTGCTATTCTGTATCGCATATTTTCTGGAGTCCCGCTTCCAACCTCTTCACAAGGTCTTGGTTAAGAGCACCCTCCTGAAAACTTACCCTACCCGTCCACCATTCGAGCCACTCCTCCGCCCTTGCTCCGTTCCTGGCCCTAAGCAAGCCTGCACTGACATTGTTCGAGTCCGGACGTTCGTCGCAGTGCCAGAATACGGTGGCCCCACACACCCCGCAGAACTCCCTGAAAGGCCCCGTTGAGCCCTTGTATCGGTGGTTGTTCTTCCGCTACCAGGATGTTGACCTTTGGCACAAACGTCCAGCTCTGAATGTCAAATACGGAGGCCAGCCGACATGAGTTGCAGGTACAAGTCCCTGCTAGATACTTTGTCCCGTCAACACGGAGCCACCACTTCACATCTTCCTGATTCTCAGCGGAACTCCTATGGTCGGGCACGAGAAGATCCGCCATGGGGATGACGCTTTCGTAGATTCTCGATTTGGTGGAGTGATGTGATACTGTACACCTCCGCAATGACAGCTTACCGATAGATTTTCACCTTCCGCTGCCGGGTTGTTGACCGGACTGTTGCCCTTCGTGTTCCCTTGAACTTGGAAGTCACCCAGATGAGATTCACTCGCTCGAGCAGAGCTCCTGCACCCATCTCAGGATGTTTCCCTTCCACTTTCAACAACCAATCACTCAGACCTCCGTCTAGAGTGTCCTCGACCCAGATATGACCGCTGTGCTTTATGATACCTGCACTCCTCTCCAAAACGCCTGTAGTGCCCATTCATCACGACCCTTGTGGTACGTGAACATCTGAGCTCCGTAGTAGCTGTAGAAGAATCGCTCCCGCTGAGATGAGCTGCCATATCGTGAAAGTTCTCGAACGGTTTCTGGTACCGAGGGAACCCTGGCGTACGATGTGTAGAGAAGAGTACGATGTGTAGAGAAGACCAGAGACGTGACGGTAAGTATTATAATGATAGATGGTCGCATCTAATGGGAGTGAGGACGTCCGCACGGAGATGGAGAAACGCGCTGAGACCCCTGTTCGCGTTTAGTGCGTCGCTTACGCTAGCTTGCTCATCTCAACGAGAGCTTGCGACCGGCGGCCGACCAGCCACCTCCGACCTCACCAACCACAGACTTGATCACCCTTAACGTAAAGCCTCTACCTTGAAGACTTTCTTGTTTCCGATTACACGTTTTCAACCTGTACGGGCACCGTACGCAGAGGAAATTCGCAGCCCCTGCGCTGTCCCAGGGCCAGGGAGCTGCTATCGGCAGCCAGCTGCATCTGCTGCGACGACGACGAGGACGACAATCAGATCGTGAACAAGCAGCAAACAGGAACGCGTCGAGTCCGTCACTCTAGTACGACACCTTGAATCGAGCCATTGTGTCTGAACCACAGCTCTTTGGCACTACTTAACACCCAAATTCGCATTCAATCGCGCAAAGCTTTGTCGCCCTTTCCTTAACACCTTTTCCTTCCCTCTTTGGTAGAAACGGCCTCAACACTTGACCATCACCACAACAACAAAGCCATACTATTATTGCGACCAGAAAAAATCTCATCAAGGCGCAGCGACTGGAAAATTTCGTGATGAACAACGAAATGGAGGCCCTTACACTAAAGCCACGCCCGAACACTGAAGACGTTGAGTGCTGGGATGATGATGAAGACCTTCAAGGAATCGATGATCTCAATTTTCGTATGTCATCAACCACGACGGCTAGTACCAGCTTCTCCACACAGCCTTCAAACCACCGAGATTCTCTCTCGTCGCGCATGTCGACAAAGTCAGACATAGAGAGCAACGGTGGGGTAGATGAAGACTGGCAGGTTTTACTACCCGGGGACGATGAGAGCGCAACAACGGATGCAATTGCATCTGCCAAAAGTGCGGGTATACCGATACCGACCAACGTACCCTCCTCGGCGCTGCTTGGAGGTACAATCAAACGCTTGGGAGGCAGGAAACTGAAGAAGGTGCTTGCTGATGACTGGAGTGAAGGCCTGGAATTACCTGGAGCAGAAACAGGAGGGCTGAAAATCAAGAAGTCGGAAGGCAAAACCTACCCAAATACGTTGAGGCAGATCAGTGCGGCCTTCCATGGTCCCACCATTGCCAGACCCCAAGTCGGTATGAATCTGATGGAGCGTCTGGCCGCCGCTGGTAACGACAAAGGTCCTGGGCTTGACAAGTTTCGTGACGACGAAGATGAGGATGGCTTCTTTGGTGATGTACCCACAATCAAACTGGGGAAGACTAGGACACTGCAGAAACCTATCAACTTCGCACCTCCAACTTTGAACGTACCCAAGGACGTGGATAACTTCGAACAAGACCTTGAGTTCCCCGATACGGGCGAGCCACTAAAGCTATCTACGCGAAAAGAGACCCCCAAAACACCAGTGACTGCCAGCTCTCTAGATGATTTCGATACTGAATGGGCCGAAGGAAGCCTGGGGACTCGATTTGGTGGTACTAAGCGCGACGGCAGGTCGAACCGGAGCTCTTCTGTGTCCGCCTTGAGTCCAAGTGTATCCAGTTGTCTTACTGCAGAAAGTGAAGATGAGGGTCTCGACGGCTTGATATTGCCAGATGGACCGTTGAAATTTGACGAGGCACTTAGGAGACGTCGAGAAAATGCATCTCCTGAAGCCACCAGCCTCGCAGTGGAGAAACCGTCGGATAAGGCTGCAGCTCCGAAAGAGGATTTCTTCTCCGGCCTGGAGATTGGAGATGGCGCTGTTTTCGGATCCGGAAAGCTGACCCTCAATCGTAATATCAAACATAAGATTACACGATCTACCAGTCCAGCGAGACGGACGGCCACGACATTGACCTTCACAAGCAAAGCTCAACAAACAATCACGAAACAGACCACAACACGGATACCGCTCCCACTACGTGGACACGACCGCCAGAAATCTACGCTCGAGTCTGTGTCAGAGATAGGTGGCCCAGTGCCAGCTTATCATCGACCTCGCTCGAGGTTGGCGGCCCATTCAACGCAAACTTCCGTCTCCAATATCCCGGCACCGATCGTCCCGACCTCTACGCCAGCGATGCCGACGACCCCTAGCCGAAGAGGACTCGGCAATAAGTCATCGCGAGAAGGTCTTCGAACGGAGCCTACAACCACGAGCGCCCAGCTACTGCGTGCGAAACGTTCAATGCCCGCAATGCGCTCCCAGCAAGCTTCCCCAGCCAAACCTCCACCGAGTTACAATCGCCCTCCCTCTCGCGCCGAAAGCGGGTCCCGTCAAGCCTTGCCCTCTCGGCCCAAGACCCCGGTTGATCGGTCAGGGGCTGAATCTAGCCTTGGGAACAGCCGCAAACCTCCGGTGCCCTTCCTACCTGCCGGTAGCTCGCACTCCCAGTCCCACCACATCAGCATCAAATCTTCCCGCCATTTCCGGCGTCACGATTCATCCGACTCTAACGACCAAGCGCCGCCGCGCCCTATCTCTCGTCTTTCGAATGCTCAACGACCAGAAACTCCAACCGGTCGAGGCCGCAAAGACTTAGCTCCCGAACACCTTGCACAAAAAGCGGCTGCCAAGCGGACGATCACGAAGCCTACGAGGCGTCGGAACTTTGGAGATGGAAGTGAGCTCGAAGTCTTCGACGATCTCCCGACTTCTGCCAGCACCGAGAGCAAGTTCGTCAAGCAACCCATTGCTCGTGGAGGACCTAGGGTCGGGCTCCGTAGCCGGCTCGGTCAGCAGTCGCACATCCCTCCGCCGTCGAGGACCGAGACGCCATTACCTCCGATGAGTCCAACGAAACAGGACTACACCCCACGGTTCGCGCGAGACACCAACGCCAGCCGGATCGCTCGAGAGCAACGCATGGGCGCCGCAAGCGTGAATCCTAGAAACGAAGGAGGGCCACTAGCACCGGTGAGCACGAATTGGAAAGCGCAAATCGCCGCGCGAGGTCTAGCCAGCCCGAGCGCGCACCGAGGCAAAAAGTCGAAACTCCCCGGAACCAGCACCAAGCCTTGTCTGATCAAGCCGATGGGCGACGGCGTGCACGAACCGAAATGTAAGCTCCTCCCGCCTGCCTTCCCTAAACCCCTCATGAAACCGCCCATACTGACACAGTCCACCACCCCACAGCCGTGAAAGGCATGCACTACAACCCGACCCTCTTCCGCTGGGAAGGCAACGAAAACGCCCTGGCCCCCTTCGATGCCCCCCTCCCCTCTCCTGCCGCCGCGGCAGCGACCTCCTCTCCCACACACCCGACCCCGACCTCCACCGCGCTGAAAGCCGCCCCGGCCCTCATCACCAACATCAGCGCCACGCAGGGCGTCCAGGTCGTTGGCGGCATGGTCTTCGACCCGCAGCGCATGTGCTGGTTGAAGATGGCGCCCTCGTCGCAAACAGGTACTGGTCACGGCAGCACGCCGATGAGCCCCGACACCGTTGACGACGAAGACGACCCCTTTGCGGGCCTCGAGGATCTCGAGGATTCGAAATCGAAGCCGACGGATCGTGCTGGTGCTGGCGATGGCGAGGGAGGAAATGCGGAGGGAGAAGGGAAGGGTGGGAAGGGAGGTGGGCTGGCGGACGAGTGGCTCGTCGGCGAGGAGTTTGATGTCGGGCCGGAGTTCGTGAGGAGGCAGCGGGCGGAAGAGGAGAAGTGGAGAAGGAAGGTGGAGGCGTGGGTCGGGGAGAGGAGGGAGGAGAGCGAGCGGCAGGGCGCCGACGGAGGGAGTGGGCGGGAGGATTGGCGGTGGGCCATTCGGGTGCTGGCGGGGGAAGGACGTTGAGCGGAAGGGAGGGGAGAAGAGAAGAGAAGAAAGAGCACGGTCCGGTCGGGTTCGGTAGGGCGGAGGTTGAAGGGTGCTTTGTTCGGTCTGGTCTGAGCTGTCTACATACCGGGAGCGTGACAGGGGGTTGCAATTGGCGACGACGTGACGAGTCTGATGAAATTGACGATGCCGTTCTGTTCTGTATCATTCTGTTCTTCGTTGTCGTCCTGCGAGCGGATTGACGGGCCACCTGTCTTTCTTTTCCTAATCTTCTCTCTTTCCTCGAGACTCGTTTCTTCATGAGGACCCTTCCTTTAGCATTGTGCATGTCCGACCGTCTTCTTCTTCACAAGGCAGTGTGCAGTGTCCCGTGCCGCCACACGCGAAGACGCACGCGAATGCCAAGGCGAAGACGGGAGGAGAGGGTTTTGTAGCTAAATACCCTACCTAATCCATCTACTGTGTGCCGTGCGTGACAAGTGGGTTGATTCTAGCGTACTCGGTACAAACACCGCACATGATGCGAGCAAGGTCGACAGACTATTTACGGGAGCGCGAAACAAGTAGGCTGCCTAAGTTACAGAACATCTACCTTCCTCATCTCTTTCGACGCCGTAAGGATCAGGATTAGGACCAGAACTAGGACCAGAACCGTGAGATCACCAACAGTCCCATCCTCCCACGCCCGGGCGAACGGACAGAAGGCATCCAGTTCGCTCGCACCTTCCTCCCGTCCCGTCCGCACGACGACGGTCTCAATGAACCGCCGTCCTGCACCTGCCCCCACACATCCCGCAATCTCGTCTCGTCTCGTCACCAAACCGCCCCTCCTTCCTATCCTCTTCATCCCAAAACACCCCTCACTCCAACCCTGATCCCCTGCGCTACGACCTCCCCACCGCCGAAGAGTACGCCTGTTACAGTCATCTCTACCGCTCCCTCTCCCTCCTCGTGCGTCCCGGCCTCGCCCTCGCCCTCGCCTTCTTCGCCGAAATCCGCTCGTCGGAGCGGGAATTCGCACGCGTAAGCCCGCCCGACACACCTCCGGTCGACGCGCACCAGGAAGTGGGAGAACGGTCCTGTGGATTTGCTATATGGGAGACGATCGTGCGTTGTGCCGGTGGGGGCATGGAAGCGCCAGACGAGGCGTTTCTGAGTATTTGGCGGTGCGCCGCGCGTTGCGATGTGGAGGTTGGTGATTTGGTGGGTGGTGGGCTTGGGTGCGGGAGTTGCGGGTGCGGGGGCGGGGGCGGGCAGGATGGAGATGTGTTGGATTGTTAGGAGGTGGAGGGGTGGTGAGGGAGTGGGAGTGGAGGGGAGGGGGGCGGAGATGTAGGTGCCTAGTTCGATGAGGCGGTGGTCGGGGTGTGGGAGTGGGGTGATGGGGATTAGCAAGGTGGTTATGGGGGAAGGGTAGGGGACGGGATGGTAAGTGTAGGAGAGTGACGGTTGGGTGTGGTGGCTGTGGTAGGCGAAGTAGAAGCCCACGGTGGTGCTTCGAGACACTCGGAGTCGTTGATACGTGATGTGCGCTGCTAAATAGGAGTGAGTCGGCATGCTGAGCTTGTAGAGGCATAGGCGATGTGTTTCGAGGCCGGGTTCGGGCCTTTCTGGGAATGGTGTGGGGATAGTTGAGTCTTGTTTGGATTGGCCGACCGTCTTAGTGTATATATTCAATCCGGTTTCATCGAGGCCGTTGGCGATTTCGCCATAGATCACTTGTGTGAGAGAACCTTCAGGAAGTTTGTCCCATAGCTTCCGCGGCACGGGCAGGAGATGAGGTAAGATTGACTGGGCGCCGAGCTGTGGAAGTATACTAAAGCTGTCCTGGAACTAGAGTTTACATCAGTATTTATGTTGCATGAGAGGGTCGTCTGATATCTCAGAGCTTTGCTCTGAATTGCCAAAGGAGGTCCACAGTGATGAAAAGAGACGTGTACATACTGCCTGTTCCGACCGTCGCCCAACTGTAAAAGCCCGGCTGAAGTCGGTTTCGAAATAAGTTGCTGAGCCAGCCGGATACTCTCGCGCGTGCCGTACAATGGGATGGTTTTGAAAGTACAGCTTGTGTTGCTGTATGCCTTCCGTACAGTCGCATTGGAGGTCCTCGGACAGTTTTGCCCCCTCCCACATCGTCTGTTCCACGAGCCGACCGGCCTGTGGAGCTTCTCGAGTGTGGTCTGATCGATCTGTCCCTGCACGAAAATGTTCGAAGGTCCATCCGGGCGCAAAGATGGCAGTGGAGAAATTCAAATTTGCGAGGGCGTTGACTGCCTACGATAAGTCCATCAGTGCTGTTTTGTGACTTAATGTCTACGTAGCCTGAAATTACAATTCATGAACAACAGAGCAGAAAGTTCCAGGAACGACATCTGAAGATCACAGGATACCAAGGAATATAGCACTGATACGGTACGAGATCTTCGGGAAGCTGACAAGTATCAGCTGGATATGACGGGCAGCTCTGACTATAAGACTTCCACACCAGCAGTATTGTAAGCACAAAAGATATAGAAACCCATGGAGATAGGAACTGCTATAGAGACGAGTCCCTTTGCCACACAATAGACTTACCACCCCCGTGTTCGTACCGCCACCACCTTCAGGAGGATAAGTCACACGGGGAGGCCCCGAAAAGTGCGAATTCTGAGCCCATACATCGATACCGAAAAAGATGTTCTCGGTAGCGATGCCGTTCTCACTTGCTATCCGTCTGGCTTCGAAGACGTTCGTCGGCATCCACTCGTAGTTGGTAAACAAGGCATCTGCAGCCCGTGCAAAAGGCAGGTTCTTCGGAGTCAAGCCATTCTGATAGTCCACTTCGTTCTCGACCGTCAAGGCATCGTACCACACGACTTGCTTGTCGTTTCCGAGATGCTGCTTCAGGGCTTGGATGAAGTGAGTCAACCGTTCGATGCAGTCCTCGGCGTCCCTTGGAAACTCCTTCTCGATGTTGAGCAGCCAGCCGTCAAAGCCAAAGGTATCGGCCATGCAAGCAAGCTGCTTGGCTGCAGGGAGGTCCCCATCGCATTCGCGGAGTAACCGCTCCACGTCTGGCGACTGAGGCTCAACAAGAAAGGTGCCTAGAACCTTGACTCCGTTCCGGTGCAACAGATTGGTCCATGTGGGTGGTGGAACGCAGACCAGTTTGTGCGAGAAGTAGATGAAGGTATCCACATATTGGAGATATTCACAGCTATAGTCTTCAGTATCGACTTCTGCTGGCCGTACACTCTCGTAGTCATGGTAACCACCCTTGTAGTCATGACACAGTAAAACTTTCGAGGTCTTCGAACTGGTCGACTCCTGTGGTTCTACTATTATTCTCCGTACCAGCGGAGTATTGGCTATCTGGATGGGATCAACGTCCTCGGGACTCCATTCCTCCAGCTCCTGAAAATGGTCCAGGTAAGTAAAGCCTCGTAGCACATCGCTTCGACGCTGCGCCAAGCGTTCTTCCCTGGAGGGTCCGGTGTCACCAGGGGATCCTCGAAGTATCTCTCTCAGTCTCTTGCCTAGATGCCAACCTATTCTCTTCCAGTGCGTGCCGGAGGGTGGGGTAGTGACTAATTGTACAATTAATCGTAGGATAGTAGCAACGGCGGCCATCGTTGAGGACATATCATCTTCGGTTCCGAGCAGGTAGGGCCGATGTTGTCACGGCATGAGGCTCGGCACAGGCAGATGTAAGCGCGAAAGGCGCTTTTAGCTTTTGTCTGCCCTACCTTACCCACCTTACCTTACAGAAGTACCTTAAGTACCTTATATTTCTAGGTTGTAGATGAAGGCATATAATAATTTAATATACGGAGTAACTCCAACACATCAAGACACTAACTGAAAATAATCCTTGGGAAAAGCTTGCCGTATTACGTGGAGGTCTCCATTATCAGCTGTGATGGATAATCACATCAATCTCATGTGACAATGAACGCATAGGGTGGAGGAAGCACTGCACACATACATGATTATATTCTTAGTGATGAGCCCACAACGGCATTCATTTACGAGGTATGGCCTGAGGCCAATTGCCCTACCTTGGCGTGTAAGGAATTGCGTTTGCCGGATCTGGAAAGCTTTTGCGTCCCATCTATCCCGTACCCAGGATAACCCTAGTCACGGACCCCACATTAAGTGCTTCCCGCTGCGAGAGTAATATACCTTAGGGCTCTCTGCAGTAGCTTCTACCTCTAGGTCAGGAGCCCAAATTCGGCTTCCCTCAGCTTCCGCCTGCCGTGATGACCACGCGTACACTTCTCGGTGGACAACTTTCTCCCGGCGCTTCGGGCGTCCCCGGCAAGCTCGCACCTTATCGTGGTGCTAGGGTCTGGTAGCCTCCGCGGGGTGAAGCGAATCGCCAGCATTCGACTGCTCTCCTGCACTGGGTCCGGTACGTTCGTGGTGGTAACAATCCCATCTGCTACTCGCCGTCCCGTCTCAATCTCACATGGGTTTCCGGCAAACAGGGCTCACGTGGCTGGTATACAATGCTGTATTCTTTCGTTCAAGATTGAGTGCCGCGGTGATAACATACAGTACCAGCCGGTTGGTGTTTGCCTGCCCTACCTTAATTGTAGGCCAACAAATCGATACACTCTATTCCCAATGGGTCACGCTGTTTGGATGTCAATGAGAGGGTGTGTAGTATCAAACAGTTGAGATCAACAAGACACAAATGAGTCTATAGAATGTTTACCTTGGAGTATGATGTTTGGGCTGATTCGTTAATATATGTGTCGCTGATTGGGATCGGTAAACACTAACTGACCATTACTGTTTGTCTTGGACGCTTCCCTACTCGTAGCAGGAATCAGTGCCAGCTGTGCTATGCTAATTTATGCCATACCTGCGCGCTTGCTTCTGTCCGTTGAGCTGCGAGTTGCAAGAGTGGGCTTGGGATGCTCATAACTCATAGCATTGCCGAAAGGAAGTGGCCGGGGAGGGGTGAGGGAGGTGTTGCAAGAAGGGAACGTAGAAGCCTTTTTATTCTCGTCCGAGATGAAAAAGGGGATCAAGCTTAGTACTATAGGTAGAGCTTAGAGCGGGTATATCTATCTTATGCTAAGAGGAAGGGACTAAGGGTTCTTAGATTCACGAGGTACTAGAATATAGAGGGTATAGCCTTTTCTAGTATGTTAGAGGAGTGTGGTAAGATATCTTGTGTATGATCAACGTTGTGTAGCTCAGCGGAAGGACGTGAATGTTAGGTAAGGGTTATTCTGATGGGTTGGGAGCAGTGGAGTTTGGTGATGTTGAATATCGTCCTTCTGCCTAAGGTACGTACAAAAAACCGTTTCAATCACCGCGGTCACGGTTGCAAGTAGCCACGAGACGGCTGAGGAAACACTTGCATCACACTCCATCTTCATTCACCCATCCCAGCGCCCCTACCAACGACGGTCCAAACACAAAACGCATCCTCCGTCGAATAGCCCATCCCAAGAACGACCCAAAACCACACCAAACATCCCGTCCCATTTTTTCGTTTTTCCATTCCGCCCATGTATACCCCATTTTCCGCCTGTGCCCGAAAGACCCCGATCCCCCCAATTTCCCCGGTGTATTCTAGACCGACAACCAAAGCAACTTTGCCATCCGTTTTCCCCAACACACCAACTCGCAGAACAGAGAGAAATCACGCAGCCACCAAGGTCTCCCAGGAGGGTGTTCAGGACACCGGTTTCCGAATGTACTTGTAACCTTTCCATACGTACTGTCGCGCGACCAAGACGAGACGAAAGCCACCAGATGGGCCTACCCCACCAAAGGCAAGGAAGGAAGGAAGATGCGAAAGACAAACCCCCAACGTGGTGAATACGTCATAGAGCACTTTTGCGATGCCTGCACTCATGCTCAATCAAAGGACAGAATTACAAGGCAGAATTGAAAACGGACCACCACCGGGAACAACTTTGAAAGACAGCGGCAGTGAAAAAGAATAAAAGTCTTGTGTTATTGTGAGTGAACATGTAAAGGCAGACGTATCGTCGATGACAACAAAGTAGGTTGGAAGAAAAGGACGTCAGCTAAAGTCTGTCGCTTGTGGCTGAAATTTGACAACCAGGGTTGAGCGGGAGCGAAAATAGAGTTTACGCGTCACAAGCGCCGGTCGCTGATCCGTGCGTTTGGCCGTGCGTCTGACAGTGCGCAGTCTCCACACTCCACCAGATCAGACGACGGACTCGGTGGATGCTCAAGAACCGCTCGGTGTGTACGTTTGATCGAAAATGAATCCGGTGGAAGAATAATCGCCTAGTCCAGGGTCCGAGACCTGCGCGTAACTTCGTAGTTGAGAGGTAGGAGCACTCAGCATGGCGTAGGTGAACTGTTGGGCGGCCTGCGAAGTCCCGACACTTTCCATATGCTGCTCCATGGAGACCGGGATCGAGAGAGCTTGCGCTTGCGCCCGGACCGAAGTCGGGGTGATGGGCAAGGCGGTCACGGGAGGCCTCGAGAGGGTCGTCTCGGTCTTTATGAGGGATTGCCTGCGCGACTGCGGTGGGGAGGCGATGACGGGTTGGGTGGGTGTGTAGGCAACCGGGGATGTGTTGTGAGAACCCGGAGGGGTCTGTTGTGCGACCGTCGGCGTGCCTCCCGGCGTCGAGTGCGCGCTCAGATTGTAGCCTACCGGATTTCTCCTCGCGGAACAGGTGGGACAGCTTTTGACGAAGCGTGCAATGAGTTCTTTAGGCACCCTGCATGTGACAACTCACATTAGCTGTATGATGGAGACAAGCGAGCATGCACGGCGGGAGAGCCGAAGACTCCGCGACGCAGCCTGCACCGCCTCGTGCGGCTCGACGGCCAACGGGGTGGGGGAAAAGGAAAAGGCCACCCACCAGGAATACCTCTGCCGTACCTGCGCCGACGTCTTATCTCTTCCTCCGTGCTGACAGTCCGAATGGGCCCGAATCAGGATCATGAAAAGCTTCTCCTTGACGGCGACTTGTTTTCCCTCGTGGCAGACGACTTGTTGGTCCTGTGCGTTACACGAGTTAGCCGATCGACTGATCTCCCACCCTAACACCAGGCACGCCTGCGGAGCAGGCTTGGTGGTTTTACACCCTGTGGGTGTGGGGAGGAGCAACCGACCAGTGGCTTATCAGGAGGTTCCAGCGTGAACATCTTCTTCGCCCAAAACCTGGAGGGAACGCCGCGTTAGCAGGTTGCACATGTGTCCTGACGTTCCAGATAGAGTGAAATGTAGTGATCGGTCGAAGTGCGTATCCACTTGCAGGGAACGGCGATCGATGTAATCTGTCATCTGGTAAAGCTTACCTGAACTGCGCAGATTCGATGGTGGTGCACTTCTTATCGTGTAATATACTTTTGATGTTGCCGCAGCGCTGTGCTGAGATAAGAGCTTTGTCCTGCTTTTTGGGCGACAGGGCGGTGACATATCTGACCACCGAGCAACGTCAGTGAGTTGGGTCACTACTGATCTAGGTCTGTTGGAAGGCCATCGAAAGGAATGAGTCCCTGACATACCGATTCTCGGTATCCTCGTAAGACAGCAGGCTCGGAAACCCTGGCAGAGGGGTCATCACGGGCTCCCCTTGCCCTCGAAAATACCCAGGCTCCGGGCTTTCTCCGTTGCAGTTCCGTTGCTTGGTTTGGATGTGTTCAAGCACACGGGAAATGGGTCGCATCCCCTGTGGGTGTGAGTGAAGGCCGTTCAGCAGGATCGCCGGCTGTGGAGAAGCTTGGGTGTAGACGATTGGCATCGACGAGTGATGGGTCGCCAGCCCCAGCGACCCCTCGGCAGAGCTGACGACGAACTGCGGCACGAAAACGGCCCCTGCTCCGGCTGACACGACCTCTTCCCCGGTCGAAGAGTAATGGTTCGCTTGATGTTCGAAAGGTGCCGGATGTGCATGCGCTGTGAAGCCGTTGACATTGCCGGTGTAATGTTGGTGATGTTCCGTGGCGCCGGAGAGGTCATTCTCGTAATCCATCCGTTGACGCTTCTGCCCATAGGGATTCATTGAGATGTGCAATCGAGCAACAGGCGTGTTCTGAAAACGATGGACTTCGGTCAATGTAAAGATTGATTCTTGACTGCAATCGGTTGAATGATAGAAGAAGCTCTGGGGCGTTTAAAAGCAGTCCTGATATATTGGGGATTGACTCGAGACTGCTATCTGTACACGGCACCTTGGGGTGGTTGATGTCGAATAGTATAGACCAGTCCCGTTTGATGGAAGCTCGGGCGAATTGAAAAGCGAACGGCTCGAGAACGAATGGTAGTGTAGTATAGAGTAAGGATGAAGTGGACCAGAACAACAAGTCAAACGAGAGTAATCTAGAGAATTAGACGTGGGGGGCAGTACAAAAAGTCAGAATTGTGAAGACGCTCTACAGTCCGGGTTGGAATGATGTCCTGTCTGATCTTAACGATGGGAGATGTAAGAGAGTGATGTAGAAGCTTAAACGGTCTCGGTGTGAGCGTTGCGGTACGTCCCTTCCCAGCGACCTTGCTGCTTAGTCGTCTCAAGTATCTTGGATGAAGTGTTGATCTGGGGGCAAGGGAGGCACATCAGAGGAAGGAGCAAAGGGAAGAACCTCACAGTACCTACCTGTATACTCGTACCTACATTTCAGGATAGGCAAGGTAAGGTAAGGTAGGTGCGGTGATGCACCCAGGTCCGATGTTTGTCACTTTTTGTCAGTATGTCTACCTTAAGTACCTTACGTTACTTTCTGAGGTACATACCTTACGTTCCTGTGGCTCCTGCGGACTTCAGACTTCGGGGATTGGTGGAGAGTTCGAGTCCGCAGTGGGTGACGGACAAGTACGTGTACTGTACTGTACGAGTACTGTAGGTAGGTACCTTGGCGAGCATTGGAACTAAGGTATTTGTACCTAAGGTATAGGTGATGGAGGCCCCCAAAACCCCCAATGCACATACGGAGTACCTACGTAGGTGCTGTCCGCCCTAAGGTACCCTCTTCCCTAATGAGTTCGGGTATCGACGCCACTAACCCAAAATGACCTTTCAAGCCAACCGAGAACCTTATATAGCATGACGGCGGGAAAGATTGTGACTGGCAAGGTAAGAAGATATCAATACTGACCTTGTCCTGACTCGGACGAGCGTTCAAGCTTCAATTGTTCAGTGGCTGGCTGAGGAGATGATGTAGCTAAGGTGTCGACTTCCGCATTGAAAGCGGCGTGTAACGTAATGGGTCGATGGAGGGGAGTGGAGTTGGTTCTTGTTTTGGTATCTCTTGCATCTGACATAGATCCGCGCAAAGGAAGAGCAGACAGATTTTCTTCACGGTTATATGCGCTTCACAATTTTCCTGCTGCCGTAGTCCTGTCACGGCTGTTTCAGATATACAGGTATGAGTCCGAGTCTGGGGTAACGCTTAATGTTTATTTTGGTTCATGGTGGTGGTAGGAAGGAGGAAGAGTGACTGGACGGGTAAGGTAAGGTACCTTAAGGTAGGAGAAGGATGGGGATTTGCAAGTGCCGGCTGACGTTGGATGGCGCTGTGACCATGTCGATCTCCCAAGCGTTTGGAGATCCTCCAGATAAGGTGGCTGACTACCCAAAAGACTAGAGGCAGGTGAGGTACCTACCATGTATAGATGATGTTGACCTTCTGACAACGAGATGGTACACTGGGTGCTGCGGTCAGAAAATCTGATGGTGATACCGTACCATAGTAACCATATCTGACTGTTTCCTCTGGCTGAAGGGCTAACCAGTCTTTGCTAAAGAGGACGAATGCTACCAAGGTATGGATTACACGACGTCACAGACCGTCACCTTCAGCCACAAAGCTTCACCGGCAGCTCAAAAGTAACATGTCATCGGGCTGCAAATTCGATTGGCGACCGGAAATATGATGTTTTCTCAGTTTACGAGTGGGAAGTGGGGGGTCTTGGCGCCTGATATCTATACACTGATTGCAGAAAGACTGTTCAACTCCGAAACAGGGCGCCCACAAATACCATTGGTTCTTGCTCAGCTTCGTATTCGAGTTTGAAGTTTGAGATAGATGATCGCTTCAATGGCGCAAGCTTTCCAGGGTACACCCATGGCAGCTGCCGGCAGTGCATCGAGCTCGGTTTGTGGAGCGCTTAGGAGCCTCCTCGAGTTTACCCTCCCCACTTGGACACAACCTCCGTGACTGATTTTCCCATCGCAGCGCCGTACGTGATTCGATTCAATCCCACCGTAAATGCGCGGCGCTTCCCAGCCGGTCCGGCAATGCTGAAAAGTTTGATACAGGCTAGTAGAAGCAACAGTTCGAGAGCCGCATTGGTCTAGTAGGCTTGGGTAGTCATTGACTGCTCTGGCTTTCGCGACTCGAATAAAAGTCGCAGGTGTAACTTATACAGGAAGGGCAAACTTCTTTCCCTTGAGGACTCTGCATCGACCACCACTTGGTTAGCCGCCTGCGCTCGCGAAGACTTCTTGTAAACCCGGGAGGCATATTCAGAGCTTACTTTGTATAATATATCCAGAAGAAATCTGAATAAAGCACCGTCTGGACGATGCCCGCGAGCACGGGGACCCAGATCCAACGGTTCTCCGCAAAGTACCGGTATATCCAATTCGGAATATACAACGCCCGATAAGCCCCAAGAGCGAAGAGGTAGTGTGTCGTTATCGTCTCCGCCTCCCCGGTCCTCTGGAGCATGAACAGCTGGGGGAGGATGGCTACAGATTCCAGCCATATCGAGAACGCCCAAAGGATCTAAGTAGCTTCATCAGAGCCAACTCGACTCGACTATCAATGCTAGTATTTGCATACCTCCGATAACTTATATTCTTCCGGGAAGATGAGCGCCAAGGCTGCACTTCCCCCTAAGAGGTACTGGACCTTGAACGTATCGAGGTTGGGATCGTGGGTAGGTTTGTATTCGTTCAGCATGAGGTAGCAGGTATAGGCGGAGGACGACAAGAAGATGAGCTTGAAGATAGTGTTGTACGGCGAACTGCTGAAAGTCCAGAATATGTCTGCAGAGAAACCTGTGATTAGCACGTTTTGTTCTTCACGGAGGCTGTAAAGCGTCCCAATAACCTACCGACGTATCGCGTCACATAGACCATCAAGTACAGTGCTTGCGACTTGAATGATATGCCTGAGCAGCTCTATAGGTGACTTCAGCAACCGGCATGGTACGCGCAGGAAAGGGAGGGCGAGCTCGCACGTTGGACGACTTCATCTTTTGCAACAGGATAAGGATGGAGATAAGATGGGACAAGTCCCCTAAACCCAAAGGCGCTGGTCAGCGAAGATTCCCATTGAATTCGCAGTTCCCGAACAGTCGCGCGCGACGGAAGCCCTTACCTAGTAACCTGAAAATATTCATGGTTTAAGCACAGACGTACGTTCTTCGTAGTGTCCGTCTCAATGATCGTATCGGTGGATTGACCACATTCGTAGCAGAAGCGCAGAAAGATTCTTTGCCGTTGAGTTGTCCAACCCTTGCTTGGATGTTGACACGCTTCGGAATACCTTACTAGTTGTGAAACCTCGATGCGGCTAGCTCTTGGCGGCAGTAGCCAGTGCGAGTCTAAGGTAACGTCAATTCGGTGAAGAGAAATTCCTGCTCCGGTTTAGGCGGCCTTTCCCCTCTCAGTATAGTTCTCTCGCTTAGTCACCTACCACTTCACCTCCCTCTAAGAACCTCGATTCATGCTAACCCTATAAAAAGAGAACTTACAGCATTTGCAGTCTTCATTCAAATCCAACGACAACCAGTTGGCTGTCCACATTACAATACAGCCAGATGACAGTACGGGTGAAACATGACTAAAGCATTAACAAGCACCCGAATGTTCACCTGCTCTGTCATCTGGCTGTACTTAAGTACAAGTTTCTCCTTCTCTTCTACCTTATACACATCTCTTACATCATGGCTCTATATCGGCTCCTCCCACTACGCTCACATGTTATAAATCATAAAGAACCTATTGAACCGAAATCACCTCTCCTGGACTCCCCTCTAGATATTCTTTACGCCATCTTTGACGAGCTTCCGTTGCACGCGAAGATACTCTTCTCCCAAACCTGCAGAGACCTACGGTTGCTACTGCGTTCCAAGTGCTACTCGACCGTCAGGGAACTTTCCGCCGCCGAGCGGCTGGAATTCCTAGCTGCGCTGGGAGATATCCTGCCTGATCGTCGACTGTGCATCCATTGCCGCGCGTTACACCTTGTGGACCCGAATGACCTGCCCGTCACAGGCTATAATCAGTATTACAAGCCATGTCCAGCGCCGGAGACTATGTGGAGCCGTCACCGTTTAAATCCGTACTACGCCATAGCACATCGCCATGTACAGCTGGCAATCAAGTACACCCGTCTGAAAGATGTCTATCAATGCTACCGGGCGAGTATACTGCAGAGATTCACAGCCTCGTTTCCAAGCTTTTACTCGATGAGGCTAGAGTTCACTGCGGAGCCGGTAGTCATCCACGGCAGATTTGTCTTGATGTCAATCTTTGACTTCCATGAGGCTGCTGCACCACTTTCGTTCAATACACTTTCACGTGCGGGTGTCCGATTCTGCCCACATCTAATTATCGGTCAGCCTATCAACCCTGGAAGTCCTTTACGTGCAGCGCTACGCTTTGCGTTCAGTGTTGCAGGCGACAGGAGTGGCTTACAACAGGAGGTTTATTCATGTGTTCGGTGTCCAACCGATTATGTTATCGAAATCCAGGGAAAACGAGCGATCTTCTATGTCTGGCAGGACCTTGGGTCTGGAATCTCTCCTATGGATCCATACTGGCGCAGTCATATACTCGATTTCAAGAAGAATAACCAGTTTCGCGGCAGCGAATTCCGCTATGAGCATGGGAGCGTCCGAGACCTGTATTATAGCCGCGGCACTCGACCTTGAGTGAAAAGAAAACCAATACGGAAGACTTCTGAATGCATACCTTTGTGAACGCATGGTCCGCAGCACTACATGTATCAGCTCAACAACAGTTGCGTGAGCTTGGGACAAGATCGTAAGAAGCAATGGTATCACGACCGCTACTGTATATGGCCGATTGAAGCTGGATAATGATGGGTATATTTCGAGAATGCGGACGTGCGAGTAGGGAGATGGCCGTCGAATGCTCGCGTTAGCTTCACCCCGAGAGGCTACTAGACCCCAGCACCACGATGAGGTGCGAGCTTGCTGGGGACCCCGAAGGGTCCGGGTCTCAAAATCGCCCGACCCGGAAGGCTTTTCTGCGCCTCACGTTAGTCCAGTGTTTGCTTCAAATGACTCTCCAGGAGCTCGACCAGACCTACCAACACTTGGAGCATTTCGTTTTGCTGGTCAACAATTTCCCTCAGTGACGCGTGATCCGCGTCGACATCATTGGGGTTGGGAGGATTGGCGGGGCGGAGGAGGGTCGCCGTGGGGGGCGATTGCTCCAGGGAAGAGTGGGTTTGCATGTACCGTTGCGGGTCAGAACTGCCATTATCGCCATAGTGACGGCTGCTAAGGCCACGATCCAGTCTGTGACAGATGGCATTCTGGATATTTTGAAGAAAGAAAAAGAGAAGAGAAGCGAGGCCGCCGCAGAGGATAAATACTTGTGTTTGTATACTGGGCTGCTCTTTCCCACTAAAGAGTGTGAAGTACCTAGCGAGAGCGATGTGTATAATTCTAAGGTAGGTCGTAAATGAATGCCGAGGGAGCACTCCAATACATCAAGACACCGAAATGTATTCTTTAGATTAACCTAGCAGTGGTGTTGTATAAAGTTCTCCATACTCCGTAGCAAGCTGTCAGATAAATAAATGGAGTTTATTGACAGATATGTATAGACTTGCGGAGTACTTCATCCATACATTGTCTTGGTGATCAGCCACACGGCATTTATTTACGACCTGGAACTGTATCATGCTGTCACCCCCAAACAGGAAAGCACGGAGTGCACTCGAGCATAAGGTAGGCAGAACTTCAAGTAGGTACTTTCATAGAGTAAACTATCTAGACGTAGGGTAATACCTTAGTTCATGTCTGTACAATACCGGTGCCATTGTTTCATCCTATATACACTGTCGCTACCAACTACCACGACCGCAAAGAAACAAACGTTACGCCTTAGAAAAGAAGAAAGGACACAAGAAGCAAGTAAACGCTCTCCATCAGACCTGCCGCAAAGTTGGATTCCATCACTAGCTATCCCTCGAGGGTGCGATCTAGCCGTACGCGACCTGCGGTTGTGGATCTCCAGGGGCCATGAAGTTCGTTTTCGGGTTGCCCGTCGCCTTGGCGGCGGAGCAGCGGGCCATAGTTGGAGAACTAGACCCCTCATCAGCCCCTACCTCACCACACACAACCCATCAAACAAGCAAATCAAAAAAACATACCTTCTCGAAATAGCATCCGTAAAATAAAAGTCCTCAATCACCCTCCTAAACGGCTCCCCGGACGCCTTACTCCCCTTGTTCTGATCGACGAGCTGGACCTTTCCGAGCGCGCCCAGCGCCGTTGGCTCCACGATATCGTAGCCGCGCAACGTCGGGCTGATTTCCGCCATGCGGTCCCGCAGGGCCTCGACGTCGTCGTACGGCAACGGCGCGGCCAGGAACTCGCTGGCCGCCCGGATGATCTTCCAGTCTTCGCGCGCGGCGCCGGGGAGCGACGTCGCGGCGCGCGTCATCTGCACGCGGCCCTCGGTGTTGACGTAGGTGCCGCTCTTCTCCGTGTACGCGGCGCCGGGCAGGATGACATCGGCGAGCTGGGCGCCGCGGTCGCCGTGGTGGCCTTGGTAGACGACGAAGGCGCCATGCGGGATGTCGGAGGCGGAGATCTCGTCGGCGCCGAGGAGCCAGATCATTTTCGGCGTGGTGTTGGCAACGGCTGGGGAGGGCGTGGTGAAGCCGACTTCGTAGGCGCCGGCCCGGGACGCAGCGCGCTGCAACACGTTGTACCCTTGCCAGTCCGGCGTGATGAAGTTGGCTGCGTTCTTGTCGACGAAGCTGCCGACCGTTTCGAATATGGCTTTGGCGTCGGGATGCTCAACGGCGCCGCTGCCGACGATGATCATGGGCCGTTTCGCGGATTGCAGTCTCTTGCCCCAAGCGCCGGAGAGGGCTTTCTTTAGTGCGGCAGCGTCGGTACCGAGGTGCTCGACTTCGAAAGTCCCTTCGTACGGTTGGCCAACGAGACCGATTTCGAGGTCGGATCGCAGCCACTGCTTTCTTATGCGTACATTGAGGCCAGCTGCTTCGTGTCGCGGGTTTGTTCCGACGAGGAGTATGGCGTCAGCTTCTTCCACGCCATATATTTTAGAGTTAAATAAAAAGTTAGATCGAACGTCTACACCGTGTGCGAGTGGTTGACTGCCTTGGGGTTGATCGAGTCCGAGATTGTCAGAGCCGAGCTTATTTGCTAGATCCTTCATAGCGACTAATGATTCCGTCTCGACAAGGTGGCCGGCAATAGCTTTGAACTCGTTGTCTTTAGGTGAAAGCTTCTGGTACGCGTTACCGATCTCCGTCAACGCCTGCTCCCATGATGCTGGGAGAAATTTATCGTCCTTTCGGATCAGTGGTGTTGTGAGTCGTTGAGTTCCGAGTCCATCACAAGCGAAACGTGACTTGTCATTGATCCACTCTTCGTTGACGTCGTCGTTCAGCCTTGGAAGGATCCTCATAACCTGTAATCCTCTCGCATCAACTCTGATGTTCGATCCAAGACCATCCAGAACGTCGACGGACTCGAAGTGTTGCAATTCCCACGGTCGGGCCCGGAAAGCGTAGGGTTTGGACAGTAGAGCACCAACAGGGCAAAGGTCAATGACGTTGCCCGACATCTCCGAGTCGAGGCTCTTCTCAAGGTAAGTGCCAATTTGCATGTCGTTGCCACGGCCAGTCGACCCAAGCTCTGGCGCCCCTGCCACATCGATGGCAAATCGAACACACCGTGTGCAATGGATACATCGGTTCATCGAAGTCTTGATCAAAGGCCCAATATTCTTGTCTTCTACGGAACGTTTGCCACCAATCTCATGAAATCGCCCTCTGTCGGTTCCATATCGCATTGACTGGTCTTGAAGATCGCATTCGCCTCCTTGATCGCAAATTGGACAGTCCAGCGGGTGATTCGCAAGCAAGAATTCCATAACGCCTTCTCGAGCCTTGTGTGCGAGGGGTGAATCGGTCTTTACAACCATCCCTGGTTGTACCGGCCACGCGCATGATGCTACTGGCTTTGGTGCTCGCTCGACCTCCACCAAGCACATCCGACCTAATATACCTATCAGCCGGGCCTTTCGAAAGACTGAGGATATCCACCGTACAATTGCCAGCAATCATAAGCTTCCTGGTGTGCATTTAGCGATGTGGTGTTCTTGCTGTCCGAGTAGGAGACTTACTCATGGTAGCAGTATCTATAGACCCATCAGTTATCCAACCATAGATTACAATATCTGTGGATTAACAGACCTAGGTACCGTCACTCCCGCCTTCTCACAAGCCTGAATCAACGCCGACCCAGCTGTAGCCACCGTCAGTTCCGCCACTCTTCTGCCGGACACAGCATAACCTACCCTCTATCGAGACCTTCTTGCCATCTAGAAGCCTAAGTCAGTTACGCGCCCAGCCAACCGAAAGCATTTAAGGAAGACCCACCTATTGTGAGCTGCACCTCCGCCCCCCTCCGTGGGGTTGTCACAAATGTTCTCGCCGCGTTGCCTCTCACCAATGTCCTTGTCCGCGTCACAGACCTCGCAAGCTGTGTCCGTAACATGCTGGCGGAAGGAAAGGAAAGACCAGCCTGGGCGGACTCAGAAATAGCGCCGTGAGAGAATCCGTATTGATATTCGCCCTCAATCCTGACGTCCTTCAAAAGCTCGGCTCTTGCAACCCTAGCGCGATCCCACTTCATTAACCGCATCTAGAACCCAAGACTCGCTAATTTAGCGTGCGCAGTTAGCGCCTCGAACGTCTTGATATCGAGGTTTTTTCCGCCTCTTTTTACTCTTTTCTTCATACTCATTACGGACACGAAATATTGTAGGGGGATTTGGACGACGACTGCGCGCTATGTGCAAGATCATCATCACCTTATTCTCCTCTGCTACGTGATTCGAGATGCGAATGTACCTCGGTACATGGCGCCGCAGCTGGAGCAGACGAGGGAGACCGATGAAGTCTTGTTCCTTACCGACGGTTGCTACATTTCTTTCAATGATTCCGAGAATTAGTGTTTGCCGGCGTGCCATAGATTTGGTGTTGGACTGGTTTTGAGTGTCAGGCTACAAGAGTTATACTTAAGCAGGGGTTAAGTTGGTCGAAGGGAACTTTCTCGTGCTGAGCTTCTATATCAGGGCCGTTTGATTTGACCATCTAGATTATGATTACTAGTTAAGACTGTTCTATCAAAGACACCCATTTGTGAGATTTGGGCCAATCGGAAGCACGTAGCTTTTGATGGAACCATATGCCGTATATCCTTCTTGAACGCCGTCGATAGTCCAACCATTGTCTATGAAGTCTGTCAGGAGACCGATATTCGATGCCCAGCGCCCGTGTCTCTTGGGATCCATGTCTCTTCCTGTCTCGTGCCGGGTGGTAGCCAAGCCGCAGCATTGCTGTTACCATGTGGTCTGACAGAGCTCCCTGCATGCTCTTTTCTCTCGCCTTTGAGTCCATCATTGAAACCGTTGTGGAACAGTTGGCCGGTCGCCGTGGGGTTCGGAGAACTGATAGACCCGTTTGTAATTCCCCATGCCGGTGGGTGGTCGGTTGCTAAGGGAAGCAATGTTCCTTCGTTCTTCAATTGATCCAGCTTGGCTCTGCGATCCGCCTTCGCGGCATCGCTCGTTCGATCATAGAGGTACAGTCCAACAAAGGTCAACGCGATGCCTGCCGCTTGCACGAATGTGGTTCGACTGCCGAACCAGACGATGGCAACCACGATAACGAAGACCCGTTTTATTAGAGACGCAACTGAGTAGGTGACGGGTGAGACCATTGACAGCAATACGAAAGCAATAATGTTTTGTCCGAAATGAAAGACCCCGTTAAAAACGAACTCCAATGTCAAGCGCCCGTGATCGAGCGCATCCTTTTTGTTTGAGAGCTCCAAAGCGCCATCATGGAAGAAATCACGAAGAAGTCCGAACCCTTCTGTCCAAAGCCAGAGTGGTGCGGTAAGAAGGAAGGCGAGACCGGAGCAGTAGCAGAGCAACGTCAGCTTATCAAGCTTTCGAGACCGAGCCAGCTGCCCGTCTGCCTCAGCACGCGCGGCTTCGTTGAAGAGCTTTTTGGAGAAGATGTTTTGAGTGACGAAGATGATGGCGCCACCGAAGGCGCAAAAGATGCCGAAAAGATTCCCTGAAAACTCCACGGAACAGGCCAGGACCACGCCGAGTGTAAGAGGTACCAGTGAGAGGTAGGTTGCGGTCGCGTAATGGATGTGGAAGATGAATCGGTAAGCAAAGACGGTGAAGAGAGGCGAGAGACCTTTGATGGTATGAACAAGGGATACGGGAATCTTGGATGTGGCAGTTGAACTAAGAATATGACCACCAATTTGGAAAAGTGCAAGAGGTAGTGTGGTGTTTATGACTTCCTGGGTAGGGTAGCGAATGCCGTTCCGGAGCGCGGGAATAGCGGTTTTGAGAGGAGGATATAGATGGGCTAGATAGGAGAAGAATATGCACCATGTGGAGACGAAGGCAAATTGTATAAGCGTAAGGGTAATAGGTTTTGGGAAGGCATTCAAGATCGACTTAGACGAGGTGTTGGTGAGGGCCGACGACATGTACCATATGAGACATAGTATCTACGGGCCGTGTTAGCTGTCTAACCCTTCCTCTGACCTTGCTCGAAGGCCGCACATACAATGAGCTTGACAGATACTGGAGCTTTCAGCGCGTCTGCGATTTCGTGGGCATTCGCACTAACGCTAGCCCTTCTTGTTCGTATTGTTTTGAAGGCATCACTCAGACTTTTTTGCCTGCCATGCCTGGGTACTATATCATTGCCTTGTCTGCCAGCCCAGAGCGAGTCACTCTCGTTCCGAAGCTGCGATCCATCACCCGGCGAAGTTCCGTGCAGCAAGGGAGGTTCATGTGGACTCGGACGTCTGCCCGAACTTCGGCCAAGGCGCTCTCCCTCGGACGCAGACGTATGGTCCAACAGACCTGGTAACGGTATTCCTATGGGCTTGTTGGAAAGGGATCGAGAGCCTGAAGACGAGGAAAGGCGCCTCTCAGTACTGGTCGAGATCATGGTTGACATGCTAGGTAAGCGGGCTGGGCCTCAAGCTTCGAGCTCGTTGCGCCCGAGCGCTCGCAAATACTCAGCATTCGGCTCGCGATGTGTAGAGCAGGACAACTCCTATAGAGAGTTGCCGAAAGACCGGACGATTGGAAGTTGGATATGGAAGCTCTATTCGGCGGAGAAACTGAAGGCGCTGATGGATGGTTGTACGAACGGAACATGCGCGGCTCATGCTACACTGGGGCTGAATTGCGAGAGAAGCATCTTCAAGAAGTATCACAAGTTTCGTAGAATTGAGGTATTGCTATTTTATTATAATGGTAACGAGAGGCATCATCAAGGCCATGAGACATTGTAGATTCTTCCGTTGAAGACGTTAAAAATAGTATGGGAGTCATGCATGATTTGTGCAAGCTTTATGCACACCATATCGGCTTACATCTTCGTACAGCGATACGCTGAAACAGGGTTACACTGTCTACGATGTATGGACCTCTGAAGCGGCATGTTACTTGAGCCATCTACCATGGGTGCAAGGGTCTGGAAGGTATACATTATATATGTGGTTCTTTACTTGCAGTGCCATATTGTGATGGCATCTCGAGAGGTGGTGATGGCGGCCGCAAAAGATGGCAATGAAAACCGCAAGAATTCAATTGATCTCTCTACAGATTGGGAGGTCCTCGGGCCATTTCAGATTGGTACAAGAGGCATGATCTCCTCGGGCAGGGTGAGTAGACGATATGATACTGATACAATTGCAGAGGCAACATGGGGCGCGGACCCCTTAGAGGCCAGGGGCGGCTTCCGAGCCCTTGAGTATGATACTAATGCTACGTTTAGAAGCTCACTTCCCAGCAATGGGACCGTTAGATGGTCGCGCCATCAGTTGGAGCATATGAACCGGTCTGCACATACTTCAAGCGGGTATCTGACCGTCAGCTTTCCGGAAGTGGATTGGTCTTTTCTGCAATCCGTCTATGGCTGGGGAGCTCTGCAATTCCAAGCCTGGGCTCGTGGGACCCTAACCCTCAATTCTCGGCATCGGCAGTCTATCTTGCTTTATACAGATAACGTGCTCGAATTCTGGCTCGACGGGAAGCCGTATTTCGGTGGAGACTTGTACTCTTATCGTAGGGCACCACTGGCACTTCCTCTCAATCCGGGACAGCACCGCCTAGATATTCGTCTACTTCGTGATGTTCGTGTTATGGGCGGCATCGGGGATCCTATCATTCAAGTCAGGCTTGAAGCCCAAGCTGCCTCAGGTATTCTGGCGGTTGTCAAGGACAAGTGTATCTTTCCAGACATTGTTGATGGAAAGCTTCCGAGTGATTTGGCATCGATTCCAGTGAGAAATCATGGTTCAACCTGGGTCCACATCCTGGGTCTTGAGCCTGCTGATGTACGTATAATTGGTTTTCGGGAAGCAGGACCCTTGCTGATACTGCTATGGAGGACCTGTTCTTTGTGTCACTACTTGATAATGGTTCGTTCAGTCTTGCGCCTGGCCAAACAAGGCCATTGCCTTTTCATGTTTGTTTGCTTCATTCCCAAGCGGAGCTCTTCTCTTTCAAGATGAAGTACGCCGTTGATGATACGCATGGAGAGCGCCATTCTTCCATCATTTCCCTCAAACCTAAGAGACTGTCAATATATGAGCCCCATAAATTCACCTTCATGCACAGTGGTGGCATCGTGTCATATGCAATACTGAGACCGCCTTCGCCGAAAGTCGGGTACTATCGAGACAATTTGAACAGACTCCCTGTCTTTCTAAACCTTCATGGAGCGGGTCTCGAAGCAGATAGTGATCAAGTTCGCCATTCTTTGGATGCTTTGCCCGACCTCGATGCATGGATTCTCTTTCCGACAGGTGTGACGCCTTGGAGTGCGGATGATTGGCGTAGGTCACTAGTCCACAACACTACTGTTAACACTGACGCAAAGTAGATATATGGGGATTTGCTGACGTCGAAGCTGCCGTAGCAGCAATCCCTCTATGGGTTGCAGCCGTTGGTTGGAAGGGTCCGTCCGTGGATACCAACAAATGGCTGGTGAGCGGCCATTCGAACGGAGGTGCGTGGCTCCCGGCTTAGGCGGGACAGGGACTTACAAGGCTCAGGTCAAGGTGTCTGGTACGCACTCGCCCATAGGCCTGATAAAATTATCGCTGCGGCAGCGGTGTCCGGGTATTCTTCGGTTCAAGGTGAAGGTCCTTGTCTTCATCCTGTACTGCACTAACAGCGGCCAGCCTATGTACCGTATCACTTCTGGCATGAAGCAGACCCTTTCATCACAGCAATAATCCAAGCCTCGATGAATAGTTATCGACATGAGCTGCTTGTAGAAAACTTTGCCGGTATTCCGATCCTGCAACAGCACGGAAGTGCAGATGATAACGTACCGGCGTATCACTCTCGCCGTCTGAACCAGCTGGTTTCCCAAACTGGAGGTTTCTCCGAGTACGTCGAGCTGCAAGGCGCAGGGCATTGGTTTGATGGCGTTATGACGACTGGCCCACTCCGAGACTTCTACAAGTGTCATCTTGATACACATCAGACTCTACCAGCGTTGCCAATGCAATTTTCTATTGTGGTAGCCAACCCTGCAGAGATGGGGTCGAGAGGTGGTATTGTGGTGGACCAGTTGATAGCCCCAGAAAGGTATGGCAGGATCCATGTGGAAAGGGTTCCTTCGAGCGGCATTTGGAATCTCCATACATGGAACATCCTCCGCTTTCACCTCTCTCATCTCCCTTCAGCCGACGTCAGCCTTCGAATTGATGATAGCCCTGAGCTTTTCATACTCGACCGAAGACAAGAGAATGCGAACGTATTCAGTAGGCTGACAGATGGTCTATGGCAAGTAAGCGGGATGATCTTTTCAATGATAGTGAACATGGTGTCTGACCCGATCCAGAGATTGGAAACGACACAACGCTCGTCGAACGTACAGGAACGCAGTGGACGTCAGCTAGGAGCCTTGACTGCCATCTTCAACTCTCACGGTAGGTTCACCGTTCTCAATCAGGGCGAGCACACCCGAGATGTCTCAGTGCAAATCACCCGCAACCTCTTTCAGTACTTTGCTGCCGACTCGATGATCGTGGACCAGAATGTCGAATCTCCAACCAGAACTGGAAACGTCATCAGGGTGGTGTTTGGATCGGAACATGATCTTCCAAGGCTCGATGGCTATCCTATCTCGATTGAGCGTGGCTTCGGTATCTCCGTGCGTGATGCATCCGGGAATAACGTCCTCTACGCATTTGCGAAAGGTCTTGGCGCTGTCTTCCTTCGTCCAATGTCGGAAGAGAGACTGGAGTTGGTCATCTGGGGTGTGGATGACATGGGCCTCCGTCAAGCTGCTCGACTTGTCCCGATGTTGACTGGCGTAGGGCAAGCGGACTTTGTGATACTCAGTAAGAAGTGCTTGTTGACGGGAGCTCAAGGTGTACTTGCGATGGGATTCCTTGATCATCGCTGGAATATTACAAGAGCTTCATATCTCACGTGAACAGGAAGAAAACACCAGTACCCAACCTCAAACCTTGGAGTCGATCCAGGCACCGTTGTTAGATTTAATCTCCGCTTCGTCTTCGTGGGTTGGAGATCTCGGAACGGGTCCCGGAGATACCCTAACGCGTACGGTACCTGTAAACACATGTCAGGTACACGTTATTTACTTACCTTGGTGATTCGGGCTTTCGGCCTTGACCGGTTTCTTACCTTCCTTCCCCATCTTTCCAACACTGTCATTAGCAACCGCATTCACTACCTACCTAATCTCGAGTGACTTCTTGGCGGCCACGATTGGAGAGCTATCAGATTTGCAAGGACGTACAAAAACTGACCGGAGAGCTCTCTCCCGTTCTTCTGGAAGCTATCCCCGCCTTTCTCGACAAGTGCTTCGTTCAACACGTACCTTCTCGTCTTCAAGACACATCTTGCCCAAACATTCAATCCAATTGGAATTCACTCCCTTGTAAAATCTTGTCTACCTCACTCATTCTTCTATTCTCTCAGCACTGCACCAAACTTGGCTCACTCTCATTCGCCGCCTTGGTTACATCATTCAAAACGTCACCATCTTGATATATCTCTGGATTCTGTATCAAGGACGCGTGTGTGACACGTACAAAGCTCCATCAGCTCCTCTTAGGATTTCAGGTCCATTAGTATCTATTGCCGCACTTCTTCCTGTCAACAATCTATTCAATCATTCAACATGTCAGCTATTCAGTCCAAAGGTTCTCTTGGTAAAGCTTCGGGCAAATTCTCGATCCACGAAGAGAACGAATCCGATCATCATGGACGAGCCACTACGAGCCAACGAGCTCTTGTGAGTCTACTCTACTAGAAATCTATGCTTCATCCCTGCCATGGAATAGAGACTAAACTGTCGTGCTACAATTATAGGGTACCAACCACAGCAGTACCTCCGGTGATAATCCTGCTCCCTTGACGACCTCCAAGCTCGGTAATCAACAATCTCAACCTGGCAGTCGAGCTCCGTCTTTCTACAAGGTTAGCCATGCCACTTTCAAGCTATATCAAAAGCTCTTTTGATGACCTAGAAAGCAGAAACTTGAACAATCTGCTTCTACTTCCCAGAATGCTACGCACCCTACTGCAATGGACCAGATCCTTGCACAGCTCTCGAAGAAGCAGACTCTGCTCCACAAGCAGAAGGAGGCTTTGAAGTTAATGGATAACGGGCAGATTGCTCATCTAGACAACGATAGTTCTTCCAGTGGCTCTGTGCAACTGACCCCAGCAACAGACTCTTTTAACATTACTCCGAATTCGGAAGGGAACGAAGATGAGACCGTCCAGCTTGATGCCGCCGAGTTGGCTCGTCTTAAACAAGAGCTTAACGCTGCCAAAGATAAGATTGCACGCCAAGAACAAGAGCTCTCGCAGACCCGAGTCATCAAGCACACTTTCGACCAAGCCATGGGCCCTCCGTCGGAGATAGACTTTCATCATAGCGGCGACGTTACAGAACAGACCATCAGCAGCCTGCAGAGTGCTTTCAACGCTTCCTCAAGGCCGTTGCCCGATCATCAAGATGCTTGGGGTATACAAGATGATGCTCAGTCTGATATCTCGGACGCGTTGTCGGCTGGAGCTTACAATCGAGCTCACGGTATCTGGGCAAATCCCGCTAGACCTGGCTACGGTATCGACTTAACTACTCCTACTAATCAGCAATACAACGCCAACACCAACCAATGGGCCCAGGAAGCTGGGCGGGCATGGCAAAACCGTCCACAGGTTCACGTCCCTCCACCCCTCATGCTTCCCCGTCATCAACCGCAGCACGGTACATATACTGGACCGCCAACGCCCGTATATGGTGGTGACGGTCGGCTCATGAACGATTTCAACCAATTCCAACCCCCTCAAGGCCTTCGGCGCCCTAATACGCAGACTAACCGGATGGGGCCTGTATACAGCCAACGCAATACCAGCTTGGGCTCGTATGCTAGCAACGTCAGTTCTGGCGACGGCTTGAGCTCAAATTCTACATATCAATCGATGGGTGCTTATCAGGGTCCTACGGGTTACCAGCCTCGGCCGATTGGGACACCTCTGTCACCAACTGCTGCGGAGTTCACTGCTAGCCACAATACCCCAACTCCTTGGAACGCTCTGGTATGGTAACCAAGCCTATAGCGTCTTTGACCCTTATTAATACCTTCTAGGCTCCTACATCGCCCACACAGACGTATGTATCGCCCATGGAACCTTTGAACTACCGTCGTCTGTTAGACCGAACCGTTACTTGCAACTGGAAGTACATTGTGGACAAGATCGTGTGCAACAACGATCAGCAAGCGTCTATCTTCTTGCAGCAGAAGCTCAAAGTTGGCACTATCGAGCAGAAGTACGAAATCGTTGAAGCCATTGTTGCCCAGGCATATCCCTTGATGGTCAACCGCTTTGGAAACTTCCTTGTGCAGCGGTGCTTTGAACACGGCACGCCCGAGCAGGTCATTGCTATTGCTAACGCGATCCGCGGAAATACTTTGAACCTTAGTATGGATGCTTTTGGTTGCCACGTCGTCCAGAAGGCTTTCGACTCCGTGCCGGAGAATTACAAAGCCATTATGGTTCACGAGCTGCTCCGTCGTATTCCAGAGACTGTCATTCACCGCTATGCATGCCACGTCTGGCAGAAGCTCTTCGAACTCCGCTGGAGCGACTCTCCGCCGCAGATCATGAAGTACGTCAACGAGGCCCTGCGTGGCATGTGGCACGAAGTTGCTCTTGGAGAGACTGGCAGCCTTGTTGTTCAGAATATTTTCGAAAATTGTCTCGAAGAAGATAAGGTATGCTATGTAGAGCCTTTTGCTGTCGTCCGCTAATCAGATTTCGAAGCGTCCCTGTATCAACGAGGTCCTCGCCAGCATTGACATTGTCGCTCACGGACAATTTGGCAACTGGTGCATCCAGCATATTTGCGAGCATGGCTTGCCAGCGGACCGTAGCCGCGCCATCGATCATGTCCTTTGTTACGCTACCGAGTACAGCATGGATCAGTTTGCTTCTAAGGTCGTCGAGAAATGCCTCAAGATTGGAGGTCCGGACTTTCTCGAACGCTATCTCGCCCGAGTTTGTGAAGGACGTTCCGACCGCCCACGCATTCCTCTGATCGACAGTACGTTCGATTCATCGTTCTTAGCGAATAAAACACTGACGAGCAGCAGTTGCGAGCGATCAATACGGCAATTACCTCATTCAGTACATCCTGACTCACTCCAATCCACAACACCGTGACATCGTTGCTACACACATTCGGTCAGTGGGACACTACCTGCACCAACCTTGTGGTCTACAATGCTGATGGTACTGTAGTAAGCACATGGTTTCGCTCCGTGGATCCAAATTCGGCTCTCGAGTGGGCATGCTCTGTTGCAACCCCGCGTCTGCTACTCGTCCTGGTCCCGCCTTTGCACCACCCATGAATCGTTTTGGCAGCAACAATCGCTTCAACGGACCGTACCGCTAAGTTCCACAACCATAGTACCCGACTTTGACGGGTCAAATCGTCGACCAATTGCAAGCTGTCAAGCGGCACTTTGGGCTATAGCTTTTCCTTCGAGCTTCTGTGTCCTGGCTCCACTTCCAATTACATCTATGGTCGTGGCTCAAGCATCGCCTGCAGCTTTGAGCTCTTCACAACTTGCCCACTGCTTAGGACGGACGATATACCAGATTATCTGACGTTTTTCGTATCGGGTATTCTCTGGTTCTGTCTAACCCCGCCGTTGGTACACTCATGCCGCATCATCTCATTCGTTTTCAAGATCCCATGTTCCTCGCCAGCTCACAGTCCTGTGGTGTGTTCCTATACCGGCATGGGGCTTTGCTTCCCTCGTGCTTCTTGGAATATTCAGGGTTATGGCAGATGCGCAGCACCTGAGATGAAACCGTGGGGGCTTGCTCTGTACGCAGCTAGTGGGTCTTCTGGCGGGAAAATCTATCTACCAAACTTGCACCTTCTATTCAGCAGCATATCCTGTATTTTGTATTTATCGATCAACTCAGAGGAGAGGGACTGCTCGTGTGGCAGCCGCTTGATGGGAAGAGTTCAGAATAGCGTTCATGTTCTACTCACATGTAGTCGTACATCGGCAGTCCGCTTAATAAGATAAAAGTTTGTTTAGGATCAGAAAACTGCGTGGGGGTCAACCTAGTTATGTAGTGAACATGTTATCGGAATCGCTCGATGGTATCTTCTAGGTAACTCAAGCACTTCTCTGCGCAGAAGCTACACGCAGCTTTGAAGGGTATCAGTGATGGCTCAGGATAGCAAGAGCCGAACACTTCATTCAACAACCTTTTCGCCAGCAATGTGCGGATTCAAAGCTGTCCCTGTCCCACAGCAGAAACCCCGGTATCTGAGGAACTGAGTTGCCCCCGCTCGACAATGACTCAGAGGTCGACCATTATCTGCGTACCGTCAATATCCCCCGAATTGGATAATCTTCCAATTACACAATCCCTTCACGAAGTCCTTCCCCGCCTTGGACGTCGGCCTCGGCCTTCTCCCACGGCTTTTTCCTCTTCGCAGTGGTCGGTTGGGTTTCCTGACCAGCAAGAACCGTGTCTGGAATGTCTTTGATCCCAGGGATCGGCTGCCCCGTCGTTATCAGGTCGACGATTTGAGAGAAGGTAGGTGGATATGGCGCCGGTGGGTTTGCGGGGGATGAGGTAGGAGTAACGGCATCATCGGGAGTCTCGGTAACGGTCGATGTGCCATTCATGGTATTCCGAGTTGGGAGGGTCTCAACTGCGGAGGAATTGTGCTGGAGCCTCCATTGTTTGTAGGCGGAGAAGTCGATGGGCACCTCGTACTTCCTGAACGACATGAGCTTTTGTGCTATGTCGTAGAAGCTTTAAAGGCTACCTGGCATAGTAAAAGCACCTTGCCCGTAAAGTGAGCTCTTGAGCTTGCTCTGGTGAAGGGCTTGGGCCGAGTATCGCTGTCAAGCCGCCTTGGAACTCGGCGTCTTCTGTCCAGGGGTAACTCTCCATTCGCTCAAAGATCTGATCATTAGACGTCGCTGATATGACTGTTGCCATACTTGTCGCCCTTAGCTTGATGCAATGGTAAAATGTCCTTAGGGCTGTCGTCCAGTCTCTGTGCATCTGCATAAATAAGCTTTACGAGCTGGCTGTTTATTCAGAACGCTAAGTTAGCTACCTTCGCAAACGAGCTGTGTCGGCGCCTGAGCCTCACGTTTACTCAACACAAAACTACCCACCTCGTCCTTTACAGCTACTTTACGTTCTATGTTCCGATAATTTAGTCTTGTTGCGCTACTATCTACGTCTGCTCATCTGAGCTGAACCCATCTCATCATGTCGGAGTACATCGGGTCAGTACGATCAAGCGCACAAACTTAGTTTCCTTGTTGCTGTAACTGACTAGCCTATGACAGCTCACGCATCTCTTTGATCTCTAACAGCGACATTCGGTATACCACCTTCAGTCCTTGCTTATAAAGCTCAGGAGCATGGCTGATTCTCCCCCAGCTATGTCGGTATACTTCACGAAATCAACTCCGAAGCTGCGACTGTCGCATTGGAGCACGTAGTCTCTCACGGCACTGAAGGCCGCCGCAACAACGCAGCGGAGGAAATCGCGGCGTCTGACAATGTCTATGATTATATTGTGTTCAGAGGGAAGGATGTGAAGGACCTCAAGATTCAGGAGCCGACCCAAGAGACCAAGCCGCCGGAGCCTCCGCAGGTACCGGACGATCCTGCGATCCTGGGGGTAAGCGCATCCCCATTACACCACTCGTCGGAATGTTTGACTTGGCTGTGATTGCCTTGAACCCACCTAAGTGATGAAGTATTTCGGATGTAAACCTTCATTGTACTCCGAGAGCGCAAAACCATGTGGAGAATTCCGTTGCCTTCCTTCTGATACTGCCTCCTGCTTTACCATAGCTTAGCTCAGTCTTTGAAATCATATATAGGCTAATCTTTCTATGCATTTACAGAGTGGCTCTCGTCCGCCGAATTATCAAACGCAACAAACAGCTCAAGCCTCTCCTTTTCAACAACGTCAACCTCAACCACCTCAATTCCAGCAGCCTCCGCCCTTTCCTTACTACTATCCTCCTCCACCAGGTCAGAGGTTTGGTCCGCAAGGTGGTCCACAAGCTTTCCCTCCTGGCCCTGGATTCCCAGGAATGGCATATGGAGCCCCACCTGGTTGGTACCCACCGCCCGGGCAAGGCTTCTCACCACATCCACAATTCATGCCACCTCCAATGGCGACTGGATTTCCGGGCCAGCAGCGTCAGCAAGGGCCGCAGAGTCAGCAGTCTCAGCCGTCTCAACAGCCTCAACAGTCTGAGCAGCAACCGCCACAGCCTCCCTTGACCACTTCCACGACGGCCAATCAACAGAAGCCCAAATCTCAGCAACAATCCCCGGAAAACAAACCGATTAATGTGAAAATACCAAGTCAGTCGACTACACCGATTCCCGGTGTCTTACCGGTTCCAGCTCAGAAAGGGCCAACACCACCAATCGAGTCAAAGCCGGATGTGGCAACAGCCCTGGCTCTCCCGACGACTTCGTCAGCCCAGGTGCCTGCGGCTCCAGGTAAGCTTGCGCCAACAGGTCCGAAAAGTGGCCATATCATGCCAGCAGTCCCACTCGCGAGTCCTGGGATCAAGCCTGCTACAACCTCCAAAGGTCCACTCCAGGCGAGCTCCGGGAACACGGTTCAGACTAGCACCAACACTGGCTTGCAGTCAAACTCAAGCCATCCAAGCCAAACAGCTGCGGCATCTCTGCAAGATGCAACTCGTGCCGCGACTGCCGCTGTTGCGGCTGCAATGGCGAAGCTGCCTCCCGCACCGAGTCAAAAGAAGCAGCCAGCGGACGGGGTGGACCATCTAACGAAGAAGGTCGACGAGATGAGGACGCACGACCACATCCGGCACTCCAGACACCCCGGGACGGGCGGATATGCAGCTGGCAACCGAGGCGGAGGCCGTGGCGGCTACCGAGGCGGCCGTCATCACGAACAGACCAAGAAAGTCGAAGTCCCAACCACAGACTACGACTTCCAGTCCGCCAACGCAAAGTTCAACAAGCAGGACCTGGTCAAAGAAGCAATCGCCAGCGGTTCGCCCGTCGGAACACCCGGCGACGCTCCTCCCGCCACGAACGGTTCCTCCGACGCATCCGTCAACGGCCGCAAAGGAAGCGAGCACAGCCTCGCCACTCCCGCTGCTGGAGGGAGCTATAACAAGTCAACCTCCTTCTTCGACAATATCTCCAGCGAGAGCAAAGACCGCAACGACGCCAATGGGCCCAAGCCAGGCGGCAGGGAGTGGAGGGGTGAAGAACAAAAGAAGAATCTCGAGACTTTTGGCGCTAGCAGTGTTGATAATGGCTATCGAGGCGGGTTCCGGGGACGTGGGAGGGGTAGGGGCTTTGGGCGTGGGCGGGGTGGTGGTGGGGGAGGGTACGCGGGTGGAGCACAAGGCGCGAGGAATGGCACTGGCACTGGCGCTGGGAGGGGAGGGTTTCGTGGTGGGCGGAGTGGGGCTATCAGCACCGAAACATGAAAGGCGCCATCTTCTGCTTCTAGTTACGTCTAAAGGGGTCGTACGGGAAGGGGAAGGAAAGGGAAGGAAGAATGGGAGGATCCGTCCACGTGTGTGTTTGTGTTTAGCTTGTAACACCACTCTTTTCTCTACGGTGTTTCTTCTCAACCGGGTACAGCTCTGAGGGTATGGGTAAGGAGCCCCGAAAGAATAAGAATATAAAACAAGGCCAAAATGTAGCCCGTGGCTATCTGTTACTTTGTTCTGTCTAAGCTTTAGGATCATCCTTTTCCGTCACAACACACTCGCAAAGGATACGGTAGTCTTATTGCTAGAGGTAAAAATTGGATTCTCCCTGTCTGTTTAAGGTAGGATCCGAGGCCTAAGATACCGCCACCCGTCCCACGAGCTCCAATCCGCAACTGAGAAAGGGGTTTCTGCAAAGCACGGGACAACCCTGAGGCCCATCGCAGTCGACGGAACCGAGCAACAGTGGCTCTTCTTACGACGTAGTGTTGGAATCAACTCGGGTTGCCGTTGAATAGCGTAGGGAGATAGCCAATGGTCGTGATGATTTGCAGGGCAAGCACTGAGGGTCCTCCTCGACTTCCCAGTCGTTCTCGGTACTTAAAGTATGTATGCCTTGAGTACCGTCGAGACCGGAAGGCGCTCGCAGCTGCAGCTCTGAAGAGTGCCAAGAGCCATTCGGGGCGAGGCGTTTCCTAGACGCATATCGATATGGTTATGTTGATAGCGTAACAGACTCTGCTGGCTAACGTCCAACTGGGAATGCCCTAATAACAAGAAGATGTTCTGACAAAGTCTGGCCAGCGTTCCCAGTAGTCCTGGGTAACAAAGGAGGAAGGCGAAGTGGTTGTTCCAACAAAGCGACTGTTTTCAATCTGTGCCAGAATTCGACCTTGTCTGTGCACTTCCCCCTCGCCTCTCTCTGAGATGCTGCTCAACCAATGCTAGCCGTTCTGACTCTGGGATCTCTTCTGTTGTTACCTGTGACAGACTAGTTGCCACTTCTCCCTCGCTCTTCTCCTCAGGTTCTATCGATTTCCGCGACTGCGGTTGTGACCTTCTGCTGCTTCCCTCCGGAAGAGAAACGTTTGCCTTGGCAGCGTAAGGTCCCGTATCCCTAATCACCTGCACAGGTTCGGGTGGAGGTACTCCCGTGAATGAGTTTGCCCAGCCCAGCACGTCTGATTTCAACGACGGCGACTTCGTCGTCGATTTGTCTTTCATCAACTCTTCTATCGTCATCTTGGGTACTGGTGGTGGTGGAGTACTTTTAGTTTGCTTCATTGGCCGCCCTCCACTCTCGCGTTGTGTCCGCTTCGATCGCAATTGTTTCCTGAATTGCCGCTCAGACTCGGCCGCTCTCATGGAGTTGGCGACGCGGTCATAGTTCAATCCAAGATGGGTAGCCAGCGCTCGTAGTGCAATCTCCGGTTGTGAACGAACCGCCGCTTCCAGTGTCTGATATCCTGTCGAAGGTTCGTCCGAATCTGAATCGTCACTACTACTGTCCATATCATACGCGCCCCACCTCTGGAAGCCTTGGGTGTTGAAGAACTTAAGTAGGTCGGAGAGCCTCTTGACTGTTTATAATGTGAGATACGGATTTCAAGCAAGGTCAGTCAGGGTCCACTAACCATTTCGAGGCTCTTTCAGTCTCCAGAACTTGACCACTCTGTTGGGAAAGTACTCAGGCATCCTAAACCTACTCCCTGGTGGAGCCAAGGGATCGAAGCTTCCCACCGGATAAATCTCATCCCATGAACTGTGAACCAGAGAGTTATGTACCCTCCCTTCCATCTGATCGAAACGTGCCTCAAGCCTATCGAATCGTTCGTCGACCAGTTCGAACCTTCGGTTGATTTGCTCGAACCGCTTATCGACTTGTTCAAACCGCTCGTCAACTTGGTCGAACCGGCCATCCATATACACGTCAACTTGGTCGAACCGGCCATCCATATACACGCGTTGCTCTTCAAATTTCTCGTCCGTCCATCTCCGCTGCTGTTCAAACTCTCTGCGTAAAGATTTCTCCTGAAGAGCATGCCTCGCCTCAAACTCATCCTTCGTCACCGACGACCTGGCCAGTATTCTCAAACTTGAATCGATGTATTCGAAGCCTGAGCCGGTCGGCGGGGGTGGAGATTGTCTGGTGTTACGTGCGAGGTGTTGGATGATAGGTAGGGACTGGAAGGCGAACTCGGTGAGAGCCATGGCTTGCCGGAGCGTCGGATGCAGTGTCTAATGCTGTATGCGAACTAAGGAAGTGATGCGATATGTAGAGTAGTCTGTCATCATCTACGATGTTTGAGTGATGGTGATGGTGTGGTCGTCCGATGCCCTTTGTGTTGGTGAGTCGGCGTGAACAGCGGAGTGTTTTAAGCAGCGAGCTCTTGGTCACGTGGTACTACCTTGGTTTTCGATGCCACAAGCACGAGGCGCAACAACAGCAACGAGAAGCAACAGTACAGGTAAGGTAAATTATACCTTGCGATTGTTACAGTACCGGTCGGTAAGTGTTTATCCATTTTACCCTACCCAGGAGGGATAAACACTTACCGCCTAGTACTGTATGATTAGTGAATCTTGCACCTAAACTTAGGCCTGAAACATTCTGTAGACCGGAGACATTTGCCATACTTATCACAGAGTAAAAAGTTACGGAGCTAAAAGGTCTCTCACCTGCCCCGTCTTCGATCATCTTCGAAGTACTCCGTAAAGTACCCTAAAGTAATTTACCTTACAACTAGTGTCGCGGTGCGGAGGTTTTCGTTAGCGTCGATCTAATCCAATGCCGCGGCAATATCAAAACGAATGCATGATGCGCGTGTCCGTATATGACTTGCAAGATGACAATAATATAGAGAGATGAGCAAATACTAGACTATTTCACCTCCTTTTAATGGCTGTTCACATCAACCTCATCGGCATGCAGTGACCTACCACGGCTGTATTGCTCACCTGTGAAATTCGAACCAGGGCTGTCGGGCAACATGTCGGATTCAGTGGGTAAGTGATCCCGTCTTCGAAACACATCTAGTTGGCTGCCATTGCGCGACTGTAATAGTTTGAAAAATGTGCACACACGACGTACTGAGCAGCCCCTCACAGATCGAGTCTTCGTGCACGCGCTCAACACCGTCAAGAAGATCCCGCGCACCGGCTCGGCGCGCCCGCCGCAAGCGGACCGCCTGAAGCTCTATGGCCTGTACAAGCAGAGCATGGAAGGGGACGTGGACGGCGTGATGGAGCGGCCGTCGGGAGAAGGCGAAGAGGTAGACGCCGAACGGGGGAAATGGTAATCCGCTCCATCCCAACTACAGACCACCTCGGCTACGGCAGTTGCTGATTTGAGTTTTCTGCTTGTTTCGGCTCTAGGGACGCATGGCATGCGCAACACGGCATCTCGCGCACCGAGGCCAAACGCCGCTATATATCGACGCTCATCGATACCATGCACAAGTACGCTTCGACGACGCCGGATGCGCGCGAGCTGGTGTCGGAGCTGGAGTTTGTGTGGGATCAGATCAAATCGAACCCTTCGTCGTCGTCTTCGTCCAGTCCGCTGCAGGCGGCGGGTTTACCGGCACACCTGTCGCGGCAGCTGGAGTATGCGTCTGTAGGGGGTGGTGAGACTAAAGGAGTAGAGCAGTCGGGTCTCCGGGTGCTGAGCCCCGTCAGTCAAGGCGACGAAGAGGAGAATGAGGAAAACGACGAATTCGACGATGCCCGCGACGGCACGGACAATTATGAGGGCGCTCGGGATGAGATTGAGAAGAGCAGGAAGGGGTACGAGGGGTTCGACTACGAGGCTCGAAACCGGAAGTGGAGACGAAGGGTGGAGCAGGCGCTTGTCAAGATGACGGCCGAGATTGCGGCGTTACGGGAACAATTGGAGTCGAGAAGTGTGTACGGCGGGCGGCGGTGGAGGGGCATGTGGGCGTGGATGTGGTGGGTGGTGTGGGTGACCATCAGACATGTCGTCGTGGACGCGGTCGTTCTTGGGGTGTTGGTGATATGGTTTCGGCGGAAAGGGGACGGGAGGCTGGAACAGGCCGTCAGGATGGTGCTGGAGGCTGTCAGGGAGAAGTTGGAAAGGTCGAGGATACCGAAAATACCTAGACTACCGCATAGGTGAATGAAAGATTATATGTTAATAACTACTTAACCACCTGTTCCAGGACGATGGCGGCGATTGTGTTGTGATATCTTTGGGAACTGTAGCCGTCACTAACATTCCCTTCATCAGTAGCCGCAGTCATCAGCCTCTGATGGACTAAAATTTGCCAGGTCGTATGTGCTACCCTCTCACTGAAAAGTCCAGGGTAAGCTCAGGCCAGGTCCTGACACGTTGCTTTCCCTCGTACCCTTGCCCTAGCTGGCAGCAGAGGATACTAAACCCTCCAAGATCCGCTCCGAAAACAAAACCCTTTTGACACACTATTTTACCATCAACGCCTTAGTCTCGGATCCCGACTAGCATCATACGCTCCACTCCCCGCTCTCGCTCCCCACGTCCCTCCCCTTCCACCTCCTCCCCCCGCCCCGCCCTCCTTTCCCATCTCCCCCTCCCGCTCAACCTCCTCCAACCTCGCCGCCACCTCCAACATCACCCTCGCCGCTATCGAAGTTCGCTCCCCACTCGTACCCGCACCCGCTTGTCCTGTTGCAGACGTGTACACCGGCTTCGGCCTCGATGGCAGCGGCACCCAGCGCGCGGAGAGGGAAGCAATTAAGAGTTTCGTGTCATTCTCGGAAGCAGCGTCGGAGGAAGAGGAAGAGAGGGAGTGCGAGAGGGTAGATTGGGCGTGTGCGTGATTGGTGAGAGCTTGGGCGGCTTGGAGGAGGATGTTTTGCCTTTTTTGGAGGGGTAGGATGTTAGGTTTGGGTGGTTCTGGGGGCTTGGAGGGGGTGGGGGTTGTGGGAGCTGCGCGTTTGAAGATGAGAAAGGAAAGAGGAGAGCAAACGGGCGAAGAAGGGGAGGGCAGAGGACGTACTGGACCTGGAGCTTGTGTTGTTTTAGGTTCAGGGACGGTTCTTCGTTCGTGTTTGGAGCGCAGGATGTCCTGCCAGAGTCAAAGAGTTGATTAAGAGTCAGTCGGTCAGCTCTGTTGACTCATCCACCTCTTTCATCTGGCTGTCCTTGTTCGTAGACAGTGGTCTTAGGGCTTGGGATCGGTGTATGCAGGTAGACGTAGATAGAGAGGCAAGGCACGTACGGTGGATCTGGAGGTGTAACAGGGAAGGGGACGAGGACGGCTTGCGCCATTGATATTGAAGGGATCTAGGTTCCTCATCAGTAATGGTTCTTTCAGACATCAGGCTATGGTTCGGAGTATAGGTTGAGAGTTATAGTCAGGACGGACGATGATGAGGTTTTGAGAGTTGAAGAAAGGGTAAGAGAAAATCATACATGATCTTGAGAGAGCTGCTGCGCCATGTATGCTGTTGTTTTGTTTTGGTGATAATAGTGGGAGGAGTTGTTCTTCAAGAAATGCTAGGTTGAGACAGGCTGCGACTTATTGGGGCTTGAAGGTTCAGACGTGATTGAGAATAAGGGAAAGTGTAATGATGTGGGTTCTTCACTTCTTCCCGAAGCGATCGACAGTGAGACTTTTACTGCTGCTGTTAAGACCAAGTTGTGCTCTAATGATACGTACCAATCGTGTCTTCGAAGGTCTGACATGGGGTTTAGGTTTAGGGCCAGGTCGCGACATAGATCGACGCTTTAGGTCACGGGTGTGATGTACGTTGTTACAAGATGTAGTATGCTAAGATCCCGGCTACTGAAATTGAACTGGTGATGGCGCGGATATCAATGAAGTGGTGATAAAACTATAGGGTTATAAAGAGATGGAATATGAGGTACAATATCCAATTAGTGACGCCTTCCTTGCGTAACCACTTGCTATTAGTCCCAAGTACCCATTCAGCCTATCTCATCCATGAAGACACCTCGCATACGGTGCATCAGTATCTTCCCCATGTCGAATGTCCAACGACCACAACACTGTTTAATGAAAACGCTGCTTCCCAGTCACCTTGAATGCGTCTACTCTCCGTTCACCTTTGGCTCGTTACTACCCTCCTTTCCCTCCTCTTCGCCCTCTTCCTTCACCTCCTCCATCGAACTTCCCTCCTCATGATTATTAAGATGACCAGAGAACTTCCTCCCACGATCCATACTAGCGTCCCTGGCATCTGGCACGCTCCTCGTATCCAAATGCCATTCCTGGATCGAACGGATGATGTCAACCGCCAGCTGTCCGTTCTTCCTCAACGCACGATCCCAATGCGGTGGGATACTTTCACTGAGCGTCAGGTATCTCGCCACGCTGCTGACCATCATCTCGCGCATGATGTCGTCGTCGCTCGTTTCGGCGTAAATGTACTGCACCCGCCGCAGACCGGGGTAGGTCTCATTGTTGTGATAGAACGCGCGCACAGTCTCAACGACGTCCTCGGCCAGTTTCGAGATATCGAATTTGTCGGCGAGCAAGTACAGTTCGAGCAGGGGGCCAATGTCTTTCTCCTCCTGCGGGTAGCGCAGGGCACGCGAGTAGAGCCAGCCGACGAAGAGTTCGAAAGCTGCATCGTCGACATCCGGCATGCCAAAGGATTTGGACGTGGCAGAATTGTATTTTTTGTCGTAGAAGGTCTTGGCGAAGAAGGGGGAATGGTAGCAGAGGAGTTTCTCGTGCAGGTTCCAGTGTGTTGATTCGGGGCCGACGTAGATGTCGACCATCGTCCGTGATAGGAGCCTGACATATGTTAAGGCATGTATACAAGTACCGCATTCAGGGCACTCACTCATTGAGCGGTTTCTCGGGCTTTTCCGACATGTTGGTTTCAGACATTCTGATCGAAAGAAGCTCCGTCAATCAGAGGTATACAACACCGAAGCAACAAGTGACAACTCAGAAGCTCAATGACAAGCTTGATTGAAGCAGGGATCTGAGACAGGAAATCTGGACGTATGTTTCTGATATATAACCTCAGCTGTTAAATCTGGCAAGGAAGTGCCAAAACGATTGAAAGGGAAGAGGTTGGTGTTTCAGGAGAGAACAGCCACAATCCTGTTATGGGACGCTCGAAGGCCCCCAATCATTTCGTCATCTTCGATGCCGGATGCTGGACGTTCAGCCACGTTTAATTATTGGTCCCCTGTTTCCCGTCAAATCAGGGTTTTGGTAACTGCCCCGTGTCCGGCACGAGCTTCCCTTTCACCTGCACGGGTATGCTAAAGAGCCTGGGGAGCAGATCGCTCTGTGCCGAGGTTCGTCATCTATTAGCCTACTGATGGTAAGTACAACATCAAGCGTCCATACATAGAACTAAGTCGAGCACATCAGCGTACATCGACAAAGTCCCTGATATGGCATCAAGCTCGGATAGAAACAAGGCTTTGACGGCTGTACAGTCCATCTTCGACCAGTGCGCAATTCGCCCCGTAACTCATGCTGATTACCCCATACTTCCAGCAAGCTGATCATACGTGTAGGTTTAATCTCCTATCTGAGAAATTAGAGTACAATGTCCGACAGCGCTCTGCTTGCCGTTCTTACTACGGCTGAGGGGCGAGTTTCTAGGGCTTTGACCGCCAACTTATGCGCGAATGTCGACTTATTGATGCTGGGCCGGAAGGACGAGTTGTGTTCGAATTGGATATGACAGACACTTATTCGAACCTGAATAGTGTGTGGTGGCCATTGCCTCTTCCAAACAGATCGTGCCAAGGGTAACGGTGCATGGTAGATGTCATGCACGGAGGAGCTGCCGGCCTCATCTTTGGTATGCCATGCGAAGCAAAGAAGAAGTGGAAGGGCATGTGGCTGACCTCGGTGGAGATATGTGCACCACAACGGCTCTCGGCCCGGTAGCAAAGCCGGGATATTGGGAGTGAGTCTAACCCGACAGATGATGGACCGTGCTCATGTTGATTTGATCCCATGGTAGCTTCCTCGGTGGCGTGACGCGGTCTCTCTATATATCCTATCTCAAAGCTATTCCGATAGGTTGGGTCAACTCTTGAATATGTTCTGGTCATTTGTTGACAATCGCTAGGTGAGACCATTCGAATCAACTCTCATGTTGTGCAGCATGGTCGAACGATGGCGATGATAAGGGGTGCAATGGTCTCGAAGGACGGAAAGACGACATACGCAACCTGTGACCATCACAAAGTCAACGTAGCTACCCATGAATCGCACATGGCAGCAAAAGTGGCGGCGGAGGCGGAGGGAAAAGAGGGAGCGAAAGCCAAGTTATGACAGCTGTCGCAGCGTGAACCCTGGACATATGCTGAAGGCGTTGAAATCTAAAGAAAGATCCATTTGGGGCCGTGTATATATGCTCTAGAGCCGAGACCTCCGTTTGGTAGCACAGGTTGGGATGTTAATCCAGGTGCCTATCATGAGCGTGGTCTTGGCCCATGGTGTCTGCGGAATATCTATGTGTGCAGTTTGGCAGTAAAGACCCAAGTTACAACAATGGCCGACGCCCTTTATTGAGGTATGTGTGGGTTCAGTTGACCCTTCTGACGTCGAATAAGTCGTTTTAAGAAAATGGAACCGTCGACCTTCTACAACAAGTCCACGCTGTAATAAGGATCGATTACCCTTAATGTCCAGAGTGGTCAAGTACGTGTGATCCTCGTTCAGCGGCCGAGCCGACTGATAGACTTGGTATAGAGCGGGCCCCTCCGTATCTTCAGTTCGATGCTTACACTGTTGCTTGGCGGGTACTAGTCATGCCATGCGGCTTTCTTCATGCCTTCTTGTGACCACGACCGCCAGTTCAACCCCTTCTGGAAATGTTCGGTCTCTATGGGTGGATCTGTGTCAGTGGTGGTTACTAAGAGTAGCGGCGACACGCCCACTGAAGAACCCTGAAGCTGTAACGTGTAAGTCTTGTAACAGTTCGGCAATTATGGAATCAACCTCTATTCAATGACTTTGAGAAAGCTTGGGGGGCTGCTGATGTTTGCAGAAGACATCTGATAACACGGTTTCGCCCTAAATCTATCAATATCTCCAGCCCGTATTTCCAATCTCCTAGACTTCGGAATTGAACGGCGCCTCGAGAGTAGGCAAGGTGAATGCACCACTGAGTAAGCTGTTTAGATAGCACGGGTCTGACGATTCCACAGTGCTTCGGAGACCAGGAGTACGACCAGAAGCCGAGCTTTTGTGGCTACACAAAACTTTCGACCGAGAAAGCATGCTGCTGTCGTGGAAATTCAACTCGGCTTGAAGCGAGAATTGTATCGGAAGTTGCCTTCTACCTTAGTGCGGTAGTAGGTCCAACTTGGATTATCAAGCACTTCTTTGAGAAGTTCCATTCTTCAGCCCGGCTGAGTAAGGTAAAGTGATTTTGGAAGCCGAAAACGAGGAATACGCGTGGTGATGTGGCGCAGTTGCTCGGGTGTATGAGGAAAGGAGTGCACTCTACTACCGTATGACCTGTGCCATAGGTACCTTAGGTTCAATGCGAGCCTCCGACGACCATGTCAGAAATTCGGCTCGTGGGGTCCACCGTGCATAAGATTCAAGTGCAGAGCCGCATAGACGTGCATGGCATGATATCCTTGTTTTCTGGCCTCTTCCGATCTGCTTTTCGTCCTTTGAACCGAATGAGTGCTATCAGACCAACTCCATGTTTGTGTAAGTTTAAGTCGTCGTGACTATAGATGATCGTAACCTCCGTAACAAGAGACTTGCTTATCGTGGGTAAAAGTGCCATCTCACTGCCAAGTATTGCCAAGAACGCTCCCTTAACCTTCCCGTCATGGCTGACTACAGGATATGGACACAGCAGGTGGATAGCTGCATAAAAGATTACCACCAGTTTAGATCAAGTCCAGGATGACACTGACAGATTTTGTATGAGAGCGGAGTTTTTACAGGGCTAATTTAGAGGATTTCCCATATGCAGCTATCCACCCGCTGTGTCCATAGCCTGTAGGGATGGATAAAACACGTTTTTAAGTCAGCGTGACGGTTTTTAAACGTTTAATATGGTTTTTAAGACGTATATAGTGTAATATAGTAGAGCCTCATCGCGCCGCGTCGCACATACGTGCATATAGTGTTAGTAAGCAGCCCATAAGATATGATGACTAAAGACTGTGTCATTCTTGTATACTCATGCATAATATATACACAAATCCTTATGTTGATGTATACACTAGGTATTATATAAAAAAATAAGTAAGCTGTCAGAAAGTCAGCTGTGACGGTTTTTAAACGCCGAATGACGTTAGCTTGAAAACCCGTTTTAAAACATTTGCCATTCCTATGGCTGACTGACCAAGCCACTTATCCAGATTCGTACTCGTATGTACTGTACAATGAGAGAGATTGAGGTGCTTTTGGCCTGTCATAAGGTAGCTAAGCACATGCACGCCGGTCTGACTCGTGTATATCGTACTTGATTTCCATACCATTTGGTAGGGCAGGTACAAAAAGTTGGGAGATTTGCAGGGCACGCGACATCGACTGAGAAACTGGAGTGACATGCCCTTTCCTTGGCACCATTTACCATCGACAGTGACTCCCCGAGGCAAATCTTACCTACATACGGAGTACACACTGCGAAATACTTCGAACTCACACTTCCGTACATACAACTGCAGCTTCGTCGATTTCGTACGCCGAAACAAGGATTACCTGACTCGTACCCACTCGTTAACGATAAGATTGCTCATGTGGACTGTCATCTCATTCATGCGGATCAGATATGATACCTTCGTTGTCACTTCTGCCCTACCATCTGCCCTTTCTGCAGGATTGCGCGTCCACTGACGTCGTTGTACGACTTCCTTCCCTCCCCTTTACTGTCGCTCCCCTCCGAATTGACTTGGCATGCTTTGAAATGAGCACGCGACACTCGATCCGTCCGTGACTCCCCATTTTAGCTGGGTGCTTCGACCTCCGTGTGGATTGAATACCTTCCATTTGTATTGATCTGATCAAGATGCTCACTCACGCTTGATCAATTTCTTACTCCGTGTTCATTGTGTTGTTTCACATACTCCACAGTACACGTACTGGAGTATCATCGTTGACCGTCTTTTCCGATTATTGAGATTCACTCTTTCAATTCCATTTTATTCCTCCCATCCTTCTTCTCGTCAACATTTATTACCTCACCTCGCTTTGATATCATCTCGATTTTTCACACTCCTTGCTCCTGTCTGCCAAGAAACAGTCCTTTGGCTTGGCAAACGGCAGAGCTTTCCTTCCTTATTATATCAGTCGCTAGAGCAGATCAGCAAACAGAATCTGTTTGGTCGTGTGCTCAAAGCCCGGATTCGATAGAAACTGACCGCTTCCCATTCGGTCTCTACCTGCATCCAGAGATTACTTCTTGTCTTCAACTCACTCAACTTCCTTTATGATACGCCATTCGTGCACCTGAAATGAGGCTACGACGACTTTTCGCTACACTTGCGCCGACGACCTTAATACTTGCTCAAGCTATACCTGCGCCTTCACCTAATGAGCTGGCGCAAACAGCGCCGGCTGAGAATGAAGTCCGGGACACAAAATACTTCCATGAGCCGGGCACAGATAATATTCTTGGACACTACGATCAAAGATACTACAATGGGGTTGTGTCGTATGAAGAGCGGACGGATACCCTCCACCACATGATACGAGCCTACCTGAATACCTTCCGAGAACTTGGGATTGAGACATGGATAGCACATGGCACTCTGCTGGGCTGGTGGTGGAACGGTAAGGTGTGTCTGATTCAAAGACCAAAGACTTCCATCAGATTTTGTCCTGACACCCTCTCCTTGCAGATCCTTCCTTGGGACTGGGACCTCGACACCCAGGTATCCGGTGCTACGCTCGAGTACCTCGCCGAACACATGAACCGCACGACGCACCACTACACCGACGAGGAGAACACCGTTGAGCGAGACTATCTTCTTGACATCAACCCTTTCTCTTCCCAGCGCGAACGAGGTGACGGTTTCAACATCATCGACGCACGCTGGATCGACGTGCGGAACGGACTGTACGTCGACATCACCGGTTTAAGTGAGACGCACCCAGACATTCAGCCCGGCGTTTGGAGCTGCAAAAACTATCATCGATATCCGACGAAAGATCTATACCCATTGCGTGACAGCACGTACGAGGGGGTACCGGCTAAGATCCCGTATGCGTATGATCGGATCCTGACGGAGGAATACGACGCGAAGGCACTCGTGCTTACGGAGTACCAAGGGTAAGACAAGCTATGCAATTGCTCGTCCGATCCAAATAAAGCTAACTTCGACGGCTTTTAGCCACCAATGGGACCCGAAGTCAAGGGAATGGATCAGGAAAGAAACACCAGCGGACGTCGAGGAAGAAGCACAACATCCACTCCAGCCTCAACCACACGTTCCAAGACACCTGCGCCCACCATCCAACGGACCCGGTTTAGGTAATATATGGCGCTTGCTCCATTAGTCATAACAACAGGCCGATGGGATGCCTCTCTTTTGTTTCGTTACCTCCTCGAAAGTACCCAGTGTATTCGCATTTTCCACGGCGTTTATGTCGATTCTCTTGATCAATCATGGTTACCTCGTGCTGCATTTTCGAGCGCTGTGACAACGCGCCTCGAGCGCGGGATGGGTGCACGGATTGGGAAGTCTGCATTGTTGCGGCATTGAGGGACTTGGGATGCTGAGACGGACAGGCGCAGCCTCTGGGGCTAGAACGGCGAGGTCTGTCCTGTACCTGTACGAATACTTGAGCCGCGGACGTTGTCAGTACCGCACCTTCACTATGACGTGGAGATAACCCGTACAATCTCGAGGACAGGTCGCAATTGGGCACGTCGAAGACGTCGACGAAAGGAAAAACATGACCTCGTCCTGCATTGAACGTATGGCCGTTACTAGTGACGTATCATATAACGTACACCTCGTTCGATATCCTACCGCCGTGTAAATGCACGCATATGTCCGCTCCTTATGCTCCTTATCCCCAATGCACAGATCATGCCAGTCAGCATCATACAGACGGCCCACCATTACCACCATGGCCATCCTCCGCGGCCCTCTGCTTCCTCATCCTCTCCTCCGCCGCTCTGGCCAAAATATCCCTCCTACTCAACTGCCCGCCCGCCGTCCCCGTCCCCATCCCAGCACTCCCACTCCCACTCCCAACTCCAGTCCCAGCCCCATCCCCCACACCAAGCACAAACTCCCCCCCACTCCACCCCCCACCATCCACATGCTCCCCTCCGTCCCCGGGCTCATAAAACACCTCCCCCGTCAAGCTCCTCCCCCCAACCCTCCAATCCCCCCTCTCCACCTCGCCCTCAATCCTTTTACACAACTCCCAAAAATCCCGATCATGTTCCCCATGCACATTGTGCGCCAACTCATGACACAGCGTCCTCCGGATCGTCTTGTAATCCCTATACCCATCGTACGCGTCGGTCCGCAGCCGCAGCTCGATGACCTCGCCCTTGTTCCGGTTGAGGCCGAGTGTTCGCGACTCGTGCGTCGTGTGCGCGGCCGGGTCCATTTCCGTCAGGAGCCCCACGGAGAAGCGGTGCGTGGCCATGGCGGCGCGGATGCCGGCGTCGGCGGCGAGGCGGGTCAGGAAGGCGGTGGAGCGCGACGGGTTGGGCAGGTAGGCGAGGGGGAGGATGGTGTGGAAGGTGTAGGTTGCTGCGTCGTGAGCGGCACGTGGGGAGGAGCGATGGCGGGTGGGCGCGGCGGGTTTGATTGGAGAGGCGCCGCGGGGGGGGATGGTAGAGCTAAGGGTGGTGATTTCGGAGGGGGTGTTGCCGAGGAGGGTGATCTTTTTCGTGAGGAGGGTGTGTAGTGGAAGCGGGGAGATGGTGAAGGGGGGTTTGAGGAGGCCGGTTTTGGGTGCGATCATGTATTTTTGGTGCGTGGGTGGGATGGAGAGGGAAGAGGTGATGGTGGCGGAGAGGTCGGCGGTTGTGGCGGTCGAGGGGAAGGTGTAGGTCAGGGGTTTGCCGTGGTGGAGGATGGTGAGTTCGATGGTGGAGTCGGCGTCGGTGACGGTTGGTGGCGGTGGTGAGGAGCGCATGTTTGCCAGATTTGGAGGGCTCGTGTCTTCTGTCATTATTGTTGTGAAGGTCGGAGCCACAAGGTTTTCATGCTCCGGTCATGGTGTTAAAGAGGCGTAAGGTTGTAAGGGCATGTTGTTCTGGATGGTTCTTCTCTTCATGGAGTCGGTCTTTGTAATCTTGAGCCTCGATGACTAAGCACTTAAAAGTGGCCTAGGTTAAGAACATAATCGTGTCAAAGTAGGTCTTGTGCTAGTTGCAAGCCCAATGGATTTATTCACAAGGTATACTGTGTAGAGAGGTTTAGAAAGTCATGACAAGCATATAGCGGGATGAGCGCGATTGTTACCTCAAATGAGCCACATTTCTTCTTTCTCTCCGATATGCATTAGCCAATCATGCCCTACCAAGTCATCGATGACTGACTTTTTTGAGATTAAGAGGCGTTTATTGTTCGCCAATCTGGAATTACATAATTTATAGCTCCACGGCGCTGCGCTTAACTGACTACCTACTTTAGGTACGTACTTACTGTGGGACAAAGCCCCGTCATCACCGGTAGCTTAGCTTACCTTTGAGTTATAAACACCTTCTCCAGAATTTAGTGCTGCTGTTGGAATCGACTCATCGACGAGGTGATATATCTGGCATTGAAGCTCACTTCTTTGTCATCTGCCGTCATTTCCTATCGTATTTTCTCTGCTCATGTCGTCTTGAGCTAATCATCATTCTCTTGAACATGTCAAATCTGGATAGCGATCGTCTACAAAGTTTATTTGCAAATCTCCGCCCAAGCAAAAGCGATTCGCCTTCAGCCGACATCCGTCCACTCAATGAAGATCAATACGCCCAGAACCACAACGCACCTCATGTTGCAACACAGCCTCAGAGGTTTTATTCCTTCAATCCTTCTACATCTCAACCACAGCCTCATGTGCCCACGATGAGCGCGAACAATCGATCTGCAAGTGCTACGAGCACCAACCCATACTCAAGCGACTCAAATGCCGACCGAACGGCCAATCTACTGAACTTACTCAAGTTCAAACAGCCCGCATCAACTACGGAAGGGAGCGCCGCACAGCAGGAGAACACAGTTCAACAACGTGAGAGGGTCACGTCAGAACCGGCCTCCGCGGCTGTCCATGGTCAACGGGGCCAGGATGTACAGAATCTTTATGGTCGTGGTATCTCTGCATCCGACCTGGTTGCGTCGTTTATGGGCAAATCCTCATCTCCCGCGCCACGGTTGAATACGACTGCTTCGCCGGTGCAGAACCCGTCGGAGCATTCGCGACCAGTCTCTGTAGCATCACCGTCTCAGAATTCCCAAGATTTTCTTCTCAAGCTTCTGAACCAAACCAAACCTTTGCAGAGCGGGCCTTCATCTATCGCACAGTCGACAGGACACGTGCAGTCTCCGAAAGAGCAAGCTCCCGAGGCGGTCACCGACGACCTTGCGCAAGATCTTAGAGATGCGTCTCTCGACAAAGCACCATCTGGGTCGTCTGACTCTGGCGCCCAGCGATCATCTGCTCGTACTGACTCTCCAATCCGTGTGTTCGGTGATGAACAGAGCGCTCAACCAACGCCATTCGAACCTCAGCAGTTGCCTAAAAAGGGCTCAATATTCACTTATGTTAATCCTTTTGAGCAGCTTGCGGCATCTTCTCCACGCAATCGTACTCCTCAACCCGATAAGTCCCGGTCCGCCAATACAGACCCTGCGGTTGAGATTCTGAAGCCCCCCAAAACTGCATCACAGGGGCTTGACGGAGACGGTCACAAGCGCAAACCCAAAGAGACTTTGTCTCGCTCTGAACAATCTACATCCAGAAGGAAGTTGAGTCCATCCGGTGATGAAGTAATAGCTAGTATCGAGTCATCATCGCCTGCCCTTCTTCCAGATGGTCGAAGTCAAGTGGAAGCTCTGCTGGGAATTGGTGCACCTACCAAGAACGCGGAGACTGTGGCCGAAGCTCTGAACGAAGTCGGTGATAAAGTCAACAAGCAAGTGGAAGCAGCGCTTGCAAAAGCTGAAGAGAAGAATGTTCAAGAGGTTGTTAAGCGTCAAGAACCTTCACAAGACAAGGGAGCGACTTTCTCTGACCTAGAGCGGAAAGTCCAGGAGACTGCTATCGAGGTTAAGAAAGAGCTGAAAAAGACAGAGAATGAAGGCTTACTGGAAGAAGCTTTGTCGGAACCTGTGGCGGAAGTCATTAAGGACATCATTGACGATGCTGCCCAGGGAACTTTGGCAGACAGCTGGGAGAGTGCCGACGGAGACGACAGTCCTACCAAGGATGGAAACGAGCGCATTGTGCGCGTTTACAACTTTCCCATGCGTCCATTCGTATCGATAAGTATCAAGTCAGAGGAAAAGTCTGCAGTGACATTTCGAGACGATTCTATAATGGACATTGCTCGCCTCAAGAAGGAGTTTGACCAGATAGATCGTACGCTTGTGACGGCAACAACTAATGTTATAGTGTATGCTATGTCAAAGCATGGAGGATTACGCGTTATCAGGCAAGATGACGGTATTGATAAGCAAGTCTTTCGGTCCGCACAGGACAGTATCTTCAACGTAACCGTCGCAACAGGGGCTTCTGGAAGTCGTTCGTACAATACCCAGGCAGCCATTGCCACTGGGGTCAGTGGGTCCGTCTATTGGGCTTTGTTATCTCAGGACGGAAAGGATTTATTCGAGAACGAAACCATGGAAAAGCAAGGTCTTGTCTTCCCACCAATTCCGGCTCACGATGACAATTCTTCCGGTGGTCAGCTCAAAACAAGAGCGAAGAAGAGCAGCCGACATCCAGAGTTTTTCGCCATCGGTCGTGGCAAGTCCATACACATCGTTTGGCCATTCATTGCTGGAGAATCCAATTTTAGTGCCGAGGGCAAAGCTCGAGTGGTCGATACGGAAAAGCTCTTTAAGGAGCGAAGTCTGAAGGTCACTACTGGCAAAGCTGGGAAGGATTTCACTTTTAGTGAAGACGACTCCCTAATTGTCTCCTTGGACAAAGCTGGGAAACTGAAGCTGTGGGACATCCGTGACTTGGTTGATGAAGCGAATGCAACTGCAGACAAGATTGCACCCATTGACGTAAAGACGCCGCTTCTGATGTTCAACACAGTCGCGCCTGCTGAAAAATCGTGGCCTACATCTGTACTCTTTGTCGACAAGGTTCGGCCATATGCGAAAGGCACCGCTCTTAGATACCTCATTGTCGGCATGAAGCAGAATCATACTCTGCAGCTGTGGGACTTGGGACTGGGTAAAGCTGTCCAGGAGCTCAACTTCCCACACGCGAAAGAATCGGATGGTATCTGCAGCGTCGCGTACCATCCAGCATCTGGTATTATAGTCGTTGGTCACCCAACTCGAAACTCGATCTACTTCGTTCATCTATCAGCTCCAAAATACAACTTACCAGCAATGTCTCAGTCGAAGTTCGTGCAACTTCTTGCTCAGAAGGACTCATCACTTCCTAAGCCCGACGCAACTGCCATAATGAGCGGCATAAGAGAGATTTCCTTTGCGCCTAAGGGACAGCTGCGAAGCGTCGATCTACTTCCGGTTTCGAACGGTCCTGGCAATGGATCCGACCGTGATGATGATCAAGTCCTGTTCGAGTTGTATGCGATGCATTCCAAAGGTGTTACGTGCCTTAGCATAAAAAGAGAAGATCTTGGCTGGAGCAAAGAGAACAGGGTTTTGCACCCTGTGGATGCCGAGGACAAAGGTGTGATCACTGTCGACGACCTTCGCGAGCACAACCTTGGACCATCCAGTGAGCCTTCTTCGGTTAATGGTGATCAGACATCAACGCCGGAACTATCAGTTACGCCGGCCAACAAACAGGGTTACCGGGATAGTTCCAGAAAAGCAACTCTTGAAATTCCTAGGCCCATTAACCATCGCATTCAATCTACTGGTAACGCCTCGGTGCTCTCGGATGCTGCTAGCGCGGTGAACGTAACGCCTGCGGTTGCGTTGAATGGGGTGCACGATAAGCAGGCCAAGCCTGTAGAGAAAGCCGAGAAGAAGAAGAAGAAACGCGGGGCTGCGCCGGAAAGTGTAACGCGTTCAGACGACGCGTCTACAATTCACGCACAACCTACCTCTTCGACTTATGCAACTGCTGCACAGAGGGCCGTTTCGCCGAGAACTCAACATTTATCTACTTCCAGCAAGACGCCAAGCCAGTCAGTCGTATCCAAAGCAAGGTCCATCACGGCACCGTCGTCACATTTCAGTTCGATGGAGAATCAGCCCAAGGCGCCAATTGCTCAAGGCGAGTCCATCAGTCTTGGGATATCTGGCGATTTCCTGGACAAGGAGCTCAAGAAAATCGAGAAGGGAGTTCTGGCTGAATTCAACAAAGTTATTGGCCATGAACTGAACTCGCTGTACCGTCGCTTTGACGAGGATAAGCGCGTTCAGGATGCCGCTGGTGCTGCCAAGCAAGACGCAATACTTCGCCTCGTCTCCAGCACGCTGTCGGACAATGTAGAGAAGAGTCTCGCTCGTATCATTACCTCGAATATCCAGCAAGTGGTTCTCCCATCAATCGCAGACGTCACTTCGTCAACACTGGACAGGAGACTTCAGGAAGTCGTGTCTCACCACGTCCATCAATCTATCCCTCGCGAGCTAAGAGCTGCTCTTCCGGAAGCCATCAGCAGGGCCATGCAAAACCCTGAAGTTCTGCGCGTCATTTCGGATCTCGTTGCGAATAAAGTCGCAGCACACGTTGAGAGCGAATTCTCGGCCGTTCTTCACAGCACCATATCTCCAGCCTTCAAAAGTCTTGCCGTCGGTGCTGCTCAGAAAATGACGGGGGAGGTTGAACGTCGTGTCAGCAAGCAGATTCACGAAGCAGACGCTCAACGCTACAACGATAGTCTTAAGATTGACCAGCTGACAAATCTTGTTCGAGGTCTGTCCGAAACCATTCATACAATGGCGACTGCGCAGTCCGACTTCCAACATGAGTTCTTAAAACTGCAGCGGCAAGTGGCCCAGACTCGCCAGGACAGTACTGGCAATACCTCATCCGGTCACCAGCCACGAGCATCTACAGAGCCTAGCGAACACCGTTCTCCGCCTCCAATGGTGCAGAAATCGCCCGAAGAGGAAGAACTCGAAGCGATCATTTCAGTCATGAACGAAGGCCGATATGAGGAAGGAACTATTCGGGTCAGTGAAGCTCTGCTGTAGACCAGAATAGTAAAGAAGCTAATCTAATCTAGTGGCTTCAATCTACCCGACAAGTGGAACTATTCGATCAATTCTTTTCTCGCTGCAGCCCGGCCTACCTCCAACAACTCTCCCCACTGATTGCACTTTCCGTCGGGGCTGCAGTAACGAATTCACTCGAGACAAATGTCATGGAACGCCTCACTTGGCTTGAGACTGTGTTTGCTACCATCAATCCAAGGGTTTGTTTCCAAGCCGTTCCGTTGCTCTCCGAAAGTCTTACTAATGCGAGAGTAGGATCCTGAAATACGGGAGGTCGCACCCAAGATCATGGACGTGCTGATCCAGCGGCTGGAGGGTCAGTTCATGTACATCGCCGAAGCCAATCCTCACGACCCCGCTCTCCGCAAGATCCCGCCGTTGACGAGGCAGGCAAGGGAGTTGAAGGCTCGTGTCGACTGAGCAAGTCTGGGACAGACGGTGTATCGTCATTGCGGTGCCTTTTACTTCGTTAGCTAAGGTCGTTAGCGATACGATTTAGTCAATCGTATCCGTCGAGGAAGAATTTCCACCAGCGTTACACACCTTTCCTCCAGCATCTGCGAAAACACCTGCCGTTGCCTGTTACGTCGCCCACATCCTTCCCACCTCCATCGGACACTTGAGTCTTCTCACGACCACCCATGTACCTGTTACCGTTTCTTTTCTTGTCGATACCTCCAAAATTGTACTCATTCGCTTCCGTTCCCACCACAAAATATTTCGCTCTCATAATAGCACGGCGAGCTCTCTTACTTCAGTCTTCGAGATGTTTATCCGCCGAATTTGAGCTGAACGACCACCGTTATTCCGCCCATCCCGAGGGATGGGTGGGTGGACCGTTCAAATACGGCTCGGGTATTGGCTATCGCCAGTCTTCAACGGACTGGGAGATACGTGACGGGGACAGTGCTTAGGATAGTTGTCTTAAGCTTTCTCTGTGCGGTATAGAATCCGATCTGTATCCGTTCCGAGGATAGGCTGTTCATCATGACGGTTCTGTCGCTCGTGTCGTTGTCCTGTGAATGAATAAATGCATGCACATACGATTGGGGAACTCCCCGCAGATCTCACGAATGTTTACCGGCACCGCCCACCGATCCGTACGAAGCAAACGATATCAGGCCTCCCTAGATAAGACCGCACTTCCCTTAGTACGTAGTACCCTGCATGTCCGTCCATCAAGCCACGCGTAGTATCAGGGCAGCGAACCCAGCGACATGGATCAGAGGGACCACCTAAGCTCGACCGCAAGCTCTCCGAATCTCGGTATGTCAGTTTGGGGTTACCCGTAGTACGGCGTGGTAGGATGTGGTGCTTTCTCCTCATACCCCTTGGCAGCGGTACGGGGATGTCGACGTTTGTACTGCGCTAGAGGCAGACATATACGTTTCCGTGATAACGTGAGCGCGGAGTTAGGGCCATTGGGTTTCCTTTTCCAGATGTCGTAAGAATGGTGGCGTCCTGGTGAGTAAGGTGCATGGACCCAAATGCAAAAAGTCGGAGAAACGCGAGGGGGATGGGAGGAGATAGAGAGAAAGATGCCGGTGGTGGAAGGGATAGGGGTCTGCTGGAGTCCGTGGATGGGAAGGGGGATAAGGGGTAGTTACGTTGGGGGAGAGCGCCATCTGCGCCGTGGCTTGCGACTGGGTTGGGTACGGGCCTGATTAAGGTTGTTGGTTTGAAGTTGTAGGGTGTTGGAATACTTCTAGCAATTAGGGTCAGGCAGTTGTCCTTTCGTTGCTTGTACCCTCTTCTGTTTGAGGCAGTGGGAACAGGGGAGGGTGGAGTTTGAGGGTGTCTCTCCCTGTAGAGTTACGGGATTGTGGGTGTGTAGACTTTTGGATGCCTGAGAATGTTAGAGGGCGTTCCTTCCTGGAGGTGAGGTTAGGTGAGACTGAACTAGATGTTCAGGAGTATGAGGGCAGGTAAGGAATAGAGTCGTCGTTGAGAGCGTTTGTAATGTCAGTATGTCGTTTTGCGGTTCACTTAGATTCTATAGCGAACTCACAGTGTTGCTAGGGATAAAATTTGCTAATGAATATGATTGCTCAATAACCCAATGTCTAAAGGATGACCGGAAGCTGCTAAATCATCCAAGGAAAAGTGGACGGAGAGTGCTAGGGTCGACTTTGTGTGCGCTGGGTAGGGGTAAGATCGTGCTTGTGGGAAACGAGCGTAGCTGCCAAATGGTATGAAGAAAATGAAACGAGCGAAAACCAGAAAACACGCCCTGTTCAAGGGCTGGAGTAGCTAAAGATTCCCTTCTTTCAGTAAGTATGTAATGTAGTGGCCACCTCCGACTTGGTATGAGACCAAGACAATCTAGAGAGAAGTCTGCTTTGCCTTCTGCATCGCCCGAGCAAAGTCGAGCTGCATTGGACCATTGATCTTGGCATGAGACTCTTTCGTAAAGCGCTGAAGGCTGGCCTGAAGCTCCTTTATGCTCGGATTATTCGTTTCCACAACCACGAACTGACGGTCGTAGTCCTTCACGATCAAGTCGAAGACTGCCTCGACAGCCTTTACCGCTGGTTTCTGTTGCTTGACGAGTCCTTCTTTGAATCCTTTCTTGACTCTACTGTAAATGTTTTCGAACGGCCTGCGACTGTCTATTTCGTTTTCTATCAACGCGCGTCTAGGGCGATAGGATCCTTTGCCTTGATTATTGTCTTAGCGTAGGCGTACATGGTAGTCTTGTGCTTAGGAAACGTACCACTCAGCTCTGCGCATTTCGTATAGACTGAATTCATGATTTGAGGCAAGAATGCATCGCCGGAGCCATCATCGGCCACCGCATGTACTTTGATGTCCCTGATAATCTTAGTGGGTTGGCTTCTGGTAAGGTACGAATGTGCTCACCTGCTAAGTTTCTCCATCTCGGTTGCGAGATCTTCCAAGCAAGTACGCACCATTACTTTCTTCGACAGAAGTGAGGCCATGAACGGATCCATGGGCAATACTGAAGCTCCTGATTTGGCTACAGCGCAGGCGTTACGTCAGTTGTTGTAGGATACTGCGCATCCTCGTCCAGGAGTAAGTTGTGCATTCTTACATTTCAAGTCCTCACGGATGTTGTCTACCGAGGCGGTCAAGCGTTCAATACACTTTTCAATAGACTCCTTCCAAGCAGCATCGAAAGCTTTCCACGGCTTCTCCAGGTCATCGGCGACAGGTTCTAAAAGCTGGAAATTCCAAGACACGTAAGGTTGCGACTTGGTCTTATAGCTTCCATTATGGCGACACCACGCTGTATATGTACCAGCGTTCCACTAAAAGTCCGTTAGCTGGTTGAATATATAATGCATACTATTTGAAGAAAGGGTCCTTACATCTGCCCACTTCTGGGCTGTCGCCATTCCCTTAGTTGTCCAAATTTTAATGGATTCTCCTAGACTCAATTAGTAGTTATCTAGAAGTCCCTCACGTCTTCAAACATACTGATCTTCTCAACGATACATGTTGTAAGGTGAGACAATATGTCTTCAACGAGACGAGTAATATCGTTTTCGGCAGCCTGTAGATCACATAAGTATCCAAGTATGCCTTGACAAGAGATGAGAGTACTTCGCGGGGTTTTATGATGATCTGCCGCAACTCGGTTCGTCTCCGGGAAGCTGATTTCATACTCCACATTTCCAGAGAGCTAATGAACGAAGGCAATGGACCCTCACAATGTTGCTTGAGGGTGCCAAACTTGCTCAATGCTGGGAGTTGAAGGCTAAACGCTCGTAGGGCAGGAATGCCAGTGGATGGTATTGTTATGGGTATACAATCCTCGTCGTACCCTTCGAGATGGCGTGTATAGTGTGCATTCGAGACGCAGTGAACGTCCAAGGAATGGTTACCTAATTCCAGATCTCTGTACTTCTTTCGCATAGCAGTTGCAACTTTCTTGTTCCGCAATTGCATAAGGTTCTCGTTGCATCTGAAAGCCCAGAAAGTTATCAGGAGCCAAGAGTGAGAGGACACGACTAACGATAACTCACAAGGCTTTCAAAACCCTGACCTTAAGACTTCCTCGGCAGTCAGCTTTGACTCAAGGTACGTCGACCATCTTAAAGCTTACGCAAGTGTCTGTTTTTGCTCCAAATCACCACTCTTAGCCTTTCCTCTCATACGCCTGATCCTTGAATTGAGTTCAGTGAGCTCCGCCTGAGTAGCCGCCGAGGCGTCCACAAATCTCTGATGCTCGATTTCATCAACAACCGTAGTAGCGACATCGCGGGCACTGGTTTTGTTGTTGATATCCTTCACGATCAGCTCGGTTCGGCCTCTGGTCTTTCGAGTCTTACATCTGAGTAAGTGCAAACCAGCGCTTGGTTGCCACCGTGAGACTTAGAACCTTCCTTGAGCCTTTGGTGAACAATGTTGTCGGTGGCTACCCGTTTAATCGGCGATACAAGGAAGAGGAAGTCACACTGGCGTCGGTATCTACTCGTTGTTTGAGTTCTAACAAGGTTTGTATCGGACAGTCCTAAGAACATTTAATGAGCATAACTCTAGTTCCAGACATACAATCTTACCTGGAAGATCGGCGAGTACCAGGCCTTGTTGCAAAAGAGGGCATGCGAGACCAACTCTAAGACAGCATTAGCTTCCAATCCTCTCGGCGGTCCAAGTCAAGTTATTACCGGACTACTTCAACCAATGGCCAAGGGGATGGACGAGGATTTTCTCCTTCGAGGGTGCTGACTGTCTTCGTGAAAGGCTCCACGCGATTTGCGAGCTCCGTGACTGTATATGCCTGACGACGCACACTACCGTCCTTCATCTTGTATTTTGACACCATTGCATCGGCCCAGGTGACAAGTCTATCCAAAAGGTATTCGCGTCCTTTCTCTCTTCCACCCTCCAAGAAGCGAGCTGTAGAATCTTCGTCCATGAATTCAGGTCGGTCAGCAAACAAGGCTTGGAAGACTTCAAGCGCAGTGTTGCATCGACTTTCGAGATCATCAAGCGCATCGTTATCAAGTCCCTCACGTGGCTCAGTGTGATATCTGCAGAACTCGTGTACGTGGCATCGAAGAATACTCTTTCGCTTTTGTGCGTCGAAGAATACGATTTCCGCCGCGAACGGCGTATCTTGCCGGGGCCAAGATTTTTGATATTCCGTTACGACACTTGTGCAGGCGCTCCCAGATGAACCCTAAGGGCCAGTAAGTTTAGATCTTTCAACGGATTGGGTTCCCGGCATGCGCACTTCAGAAGCTAGGCCAGGTGTGTCAAGCAATGAATTGATTAGAGAGCTTTTCCCTACCAATGGTGAACAGTTTGTCAAACAGATAGAACAGATCAACAAACTTACCCGTACCCGAGTCACCAACAAGAGCAACTTTCCTATCTCTTGGATACCGAATTTACTTTAGAGCCATTGCTTGCTCAAGAAGCTGAGCAGTTTCAACATCCTTGTACTTGGCCGTCTGTAGAATGTAGATTGCCGCTGCAATGATACTGGATCGACATTGCTCTATCGACTTGAAAGCTGGATGATAGGCGGGTAGATCCGGCAAGCGCTCCTGTGAAGAATCGTACTGGGTGTCAATGCTGGCAATGATGTCCTCAACTTTGTCATTAATCGCTTCCATATGCTCCGCGTTGTCATCTTCCTCGTCGTCTCCATCCTCATCCTCATCGTTGTCTTCCTCTCCATCTTCACCATCGTCTTCATCTCCATCTTCATCGTCATTGCCGTCTGTATCTTCCTGAACGACTTCTGCATCCTCCACAATTGGGCGTCCATGAGTTCGCGGTTGGGCTGCACTCGTAGCATCCGCTACAGGTTCCGGGGATACGAAGAGATAACTTTCATCCTTCACTTGGGTTTCGATCGTCGACTCCGCCAGATCAAAGATGCCGTTGATGCTCCAATCTGTGGACATCGCTGCTAGGGTGAACCGACTAATGTATCCGAGCTTACGAACTGTATGTTAGACAGTGATGACCGAACTTGGAGAGTCAAGTGGTTCGTACAAATGAATGCAGAGTTAGCAAGACGGAAATGAGGTTTGCTGCAGTAGCAAGGGTTTAGAAAGGAAACCTTCTGGGTGCTCTTGTAAGTAATATTCAAGGTAAGTGGGCTTATGATGAGTGAGCCTGAGACAACGCCAAGACTGGCCTTAACCCAGGGATCGACGTGAGGCGGAAGTAATAAGCAAGTTCAGCTGGAAGTGAGGGTCCGAAGGAACGTGACGAAGTATGAAAGTCGCAGGAGTTGAAGAGAAGTACAGCCGATCAGAACCAACAAGTTTTAGGGCAAGGGTCTCCGTGGCGAAGAAGCTTGAGTATCAGGTCTGTTGTTCTACTAAAACCAGTAGCACAATCGAGAAGTTTTCCAGAAGCATGCTGCTTCCTGTGACTGTATAACTCGGTAGAAGAAAGTGCGTATGGATGGAGGAAGACAAACAAGCCAGTGTATTGATAATCTTAAAGCCTTCCCCGTCGACCTGAAGAGAGCTGTAGAGCAGCTCTTGAGTGAAGCTTTCAAGCTAAGAGTCTTGAGTGCTGAAACATAGTTTGAAATGAACATCTTTACATAAGTAGGTTCAAGGAAAGGATTCTGTGGTCTCACTGGGGCAATAGCTGCCGTCTTCTACGTAGCAACTGAGCGCTCTCAGCCCATCAAGGAGTCCCAATTGGCCGAAGGTACAGCTTCAGCGCACCCGCAGCTACCAGCAGTGATGGCAAAGAACGGGAGCAAAGTAGCTTGTCAGGAGACCTTGTAGTTGAATTTTATGATTATGGATGTCAGAGGCGCAGCGGCGGAGGAAGGCCGGGATGGTCGTACAGCGCTAACCTTATCGGATTTCCGCGATACCATCACCCGGATTAAGTAAGCCAACCATACTGCATCTCGCTCCACCAACATTGTGGCTCTTTCAAAGCAGGCCATTCTCTAGCGTTTGAACTGCTCAAACAGGCAACCGGAGGATTGTGTCCCATAACAGCCTATTTTACAAAGAACAAAAAGGAGGACTTTACCATCATGTTTTGTCTTCGAAGGTACCGGGCTCTTCCATCCTTTCTAGACTTCTACTAATCATTTCCGTAGCTGGTTACCACTCCTCTTTATCCCAACAAATGCCTCTCCTCTGTGAGTCTTGACTTAACCCAGTGTTATCCGAGGGTTCATGGACTTCGCCATGGAGCTGTCTGCTTACCCAACTATTCCGCAGATTCGTGGTTACCTTCTTCCTCCTGACGTACTTCCTGAACCGACCATGCATCTACTGCTCTGTCCTCCTCCTGATCCTCTTCGTATCGTCATGTCACTGGTCTGACCACTGCTTCTTCGACTTCCACAGCAACTGGTTTGAACCTCGACACCTGTCTTCTCCACTGCCCAATCCAATAGCAAGCGCGGCCAATGAATCAGCCGCGGTGTCGAACAGCACCGCAGGGGAGAGCTCGTTCCTCGCTACTGCTATAAACAATACAGCTGCGGCCTTGACGGGTGCTGCGATCGAGGAAGTCAAACGGCGGATGGACATCAAAACGGAGTGGACAGGTATTGGGGTTGAGTGGATCAGGAGCATACTAGGGAAGAAGGAGTGGCGCGTGCCATGTGTGGATGTGCTTATACGACTATGATGGTACTTTTCTGGGCGGGAGGCTCACGTGTAACCTCCATAATGGGCAGCGGATATACCTTCGAAGAGTGGAGTGGTCTAAGGATGGCTGTCGATGCTGCTGTCTTCTTCGTCGCATACAGCGGGGCGCACTAGCATTGACCAAGGATTGCTGAGTTACGATGGAGTTATATTCTGGCGTTGATTACTACGTCTTCAGATTCGTTTCCTAGGGAGTCCACCGTGCACCGTATGTAGTTTGTGCTACAATTATTTGCGTCATAATTCCGTATATCCAGAGAGTGATGTATTGCAATCCCTGTTCGTTAGAAGTCTACAGAAAGCCAATGTAAACCTCGTGCGCACTAATGTTCTATTTGAACTACTTCACAGATAGTGGAAGGGTCCGATTAGTTGTCAGCAATAACTGGACCCTGACGCTCATTCTACTCTTCACATGCACGTCCATGTAGACAAAACAGATGTCCTTGTGGAATGCTATTAGTATTGCCAGTAATCCTTTTCGAGTCCACAGAGGTGCCTTCAAGCAAGGGTTTGTTGCAGGCTATTTGCGGCGGGTATCCACAGCGGGGCACCCCCTGACTGCCCCACTACAGCTTCAACTGTCACGGATTTTACAGGCTCGGAGCAAGTTTTCTACAAAATCACTCCAGCTTGAGCGCACAATTGCCTGCGCGAGGCCTCTTATATCAAAATACTGCACTGTTTCCTCACGCTGCTATTCAGCTCTACAACATCTCAACACTATGGCCGCCCAGGATAGAGACGTGCTTCCCAATGCGTAAGCATAGTAATAATATGTTTTGAAATCGAAGCATTGCTGACTGGCCTGTGGATGCTAGGGTGAAGCCAGTGAACTACAACATCTCGCTATATGATCTTGAGCTCGGCGGCAGTTTCAGCTACCAGGGCACAGTCAAGATCGACCTCAATGTCACGGATGCTACAAAGGAGATCGTATTGAACGCCCATCAACTCAAGGTACATGGTGCGGAGGTATATTCGGACGGTAAGAAGGGTAAGGGTATCGGAATCTATGTTGTAGCTGTGATGCTAATGAAGCCCAAGCAGAAGACCCCACGAAGGCTTCCGATATCTCCTATGACGAGAAATCCCAGAGAGTTACGCTCGCCTTTCCAAATGATCTTCCCGCTTCGTCAACTGCACAATTGGTGCTGAATTTCGATGGAACGATGAATAACGTCATGGCTGGCTTCTACCGATCCAAGTACAAGCCAACAGTCCCTCCAGCGGCATCAGTGCCCAAGGTCGACGAGCACCACTACATGTTCAGTACGCAATTCGAATCTTGTGATGCTCGGAGAGCCTTCCCGTGCTTCGATGAACCCAACTTGAAGGCAACCTTTGAATTCGAGATCGAGATCCCGGACGACCAGGTTGCTCTAAGCAACATGCCGGAGAAGGAAGTCAAAAAGGGGAAGAATGGGCGGAAAGTCATATCGTTCGACAAAACGCCTGTTATGAGTACCTACGTAGGGTCTCAATCAAAGCACTCCCCCGAACTTATATGCTGATTGTCCTTGTTAGCTTCTAGCCTGGGCTGTTGGCGATTTCGAGTTCGTTGAGGACCACACTAGAAGAAGCTATAATGGGAAAAACCTACCAGTGAGGGTATACACCACGCGAGGTCTGAAAGATCAGGGTCGTTTCGCGCTTCAGAACGCCCACCAAATCGTCGACTACTTCTCGGAGGTTGACACATTATACTGTCTTCTTTAATTGCACCTACTAATTCGTTGCCTCTAGATCTTCCGCGTCAACTATCCATTACCAAAAGTGGATCTCTTGGCTGTTCACGAGTTCGTAAGTAACCCATTCTTCTGCATTTCCCTGAAGCACCAAGGAAGCTTAACTCGTGCGTCGAGTCTGGGCTGACCAATAAGCCCATAATATGTACCCTCTTCCAATACGAGGCTATTCGGCCGGCTGATCAGGGCTTTTAGTCGCACGGTGCCATGGAGAATTGGGGCTTAATCACTTATCGGACAACGGCCGTCTTGTTTGACGAAAAACAGTCAGCTGCGTCGTACAAGAACCGCGTTGCGTATGTTGTAGCCCATGGTAAGACGAACTGCCCGTGTACTGCTGTACAGTCAACTACTGACCAGCTTAAGAACTTGCCCATCAATGGTTTGGCAATCTCGTCACTATGGACTGGTGGAGCGAACTTTGGCTCAATGAGGGCTTTGCCACATGGGTCGGCTGGCTAGCTGTTGACCACCTCTATCCAGGTCAGTGATAAGCTTCTTGCAACTACCCAAAGTTTATCTGCCTGGACAGAGTGCTGATTGTAATCATTGCTAAAGAATGGAATATCTGGGGACAGTTTGTTGTACGCCGCATGTCCAAAGGTATCTAGTTAAACGATACTTTAACTGATATGATACCCGTGCTAGACTGAAGCCGTCCAAACAGCGTTCCAGCTCGACTCTCTCCGTGGTTCTCATCCTATCGAGGTGCCGGTAAAAGATGCCCTTGATATTGACCAAATCTTCGACGCTATTAGCTACTTAAAAGGAAGCTCCGTCATAAGGATGCTCAGCGGTCACCTTGGAGTCGAAACGTTTTTGCTGGGGGTATCAAACTACCTCAAGGCGCATGCCTATGGTATGTTTGTAATCTTTCGATTGACACTAGACCCACGTATTAATTAGTTGAAGGGAATGCCACAACTAATGACCTGTGGGCTGCATTAAGCAAAGAGTCAGGCAAGGACGTTAATAGCTTCATGGTTAACTCAAGCTTCACCAGCCTTTGCTCGGAACGGAGCTGATAGTGCCTAGGACCTCTGGATCCGCAAGATCGGCTTCCCAGTGTTAACGGTCGCTGAAGAGCCAGGTCAAATTGGCGTTCGTCAGTCGCGATTCCTCTCCACTGGGGACGTCAAACCAGAAGAAGACCAAACGACATGGTGGATTCCTTTAGGGCTCAAGACGAACTCCAAGGGCTCAGGTGCTGCTACAACAGCTCTGACATCCAAAGAAGAAACCATTCGTGACGTTGATGAGTCCTTCTACAAGCTTAATGCAGACCAAATGGGTTTTTATAGAACGAATTACCCTCCGGAGAGGCTGGCCAGGCTTGGCTCTGCACGAAACACACTGTCGGTCGAGGACAAGATTGGGCTTATTGGAGATGCAGGTGCTCTCGCTGTTGCTGGCGATGGCAAGACAGCTGGGCTACTCGCGTTCATCGAGGGCTTCCAATCCGAGGAGAACTATCTGTAAGAAACCGTCCTGGAACCGAGTGCCCGACTAATGGCAAATAGCGTTTGGTCACAAATGGCCGGGTCCCTTGCCAATGTCCGATCTATCTTCGCAGATCCCGAACCTTTGGCCAACGGCTTGAAGAATTTCACCCTGAAGCTGATTAGTCCTGCAACGGAGAAAATTGGGTGGGACTTCGCGGCCAACGAGGATTTCTTAACGGGTCAACTGCGAGCGCTGCTGATAGCGACTGCTGGTGGCGCAGGCCATCAAAGGTAAGTTTCCTGCAAGGCACTCAGTGTAATTTTGTGTTGACTTGTGGCCAGTACGATTGCCGAAGCCAAACGTCGATTCGAAGATTTCACCTCTGGGAAGAAGGATGCCATTCATCCCAGTCTCCGTTCGGCTATCTTTCGTACGGTGATCTCGGAAGGTGGTGAGGCGGAGTACGAAGCAGTGAAGCAGGAGTATTCCCAAACCACTTCCATCGATGGCAAAGAGATCTGTCTCCAGTCTCTCGGACGAGTGCAGAACCCAGCCCTGGCCAAAGACTTCCTAGACTTCCTTTTCTCGGACAAAGTTGCCGTACAAGACGTGCATAGTGGCGGTGCATCCCTCGCCGCAAATCCCAAAGCACGTGGGGTCCTCTGGGAATACATCAAGGAGAACTGGGACACCGTCCACAAAAAGCTGTCGGGAAACTCGGTCGTCCTTGACCGCTTCTTGCGCATGAGTCTATCGAAGTTTGCCAGTCATGACGTGGAGAAAGATATCGCACAATTTTTCTCTGGAAAGGATAACAGAGGCTACGACAGGAGCCTTGGTGTCATCTCTGACACGGTAAGAGGAAATGCGAATTATAAAGAAAGAGACGCAAAACTCATAATGGAATGGCTGAGCGCGCATGGGTATGCCTGAGACGGCTGAGTCAGGTGTCATGTACGAAGGCGATTTACAGAACTCTCCGCTACCTCTATACTTTGCTATTCAGGGGAATTATGATAAATTAAGACCCTCAATATCAGCTGACTGAGCTCGGACAAGTGTTCTTTACTGCTTGTAGCTCATGATGTTCGAGGTACAAGTCAGAGTCCTTAAGTTGATCACGTAGCCTAGAGCCGAAGGTCCTCGGGTAGGTAGGGTGAAGTCCGGGTCTGGCGGAGGTTTTGCAAATCGCCTTCGTACTGAGACCTCTAATAAAGGTAGAGCGAGCATTGATATCAAGCAGACAGATCGGTTTGTTGATGTGGTGATTTACACAGAGTCACTTGGCAGGTCAGTATAAGATCTTTGTGAGGAACTGAAACAACTTTCCATCACAAGCATTGCTGCATGTCACACGTGATGGCTGGACGCCTTAATGCTGTCTCAGCAACAAAGACTTTTTGTCCGCCTGTCACTGTCACTGTCACAATCATTGCGTCGGCACGCGCTTACTTAAGCGAGAACGGCTTTAGTGTTGAATGAATCGCGCTGTTGTCCTTAATCCTCCCCGTACTCATTATTCAACGCCTCGTACTTCGTAGAATAGGATACTGCTTATACCTCCTCCGGATAGAGCCCGTCTTTACTCAACATCACCATCACTTCTAGAACGTGCGGTCGCCTTACATCAGTCATACATAAGCCTGAGAGGAGTCTCCATATCGGAACGTCAGCATGAATCCTGAGTAGTACGTCCTCGCCCCTGCAACGCCCGATGGCAACATTCATGGCTTCACCTTAAACCAGCACCTTGAGCGCTAACAATGTTTCCTGCAGAGTCCAAATCCATAGAAACGAGTCTATCTCCCGATCATGGATCTTAATCAACGCGCCGCGCTGTATCGCAAACAGCGAAGGGCCGGGCTGACTGATCTACTTCTATAGATACGATTACCTCTTCAAGCTCCTCCTTATTGGTGACTCCGGGGTCGGAAAGTCATGTCTTCTATTACGGTTCGCGGATGATACTTACACAGAAAGCTACATTTCGACTATTGGTGTTGATTTTGTGAGTTTGCCTCCGCCGCTTTCTGGCCGTACAGTTGCAAGAATCAAGAGGGTAGCTGACGCAGGACTAGAAAATTCGGACCATCGAGTTGGACGGCAAGACTGTGAAACTACAGATCGTGAGTGAAGCCTGGTGGCGCGGAAGCGACGTGGTATTAGAAGCCTTCTGATGGTTTGAAAAGTGGGATACCGCAGGACAAGAACGATTCCGAACCATCACATCCTCCTACTACCGCGGTGCGCATGGTATCTGTGTCGTTTACGATGTGACGGATATGGAGTCATTCAACAACGTGAAGCAGTGGCTGCAGGAGATTGATCGCTATGCTACCGAGGGCGTCAACAAGTTACTTGTGGGCAACAAGAGCGATATGTCCGACAAGAAAGTCGTAGAATACACAGTCGCAAAGGTACGTCACCGCTGTCATGTTTGAGCATGTGCCTTCCGTCAGCGTGATGCTAACCTAATGACTACCTACAGGAATTCGCCGACAGCATCGGCATCCCGTTTCTCGAAACATCAGCGAAGAATGCTTCGAATGTCGAGCAAGCTTTCTTGACAATGGCCCGACAAATCAAGGAGAGAATGGGAACTACGACCGTTAACAACAAGCCAACTGTGCAAGTCGGTCAAGGCCAAGGTGTGCAGTCGGGTTCCGCGGGTGGATGTTGTTAGATAACGGAAATTGGTCAAGAGCATACAACCAGGGAAGGGTAGGGTTCAGAGCCTTCATAACCCTCGTACAACTGGTCCCGGACACTTGCTTTATGCGCGTTAGAGGTTTCCTTGGTCTTTCATTTTGGAAGGTTAGTTGCTGCGTCTGGTAGATCTAATGGTAGCGTGCAAGAAGAGCAGCATTCGCGGCCTAATCACGGCCAACCGTTATGAAGCGCTTAAGGCAAAAACCGGTCATCTGCAGCGTTGCCGCCGGCCCTCCTTAGTATCGAGCGCAGCCATTTGATCCTTCCTTTGTCTGCGGTGTTCTACGTGTCGTCTCCTTAACTGCGTCTTATGGAAATAAAGTCGTTACAAACTTGCATTTCCTCTCAAACTGCTTCTCTAACACTGGTGTGGGCCAGTTTCGGAGTAGGACACGTTAATCATGCTGATAAACAGCACTCTAACAGTTAACCGCTACAGCCCTTAACCTAACAAAACGCAGCCCATCGAGTTTGTCCTGTTATAGCTCTGCTAACCTTACAATGTAGCATCATGATTCTCAGTGGTTCCCTCACTACTACCCGGATTCTAGATCCATCTCGCAGGGTGACTTGACAGAGACGACCGCCAACTCAAACGCCTTGAAGTTGATCTTAACCTCGAGCGCCGCCCTTTTATCGAATTAGCTAGACTCTTTGGGTTGAAGTACAGGCATGCGGAAGGCATGCTTACAGAAGAACAAAGCAGTCAGGATGAAAACCGTCACTGTTATGGCCACAATAACGCCAACGACAGTGTGGGTGCCAGAGTCGTTCGTTTGTGGAACCGAATAGACACTCCGATTAGTGGGAGCGGCGGGATCGAGGGTTGTTGATGTGATCGGAGGCGGAAGCGAGTCCGAGGGATACCCGACTACTGAGATCGAAGAACTCAGAGACGACAGTGGCTGAGATGCAGATAGGCGCGAGAGTGGAAGTAAACCCATGGAAGTGGAAGATGATGACTTGCTTGTCTCTCGCAGACCTTGACTCGAGGGGAAGCCTGGTCCAGCCGAGGGACTTGGCCTTTCAGAGTTGGAGGTACTCGTTCCCGGTATCCCAGGTGTACTCGACAAAGATGAAGTGTCTGGAGCAACAGTGTTCGAAGACAAGGTATGTGGAGATGCTGTATCTGAGGATGGAGTGTATGGGGACGGAGTGTATGGAGACGGAGTGTATGGAGACGGAGTGTATGGGGACGGCGTGTATGGAGACATCGTATACGGTGATGGTGTATATGGTGAAGGCGTGTACGGAGATAGAGTGTATGGCGAGGGCGTGTATGGAGAGAGCGTATAGGGAGATTGACTGTACGGTGAGGGTGTGTAAGGAGACGGCGTGTATGGCGACGGAGTGTATGGTGTTGGAGAATAGGAGAAGACCTCCAAGGCCAATCGCACCAGAGGTATCGTGGTCGTCGATGCAGGAGGTAAAGTCATCGGAGTACGACCCTATCTTATCATTACTAACGAACTGTAGGTGTGTACAAGGTGGATCATACCCTCTCCAGTGTCGGCGTCGTATCCATTGCATGAGTGCTTGAACCTATGGACGGATAGGATGGGCTTATTTGTGATCCATCCATTTTGAACAAAGAAGTCAATCGCTATGGAGATGTTGGCCTCAGCTTGACTGATGAACTTCGAATGGCAAGTGATTGCAAGTGATGGTGTTCATCTGGTATGGACGTCTCATCCATACTTCGAGGTGACCCGACTCACCCTCCCTTCTATTCACTACCACAGATGCAAAGGCTAACACACCCCCCCGCAGGCTCTCCTCAACTTGAACTCTACCCCGCCGTTACTCTTTACAGCTTATGTTGCACCATCCAGTTTTGTTTCCTCTCAGACACTAAATTCCTCGCGTACAGAACAGCCCTTTCTAGCCTGGAATCCACGGCACTCGGCCAGAGATGTCTTCCTAATAGTGGCCCATCCACTCAGAACAAGCATCGCATGGACGCTTCACGATTCTGCATCGGAGGCTGACGTGGTCTTGACATCTGTATCGCAATTCAGTTGCGCAGCAGCAGGCCAGCACGCCACTCAGCAAAACGATAACCCCGATGACAACTGCGACTATGGCGACAGCGGCCTGTTTGTAATATCAGTCCCGTGTTTCTGAAAGTGGGTGGGTGTGAGGTTCTTACTGTGTCGGAGGCCATGGTGAAGCGGGTTACGGAAGTGGTCCACTCACTGACCAGCAGTGTTGCTCGAGGAAGTGGAGTATTGGGAGTGGTGGGACTTGGTCTTGGTCTGAACGGGATCATCATGGCCCCGGGTTGGAGGAACAGCCATATATATGATAACCGAACTTCGTGACCCGGACGGGGACCTCTGCCAACCCTTCACTGTTCTGCTTTCACTACACCACAGAGGAGTACGAATAACGATTGAGCCGCGTTTCACTGTGTTTGGGCTACAGCAGCTTCACTCCGCCACTGCATTCACCTGTTGCGGGTCATTCACCTGTTGCGGGTCGTTCACTCTTTTGCTTAGCCTTGATATACATACACAGCAGTCGACCGATGGGAATCTCTAACTGTGACCCATCCACGCAGAACAAGCATCGCACGGAGCTTCCATACAGCTACATCGCAGACTGAGATAGTCCCGACATCGATACCGCAGTTCAACCCCGCAACAGAAAATCAGCACAGCACTAAGCAATACTAGAAACACAACGACAACGGCGACTATTGCGACGGTAGCCTGTTTGTCAGGTCAGTGCGATACATCGTCAACGAGGATACTGGTTCCTACCGTGTTTGAAACCATGGTGGAACGTGGTATGGGATCTGGCTTGGTTCACTGGCCAGCAGTTTAGTTTGGGAGAGTGCGAGACTGGGAGCGGTATTGTGATGGATTTGGCTTGTAACGCGATCATGGTGATATGGAAGCAAGAAGAGCAATATCATATATGGCCGAACATAGTGACCTGGACGTGTACCTTTGTCAAGCTTTTACTGTTTTAGCTTCACTACCATTGCAGGCCACAGCAACTTCACTCCGTACTGCATTTCACTTGTTGCAGGTCGTTAGCCATTCCTGCTCTTGTGCATCGTGAATACGATCTATATGTTAAGACGTGACTGTTGGATACCTCCAAGGAACGACCTGGGCCAGAGGGGTCTATGGCAAACAACATTGGAGATGATGAGGTGAAGCCTCATCTGAGTCTTGCGAAAATCCTGCAGCGGTTTGGAAAATGGTCGTCCTGGGAAAGATCGGGGTTAGGGCTAGCGCGTAAATCTCTAAATTAATATGCAGCCTGCAGAAAGACTTGATATCCTAGAGAATTTCCTTAGCCTCTTAGCTGTTACAGTCCGGAAACGTTGCAGTGTTAGGACGGGCTTGGGAGCTAGTGTAGTTATCATGCGGCTGTAAAGACTTTATCAGGCATGCTCAGAAAGGCCAAGTCAGCCCTAGGACAATTTCTGCCATAGTGATAATAGATTGCAGAGTTTCTGACTTGACTGAAATTCCGGGTCCAAATATTGAAACATCTTCACCAGGCTCTGCTGTTCATTCACATGTTTTGAACGCCCAGTTGTTTTTCCACCAGCTTATCGATAAGGCCTCGACACCGCGCTCGACTTCCTACTCCCCACCACTTGCCCTCAGTACAATGCCACAAGCTTCAGACGCAGATCGCTTCTTTCAGACAACGTGGGTACTTCCATAGTGTATTTTACCCCTCGTATTGACACAGTGTAGTACATCTATCGAAGAGATCAACCGGAAGGCCATCAAATCCAAGAACACGCATGGCGCCCCAATCCGCCTTCAGTCCAAGATACTTGCGGTTATTGCAGATCCCACTGATGACGGTCGAATCTACGTCGCAGAGAGCGCGGGAACAGTCAGGAGGGTAGTGCTTGAAGTGGGTGAGACTCCGCCTCCGTTAGAATAACCAATACGTTCCCCGAAGGTGCCCACTGACAGTGAAGGGAACATAGACAGGTGACAAGATGCATGTGTATCGCGGTCCCACCAGTCCTGTCACTAGTGTTGCAATAAGCCCTGATGGCCGGACACTCTTTGCTGGGTGTTGGGACAAGACTATTTGGAGCTGGGACACCTCCACCCGGGAACCGTGGCACAGATATGTCGGCCACACAGACTTTGTCAAGACGGTTGTCTGTGTATTACTCGATCACAGGGCCCTTCTCATCTCCGGAGGCGCTGACGCGAGCATTATCGTCTGGGATATTGGAAGTCGAAAGAAACTACACACTCTCAAAGGCCACAAAGGGGCAATCCAGGACCTAATGGTCGATCCCACATCTTACACTACAGCTTCAAGTTCTGTGACGGTCTTCAGTGCGAGCAGTGATCGGGAGATCAAGCGGTGGACCATCAGCCACGAGCAATCTGTTGAAGAATTGCAAGCACAACCGATTATAGAACACGAAACTAGTGTTTACAAGTTATTCTTCGATGCAGACGACGATCTGTGGACCGCATCTGCAGATGGGACTGTGAAGTGTCTCAGCAGGGGAAGGGCATGGAAAGCTGACACCGTCCTTACACATCCTGACTTTGTGAGAGATGTAGTTGTGGATGATCGAGGGGGATGGGTGGTCACTGCCTGTAGGGATGAGCATGTGAGGGTTTGGAACCGTGCTGTACGTGATCATGTCTTCAATTACACTATGCAACGAGTTGCTGACTTCCACGGCATTGAAGACTGGAGCGCTCCACCATACATTCTCAGGCCATTATGAGGAAGTCACTGGATTACTATTGTTGGACCACACAGTCGTAAGCGTATCAATCGATGCCACTATACGGAAATGGTCACTGAAGCCGGAAGACCTGCGCAAGGCAGTAGCAGAGGCTGAGAAAGCGAGGGAGGGTCTTGTGGAAGAGAAAATGCAGCCGGCGAAACCATCCCTGATGACGGCGGAGGAGGAGCGGGAACTTGCGGAACTGATGGATGATAGTGAATAGAATCAATTCGTTGTCGAGACCGCAGCAGGCGCCTTTACTCGAATTGGGTGCTCGATTTGCAGCATGCTTTAGCATACCTTCACTTACTTGAAGATAGGGAGTCCATACCAAACAACTTTCTTGTTGGACATCGCGCCCATCTGATGCGGTTAACCAAGATGCACAGGAAGGGCCCGTGTCAAGCCACCCGTAGTTCAGTAAGTTTACAACTGAAAAGGATACTTACGAAGAGTCGCTACTAACATTTTCCAGAAGGGCAAGTAGCCCACTTCCTTACTTAGTATCGCCTATTCTAGGTAGATTCGACCTAGAGTAATGCATCCAAAAGCCGACGGACTTGAGGACCAAGACGACCTCCTGGGAAAGCCTGAGAACCACTGTTCGTATTTGCTAGAACCGATCTTCCAAATCATGACCCTTAAGTGACTTAATACGTACCATGGTCGGATGCAAGTGCAGCGGCGGAATCGAGGCACAAAGCTAGCCCTCGTCGTAAATAAAGCTGGTGCTTAGTCATCAGATTCCCGCCTGCCTGGCTCTAGAACGGGAGATCCGCCTTTGAACCTTAACCTAGCTTACCCCACTCTCTAAAAGCTCCGGTGCGCCGTGATGGGGATGCAAAACAACAACAGCAAATAAAAATCTTTATTAATGTCTCCATGGAACATCTCAGTAGATCCAATCATCATGAATGGTCCAGAATAGAGAGTACAAACCTAGCTTGAGACTGGTGATGGTCGGCTTGAGCCCTGACTTTTATATAACAACCGCCTCCCCATCCACGTGCGATTGTCATATCTTACAAAAAGCTGGGGTAGCACCCCACTCACGTCACGCCCCCAGCTTCGCATCCTATCACCCGTCTCCTCACGATCACCTACCCTCTCGTCCGTATTCAACACCCATATACGAAGACTCAGGAAAGCATACCCTACATCAACAATCCTCTTATTTATCAGGTCTTCCGAAGTTTCCATCTGGCCGTTAAACACCCGTCTACTATCCGCCGGTAATTGGAACCGCATTCGGTCAACGAGACCCCGACCACCGTTTCCACTATTCTTACGGAGGAATATAAAAGCGAGGGAGTTATTGGTGCAGTTGGAGCTAAGCCGGAACAGAATCTCCGCTTCGGTTGAGAGGTTCGTGGCCCGTCCGTTTTCTTTTTCGCTGGGCCGGCTATGGGCGACCAAACCTATGTAGCCAACGAGTACATCTTCCCGATATTTGAGGGCCTTGAGATCCATTCACTGCACATACTGAACCGCAGTTGAGCCGCGGGCCCTACCCCACCTTTCTGCTGGCAGCCACTGTGCCTTGTTTTACTGCCCGCTATACAGACAAACCTCCAAAGCTCTTCCACGCTTCGAATACCGAAGCACCTCATGCCTCTTTACTGCTTTCAGGACTGTCATTACTTTTACCGCAGTGCCTTGCGCCTACTTTCAATACCGACCTTTATATCGTCAGTCTACGCTTAACTAACCCATCTTCATCATGACAGCCCGCAAGTTCACCATGCCAGGTTCCCTCAACGAGTCCCTCGCCGCCACTCAACGGCAGAAGTCCGGGCCCGATTCTTCCCCTGCCAATACAATGAATTCTTTCTCCAAATCCGCACAGCATCCTATGTCCTCAGACAAACCGAAGATCAGCCCGGGTATAACATTCGCGGCAGAGGACAAGCTGCCTAAACTGCCTATACCGGACCTCGAGGGTTCGTGCAAGAAATACTTACAGGCGCTGAAGCCATTACAGACTACCCGCGAACATGCAGACACTAAGGCGGCTGTGGACGAGTTTCTTCGATCAGAAGGACCGGAATTGCAGGAGAAGCTCAAAAAGTATGCTACGGGAAAGACTAGCTACATCGAACAGTTTTGTAAGTAAACTCGAGAACCGAGCATCAGATGTGGCTGGTGCAGCGACAGGCGTCGTAGTAGACTGCCAGAATTAGGGAACATTAGCTGACCTGTCACAGGGTATGACTCCTATTTGAACTTTGACAACCGTAAGTAGTGCTTCTACTTCACTGGTTTACATTTAGACTGAATCGCCTGAAGCTGTCGTCCTGAACCTCAACCCCTTCTTCCTGCTCGAAGATGACCCTACGCCTGCGCGGAACAATCAGGTCAACCGTGCAGCGTCACTAGTGGTTTCAGCCCTATCGTTCGTCCGCGCCGTCCGAAAAGAGGAACTACCGCCAGATACACTTAAGGGCACTCCATTATGTATGTATCAGTATTCCCGTCTTTTCGGCACCGCTCGAGTCCCGACCGAGAATGGCTGTCAGATCGCACAAGACCCGGAGGCGAAGCACATGGTGGTCCTCTGCCGTGGTCAGTTTTATTGGTTCGACGTATTGGATGATAATTCGGATCTCATCATGACGGAAAAAGACTTGGCAATAAACCTACAGGTCATCGTTGATGATGCCGAACAAACACCGATTCACGAAGCCGCGAAGGGCGCTCTCGGTGTTCTGAGTACAGAGAATCGAAAGGTGTGGGCGGGTCTGCGAGAGGTCTTGACAAGGGATGAGGGCTCCAATAACGCTGATTGCCTTGGTATTGTGGACTCTTCACTGTTCATTCTCTGCTTGGATTACACCGAGCCACAAACTACCGCACAGCTGTGCACAAACATGCTGTGTGGTACGAATGAAGTGGTGAAGGGTGTACAGATCGGAACCTGCACCAACCGATGGTATGACAAGATGCAGATTATCGTTTGTCAAAACGGCAGTGCAGGCATCAACTTCGAGCATACTGGTGTTGATGGGCACACTGTTCTGCGAATGGCCAGTGATGTCTACACAGATACAATCTTGCGCTTCGCGAAGAGTATCAATGGAGAAGCCCCAAGCTTGTGGGCGTCCACCAGTCCTGACCCTGCGAAGAGGGATCCGAGCAGCTTTGGGGATGTTAGCACAACCCCGCACAAGCTGGAGTGGGACATGCATCCCGAGCTGAGTACCGCCCTGCGCTTCGCAGAAACACGACTGGCGGACTTGATCCAGCAGAACGAATTCGAGGTTCTAGAATTTAGAAGTTATGGCAAGAATTTTATGACGTCGATGGGCTTCTCTCCGGACGCTTACGTGCAGATGGCCTTTCAAGCAGCCTACTATGGTCTTTACGGTAGAGTCGAATGCACGTACGAGCCGGCGATGACCAAAACATTCATGCATGGGCGGACAGAAGCTATCAAGTCCGTAACGGTCGAGTCAGCTGAGTTTGTGAGGACCTTCTGGGGCGAGAATCCCGCTCATGAAAAGGTTGAGGCGTTGAGGAAAGCTACGCAGAAGCATACCGCCATCACCAAGGACTGCGCGAAAGCACAAGGCCACGATCGACACCTGTACGCGCTCTTCAGCGTCTGGCAACGGGCACTCGACGACGATGGCGCCGAAGCAGCCAGTAGCAACGGCTTCAGCTCCAACGGCTGCTCCAGCCCCGTCGATGCAGGTTCCACCGAACGAGCCCCGACCTCGAACGGCGAAACGCTCGTGTCGGTCGACGCTAGCTCAGCGGCGTCCGGCTCGCCCGACGGCCGCCACCAAGCAGCGCAACACACCCACCAGATGCCCGCTATCTTCGCCGACCCGGGGTGGGACAAGATCAACAACACCATTCTCTCGACCTCGAACTGCGGCAACCCGTCGCTCCGCCACTTCGGCTTTGGCCCGACCTCCGGCGACGGCTTCGGCATCGGTTACATCATCAAGGACGAGTCCATCTCCGTCTGCGCATCCTCCAAGCACCGACAGACGAAACGTTTCGTCGACGCCCTGGAGTCGTATCTGCTTGAGATCCGAAAACTGCTGCGCCAGACGAAGAGGAAGGCGACGTCTACGCAGACGAGCCGTGCGCGGGAGGCCGAGGCGAGGCCGGATGGAACCAGGCGGAAGGGAATGGGAAGGGGGAAGGCGGTGAAGGGGAGTGAGGAACCGGTTGAAGACAAGGATGATAGTGACGATGATGGGATGGGTGGCTGTGAGTTTCACTTTTTCATCTTTTCTCACGCCCTTTGCCTGTCGCAAACCCGCATCTGGTTCTAGATTGGCTGACCTGACAAACCCGGTTTGGAAAATATAGACGGCTTCTTCGACGCAGGCATGCTTCTACAAGCCCTCAAGGCCAGTCAGGAAGGCAAAGACGCGAAGCCGAGCGAGAAGGCGGCTACGCAAACGAAGTCGTCGAGGTCGGGCATTGGGAAGAAGTTGCGGTTGAGTGAGTACTAGGACTTAGGTATCATGAGAATAAGTGGACGGAAAGGGTGGAATGTGATGGAATGTATGTAGGGTCTGCTCTTCGAAAATAAGTCTATTTGCATTGTGGTGGATCGCTGCGAAAGTGAGGAGGCAGGGAGAAACGATTGCAATTCTGTTCTTCTGTTGAATATTTGGAACTTGAAATTGGGACTGTACACTTAAGTCTTGGAGCACTGTACACTTTGCTATGGACTCTGTATCCTTGTACCGCTGTCGTATAATTAGCCCTCCATCGATCTCTTGTAATATATCTCCATCCAATCCGGACCAGTCAAGCCGATCTCGCCTTTGTGTACACATATATGACAGAAAATGAGACAAGACATACACCGTGGAGTCCCGCAAAACCTCAGTTTCCCACCGAAAGATCGAATCTAGCCACATCGGGGTTTTGGCCTTGAGCGTCGAACGTCTTGGGAACGAAGCACTCCCCACTATCCGGACCTACCGTTTGCCTTGACCCATCATCACGGGCTGATGATGGAAGCTACACCTGATTGGGGTTTTGATCTCCAGCGTCGAACGTCCCCGATGGGAGCACTCCCTCCTGTCAGTCATGTTCATAGTTTACCTGGACCATCACCGCCAGTCGATGATGATGCCCACCTGCAGTCCGCTAACTCAATTAGGAGGTTTTGAAGTTTGTCATCGAACGCCTCTCAGTGGAGGACCCCCCCGACCCCCTTCTTGATTTGAAATTTCCAGTGAACAATGAGAGATGGAGTGCTCCTTGCATCAACTCAGTGAAGAGTTTCCGAAGATCGTGGACGCCTCCGGAGGGGGAGCGCTCCCATTTCCCTCCAAGCTGCACTACATCTAACTAATCTATTAGACTTCTATAGGAGGGGTGTGCTCGAGTTTGAGACGTTCGATGCCAATCTCTCAAACCCCGCTCTAAATTGATTTGGTGAAGGACACTTCGTTGTCACTTGATGGTGAGCAGTCTGCGCCCTAAGAACTTTACCGCCGGTGTGTGTGCCACACAAACAATGACATGGGTACCTACTACCTAGGATCGAAACGAGACCTGTGAAGGGAATGTTGTCGTGGCCGGGAAATCGCCCTCCGGTTTAGGCTGCCGCCGTTTCCGGTATAACTCCTTGCTTACTAACCCGCCGCTTTTGACGTCTTTCTATAGCTACATCCTTCCTCCTCGACCTGTCCATCTTTCCTTTCTTCCCTACTCCCTTTCCCGTACTTTGCGCGTCAGGCGACCTCTTCCGCGCCCTTCCCCTTCCCAAGGCTGCCTCGCTTCTGTGCTGCTTCGCCCCCTTTGCTCCTTTGATCGCCGATCGCCGATTGCCTTCGCTGCACAGCCTTACTCGACGTCCCCCTCACCACCGGGGCGCCCGAAGCTCGGCCACTGTGTCAGATGTTGCGGTGTGCAAGCACCTCGTCGCGATCTCCGTCCATGACCGGCCTGCTGCGCAACGTTCTACAACTTGTCCTTTACATCTCCTTCAAGGCAGCCCTGGCTCTAAGCATTGGCTCGTATTCAGATACACTCCTTTTATCCGGTTGCGTCCCTCTCTGAAGGATTCTGGCAATATCCCCTTCCTCCTCCTCCTCCTCCTCCTCCTCCTTCTCCTTGATCTGAGTCGCTCTCAAAAGTCTATGTAGCATGGATTGCGTCGTATTATCCTGACCACCCTTGCCAGGACCACCTCTCGAAGAAACTGATTGTGCCCTTGAGATCTTAGCGTCCCCCGTGTTTGAGAAGTACTTATCCTACAAGAGCTTTAAGATACTCCAAACGGCCACGGGTCAGCTCAGTTTTACTGATAGCACCTTCACTTAGCGTTAGGTCAGCAAGGTCCTGTTTGAGACCCTGCAGCTTTTGGACCTGCTCTTCCCAAGTCCTTCTCATGATGTAACGAATGGTCTTTACCTCGTTCATCTGGCCTAAGCGGTGAATCCGATCCATGGCTTGAGCTTCGCTCATAGGGTTCCATTGAGGCTCCAATATGTATGCTCTGGACGCCGCAGTAAGGTCTAGACCCACTCCACCGCAGGTGATAGTGGCGAGAAGAACCGTGATACCAGGGTTTGTGCGGAATTTGTGGACGACACTGGAGCGGCTGGACGCTGACAGTGTCCCGTCAAGCCGAACGCATCTTATTCCCTTCATCATGAGCTGGGGTTGGAGAATGTCAAACGAGCGTGTCCATCCGGAGAAAACGACACTGCATATCCCCATCAGTAGAGGACGAAAATTCTGACGGAGCTTCACTACCTTTTGATCCCTTCAGGTGTATCACTCAAATCGTTCACGAGCCGGCGAATCTTACTTGGAGTATCTGCTCCCCTGTATAGACCGGATGATCCATCTATCGAGCCATCATGTTGAGTCGCATGTTTAGAACACTTTGGTAGATGGTTGCAGACCTCGAAGAAATTGTTCGCTCTTCTTGCCTGCCCATCGAAGCAGGAAGAGCACAGCAGCTCAAGAGATTCCTCTATGTGGGGCTCGTCCACATGTGGTGTTTCTGTCTCACTCGAAGGTGCAGAGGTTAGATCTTGAGAGCACTCAGGATTACAACACCTAGCAAGACCAGTTTGATCAAGCTGATCGAATCGAATCTGGGCTTCCAGGGCGGTCCAGGTTTGCCTAGAAGGTCGATTGTTTTCTAAAACATTGACGGCTTTCCTGTTAGTTGTGCCATGATTGCAGATCAGTCTCAGCTCATTAACCCAGTGTAGAGCATTGATGAACATTGTGCTGTTACGCTCTTGGGTTGCTGCGTCAAGTTTATGTTGTGTGCTACACCTCACGTAATCATAGTGTTGCCGTTCCTGCTCGGTGAAGTCAAGATAGAACGTCTCGTCGCTCCGAAGTGGTAGCGGAACGGTGCTTTTAGGGCGCCGAAGGGACAGACAATTGATGAGAGTCTTCAGCTTTTCAACCGAAATCGGATCTGACGCTGCTCTCCAGTTCCGAGTGACGTGTTCATTGAAAACCTTCAGATCATCGAAAGGAGCGCACTGTAAAAATCTGAATAAGCTGAAGAGGTCCGTCAAGCGATTCTGGATAGGGGTTCCGGTCACGCCCCAACGGCATCGAGCTGACAGGTCACAGACGGACTTTGCAAAGGACTTGGATGGGTTTCGAATAATGTGTGCTGACAGGTCAGCTGTGACCGCAAAGACAAGTCTAGGTATTGATATTACCTTCATCCAAAACGATCCTTTCCCAATCAATGGTGTGTAAGGTAAGTGGGCACTCCGTTACGGACTTGCTTGTCTTCCAATCCAATCGGACAACAGAATAAGTCGTAATCACCAAGTCATACTTCTCAAGTTCTTTGAGATATTTCGTTCTACCTTGTCCATAGTAGATGCAGACTCTAAGTGCGTCGGATTCTCGAAGGTGCCTAATGAAACCAGATATAAGTGACTGTTGTGAATCGTACCATTGTTCGCTACCTTTGAAATTCATCCTTCCATGTTTGAATCACTGCGCTGATTAGTATGAGTCAAATTTGAGAGATTGAGACACTGTCTATGATTACTTACAGGTCTTTGGAACGACCAATAGTGTTGTGTTCAGAGAGGTTCCCTTGCTAGAAATCCGGGGTACACACTCTCTTGCTGACATGATCAAAGCAATTACGCTGAGTGACTTTCCTAGACCCGGTGCGTCGATGAGGAGGCCTCCATGAAAAGCCTTAGGTGGTTGGAGCCGCATTTGGCCGCTGACCATATTGAGATATACTACTCTGCCTGAAGGGTCCAACTCCTCTCTCCAAATATCTTTGTGGGGTCCCTTTGTCGCCCAGCCATTCTCACGTTGAAGCATGAACGCCAAGGCCTGCCTTTGATGCTTATATAGTTCAGTGCGCAAAGCTTTAGGAGATTTGGCTTCAGACAAGGCTGCTTGCGCCCCGCTATCGGTAAAGAGGTCGATAGGATTGTCGAAGTTTGCGCCTGCTGCGATTTGATTGTTTTCCAAGCTACTGCAGAGCGTATAGGAATAGACCGGCTCGAAACTCTCTGGAGAAAGACAGTGGGGGTTTCGATAGACGACGTTCCGGTCACAGTACTTTGGATGTTGCAGAAACAGTTTGCACTTTGCCGCAAATCGCCCGACTGCTTCAAAACTACTTGGAGGCCCGTAGAGTATGACATGTACACACATGCAGCGGCTGGCGTTTGACTGTTTCGTTCGAGTATTCGCCCGTGCCGGTGAAGGATCGGTGTTGGGGTTGGCAAGCACCTGAACTGTGAGCTCTTTCCGAAATACGGCCATGATTTTCTGGGCGCCTGGCTCCAAACAACCGAAATAGTCACCCGAGGTTGAATCGATAAGTGTGCAGGAATCATCGTTGACATTGAGACTGATGGGTGCTACTGTAGGGATATACCCAGGCCAGACTTTGTAAGGGAGGTCTATCACCTAAAAGGTCTATCAGCAGGGCTCAATCAAACCAATGGCTTCGTTCTTTGTCTGTATAAGAATTCACAAGTTTCAGGCATCAAGAAAATCCCGCTGCCGTAGCTCTTATCGCCACAAAGTATTTGGCTTCAATCTGCATTTGGGTGTCCTCCGATAAGCTCTAGCGGTGCAACGAACCATTCCAAAACATTGTAGATCAACGCTTTCAATCGTGACTCGTTTGAGTGGTCTCTCGGTGCCGGCAGGGTCGGCACTTGAAAGCAAGTGCTTCATTTGAAGCTAGCATTTCACGCCTCGATCTACAAACTTAGAGGATCACAGCAGACAGATAGACGATGAGTCTGCATTGGATGCTTTGCACAACTGAGGAGAATGATGTAGTAGCGCCAAAGTGTTTGTTGAAATAGAATGCCGCAGAAACGCAACACAATTGGGACAATACTGAATCAATGCTGTCAGATGACAAAACAAGGCTTACATAGTGGTCTGATGGCTATGCTCTTATGGGCGATCAATATGCAAACGCAAGGTATGTAGAAAGCCGACAAGGCTGCCTTGATGAACACTGAGTGTTGTTTCCATAGTGCAGCATCGAGCCTCAGGATGCGCTAGGGGCGCAGCCGCCGATTCCGTCCAACAAATCAATGTTACACCAAGCTCCTTCGACAAGCACACCAATCACCATGTTTTGCCACTCCGTGCAGGCCGTTGTGGATAATCCTTTCAATATCGATGAACCTGGAGGGCCCGCTGTGACAGTAGAGTCCCTTGAGGTTGTCATAGGTTCCATCACATGGCGAGTGGGCAGATGATCCTAGAGAGAGCGATAGATCAACTTAAGTCGACCCTCAGTCCCAACGATGCTCGAGAGTTCAAAGATGCAAGCTTGCAGCAGGTGTGGAAAGTGGCACGTGAAATGGAACGAGACCATGGCAGTCGATTGGCACTCCGACACATGCGCAGGATGGAGCCATTCCTTCGTACTCTAGAGAGCTACTCAGGGCCCATAGACACATTCTGTCAAGGCTATTCAGCGATGGCATTTGTTTGGGTAGGTTTCCTTCATCGACGTTGTAGCAAGCTAATTCTCGAACAGGGCCCAATAAAATTGTTCCTACAGGCACAGTCGCCCATTTCTCTATACCCCTATAACACCGCTAATACCGACCAAAGCTAGCCAGACAATACACAGATATTGCAGACAAAATCCTTCAGGCCTTTGAAGACATTGCCGAGGTCCTACCAAGGGTGGACAAATTGAAAGCGGCTTTCGGAGATTCTAAGGACTTTCAGCAGGCACTGGGGCTTATATATACCGATATTCTCGAGTTCCTACAGCGAGTATATAAATGTTTCCGTCGACGGGCTTGGCATTTTTACTTCATGTTTGATTGGGGTCTGTTCCAACGTCGTTTCAAGTCCACCCTCGAGAGACTGGCCTCACACTCCGAGCTTCTAGAGAAAGAAGCGGCCGCTATACATTACTCGGACATGCGGATGTTACGTGACAGACACCAACTCGAGATGAACGAGATTGAGCGCGTCCGGGATGGTAAAATGGCGCTTGATGTCTTGGCTTGGCTGTCAGCCGCAGAGGATAGCCAAGAGGACTACCTACATCAACTTGCTGATCACCGGCAGCTTGGTACTTGTAACTGGATTCTCGAGCACGATCAGGTGTATCTTTGGACAGAGGATGAAGGAGCGGATGCAATTCTCTGGATGACGGGCATTCCTGGATCTGGGAAGAGTTTCCTATGCTCTCTCCTCGTTGACCACCTTCAAACCCGCAAAAGCCTGACCACAGCTTATTACTTCTGTGGACAAAAGGCCTCCCAAGACAGTTGCGTCAATTTTTTACGCACAGTGGCTATCCAGGTACTCCGTCAAAACATGGACCTGGCGCCTTTAGTGCATCAAGCATATCTCGAAAAGGGTTTAAGCCGCTCTTCTCAAGGTATGAAGAAGATGCTCCGCGAGATGTTCAGTAATATCACATCTGTCCGCCTAATTCTGGATGGAATCGACGAATGTGACCGCCTGCTACAGCACGAGATCCTTAAAACCCTTGTGGACCTTCAGAAAGCCACTGGTGGATCTTGCAGACTTCTCATATCTAGTCGTTGCGAACCTCAGATCAACAAAGAGTTACCTAGAAAGATCGAGTTTCCGCTAAGCGGGAGGAACACCGAGGCCCTCCAGTTATACATCCAGAAAAGCGTCGAAGATCTGTTCGGAGATCTTGAGGACACTCTCCCGGGCCTAAGAGCTAGACTCTTTGGTCGTGTCAGCGAGAGACTACGAGAAGGCGCAAAGGGCATGTTCCTCTGGGTACGTCTCGTCATATCAATGCTCAGGCACCAAGAATCAGAATTGGCTTTCGAGGAAAGCATCGAGAAGCTACCCGAGGGATTGGAACAGGCCTACGGCCGTATTTTGGATAGCATTAGCAAAGATCTCGATAGGGGCTCAAAGGACAGAGCTCTTCGGGTGCTGTATTGGGCATGTGCGTCATATCGCCCAATGACTATCCATGAGATTGCCGATGGTATTGCTCTAAAGCCTGGACGGACAGTACTGAGTAGGCAAACTAGGACTCACAATGCAGATCGATACATTCTAGAACTCTGCGCCCCGCTACTTGTGCAATCTGCCAGCGGCATTATTGATCTGGTGCATTTCTCTGCAAAAGAATACCTCCTTGACATGCACAGTGGTCCGTTCATCGACACGAGTCTCGCTCATTTCAATATTGCGTTCTCTTGTGTGACAAACTTAACGGCTGCCTCCAAGGTAGTACCTCGCTTTCATGAAGGAGCCACTGAGTCAGATCTTGAGTCTCTGGTCATACAAGGCAGTTATGGTCTTCACAACTACAGTCACCAATTCTGGGCAGAACACGTGCGCGCTTTTTTTTCTACTGTATCAGCCTTGGATGAGCATGCTAGGCCGCTGATAGAGGCCTTAGAAGCACTCTGCATCGTCTTGAAACGGCAATACGAAATTGGAACAAATTGTGTTACAATTAACACTTCCTCAAATGCTGCCCAGGGCCTCCAGAAACTCATGAAGTTTCCCAGACTTCATAGCTTGATGACCACTTGGCTACTCTTCAGATCAAAGCTGGACGAGATGGTTTCAAAGTTAGGCAACATAGAGAACCAAGAAGAGTGGAAACGTCAAAACGACGAAACCTTCCTGAGTCTGATAAATTTTCGTCTGCAGGAAATCATGGACCGGCTCCTGAACCTCGATCCCTCAGAATTGCCGAGCCATATTGACAAGAACGACTATGCCAGCTTCATCTCCCGCTTTCATTTCGACTGCAGATACTACATGTGCGCCCACCACTGTGACTCCTTGCAAGATCGCAATGCTCACGAAGCCACCCACATGCCCTCGTTCCCATGCCTACACTGTGACTTTTCTGGAAGAGGCTTTAGGTCCCGGCGCGATTTGGAAAGGCACACTAAGCAATACCACATGTCCGCAGAAGATTTCGAAGTTCCCGACAGCTTGAATGCGGCCGTCGACAACTCACTCACCATAATTGGCACAACCGGACCTTCCAGCAGTTACCCTCAGCGGCAAGATTGTTGGAACCAGAAGGGCCGGAAGGTGTTGAAAGGTAGCTTCCAGCAGGTATTGGCCAAAATCAAAACGAGCCTCACTCCAACTAGCCAAGATCACGTTCAGGTAGTCGGTGCCGACGCAGTAGAGCTAGTGCCAGATGGAGAGAGTTGTGCAAATATAGAAGCTCGCGGTAAAGCCATCGAGAAGATCGAAGAAAAGATTGACGGAGGCTATTATCAAACATTGGCGGACTTCAAAAGCGATGTTCACAGGGCCTTTACTGATCATATCGCAAATGCAGCTTCAACTATCACCCATGAGATTGACATGGTCTGCGATCAGGAGATTCAGACTGCGATGATGGGATATCCCGTTCTTGCCAATTTCGACTCTGGGTGTGCGAGTGCGGGCACAGAAGTTGCCTCTCGTCAACCGGCAGAAGCTACAGGAGAAAGTTCTTCCGCGGTGAACACTGAAACTATTGCCACTACTATCCCCGGCATCAGAGCTCCCTACTGGTCTAAAGCAGAAGAGAAGGAGTTTCCGAGACTCGTCAGCCGCTGTGGACATGATTACCTTAAGATAGCCGACTATCTGAAAAGCAAAACAGCCGAAGAGGTCAAGAGCCACTTCCTGCATCTTTTGAGCAATGGACAAGGGGATTTGACTGAGTTGGCTCAAGCTGCCGATGCGAGGCTACAGCTAGAATTCAACCCCACTGACGAAAATGCGGAAATCAATCCAGACTCATCGCAGTCATCAGCACTCGAAGGGTTGGGGCAAGTCAACGCATGTCCAATTGCCGATGCCCAACTGCAAAGCAATGAGCTTACCACCCAACCTCACACCCCGATACTGGGTTTCCACCCTTCTGATCCTGGTGATCCTCGGGTGGCACGTTCAGCAGTACAGATGGACGGAATGGACAATCGGCCCAAGAAATACATAAGGAGGCCTCCAGATCGAGCATATTGTACGAGCTGTTCGAAGCACCCGGAAGGGCTTTACAACGATGAAGCGCTGTTCAAACATGAAAAACGATATCACTCATCCACACGCGAAGTCTGGTTTTGCAAGGATGTTTCCTTGGATGAAAAGTTTCTGGCCAAATGTAGAGCGTGCGCAAAGGGCAAGCGGTATCTCGCCAAGTCCTCTGCCTTCAAGCATCTTCGCACTGCGCATTTTCAGAAATCTACCAAGCGGGAGACTCTGATGAGGTGGATGGAGCGCAGAGAAGAACGGAACCCGCAGTACCAGAACGTAGCATCCCAAACGCCGCCGGCCAGGACTGCGGTAAACGGCTCAGATCGGCTGCCCAGCGCCTGGGAATTTATTAACGAACAACAACAAAGTGATGTGTTGGTGCAGAACCAATTAGGAAACGGCTCGTTGAAGCTAAACCCCATCATGACCTTGTCGGAAACCGCAAATGACGCTGGATCCCCCTACAGTGCAAGCGATCAGCGGAGTTATTCCAGTCAGTGGCCGTCAGTCACACCTAACGAACGCAAGCCAACGGACTTGTCGAACGACTTGGACGACTTGGACGACTTCCTCCTGCAGAACGTCTCGTTTGACCAGATACTTCCCAATGATCCTGCTGCATGCGACACCTCGATGCAGCCTACACTAGACGCTGTATTACAGCTGACCGACCGAACACTCATCCGGCCTGATCAGGTCCCGCGACTCCGTCATCTTAACACTTTGAGAAGACTTGTTTGCCAGGATCAAGTCGACACACTCTATGTCAATCTTAAGGAAGCACCGCCCGGAAGCAAGCGTTACGAAGAAGCAATGGAGGGTTTGAGATCTTTGTCTCAAACGCTCATGAGAGACTGGCGGAACTGGCGGCGGACTGCGACACTTGCACCGGAGATTCCTTTCTCTATTTAACTAGAAAATATTCGTGGGTTGACAACTGAACTTATCGCACAGGCAAGAATATAGTTCTAGGTCGTAAATGAATGCCGGAACCACAGTTTAGGGGATACCACCCCCCGGCATTCATTTACGACTTGGAACTGTACAAGCGAGTAAATCACATCAGACCTAGGGTCTAGGCTCGAAATCCAACACACTCCCTCGAGCGCTGACCCTCCAAGCCATGCCCTATAGGCAACCCCCTCTTGTAGCCTCCAACTATTGTCCGCTAGGCCTCCTGTCCACTATTGACCGCTCGCCCCCAGCTATTGCCGGTGAAAAGGCCCTCATCCCGCTGTTGCCCGCTGACTCTCAGCTATTGCCCGCGGAACTGGCCCAGTATGGATCGTCGTAGCTCACAGTCCTTCAGGCCCTCTAAGCTCTTCCTCCAAACGGCTCGGCTAAAACCTCGCGCAAACAACACCGGCCACGGCTTTCTTCTTTTTCTCAAGCTGCGTGCAGACTCCTGATCCGTGGACTGAGCCTAACTTCATCCTATATGTGTAGAACTCTACACTATAACCGGGCCTATGCCACAGCCTCAGTGGGATTTATGTGCGCTATTTGTTAGTGCCTGCGGCGCAGGGCTTTCGGCTCGTTCAAGCCGTAAGACTTGACTTGTAGATCAATGATGGCGACAGGAGAACAGTGAGTATAGGGACTTCATCAGATGAAGGATCGATTGCTGCTTAAGTTAATTACATGTGCAAGAAGATCGTTTTTACCTTAACTCTTAAAAAGAAGTAATCACGTGAAAACCAGACGGATGTGGCCAGGGAGCTATGCCAAATTAAGGCTAATGCCTTTAAGCTTCCTCCAGCTGTGTGGATTCCATTTTGATTGGCTCTTTCAGAATGCCTCTGGTGAGTGCTTGATTGCAAAGAGACGCTAGTACGTCGAGTACAGGTTATGGACCAGAGTGGGTGGATAGCCGCATATGGGAATTTCCTCTAAATTTAGCCCTGTAAAAATTCGGCTCTCATACAAAATCTGTCAGTGCCACCCTGGACAGTTGCTCTTAAATAGTGGTATTTTAATATGCGGCTATCCACCCGCTGTGTCCATAACCTGTATTCATAGGTGACCAAGGCTGCTTAGGCTGCCTAGGCTGCCATACACAAAGGAAATCCCAATGCCTTGCCAATTCCCTTCCTCCATAACTGCTTACTAATGCTTCCTTTGGGTCGTCACCCGCAGGGATGAACGTTGCTGTAAACAATTAATATTCTAGTCATCTCATCCCTTTATGCTTTTCTTCAAGTGTTGTGTTGCCCGATGCTCATGCATAGAGGGGAAGCCATAGAGAAGATGTTAAGAGGATGTTATGTGACTGCTCTTGGTGGCGTAAGAGGTGTGCTTTTGAATGTAGTAATGAGTGTGTGACTGCTGAAAATGTGAATCTCTTGATGTGTTGAACAGACTTGACATGGAGACAACATGTCAGAAGTTCCCAATATATTGACAGCTATATGGAGGACTGCATCATGTCGAGACTTCATCATATTGGAAGGCATCAATATGTCATGTAGCTTTGACATGCCATTTGATGCGTCATCAAGGGAGGTGGTAGGAGGTGTGGATATCAATGTATGGAGACCCATGAAGATGTAGTGAAGCTTCTCTTAGTTTCCTCAGGGTGGGCAAGGTCCCGAGTACTCATAGGCGACACCACGTAGAGGTGGAAGCTCGTCGTCGCCCCGAGCGGGGATACCGCGACTTGCACTATAATGAGTTGCAACCAATCCATCCACAAAAGGCATATATATAAACGCTTGATGTCACATTTGCGTGTCCTTTGGTGTAACCAGGATTGAGACTCGTTACAAGATGGGCTCAATTCTGACTGCATCGAAAACTTACATAGGCACAGGTGGTGGCTGTGATTGTAGGGTATTTGGCCGTAGATAGGTCACTTAGGGGGCCGCCCTTCTTATGATTTTGACTATTAGATTTGGCCTTAGGTATGATTAGTTACCTACCTTATGATCTTTGATTCCTGGAAATTTAGCTATACTAATTAACCTCACCGCTGCGAGGATTTACATGGTACTGTATAAATTACGCGCCACACTAAATATAGTAACTCGATCTGGTATCGCAGGTACTGTGCCTATGTATATCCAGCAATGTGACTCATTCTGATTGGCTCTTTCAGAATGCATTTGGCGAGTGCTTGATGGCGAAAAGACGCTAGTACGTCAACCTCCTTTCCTTGCAATCGGGCTGTACGTGCGATGCAGCAATGGTCGCTAAGGCTGCAGTCATTGGAAGTTGCCTGGTCCAGTTAGATCCTCGCTCATACGGAAGTGTGGCCCACTAGTATTGCCGCAGCGCTACAAGGTTGACTAAGATTCCTCAATTTTCTGCTGCTCATGGGCAAGCATTTAACTTGACTCCCAGTTACACAAATTTTTTCCTTTTAATTTCTCTTATTTGGTATATCATAGAATTAATATATTTTATTAAAGAGAATTATTAGCTGTAAAGTCGCAAAAGTTGTATCACTCAAATCTGATTCATTGCAGGTGATGAAGTTCTCAGATTGCTTAGTCAGAAACTGGTGGGTGCGGCACTACTAGTGGGCCACACCTCCGTAACATCATTTTCGTTTAATCCTAGGTAGACAACGTTACAGTGCATTCTCACTTAATCTTATACGGAGGCAACTAACATAAGTCCTGTCGGGCGCTAATGCAGTATGGAAATCTATGTTACGATACTGAATATGACATAGGCACCTATCAGGCTTCTCCATAGCTGCAAGTGCCAGTTGTGGGCGCAAGATCCACTGTAAGGTATCACTAATCTCAGGCCTTACAGTGATGGTATTTAAATGTACTAAAAATTAGATTTCTATACAGCATTAGCGCCCGACAGGACTTATGTTAGATGCATCCGTATAGTACTACAGCACAAAAAATAACTCTCCTTTCGCATAAGGCTCTTTCCTAAATGGGCAATCTGTCTGCCTGATCAAGTCATTTTCTTATGTAATAAATTACACCCAGTTGTACAACGCCGCTCATCCTGGCCCCAGGTGTCAATGCCTGCTTTGCCCAATATCACGTATCTTGAAACTCTCCTGGCCCCCGCCCCGTACATGAAGGTTGGGGAATTTGATGGGAAATTGATGGGGCACCAATGAAGTCACCATGTTGCCTATCTGTTTCACGGATAGTCACTCAAATTTGGGTTAGGCAGTTACAAGATGAATGACCCTGTTGATTCAAACATCAATTCATTCAATATTGAGTCCGAGACACCATCCATCAACAAGCAAGCTGCCTACAGAGGAAAAGCTTTGATTGCTGAGCTCATCAAACATGCAGGGTTGGATCATCTGGCGTCAAAGCAGACAGTCATACAGCTGCAGCTCAGTCACGGTGCTCCTGACACAGAGTAACAGAATTGATTCAGACTTTCTGAATCAGACACCTCAACATCTTTTGTGAACATACATTGAAGCAGTTCTTGATCACTTCATTCATGAAAGATGATCTGCTACATTTCTTTGACTTCATCATCAATAAGGGAATTTGTCGTCCTCCCCTCCTTTATCTTTTGTCAATCAGACACTGACACACATCTTTTGCATCAGGCAAGGTCAAATCTCATGGATGCAACAAGCATGCACCCAATGACGGCATTGTTGCCCAGGCTTTTAAAGAGCTTTGCGCTTATGGAGAATTCACCTCGGATGAAAAGGATGGCTTATTTAGAGGTTTTTGTAGATTACTGTCGAACGTTCGACAAACGGACGGGAGTGCTCCCTCCTCCCAAATCCTATGATGATGCGCTCCCTCCACTAACCTGATTCGATGTTCCAAAGATGATCGTCGAACGTCTCTGGAAGGGAGCACTCTCCCTCCAGGCTAGGTATGCTTCATCATCGCTCCGCGGTGAGAGGATCTACAGGTTCTCGCTCTCCCCGATTTGGGAGGTTTCAGAGCTCTTCGTGGAACCTCTCTGAGCTGGTTCTCGGCGTGGCATGTAAGCAGGAAGTAAATTGAGTCGCTGCGCGTAGAGTACAAGCCTGGTCTGATCAACAGCAACGCCGGCGAAAGAGCGAGACTTAAAGCAAAGTAAGCAGCAAAGAAGCAGGAAGCAGAGCAACCTCCAGTCAACGCCCAAACCGCCTCATTTCGAACTAGCGCACAGACCAGCTCAATTCGCCTTCCCAAGCTCCAGCTCCTCCCTACAAGCACCGCCTTCACAAACCCACACGCCCTTCCTCTGAGGATCCATACTCCGTAACAGCGAATTCCGCCCCTTCAACCACTCGCTCCTCGCTTCCCTTCCACCCAGCCTCACCACCGTCCTCATAACCCCAACTTCTCCCCTCATCTTCCTTAACGCCTCACTCACCCTCCCATTCTTACCCTCCCCACCACTGTCGTCGTCATCTTCATCATCCCCCGTAACAACCACGCCGCGGCCGCCCAACCGCTCCCAAACGATGCAAGGCAACATACTCGAGAAGACGAACGGGTGCTGCAGGATCTCGCTCTCGAACGCCAGGAGCGTGGAGCGGGCGAGTTGGGCGTAGGAATCGTCTTCGAGGAGGGACGCGAGGCGGTACAGGTTCTGGGCGGCGATGCCGTTGGTCGAGGGCTCGGCGGCGTCCATGCCGGATTTGAGGCGCAGGAGGAGGTCGGGTTGATGGGCCGGGGTGGAGAAGAAGGCGGAGGATTGGACGTCATAGAAGAAGGCGTTTTGAGATTCTAGGTGTGGGGTGTTAGTGCTTGGGAGGGATAGGGTCGATGATGGGAGAGTGTGACAGAGGGGAAGAAGGGGGCCTTACGTTGTAGCTTGTCGGCGAATTCGAGGTAGGTGTCGTTGAAGGTGGCTTCGTAGAGCTCGATGAGGCCTTGGATAAGGAAGGCATAATCGTCTGCGAATCCCGGGGCGTCGCCCCGACCTTCCCTGTACACTCGCCATAGCTTGCCGGAGGCCTCGTCCCAGAGCTCCTTTTTGATGAAAGCAACGGCTCTTTCGGCTGCAATTCGGTATTCTCGGGATTTCTCTGGGTCGATGTCGACTAACACCTTGCTTGTCCTCGCCAAGGCGCCGATCGCGAGTCCATTCCATGCAACGACGATCTTGTCATCTAAACTTGGGCGGGGCCTCTCCTTTTCTCTCCATTCTCTCAATTTGATTCTCCCCTCCTTCAAAATCTTGACGACCTCGTCCTCGCTCAGCCCGAATTCCTTCGCTAGCGCGCTCGGTGTTGATTTGATATTCAGCACATTCTGGCTGATGAACTCGTCGTGTGGATCGTTGTCGCGACTAACGTTGCCGTCCGACGTCACGCCGTAGAAGCGGGCACACACGTCTGCAGATCGCTTGTCGAGAATGGAGTGGAAATCTTTCAGCGTCCAAACATAGTACGCCCCTTCCCTCTTCTCGCGGTCGCTGTGTGTCGGGTAAGAGTCCGCATCTTCCGCAGAGTAAAACCCACCGTTTGGCGCGGCGAGCGGTGGAGAGGTGAGGTAAGTGGAAATGTCGTAAACGGCACCTAGCATCTCTGGATCTTGCGTGATAAGGAAGGCATCGAGGTAGACGTTAAGAAGTTGCGGTTGGTCGTAAAGCATCTTCTCGAAATGCGGTAGACTCCAGTCAGAGGTTACGGAATATCGAGCGAAGCCGTAACCGATCTGGTCTCTGATTCCCCCTCTCGCCATCTTACGCAACGTATTCATAGCCATGGCCAGGGCGCTGGCACAGTCTTCCTCTCCAACCACATCTTTCACCGGTTGCGGCATCTGGCATAGGCGGAGCAGGAATGCAAGATTGACCGGGGTTGGGAACTTCGGTGCCCTTGAGAAGCCTCCGTTGATAGTGTCATATTTCTTGGCAAAGTGCTGGTAGGCGTCCTCCAACAGCTCGAGTTCCAGCCCATCACCGCCTTCACCCTTTTCGCCTACTTGACGATGTGAATGAGTTCCCTCTTCCGCAAACTCCCGCAACTGCCTCGTAATCTCTTTGGCACTCTCCAAGCATCTCCGCTCTTGTTTCTGCCACACATCCCTCATCTTCTCCAGTATTTCCAAGAATCCAACCGTTTGCCCAACCGCCGTCATCGAGTTGTTCGGTCCTGGCCAATACGTCCCACCGAACACGGGCTCCAAGTCAGGAGTCAGAAAGACATTCAAGGGCCAGCCGCCGGACCCAGTGGTGGCTTGCACATAGCTCATGTATATGCGGTCAATATCCGGACGTTCTTCTCTATCAAGTTTGATCGGGACGAACGAGTTGTTTAAGATTGATGCGATTTCGTTGGACAGGAAGGATTCGCGCTCCATGACATGACACCCTACGGGAGGTCAGTAAATCCAAACTATCAAGCAGATCGATATACAGTCGACAAACAGGAAGCTTACAGTGACATGCTGCGTAGCCAATGCTCACAAAAAGGAGTCTGTTATGCTTCTTCGCGAGTGCTATGGCCTCAGGACCCCACATCTGCCATGCCACCGGATTATCCATATGTCCTCGGACCTGAGAAGACGCATCGTGTTAGCGTCACAAGTCCAGAAGTCAGTGAAGCTTAGATCTATCACAGAGAACTCACATACGGACTTCTGCTCTCTACCAGCCGATTGACCAGCTTCAATTCTTGGCCTGCGGTCTTGTGAGCCATGCCTGCCATACTTGGACGCTCAGAGGCAAGAGATTGGAAGCTTCGAGAGTATGTCAAAGGCTTGCCCCGGGACAAGGTCAGTAGACGTTGACGTCTCCGTGAAACTAGCTTGACTGCGGTGGTTCTTAGAGCCGTCCTGGATGCGAACTCTCCAAGTACTTGTGTTCGCTTTACCATGTAACCAAGAAGTTGGGGCGGGATACACAAAATATCATATGGCCGGGCGTCTGGAGATGTGGTGGAATGACATAACGACCACTGTGAAGTCAACCTTCAGAACACTTTGTGGGGTTACCGACCCCACGGTCATCCTGTCGAATGACAATAAGCTATCGACAAGGCGCAACCGCGGCCAGAGTAAGTAAGGTTTCCGGTGACGTCGCAGAGGCCAACATTAGTCACATCGAATGAGGCTGGCCCCCAATCATTCGGGGCATAGTGCTTACACTATCTTACCTGACATTACCTTATCTAGGGGAGAAGGCTAGTCATTATCGTGTCCACGTAACCACATCAGAGTACAAGACACTTAAGTGGGAGGAGCAAGTGCTTTTCTATCTCTATCATAGACCACGTACACGGGGTTAGAAGCGAATGATTTTCCGGAAATCGCAGAGAACTCGTCAGACCTGCCACGCAAAGTTGAATCCACAAAGAATCGAAATCCATGCCAGTCCATCCCACCATGTTCGCAAGACCCGGACCACTCGACCCCCTTGAAAGGGAAGCAAATGGAAAGGTTCTACATCAAACCCGTTGAGAGTGACCCTGGCTAGAGTGTAGCAAGAAATGCGTTGTGAAAATTTGCCAACACGAGGTGTGAGACATACCCCATACATTCAGTCACCACGCCTCGGACGAACACTGACAACCGTAAAGAAAGTCCATGTACCAGACATGAACAACCTGAAGGTCGACCGTGTCACCCAAGTTGTGAGATGAGGATACTGGTGCCCAGAAGCTGATGCAATGGGCCGATGCCGTCGCCCCCGCTTACCACATGGGGGCAGAAACGTATTCGTGGCCCAGAGGGGTACCGACATTGTGGTACTCACCAGCCCAGTTCCCTGAACGAATGCGTGTCAGCATGTCTGTCGCAAACATACAGAGAGAAGTGTGCTTACCGGGAGGGCTATAATTGCAGACGGTGAACCATTTGATGTCATATGGTGCGACGCCATTTGGGCATGATTGCGTGTAGCAGCCGACGGATTTCGTGGATTTCCAGACGATCTGCGAGAAATGACCCCAGTTTTCGAAATTGGACATATCCGGCGAATCTTGACCATAAAGGTTCTTGTATAGCATCATTTCCATGTTGTACAAGCGTTCCGTGATAGATCCACCAATGTGCTCGGGGTCCGAACCGCCAGCGAGGTTCTGGCCGTAACCACCACCACCGATCTTGCTGGAAAATGTGAGCATCGAGGACCAAGGATGTTGGGAGGGGAACGTACACATTGTGCTGGAATTGACAGCTAGACGCAGCCTGCTGGGCATACGATGCGAGATTCTCGTCCCAAGAAAGCGGGTCCGCGGAGTGGTTGGCACGGTGAATGTTGTGATGGTAGAGAGCTTGCGACTGATAATCATTACCGGCGGGTGCCTGTTGGACAGGGGCAGCGGCTGGGGTCGAGCTTGGGGCTGCAACTTGGGCCGGGGGTTCGGAGCTCGACGGTGGAGGTGGAGCTGCAGAAGTTGGAGCAGGAGCCACTGGGGCCGGAGCCTCAGAAGTCGTTGGAGCCGGGTCTATCCTTATTATCAGTATTGGCTGCCTTGAGTGGAAGAGCATACTGACCTTGATAGAATTGGCCACCAGCCGCGGTGTTAGTTGCAGCCGCGGGCGCGGCACCCTCAGTGACGTAGGCTACGACCGTGACAACGTCGACCTCAGTCACGTAGTCACGCTTCTGGACAATTGGCGAGCTGAGCGTGCCGGCGACGAAAAGAGCCGAGAGGAGTGTTGAGGAACGCATGATGATAAGTTTCGGGTGATTCTTTGCGAAATTGGTACTTTTGAGCTGATCTGAGATCTCAGATCCCAGTGTTTACGAATGAGTGTATGGACGAAAGGAGTGATGTTTGATGGCTTTCAGAGAAAGACGACGGTCAGTGTATTTCTTTAAAATGAGTGATATCGGTTGCAGAGAAAGAGTGTGGGTGTGTGTGTGCAGAGTGAGGTCAGAGGATGCAAAGGAAGTGAAGGTGGGTGTACGGTAGGAACTTACTCCGTGTTATGTTGTTCCACAGGCAGTGAATGAGTGAGTGAATGACCTTAGGACTGGCGTAACGTTCCACGTTCGACGGAAAATGAGTGAATGGCTGCTGTGTGCACTTGAAAGAGTGAAAGTGTACAAGAAGCTAAAGAGGTCGGTTTATGTGGTTGAGCAAAGGTGCGAGCGAAAGACTCTTTGTCGTCGTGGTAGGAGATGAGAAGGAGGGAAACGAGGGGAGAGGTACTAAGATATTGATAATTTCGTGGTAGCCGTTAAGGTAGGTAGTGCGAAAGGTACAACAATCTAGTTTGATTACCGGGTTGAAACAAGGACCGGCGCTCGGCAGCTTAAGGCAGTAAGCTAAGGTATCTCACAAGTGGTAATAAGACGTTAGACCTGCCTGTTGAGATTGAAGATCTCTTGTCTTCTACGAGCTCCATCACTAAACGGATCGAGGACTATCTACAGATATATGTGCAGCTTTTGCTCTTCCATTCTTGAAGCAAGTATTCTGGACTTTCCCAAACCGTCTCGAAGTAAGCGTGTTGAGCATTCCAGAGGTGACACCAGAATATCGAGCAATGACTGGTGCGAGTGTCCATCGTTTCGGGCTTCGTCCAGCATGAATTTTTGAATCCTTGTTCACTCAGGAATGTGCCTGGGCAAGGGTCTGGAACTAACCTTTTGATTGGCCATATGTGACTCCGTACCTGACGCTAAAAGCCCCTGACTCGCTTGGCATTCCTCAGGGACGACGTCTGCAAGTCAGCCGGACCCAGTCTTTCATAAAATAACCGGGGTAAATAATTTCCAGCCGCTGGGGACTCGGATGTTTTGCTTTCAAACACTCTTCTGGTGACGACGAGATTTCTTTGGGCTTGCTAGACTCTGAATGGAACCGTAATAATTCATGCAGCGGGCATATATCTACGTGATGTCCGGATGGAAATAGTACATGGGCTCTTGGATGCAATGTACGGAGTATTGCCCCTGAAGCTAAAGGTCGCCTAACCTGCCGTGTGAGATTTGATTCTACCAGGCCCTAGCAGATCTTCTTTCCCGTGGTCTTTGTACTGGAGTCTTATTATTATTATTATTCTGATTGCCAGCAAGTGTTGATGGGCCGTTCTTTTAGTATTAATGATCCTCATTGGGGCGTCTCCGTCCACGTGTCTGTGAGCAGTACGGAGGTAACAAATCAAATATTAATGCTGGCTCCAACCGTCACTTTTGCTCCAGGCACTGAACTCGTTACTTGCCTCACGATTACCCACACCCACCGGTGAACTGAAGCTAACAAGCTGAAGATGAGGTTCGGTGGTTTGAAGCAATCACGCTTGTTTGTTCTCCACGGCGGAATCACCTCAAACATGTTGATGCGACCCGTGCCGTGTAACACCGGTAAGTCAGAGATGAGATGACACGTGTACGCCTACTGTGTACGCCTACAAAGCAACCCGGAGACCGAAACTGGTAGTGGTATGAACAAAGAATGTGGACGAGGAAGAAAGAATCATTGTTCGGATTCTCGATCGACATCTCGAATGCCATTGTCCTTGACGCCTGCCGAATTGCGCCAAGCGATGCTCGGTTAGACGCTCGATGCACCAGGAAATGATGCCAGTACCTGGTATTTTGGTCTAAGAGACCAGCAAAAACGCCTGAGCAGGGCTGTACCTTAAGAAAGAGGTGCACTCCGCGATGGGAAGGTTTTCCTCCTGCGAGACACGTAACGGTGGTGGGGCAGGTAGGCTCAACGCAGCTTTCGCTTGCATGTTTACAGCCTGCGATGTAAGTGATGACTACCCTATGACTGACCGCAAGTATGACATCCAGGGCTTTGTAGGCGGCGTTTTGATCCGTAATGGCCTCCCATCGTGATTGAGGTTGCCGGAAATAGATATGTTGGCAGTACATGGCGCGACTGGTTGCTCTCTTCGAGTCTTCGAGGACGGGTGAAGGCACTGTAACAAAGCGGCCTGGGATCTCGCAGTGTTGTCGAGAGCGTGTTTGTACATGATCTTGTAGCAGTGACACGACTTGTCACCGTACTCCACACTCCTCGAATATAATGTTGATGCTAGGAACTAGCTAGATCATTCGAAGTAGGATCAGGACTCTTGAAGTCATCTCCATGACTCTACCATACTTCGGCTTGAAGGCATTTCTGGAGGCTGCGGCGTCGAGATGCAGCGTTCATTACCTGTGCCCCACAGTGGCTTGCTTAACCTATTGTTCCCATGGCTGGGGATCCTGCAAGCCACCAGATAATCAGATAACGCCATGCGAAAAGACCGAAGCTCCGAGACATAACTTAGGTAGGCGCCCAGAAAAAGTGATATTCGTAGATCTGGATTGACAGTGAAACTCGCCAAAGCATGAAGCTCTCGGTGGTATGCATAGAGCACGTAATCATCCAAGCGTGATCTAGAAGATCTTCACACTACGGACAGCCACAGACATGGATAGTACTTGGGCTTGGGTATCTCTGCTCGCTTGGATCACGATATCACACTGAGATCCCTCCGTTGTAGGATAGAATCTGACACGAAGTAGCGTTGACTTCTTAGATCTGGACGAGTTCAGGCGCATCGGGTGCGCTTCAGTCGCTCTGAAAAAGCAGCGCTGTAAGGTTGCACCAAGGCTTGTATCTGATGTCTTCTTACCCCGCCATAAGCCATTCGAAGCTCAACGCTAGACTTGTCGGCAACTTGGGTCGTTGCGGTTGAGGTGGTACGTCCCAAAAGAAAGTAAATGGTCCCCAACAGCTCGCTCAGCAGGATGTCACCTTCCGGTTTCTATCGACAAAGTTCCGGGAATGCGTTGTTGTCGAGCGGAGAGAGATGCGATTTGTTCTTGCTCTAAGGCGTTGCCCGTCGTTCCAATGCGGACCCTCCTCAGCAGCACATCTGCCAAAACTGTCCGGGTCGTAGCTGCCAAGGTATGCTAGGCCACAGCTATTCCCCCAAGCAAGAATCCGTGCAATTGTTGACCTCGAACAGGCAGACACTGCGGCCGCGCGTGACCCTCAAGATTCAATCTCAGTGGGCCAATCAACAATCCGAAGCCCGGACACGCCTACGTGTGAGAGTAGGTCAAGGCAAACTGACCCATTGCTCCCGGAAGTTGCCCCAAGCCATACCCGTATGGATTCATACCTCCAACCGACTGTTGTATCCTTGCTGCAGTACCTGCTGGAATCCCTATGTTCCCACTGAAAGTCTTTGCGGGGTTTTGCTGCTCGCCATCTTGCGACCTTTCTACAATTCCGCTGAGAGCCTTCGCCAGATTTTGCTGCTCGCCATCTTGTGGCCTCTCTAAAGTGCCACTGAAGGTTTTCGTGGGATCTCTCTGCTCGCCACCACCACACTTCTCCACCTCTGCTATTTTGCGACGTTTCTGCTTCGGCTTCTGATTCCCTGGTGCGTTACCTAGCTCTTGCCTTCTCTTGGTGTGGGATTTTGGTTGTGCTGTGGTGGACGTAGTCGGCACTCTTTCGGTATCCTGTTGCAGCGAATCTCCAATACCTGCTTCGGTGCTCTGTAGCAGATCATCGGCTTGACGATGTTTAGAAGGTCGCCCAGGCCTACAGCCAGCTGTCAAAGGAAGTTACTTCCATGGACTAATCTTACTTACGACTTCAAAGGATATACGCATTTCAATATCTCGAGTATATCATTGCTGCGCGCACGCTCCTTCGCCCTATTGTACGCCTGTCGCGCCGATTCAGGGTGGATCTGGAGGGCGGTTGAGATCTCGACCCACGATTTATCGCCTATATGCCTAGCAGCTACGACTGCTGCGATGATATGAGCTGGTAAAGGTTTTCCCATGGCTACTGTATTTGACGTGACTATGTCCTCGACTGAGCTCTGGGAAATCGCGTTCAGCTCGCGTACCAAGGACACTGAGAACATTCAAGTCACGTTACCTTGGTTGTACGAGTAAGTGCGATGACATGCACTTTGGGTTTCTCCCGCAACAAGCATCTAAATCCGTGCTGTGGATCAACTTAGCTTCGCCCTGGCTCAGCCGCTCGGCCCCCAACGTCCTGAAAGGGTGCGCTCGGATCGTGGGGAATGCCGCTGAAGCGAGACGCTTGATCTTTTACGGAGGTATAACGGTACGCGTGTATAGCGAGAAGCCCTCTCCTCCGTTTCTATTATCCCTTCGTAGTTTTCAGGTCTTTCTTTTCAAAGATTATAGAGATCTACTCTCCGTCACTCGTTGACATTTGCGCCCTTGCGCCTGTGTCCACCCTTTCGCGCTATCGAATCGAGCTCTGCATCAGTCTGTCCTTTACTCACCATGTCCGCCATAACCATCTCCCCCTCACAGCGCAAGAATATCTTGAAGGTCTTATTCATATCGCTCCTACTTGACTTAGTATGTCAGCTACTCATATCAAACCACTATCGTTGACTGTCATAGATATCTTTTACTTTCATACTTCCTCTCTTCCCGAAGCTCCTAGAATTCTACCGCAATCTTGAGGCACCAGCCGAGAGCTCAAACTCCGTCCTCAATCGCGTCTTATCTGGGCTCAATGCATACAAGAACTCCTTTTCTCGTCCGATCAACGATCGTTACGACGTCGTGCTCTTGGGCGGTGCACTCGGATCCCTCTTCTCCTTCCTCCAAGCTATCGCATCCCCCATCATTGGCACGCTCTCCGACAAATATGGGCGTCGAACAGCTTTGTTATGGTCAATGGCTGGCAATCTGGCCTCGGTAGCGCTATGGGTAGCAGCAACAGACTTTCGTACTTTTCTGGCCAGTAGGATTGTTGGAGGGCTTAGTGAAGGGAATGTGCAGCTCGCCACTGCCATCGCAACGGATATCAGCGACGACAAGCAGCGAGGAGCAACGATGGCTTTGATAGGCGCCTGCTTCTGTATTGCCTTTACGTTCGGCCCCGCCCTTGGTGCTGCCCTGTCGAGTGTTACCACTGTGGCCGCGAACCCATTCGCAACCGCCGCCGGTTTTTCTCTCGTCCTCATCGTCATCGAGACTATATACCTATATCTCTACTTACCAGAAACGCTTCCATCATCTCGCGTAAAGCCCGCAACGATAGGATCGTTATCTAAGAAACAGCCGGCCGCACCGCGACATCGCACGAATTCCCACTTCCTCCTCAACTTCACCCACTTCATCTTCGTACTCTTCTTCTCCGGAATTGAGTTCTCCCTTTCCTTCATGACGTATGACCTTTTCGGCTACACCTCCGCTCAGAACGGGCGTCTTCTGGGCTTCATTGGCCTCATTGCCTCCCTCCTTCAAGGCACTGTCACCCGCCGCTTGCATCCTCTGAGAGTGGTGCAGCTAGGCGTCGCCGCTTGCACTATTAGCTTCTTTCTTTTGGGAAGAGTTAGTACGCAAACAGGGCTATACATCGCTGCTAGTATGCTGGCGGTCACTACGGCGACTGTTGTGACAGGCTTGAACAGTTTGAGCAGCTTTGAGGCTGGGGAAGGGGAGAGGGGCGAGAAACTGGGAAACCATAGGAGTTGGGGTACGTTTTCCTGTCTTGGTCCTTAAGAATCCACAATTGAACAACTGACCTTTGCCCTTTAGGTCAAATCGGAAGGTCATTAGGTCCATTGGTATTCTGTTCATTGTACTGGTGGGCAGGCAGGGACGTCGCATACGCCATCGGAGGCGCGGGCATGGTCGGCGTTTGTGCAGTTGTCTTTGGGGCTCTAACAGCTCCACCGAGCTCCCTCGTCACGAAGGCAAAACCATAAGATTCTTGTGGGTAGAGCTTGAATTGAATCTCACAATTTACCTCTCCTATTGTAGGACAAACGTCAATGAATCTACCTCGACTCTGGATATCTGAGAAGAGTTTAAGAGTGAATAAGGGTGTTCCGCTCGGACGATCATCGAACGTCTATGAGGCCACAAACAAACTACCTATTTCGGTCGTTTCGCGTCGACCTTCGTCGAACGTCTACCACAATACTTATCTGATCTCATTCACTCTATAAACAAAGCGCTGGAGCTCATGAAGTGAGATCGAAGCCATGTGAATTTAAGAAGTTATACATTTGTGTAAACCACAATGTAATATTTCAGTCACAATAGTATACCACCAAGTACAACTCCCATACTCGTGATGTATACCATCGTAGGCATTCAGCTAAAACTGAGAGTGTAAACAACTCCGTTCGCTAGATGTTACGGAGTACACTTCCTTCAACGCACAATTTCTACCCTCAACACGAACCCAGACCATTTCCGTGTGCCCGTTCTTCCCGTGCTTCTAACACTCGTCTAGGACCTCATTCACAAACACAACTTCCACTCACCTTCCCCGCCTCCATTTCACACAACATCCCCAACGCGGCATCCCGCTCCTCCCCTTCACCACTCCAAACCACACCCAACCGCCTCTCGACCACCTTCAAACCACCACCACCATCATCCGCCAAGATGGCCTCGCAAAAACTCTACCCCCGCCCGACCCTCAAGCGCATAATGCGCGCCCACACGAAAATGAACGTCGGGAAGAACGTAGACATTCTGGTCCATCCTCCCAACTTCTCCCCTTCTCTGTCCACGGCAGCAAGTAACAAGGGATAGACCGACGGGGATCAGGCTAATCAGGAGGTAGATTTTCTTGAATTATATCCTCTTCCTGCGCGAGTAAGGTCTCCCTCTGCTGTCGCGTAGCCCGTTTAATTCGCTGCCCGCAGCCTGCACCTCCATCTCAATCAAACGGGTGGTGCATGATGTGTGCGGAACGGGTGGCTGACGTGTGTTATGTCTAGTTTGATGCGCGAGGCGGCGATCTACGAGAAAACGCGCGGTGGGCGGGGGAAAGGGGGGAAAGCTGGGAGTGGGATTACGGGGAGGGGCGTGAGGAGGGTTGTTGAGGTTCGTTTATATTGGTGTACTTCCTTTGTCTTGCAGGTTGATCATGGCAATGTCTGGGAAGGAAGACGGGCGGGAGGAGGATGTGCTAGTGTCGATGCTGACGGAACGTCTAGGGTAGTCTGAGGAAATTCAAGGGCTGAGTTGCGGGATAGGACGGGCGTGGTGGGCGAGTGAGTGAGTGAGTGGTTGGAGGTGTTATGGAGGGAAAGAAGAAGGGACAAGCGTTTTATTGGTATTTTGTGGGATTACACGGTCTGGAGTTTTGGGTTGAGATACCGGGTTACTGTTTTTCAGGGTGAATTGTTTCGGAAAGCATAAAGGTCTTAGCTTTATGGGGTGTCGATCTAAGGTTCATAAAAGATATCCAAATCTACAGAGTATCGGTACAAGGACCTGTAAGTGGGGTCCGACTAAAGAGGCCTCGGGTGTTGGTTTTGGGAGGTTGCTCCGCCGGCGGGTAGGATTTGAAAAGCCTCAGTATTGCGGCAAGGCCAGGCCAAGGCAAGGCCTACTTCCTATTATAGGTACACTTGCGGGCCCAAAGTAAAGCGACATTTGTTGAAATCATGATGCCGATGTCGTGTCCAAGAACGTCATAAGCCTGCCACTCGGAGACAAAAGGGCAGGCCACTTGCGGCAGGAAACAGAGGAAATTTTGCAAGCAAATGATGTGAAGCATCATGATGGGTGTACTTTCTCTTATGCGCTGGGCTTGGTAAACACTGCCCATATCGTTCTTTCCATATATGAGACAACATTTTAAAACAGACTGTCAAAGGATATACTAGTACAAGTTAGGGTTCTGTGGATAACAAGCAGTATCGTGCATACAAAACCTTCCAACGTACTGCAGTCTTGACCATTTTCCACTTCTCCCGACACTTCGCATTCTCTCTGACTTTGGTCGCACACAAGATGTTGCCTCCCATACCAGAACGCTACTCTTCCCTCGTCCCAGCAGCCCGCCGCAGCGAACTCGAAACCTTGAAACGGCGCACGGTCAGCGCTGCGTCGGACGTGTCCCTTGCGTCTTCAACCTCGGAGTTTGTAGACAGAAAAATCGATGATGTGACCGCTAGCCTGCAGTACGTCGAGCGTTTGAGGAGTTTTTTGACGGAAGCATTCCACGATGGCCACCTCGAGGAAAGTCAATACAGGGAAGCAATTGACGACTGCCTCAAGACCAGCAGACCCCAAGAGCAAGAACTAGTCGTTTTAAAGCGACAAAAGAAAATCGTACGAGAGGACTTGGCGGAGGAGGCCCCACAGTACGCCAAGATAGAAGACGCTTATGCGGCAATCATCACGAACAAGGTCATGGGAGCCTCTGGCAGGTTGCCAAGAAAGAAGAAGTTCAACCAAGGCAAATTTAGGGCGAACGTAATGGAATACTATGGCGCCTCAAGGAGAAATGAAGAAGGGGACAAACAAGAATACTGCCATCTGAGCGGATGGATCCTAGAAGGCCATGTCAAGGCAGCCCACATAGTGCCTAAATCCCTGTATTCTGATGAAGTCTCTTATCTGTTCGGCGTCGGCGACGCTATGCTATCTGAGCCGAGTAACGGTACGTTTTTGAGCTGAATGCGTAAAAGATGCTGCAGAATCTGATTATTTCTTACTTATATTGACAGGCATAACCTTGAGGAGCCAGATCGAAGTGGGCCTAGACTCTGGCTTAATTGTCTTGGTTCCCATGCCCCCGAAAAATGGAGAGGAGACAAAGTGGAAGTGCGTCCTTACCGACAAGACGAAGAGAAACAACGAGGCTATGCCCGGCTGGAAATGGAAAGTAAGTTTCCCCCAGAACAACTGGTCAAGCATGCTTCTCAACAGAAACAGGACCTTGATGGCAGAGAGTTGGTATTCCTGGGCGCTAACCGACCGGCACGTCGGTTCTTATACTTTCGATTCGTAATAACATACTTGCATTGCAAAAATGCCAACAATTTGAGCTGGGTGTCGGAAGTCGAGGCAAAGGGCAAAATGTGGGCCTCGCCTGGGCCATATCTGCGACGATCTATGTTGGTTACCCTGGCAAGGAAGATCTCCGACTTGTACTTGCCAGAGACGTTTTACACACACACAACCTTTGCAGAAGCTGACGGGTGTGCATCTCGGGGCGAGGAAGAGGAGAATGATCTGGTGTTGTCGCTGTCTGTGCGATTGCACAATGAGAAGGAGGAGGTGCAAGCCGTTGCTCAGACCGAGGACGAGGATGAAGATGACAGCGGAGATAGCTCGGATGTAGAATAGAGAAGCATAACAGTGTGGCAACGCATAGTAAGAATGGAGATAGACCATACAGGTGAGTAGATATACCACTCATGCAACCCAGTTATGAACCATCTTAATCAGGTTTTCGACACGTGTAAGATCTCCTTTATTTCTGCCTCCCGCCAGTCTCGATCCTCCTTTGACAGAAGTAGCCTCTCCGCCAGTGACGCCGGAGTCTCACCCAGGTCGTCAAGCAACTCCTTATCCGCGCCTCTGTCCACCAACTCCTTAAGAGCACCAACATTGTCAACGTCCACAGCAAGATGTAACGCCGTCCGTCCCAAAACCCGGCAGTGCATGTTCAATTGCTCTGGAGTGTTGAACCTCTGTAAGAGTTCATACATGATGTCTCGATTAGTGGTCATATCGCAGTCTTCCCGACGAATCGACTTGAGCTCGTCCGAATCAGATGATGTTGTAAGGAGCCCGCAATACGTCCACGCTGCACGATGAAGAGCGGTAAAACTGCGTTCTGGTTCGATGATGAAATCTATCTCGCTGTGCATAGCGCATTCGAATAACATGTACCGGAGACGCGGCGTGGAATAACGTGCGGTGGATGCGATGATTTGGCCCAGAATGGTGAGAGGGTAGTCACCAGCGATCAATCCCGAGCTCAAGCTCTGAGCATTGACATCGGCGCCAATGCGGATTAGGGTCGATGCGAGTTCGAAGGCGTTGTTTTGTATTGCCACAGCCAAAGGAGTCTCGGTCTTGGTAGAACCCGCCGACCGACCATCCACAGGGACGCCAGCCCTAACAAGATCATATACCAGCCTAAAGTCGGAATTATGTCGTGCATATGCAAATATATGGAGTCCCGTCCAGTCCATCCGATTCTTTGTGAACGGGTTCCGCGATGTAGCGCGCGCATCACCACCATGCTCAGTCAACATTTGGAAAGGTGGTCTACGGTTCCAGCACACGCTTTTCTAGTGTTGGTGTCCGTTTTTCAGATCCACAGGCCAGATTGACATCCTCGGGTTTGAAAGCGCCAGGTAGATCACCAACATTCGGCTCACCCGTTGATTCGAGTTCGGGTGGTTTGGGTTGTAGTGATACCGGGTTCAACTGCTGTAACCCAAGCAATTTCTGCGTTTTGGGGGAGAGTAGTTACTCAACAACTGCATTGTGCGCCTCCGTCACAGCATTATACAGTAATCTATGTCCGAAAGAACCGATGCCGATAACGAAGTGATGGATCTTGCTTTTAACAATGAGGTAATCCAGAGTGGCCTTGAGCCTAGCTCTATACTCCGAACCATGTCTGAGTATCATAGAAAACAGGTCTGCACTGTGCGTAGCAAACGCCAACATCGGACTGTAAGGGTTGGCTTGTTGTATTCCTTGTACGCTTCCTCTATTGCTTCCACCATCAGCTTCAAACACTCAGTATGATGGTAGTGGGCGGCCCAAAGGAGTCCGTCGAGACGGAGGTCTGAAGCCCTGATGAGACAAATTCCAGGATCCGCGGTGCTTTCTAGCAAAAACTTCACGATATCCGGGCGGTCGTGATGTACAGCCCAATCTAACGGGGTCCCAAGCGTGAAGTGATCCACATCCAAATCGGAGGGGAACGCTGAATAGGAAACATCCTTGATTGTTGTAATGCGGACATCGGCACCGCTTGCAATAAGTGTGGCGCCCAAAGTTTCTATATTGTCGCTCGAGAAGGAGATAAGCCAATGGAGCAGGGTTTCCTTGGTTTGAGTTGTTATAGATGAGTCTGCTCCACGGCTCAGAAGGAGATGAGCCACCTCAACCTGGCCGGCTCTACATGCGCATAGAAGTGCTGTTTCTCCTTGATCGTTGCACTGATTGACGTCGATAGAGTAAGAAGTAAGAAGGATTTCCACTGCGTTTTGATGGCCGCAGCTTGCAGCGACGTGAAGAAGTCTATCCCCGCGTTTGTTAAGCCTGAACTCCTGAATGTTGTTCATCGTCTTAGGCTTCTCTGCAAGAAGAGCTTTACTTGTAAAGACGTCCGTCCAGTATCCGCGCAACGGACCGTGAAGCATCTGATCCGGGTAAAAGAAGTTGGCTCCGGTGCCTGCGAGGAAATCTTTGAGGTGGCTCCTGATGAACGGCACTTTATCAGGAGAAACTTGTTCCAGATCGTGGAGCGCTAGTCTAGAACCTGACAGGGACATGTTAACTAGATCAATGATGACAGACTCGGTTGGGCTGAACTGAACACTCAAAGCGTGGCAGATGCGATAGACATGCCTTCGAATGTTTATGACCCGATTTGGCGGTACGCAGTAGTAACCGGGCAGCTTCTTCGTAGTTGGGTTCTGTACCATATCCATTGATAGAAAACGGAGCGAACGCGAAAGTTGCCGGGGGATTAACCTTATTTTCATTTGCATCCTTTTGTGAGCGGTCGAGGAAGGCATTGAAGATAACATTCTGCACGGATGGTTCCAAATCTCCCATTTCCTACCATGGAATAAGGTGACGCTGTGTGAACGTAAGTGGTGTGTACCGGAAACAGGAGTCTCAAGGTAGGGGAGGGCGTATGTTGTAGCTAGTTTTCGAGACCAGATTTTGATTGTTCGGGATGCTTAGACGTTAACATGCCAGGCCATCAACAGGAACAAGACATCTGACCATATATCTGCTCGCGTTTCTGTTTGAAGAACAAACATAGCAGCCGCGAGATCCCGCGAACGTGGGCTTTTTCCTAGACAGCTTTCTATGATCCTGTCGAAGCAGCCATAAAATGGATCGTGCAACGCCTTTTCCAGTAATGTCTCCTCAACTAAGTCAGTTGGCAAGCCCAGAGACAAGAAGCTCGACATTGCCTGACTTAACAGCAGGTCTAGAATATCGGAAGCGGTTGCCAGGAGCGTAGGATCTGCCAAACAAGCATGAACTTTGCTCACAAGTTCAGCCCTTGGCAGCGGTGATTGTTCGAAACGTCGCGATGCTGTAACATGTGACACATACCAGCTTCGCAGCCTCGATCTCACTATGAGCTCATCAGTCTCCTTCAATCGTTCGATTTCTGCAGTATACTGTTCTCCTCGAAAGTCCGCTGGAACCACTAGGTCGAAGGGGGTTTGCCCATCAATTACGACTCGCCAGACGAGGAGACCGAATGAATACACATCAGACAGCTTTAGCTGATCCTTTCGACACCGGATATCTCGTTTCAGGAGCTTTCCATGGCCTCGTGCCACCAATGTTGATAATTGCATTGGCGACTACCTCCACAACCGAAAAGCCGTAATCGGCGACTTTAGCAAGGTATCTTCTTTCTGGGTGTGAAAAGATGAGGAAATTTTCAGCCTTGACGTCCCCATGGACAATACCACAGCGATGTAAGATGTCAAGACCTAGAGCGACATCCAGACACAAGTTATGCTTCACGGATGATGTAAGGTCTTCTTTGGCTTGTAAGTCCAATAAAGTTCCATGTTCCGCATATTCAACCACGATGATAGGTAACTTATGCAATGGTTCGAAGGGATTGCTTCGCCATGCCAGACCTAAATAGTCTATAAACGTTCGGGTGCTCATAAAGCGGCTTGTGGATAAGAGCATAAAACTCCATCATGGCCGACGAATAGCCCTACGGTCCCGTGCCACTGGCTCTCCCGTACGGGGTGAAAGATACCCGTGCCGTTTTGTAGACCACGTAGTCAGGCCAAGCTTGCGCCGGCCGTTGCATTGTAACGACGAGGCCTCCATATCGCATAGTATTCTTACTGCTTTCCGCTTGAGGAAGCCTGCGACGAGATGCCGAGAATGACGCGCCGTCTCCAATGAGGCTAGATGTATCAACCGCTTGTGACTCGAGGAACAATGGTGGAATCGACGACTGGTTGATTCTTTTCGCTTCGCCCGCAAGCGTCACAAAGTCAAACAGATGGGGTACATACGGTCCGTCCCAGTCGTCAGTGGCATCCACCTGAGGGAGTTTTGCCGGCACTTGAGCTGGCTTTGACGATGCTGGTACTGAGGTTTCCGGTCTTCCTGACTGAGTATAGGCCATCTTTCACTGTCAGAGTCAGGTCCAGTGTCTATGATGGCAAGAGACTAAGTGCACAGGCAAGCTTAAAAGTGTTGTTCGATCTCTTCCAATCTCAGCCTTCCGCCAAGTGTCAGCTGAAACAGCCACACGTACCACGCATCTCGTATTGTCCTACCCGCATTACTTTACACATCGATCCGCTTTGGTGGAACCGCAGTGAGATCCTATAAGGCCGTGCCAGCATCTCAGATCGTGACTCGAGACTGAGAAATCGCATAACGACATGGCTCTCGATCCTGGAACGGCCCTTGCCATGGTGTCCCTCACTTTCCAGGCCTTCGCTGGCTGAGTGAAAGAATTTATGCTTTTGTCTGACGCTCATAGCCTAGGCAAAGACGCGTTCTTCCTTCGTACTATGCTCAATCTTGAAGAGTATCACTTCATTCAGTGGGCTAAGAGGGTGGGTCTAGCCGAGCCTGGTGCGAAGTTGGATCCTAGACTCAACCAAGTCCTGGCCGCAGATAGGGCAGCTCCAGGTTCTGCTCGGGACAAACAAACTCAGGGAGCGATACAAGCTCGAGCTGGTCGTGGATCGCCCGGCCTTTTTTCCGAATCAGTACAATGGCGACGATGATGACACTACGCCGGTACAGAGGGTCTTCGGCCAAGCGGTCTCAAATGAAACCCGCGGAGAGATACTCGCCCGGGCGGACCTCATACAGTCGAAGAATATTCTTCCTAAGCGTCTGGTGGGCAGCGGTTGACAAGAATAAATTCGAGATTTCGGTGCGAGATGTTCGTGCTATCGTCCAAGGACTCTGCGCCTTGTTAGATCCGATACAGCAGGATGATGCTATGCAGAAGATTGAACAGGTTCTTTCCGTTGCTATTGAGGTTGGCAAAGATGTGAAGGGTCTACAAGGTCTACAGAAGGCTCTAATGGAGTCAAGAGGAGACACAGGAAGGCACGCTGTACATCTGGCGACTTCGGCTGGCATCAAAGCAGTCCGAATTGAGATTGAGGACGGGGACGGACCTGATCTGACATCTGATGCAGGGGAACCAGCTCAGCAGATGCCTATACTACCGAGTTGGAACGCCAAAGAACGCCGTGATATCCTCCTTCCGCCGCTATCCCCACACCTGTTGACTGACTTTGCTCCCAATCCGAACAACTCCTCTTGTGGCACAGGACTATATTCCGGAGTGGCCGTCATCGTCGAATACAAATATATGAGGCCGAAGATGAAAGCCAAACTGAAGTCCCGAGTTGGGAATCTAGCGGTCCTTCTTTGCACACCCAAGGATTGTTCGTTCTTGGCACTTCACTGTCTTGGTTTCTTCGAAGAAGTCGACTGCTTCGTTTTCGTCCATTCCTACCCAGCCATTCCAGACAGCAGCGGGATGATTGAGGAGAGCAAATAATCCCACGGTATCTCCACAACCTCTCTCTCTATTAGATCTTCTTCGGGACTCGAGTCTCCAACCAAGCGTGACCCTCTGTTTGACTGTTGCCTTCAAACTGTGCCGTACACTCTTAGCGCTTCACACTGCTGGGTGGTTATACAAAGATATCCGTTCGGAGAACATCCTCTTCTTTCGTTTTCAAGGTGCCACTCCAACCTCTGTTCTCCTATCTCGGCCCTATCTCACAGGCTTCGCCTTCTCCCGTGTTGATTTTCCAACTGAGATCAGCGACCAGCCTTCCGCAAATCCTCTACACGACATATACCGCCACCGTGATGCGCTCGGTGATAGCTCAAAACCGTTTGGGAAATACATGGATCTCTATGCCCTCGGCATCGTCTTGATTGAAATAGCCGAATGGCGTGCACTCAAAACTCTAAACCGCAAATTCGTGGATGATACGAAGCCAAATGTTGACGTGCCCCTTAACCCAATTGCGGGACTGGGCAACTGGCTCGTAAAAGAGAAGCTTGAGAGTGGTGTTATGCATTTTCGGATGGGTGATGTGTTTGGGAGGGCAGTCGAGGGCTGTTTGAGAGAAGGCGGAGCCCAGGGTGCCACTGAGGGCAGGAAAGGAACACAGCCCCTGCAAGACATGGTCCGGGAGTTCGAGAGATGCGTGGTCTAAAAGCCAGGAGTTGCGCGTTTGCTTCCTCATGAACGTTTCCCTAATCGGAACTTGCGCAATGGGCTTAAGATAGCAAGACCTTTTGTGTAAGGTCTTGTTGCTGAGGGTTTATGACCTTAGCAGGAGCTAAGTTCCGTGCGATATCGGTCTCGGATGTATGGGAATGACACACGGGCTTGCAGACATGACCCAGGTACTAGTTGCATTGATACTCTCTTCCAAGGCTTCATAGAAAGTCTGCTCCACTGGCAACTAATCTCAGTGCAAAGTGTACAGGCGAGAGTCGACCAAATGCGGAGACACAAGTGTGCGTTTCGATCAATGGTATTAAGTAATATTGATTCGCGATCTCAGGGAACAGGTCATATTCAGGACCATTTGAAGAGCTGAGCTACTCCGGGGACGACTACGGAGGTACAGGCAAGGCCCTAGCACAAGAGCGGTTGAGCTTGGTATGCAAAGATCCGATTGACGCCCTTCGGCGTTTGCACTTGATGCGGCTTTGAGTGCGTAGGGTGGACTACAACGGTGGCCTTGATCTAGGTGACCCAACTCCGGTAACTAAACGGTATATTGGTTCTCTGATCGCATGGGTGTCATGGGTCGATGACAACAACCTTCCACTTTGCAGGATTAACGGAACAGCAAAAGACCCAAAGTCAGAATACGGAGACTCAACGTGGCGGCCGCAGATCTCCGAGCTTGCTTGCCGGCGTGCGCCCTACTTATCTGTGGGCTTGCGTCCATAAACGAAGTGACTAGATACAGACGATCAGATCGAGCTCCCTCGGAAATTAGAAGCGGCAGACTCACATCTTGCAATATATATGGATGCGAGGATCCTTTAGCTCCTTCCGAACTCCCGCCAGAAGCACCTGCACCTGCTCAGGTGTCCATCCTAGAATCCTAGTGAACAAAGCTAACCCGTACGGTTCGAGACTGTCTAAACTGGCGACCTGTTGGTATCTCCCGAGTTCCTTCAGCTTTTTATCCTTTGCCCAAGGGCTCTGAGGGACCTATTGGCACATGAGAATCTGAGGTTGACGAAAAGTCTAGAATAGGGCGTTGTGGCACAGAGACCTTATAAACATCACGTTTGACGTCCTCAAAACCCGCGTTATTCATCTTTCCTTCGAGTGTCCACACACTATTCATCTTCTTCCCGAATTTCTCGGACGCTTCATCCAATCTCTCCTGATATTCCACACAGTTGGGGGCAAGTTTCTCTAGGGTACCATCGTCACTGAAAAACCACACCTCATACTCTTGTGATTCCATCCAGCCGCCTGGCTTGAGATGCTGGAGGGCTTGACCGTACAGTTTATCCCAGTCGCCAATGGCGCCACAAAGGCTGCGGCCGTGGATGTAGTCGAAAGGTGCTTGGTAAGGCCACTCGGACTCGGCATCGTCGACTTCGAACTTGACATTTGGGGGCACCCTAATATTCTCGTTACCCTGGAGCTGATGAGAACGAGGGTTCAGCCCACCAGCTGGGCTGTATGGGAGACAAGTCCATGCCGATGACTTCGGCACTTGGGTGCTCGCTGATTGGAACGCCGGGTTAGCTGCTGGAGAATACCGATAACCAAACAACACTGGGGAACTGACTCGCCAAACTCTATTGCCCAAATGCCAGTACCTGGAGATGAATCAGATCAGAGTGAACGTCGGCAAACTCCTGGCTTGAGTACCAGTGCCAATGTCCAGAACCCTCTGTGGGCTGCTACCAATTGGTGCGCGGTGGAGGTTACCATCCACGAGGAGGCGATGGATATGATGAACCTAAGGTCCATTGGCAAGGCATCGATTTGATATTGAGCAATGACCCACCAAGTCCAGACGTTCTTGCTCGCTCTGATCATTGGGCTTTTGACAGTCAGCAGTCGTCTTCACCAGGATTGATTCTGATGCAGCGAGTTTACCATCACATATACTCCCTCACGGAAGCTGTGATAACGTCTTCCGTTCTACGGTATCAGAAACCTTTAGCAACCTGCATGATCCGGACATTGAATGCCGATAGTGTGCGACCATACTTCATATCTGCACCAGGGTCAGATTCTTTGTTGCATACGAAGGGGAACGGTTGCTATACTTATAGTTCAAAATACTCGAAGCGATCGAAGTCGTGTAACTCTCGTCCCTAGCAACCAATGGAGGTCATCCTCATGATCTGAAGCTATCAGAATCATCCACCTTACGAGTCATCGCCAAACGCAGAGTCATTGTCGGCTTGAGTGTTCTCGGGGTCCTAGCAGGAGGCTCATCAGGAATCTGAGAGCCTTGTACTGACGGGACCCACTTACGTCTGCGAGTAGAAGGGCATTGGGATCTGGTGCAGGAGCCTGCGTTGTGGGAAGTACGGCAGCCATAGCTTTCAGCTATTGATTCGCCTTTTTGGGGCAATATTTCCGTAAAAAAGGAGGTGGTTCGTCGCAATGTGAGGCAGAGCGGGAATGGTTGGAAATGTCATTCTATATTTGCTGCCGCCGGCAGTCTCAAGTATGGGTAGCATCTCCGACGAGAAGCAGGGCCCCTCTTCACGTGGCTTAATCGTTCATGTACCTCACCACAGGATGGGTTACAGTTCGAAAGGTTAGTAGCGGGATTGTGGTAATAGGATCAGGCCACGGACAAGACTCGGGTAGCTCCCACTACTGCAATGTAGCGGCAAGGCTTTCCGCTTCCAACTATCAACCAAATTCACAACTGAGTCCCGGTTCCCCGTTGGACTCGTACTTTGGCTCAACTCGCGCTTAAGCATGGAACCATACCGACGGGCTTGCGTAAGTGTAGTTACCGATGCCGCCGCCCACTACATTACTGGTTTCGGAACCCCATTGATTGCATTTGCATGGAGCTAATAATGCACGCCCTCATGCGGGAGCAAACCCATTGTTCGTTGTTGGTGCGCAGTAGTGTAAATTGCTTCTGTTGACCATGACCTGCCATGACTTACGAGGTGGTTCTGTCTCGGGGGCGACGACGCCTCTTGCAGCAAGGCTTGCCTGCATCATCACCACCAGTCAACGATACCAGTTGTGATTGACCTTTTCATGCATCAGGATGCCCCCAAAGACCGAATTCCTTGATCCATGTATTTGCCCCTCCACTCATGACAGACCTGCTTCATATCGTCCCCTCCTTCCCCACAAAGTCATACACTCACCTCTTGCCCTCACTCGAGAAAAGTCTCATCACCACAACCGATTTACTCGGCCTCGATTCATTGGAGATAGCTAAGCGAGCTCAGCTTCCCCTTCTGGACGTTCGTAGACTAGCGAACCACGTCTTAAAAGAATTACAAGCTGAGTTAGGGCTCGGTGAAGTGGACCGGGAGGATGGCAAATACGGTAGAGGTCAATTTACAGAGGAGGCGCGAGGAGGATTGAGAAAGTCCGGACGCCAGATTGCTGAGCGATGGAAGACCATCAGCATTCTCAATGGAAAACTCGACGCCGCTCTCGGTGGGGGCATTCCAACTGGTTATATCACGGAGATTACTGGGGAGAGGTAACACACTTTGCTTTCGATCCTTCCCAAATAGTTGGCCGACGACACAGCTAACAGGTATGTTCGCAGCGGCGCAGGGAAAACCCAGTTCTTACTCACCCTCCTCCTCACCGCGCAACTTCCCCCTCCGCACGGTGTATCCCGACCCACCCTCTACATCTCCACCGAATCCGCACTCTCCACCCCGCGTCTTTCCCAACTCCTCACCACGCACCCGCACCTCTCCGCCCTCCCCCTCTCAGCCCGGCCCACCCTTGACCGCGTCCTCAGCATCCAGACGCCCGATCTTGAAACCCAAGACCACATCCTGACCTACCAGCTCCCCGTTGCCATAGCACGGCACAACATCGGCCTTGTGCTCCTCGACTCCGTCGCCGCAAACTACCGCGCGGAGTTCTCCAACTATAACGGACAACTTGGCACTGGCACAGGCACGGGCAGAGGCCTCGCGATGGCGCAGCGGTCCGCCGAGCTCGTCCGCCTCGGCCAACTCCTCCGCGACCTGGCACGAACGCACGACGTTGCCGTTGTAGTCGCGAACCAGGTCACCGATCGATTCGCTCCCGTCCCGCGGCAAGGTCCGCCGTCGAGACCGTCGTCCCACCACATGCCGTCCTCTCCGCCTCCGCCTCCATCGAGCTCCTTAACCGCACCACCGTCGTCCTCACCCAATGGCCTAGTATCCGACCACCACAACCGCACATCTACCCCGAAACCAACATTAGGAAACCTGAATGTGAACGCGAATCTCTTGACGCTCGACCACCAACAACGCTTCTTCACCGGTTGGGGTGACGTCCCGGCCCCTTCCACCTCCACTTCCACATCCATCGCGTCGACGGAGACAAACCTCAAAACCCCTGCTCTGGGCTTATCATGGACGAACCAAGTCGCTTGTCGTATTGCGCTTATCAAGGAACCGATCCACAATGACCCCTCCACCTCCGCCTCGACACGTATATCTCACGCCTCTGCCTCATTGACAGATAATCGGCTGGGGCAACACCAGCATCCTAATGACGGTTCCGCCATCTGGAGACGCTACATGAAAGTTGTGTTTGCGCCTTGGGTTCGTGGCGCAGATGGTGTGGAAGGGAGAGGGGTCGAGTTTGAGATCACGGCTGCGGGGGTGAGGGCTTTAGGGGACAGGACCGGGGATGGAGATGAGGATGGGAGTGGTGTTGGGACAGTTAGGGATGGGAGGATAGGTGAGGGGATGATAGATCGATGAGGTGAGATGAGAGGATGGGGAGTCCTGTCAACCACCGCACGGGTTTTGCAATTGTTTAGACTGTGATGGTCGCGAAGGATGGATAAGTCAGGCTGTGTCCAAAGTGAGGTACGAAGAAATGTTTATCTTGTTGGTGGAGTCCCAGTCACTTGTACTATGAGTAAGAATACTCGTCACCATGCCCTATAATCGATCGATTGGCCTGTTTGCCTGGCCTCATTCGCCCATCAGTACTACTCAGGAACCCCTCACGGGCAGGCTTTCGATTACAGACAGACGTGAGTAATCTAGGAGTGAATTCTTACACGCCACATGTGGCTAGGCGCCCGCGATGCGGCGCCAGTACCTTTATAGGCTTTTTAACTTTCACATTTGCACTTATCTCATACTCACCAGCATGTGAACACAATACCGTATCACACAGAATGTCGACTACATCAAACTCACATGAAGCCGCAATGCATTCTTGCATACAGCCCAACACGTATGTTGCCCTCCGACTGCCTTCAGAGACTTTGAAAGTTCTGAAGCTTGTCCCAAATACGTACGTGATATAGCTTGAGTGAGCATCCGATAAATCCGCTATCTACTTTCCTGCGTGTTCATTACTGATTCAGTATGTGTAGTATAGTTTCAATTGGTAAATATGGCTCGTTCCCAACCAACCAAATTCTTGGCCGGCCGTACAACCTCACGTTTGAGATTCTGGACAAGGACGAGGGTAAACCTCAGGGCGAACTACGAATAGTACCGGCGGCAGAGCTGAACGCAGAAGTGCCCGATGAGAGTAGTTCTACACCTGCTGAACCTTCTACGCCGGACAGGGTCATTGACGGAGGAGATGGCGTTCAGTACCAGGTTACGGAACCAGGCGGGGATGTGTCCATGCGCTCAAACCGGGAGACTGTTGATGATCCGACACGGCAGACAATGTCTATGGACGAAATCGAAGCGCTGAAGAAGGAAGGAACGGGTGCTGGCAAGGACCTTGTGACGAAGATACTGCTCTCTCACTCGGCACTGGATCAAAAAACAGCTTATTCCTTGGCAAAATATACGCTCCGGAAGTCTAGAAAGTACCTGCGGAGGTTTACGGTACTACCGTTAGATGTGCCAACGTTGGCGAATTGGATCATATCCGAAAAAGAGCCAGCGAAGGTGCTAGATCTGAGAGAAGAGATGCTGGCATTGATTGGTAGCTGGGCCAATGTACACTACAGCTGCAATGAGGAAGTGGTTCATAGTGAGGAAGACATCGAACGTAAAGGGTCCGGCAGATGGCTGGTGGTCGATGAGACTGGTGGTCTGGTTGTGGCATCTTTAGCTGAGAAAATGGGGGTTTTATATCCATACGACGAAGAAGAGGAAGGAGAGGAGGAGAAGGAGGACTCCAATATGGATTCTAAATCGGTGAAAGAGCAGACGAACTCAGATGCTGAGTCCGTCGAGATTATAGTGGAAGCATCTGATAACACAGAGCCCCCGCGCCATGCTCTGAAAGCTATGTCAGCCAGAAGCAATACCCTCACGCTAGTCCATGCCAACGCCCAACCAAACACATCATTACTCAGCTACTTTCTCTTCGACAGCTCCAATCCCTCATCCAAACATCCACTTTACTTTCACTTAAGAACCCTGTCTTGGCTTCAGCTACTCTCGCCTGACGAAGACGTCGGGTATGCAGAGCCCGAATCTGTCAGCAAGGAAACCCTTAAAGCATGGAAAAGTGGCAAACGGGGGACATATTACCGTAAACGTCGGCGTTGGCAGCGTACGAAATCCGTCGTGGACGAGACGCGGGCAGGCGGCTTTGACGGCCTAGTCGTTGCATCAGCGATGAACCCGACAACCATTCTGCAGCACACCGTCCCTCTTCTTCGTGGTGCCGCGCAAGTAGTCGTCTACTCCCCCACTATCGAGCCCCTCGTGGAGCTCGCGGACTATTACTCCACAGCGAGGCGTGCTGCATTCGTCGCCAACCGGCCTGATCCGAGCGATCTCCCCAACGAAGACTTCCCCTTGGACCCAACACTTCTGCTTGCACCAAGCATACACACGGCTAGAGTCAAACCCTGGCAAGTCCTGCCAGGGAGAACACACCCGCTTATGACCGGACGCGGAGGGTCTGAAGGCTATTTGTTTACTGCAACTCGGGTACTACCGGCTGAAGGGAAGGTAGAAGCAAGGGGCAAGTTCAAACGAAGGAAGATTGATAAAGAAGCGCCTGCCGATCAATCAACCCCGGACGCTTCATAGTCGAAACTCCAAGAAGCTTTAGTGGGCCTCCATGAGCCCGATGTGTAACATAACGTGTCAACCGTAGAGATACACGGTGACAGAGCTTGCTTCGTGAACCTCCGAAGCTTTACTGAACACATATTACTAAAGAGATTTCCCCATGAACTTCCGCTTCGTGAAGCTCAGCCACCACTATTTATAAAGTCAGAGTCCATCAACACAGGAATTTATGACCACGAGGGCTACCTTTGATGGGACATTTCCTCCAGCATACACCCTTGTTAGTAATCTGATCGCCAGCTCCTGCCGTACTTGCGAGATGTATCTAGTACGTTATTGGCTCTTGTTACTTGCAAGCGCAGAGACAAGGCCAAAGACTTACTGCCTCAAAGTCTCCGCATCCTGCCTATCCCTCGGGGCTTCGAATGCCTGGTTCAATGGAAAGCTTGCGTCCCCTGGTATCGCGAACTGGTCCAACGCTGTGTTCATAAGAGCCTGTAATCCAGTCCAACCATCATTAGTGTTTTTCCAATCTATTGAACCCCTCAACCAATGCAGGACACGTCGCACCTTCTCAGCGTCCCTTTGCCCCATGCTACTCCTGATCTTACCCAGACACTCGCTGACGAACAAGATGCCGTAGATCAGCAACCTATCCGCTGGCCCTTTGATCTCGAAGTTGCGGAAGAATGTGTTCGCGCGGAAGAGGCTTAGCACTTCGTCAAGAGGGTCGTAGGATTCGCTATCCGGATCGATAGTGAGGTCATTTGTGCCGGCGGGGAGTTGGGGTAGGGTGTACGCGGGCCCGCGGGTACGAGTTCGGAGGGGAAGTAGTGCGAAGTTGCCTGTGTGGAGTAACGATGTATTAGTGGGGAGGGCGATGCGACAGGTGGGTGGAGGCGGAGGGATACCGATTACGCGGACGTCTTGGTCCTGGAGGAAGATGGAGTGGTATGCCTAATCAGGTCAGTCTAAACCATCCAGTAGGGTATGTCAGAGGAGTCTTTACCGGCATGGTGAAAATGATGTGCTTTAGGTGCGGCTCTCAACTTGGTCTTTCAGATGGGCATCATAAGGTACAGTAGGGCTGAACTAAATTTAGCTAGTGGCAGCGGGCTGTCAGGGGAAGTTCCGGAGCTCTTTACGCGCTCCGCAATCGCGTACTGCCGCGTCTCCCCGGCTCAATGGTTGGAGGATTTAGCGTAGACGTCAACCGTTATGCTAGAATTACATTGCTAGAATAGTCACGGTTCAGTTTTGTTGCCAGGCCAGCCTGAATCATCGCTATATCGCCCAACATGTCAGACTTCGAGGACGAAATGGACGTGGATGCACCGCCGGTTAAGCAGTCGATAATGTTTAGCTCTGACAATACCAATGCAAAAGGGAAGAGAACCGCAGCGAACCTACCTGTAGAAGCAGAGGACAGCCTACCATGGTAAGCTTATATCGGATCTACAGTCTCAGTTCCCAGCCTCAGAGCTGACTGTCGGCGGCAAGGGTAGAGAAGTACAGACCAGACACTCTCGAGGATGTCTCGGGTCACCAAGATATTCTAGCCACAATCAACAAGTTCATTGACTCAAATGTCAGTATGTGGGCGGTGATACGACACTGGTTCGAAGCTGACCTTATCAGCGACTGCCACATCTCCTTCTTTACGGCCCACCAGGGACGGGGAAGACATCAACGATCTTAGCCCTGGCAAGGCGAATCTATGGCAATAAAAACATGCGGCAAATGGTTCTGGAGCTCAACGCCAGCGATGACAGAGGGATTGACGTGGTTCGAGAACAGATAAAGACATTTGCAAGTACGCCGTCTTCCCATTGAGACTGCAGCTCGGACATTGCATTGTTTCACTGACGGGTTTCTTCCTTTCAAGGCACCAAACAAATCTTCTCTGCCCCGCCAAAGCCGGGAGACTTTCAAGCGCTCGGCAACTACAAACTCATAATTCTCGACGAAGCCGATGCCATGACTTCCACCGCACAAATGGCGCTCCGCCGCATCATGGAGAAGTATACCGCCAACACCCGCTTCTGCGTTATCGCCAACTATACACATAAACTCTCACCAGCACTTCTATCGAGATGTACACGGTTCAGGTTTAGCCCGTTGAAAGAAGTGGACATCAGAGTGTTGGTCGACCATGTAATAGAACAAGAAGGGATTAGGATAGAAGAGGAGGCGGTGCAGAGTTTGGTCCGGTTGAGTAAAGGAGACATGCGAAGAGCTCTCAATGTTTTACAAGCATGTCATGCAAGCAGTACATCTTCTGACCTAGCTTTCTCGGCTGAAGGAACCTACTGATAGAGCAAGGTACGCCGCTCCATGTCAAGGGGCAGCCGAAGCCGGATGCGTCGACGATCAAACGAGACCTCATCACCAACGACACCATATACGATTGCATAGCGGCCCCCCACCCCGTGGACATCCAAATCATCCTCGACACCGTCCTTTCCACCTCCGACGTCACCTCTTGCCTCAATACAATCAACACACTCAAAGCAAACAAGGGACTAGCGTTGGCGGACATACTAACTGCCTTAGGAGAGGAGCTGGCAAAGCTCGAGGTACCGCCACAGACGAGGGTGACGTGGCTAGAAGGGCTGGCGGAAGTCGAATATAGGTTGAGTGGAGGGGGCGGAGAGGTAGTACAGACAGGTGGAGTTGTGGGGGTGGTGAGGAACGGGGTGGAGTTGATGGAACACGGGGGAACACGGTGATGGGACTTGCAACTGTAAACTAACAGAACGTGATGATCATGAATCTAGCCTTGGTTTAAAGATAAGAAAATGACAAGTGCAAACTAAAATAAATAGAGAATTTGCTCATGAGCTCCGGCAACCCGACGACACACCGTGCAGAAGTGATTAGTAAGCGTTCAGAACATACCGTAGGGTATCCCAGTTCGGTAGATCGAGCTCCTGAACCGGACAGATAATCCCGTTATCCGCGATGAGCTCTCTGTACAACCTCGAACCGCAGCCAACCGCCAAAGTCCTCCTGCAAACCACCTCCGGCGACATTGAGCTCGAGCTCTTCGCCAAACAAACGCCCCTCGCCTCACGCAACTTCCTCCAACTATGTCTAGACGGCTACTACACGTCCACGCTCTTCCACCGGCTGGTGCCGGGCTTCATCATCCAAGGCGGGGACCCGACGGGAACGGGCTCCGGCGGCGAAGCCATCTACGATGGCGGCCTGTTCGCGGACGAGTTCCACAGCCGGCTGAAGTTCAACCGGCGCGGCCTGCTGGGCATGGCCAACACGGGGCGGAAGGACGATAACGGCAGCCAATTTTTCCTGACGTTGGGAAAGACGGAGGAGTTGAATGGGAGGAATACGTTATTTGGGCGCGTGGTGGGCGATACGATCTATAATCTGATGAGGATGGGCGAGGCGGAGTTGGTGGGAGAGGGTAGCGAGAGGCCGCTGTATCCGACGAGGATTACGGGGGCGGAGGTGTTGGTCAATCCGTTTGAGGATATGGTGAGGAGGGAAATCAGAGCGAAGCCTGCGTCGTCTGTGCTGGAGGGTAAGGGGGAGGGGAGGAAGAAGCCGAAGAAGCGGGCTGGGAAGACCTTGCTTAGTTTTGGTGGTGACGAGGAGGAGGAGGGCGACATGGCTCCGAACCCGGTGGCGAAGAAAGCGAAGTTCAACACAAAGCTCGTCGTCGCCGACGAGAAGCCTAATGAAACATCCACCAGCAACGACTCGGCCTCCAAATCTAGAACGAACAAGACACAGACAACTCGCAATCGCCACGCCTCAAAATCACCATCCCCACCGCACCCACCTCAACAACAACCACGCCAGCCCTCCCCAAGCACGCAGCTGCCCATCCGCAACCCAGAGATCCCATCCCGCTCACCCTCTACCTCTCCCGACCCCGAACCAATCACCAAAGTCTCGTCCCTCCTCACGCAAACCAACGCGCAAATCGCCTCGCTCAAAGCCTCCATGAAACGCACCGTCGCCACCCCCGCCCCAGCAGCATCCACGCACCGGAAGTCCGCCCTGGAGCAAATGATCCCCGCGGGCTCCACGCGCGGCCGGAAACGCAAGCTCGGTGCCCACGGCAGCAGCAATACCGAGCAAGACCGAGCAGCGCTAGCCATCTTAAACGCTTTCAAGGAGAAGCTCGATCGGGCGCCGCCGGAAGCGAAGGTTAAGGGGAGGGAAGAGGGGCCGGACGTCAATGGCACAGACGTCAATGGCCTTAACGGAACCGATCCGCATGTAGAAGAACTGGCAGATGGTGAAGGGGATGAGGAGGCGCATCTCTGCGATCTGCACTTCATCGCCAACTGCCAATCTTGTCGGTCGTGGGACACGCACGTGCATGCGCTCGACGCGGCTGGGAATGTCGACAAGGACGACGCGGACGATAGGGGCTGGATGTCGCATGCACTGAGCTTCGAGAAGGATCGCTTGGGGAAGGACTTGTCGTGGCGGCGGAAGAATGAGGAGGAGTTGGTTGTTATTGATCCGAGGGAGAAAGGGAGGGAGATTAGGGAGGAGGGACGCAAGGCGAGGAGGGGTGGTGGGAGGGGGTAAGATATCTTGCTAGTTGTTGGCAAGCGTAGTGTATACCATTAATCATCATCACGGGTAAGATAGGCTTGTGAATAGTTTCTGGCTCGACAGATTCGATTCCACTATCTAACTGGTTCAACTTGTCGAGTTTGAGAGAGATGATGATACCATAATCGTAGTCTCTCAAAACCCCACATCACCTACATCTTCATGATCAAAGACTCGCTTGGAATCATCTTTCACCGCCACTGAGGTGACTAACTCCAGGAAAATGCTCAACAACGCAGACGCTGTCGTCCCATATTTACCATATCCGTAACCATATGCATGTCCCTGCCCTCATCCACCAAAGCGCCCCTTGCCTGCTTCGTGACCGACGCCAAACTAAATGCGATCCAGATCCCCTCCACTTAATTCCGCCGACGCCTCTTGCTTGGACTCGAACCTTCATCCTGCATCGCGTCGTCAACCGTGTTCGCCGGACTCGGTGCTTCGCTGCTGTTGACTGTCTCCAGTATCCGACCGATGCCATCACCTGCATTATCTTCACTGACACCATTTGAACCAGCGGCGCCGAGATCGTCGAAGTTGAAATCGATCCCATTGCCGTTAAGGTTGTTGCTGCTGTTGTTCAGGTCGAGGTTGATATTGCCAGCGCCGCTGCCGTTGCCTTGGTCCATAAAGTAATCGCCGCTGTTGAAGATCTGATCAAAATCCAGAAGGCCGTCCCCGTTCTCGCCGCCCTGCTCGCCGTAGTACTGATTGTCGGTCAGTCCGGGAATGGAGCCGCTCGGACTGAGTGGCTGCAGGATGGTGGTGAGGTTTTGGACTTTGGAGTCCTGGTCGGCCTGGAGTTTGGCTAGCCGGTCGAATTCTTCTTGGGACTTGTGCCACTGTTGCAGACTCGGCATCTGAGGCGGGCTGGGCGAGGTGAGGGCGTTACTGCTGCCGCTTTGAGCGGTGTTGGTACCGTTGGCGATCAGCTTCAGAACGTCGGCGCGTTCGCCTTGGGTGAGAGGAGAATTGCCATTTGAGTTTTCGAAGTGTGACAGTGCGGCGGGAAAATCCATTGAGCCTCCCAGAGTGTTGTTGTTGTTGGCGTTGGCATTATTGATCATAGCCATAATGTCTGCTTCTGGTATCCGCCCCGAATCCTCTTGTGGGGTACGGGGTTGAATCTGTGGATTTTGGGATATCTGCGTTGCCGCCATTTGCGCTAGTGGCCTGGTTTGTTCCCGATGATACTGAGTCTGCTCCGCGGGATTCCTTGAATGTGGCTGTGGCTGTGGACTTGATGCAGACGCCGCCGGCGAAGCGGTAGATGCGCGACTCCCATGATCTGGTATGGGAGCTGCCTTCAGAAGTAGGGGCTGCCTCCGAAACGGCCTCTGCTCTTCATTTGAATCCTGACCGCCAAAGTCGGCAATGTCGACTATATTACCTTGTCCTTGATTGTCATGGGGTATAGCTCCAGCAAACATGTTGGTGAAATTCTGGCCCCGCTGACCTTCCAGACTTCGGTTGTACACAGTCGCAAGGAAGGTCAGTATCGCGTTAATGGAGCTTTCATGCCGGTCGTGCAATGATTGGAAAGCAGCTGCCTGACCGTAAAGCTGTTCATGCTCCCTCCTAATCTTATTGATAGCACCAGATATGACCTGCTGCTGATGTCGTATCGCCTGTAATTCTTGGTGGACTGCTGAAAGTTGCTCTTGGGGAAGACTTCCGACCCCTTGGCTAATCAACAATGGGGTCCGCCCGGCCCTCCCACCCTCGGCTCGATGCTGTGTACTTGCCCCTGTCGTCTGATTCAACGGTGCAGGACTACCAGCATCAAAGGTTTCGTCCCCTTCATCCTCCAGAACACCATCTCGGTCCTCCATTTTGACCCTCCCTCCCCCCTTTGCCGCTCCTTTTCCCCCGGGGCCAAGGGGATTTTTGGGCTTTTGAATCAACCATAGCAGATCGGGATGACCGCGCTTGAAGTATGGGTTGTAATATTCGCTGGGACTCTTGTTCTTCCGTTCACTTGCTCGCATCGAGTTGTCGGAGAGCCCTACCTTTTTGTGGAAGCCGTACATGTTGAGCTGCCGAACGAATGAGGCGTAATTATTATGCTTGAAGAGTTCGGGTATGAGTGTCCTCGCAAACTCGTCTTCGTCCAGAACGATAAACGAGTCGCCTTTATCTGACCATCGTATCAAGTCCGTGTTTCTTGATTCGTCCAGAAAACTGGATGAAGGTCTAGTTAGCGCAAAGAGCGGAAGGCCAGGGAGATAAGCCTACCTGCTCAACTTCTGCACAAAAGGCGGGATGGGTTTCCTCTTCGCCTGAGCATCTCTCTTCGCGATCAACGCTCTTTGCTCCAGGTCCTCGTCGCTGTTGGCCCATCCATCGGTCTGGGCGGGTGTCGTGCCATCACCCAGTCCCAACCACTGGTCACTGCCTGTAGCGTTTATCGGTCGTCCTCTGGAGACTAGTTGCTGATTCGGAGGCCGTCGTGTGATCTGATTAGACTGGGAGACCGGCGACCCCTGGGGTTGAGTCAAGCCTCCGTAGATGTTAGGGGTATAAGTTGCCGTAGGGTCGGGGTAGGCTGACGTTTCGTTCCCCTGTAGATTATGCCCCCATCTGAAGAACTGATCATTAGATAGCTGAGGTGACTTGGAGGGAAAGTCCATCGCACTTTGCGACTGTTCTTGGATCAGCGGCGAGGCTCCGGGCGCTGGTCGCTTTCGAGTGCCAGCCTGTGGCATAACTGTCCGTTGGTCTGGTATTGAGTGTCTAATTTCAATAGTGAATTTGACAGTCCGGACTCCTGTTTTGGTGTTCCTGGTAATCTCCGTTTCAAATTTCTGCCAGCCGCAACCCTCGGCCTTGTGATAGAGCCTGATAGATTCCAACAGCAAGATCCCCGCAGTCAAGCTCGCACTTTCTAGGCGATTTGGGAGGAGAGCAGCAGTGTATACAGGAGATTAGGCGGCAGGCAGACGATTTAATGTGCCAGACTGGAGCCAGCGCACTGAAAGAGAAAGTGTTCGTCAATGGATGGAGGTATGAGGATGTTCCGGACTGATCTATTGTTCCAGGCACCGAAGTAAGACTGTAGCTGGTATAAAGGGATATTGTCCGTCCTCAAGACAATGATTCGGGAGGCTGCAGGTTGGGTCCGGATCGTAGAAGAATGCTCCTAGGCTACCGATTGTTCGGTGGTTGTTGACTGAGCGCGGTGTTACAGGTACGAGGACATATCGTCAATCGTTGTGACACTTCCGCGAAAGAAACATCGATTGAAAGTCATGTGAAGCTTCATTTACATATAGCGAACAAGCTGTTCATTGATGCAATGCATTGGTAAATTGTATGCGGTTTAGTAGTGTCTCGCTCACGGACACTGTTACTCCCAGGTAAGTTAAAAGACAACTTTTGGAACCTCGCTGGTCCCAGCAGTTCGTCATCTCCCCATCATCATGACCGCTTAGTCAGAGCTACTACTCCGCAGTGGAGTACGAGCAACGACGAGCACCTCAACCCACTACATCTGTAACAGCATGGGAAATAACAGCATTCGGTCGGAAGTACTGTATATCTAGAGCTCCTCGGGCTAGACCTGCTTTTTCATAGGGATGCAACATCTGTGATCTGAATTCGACAGCCGTGGCCGGCATGATTGTTCTTTCTACATCTTTGAAGGGAGCGTTGATTTATAGAATATGTCTAAGCCAGATGTTATTGTTGTTATGGTTCTAACTTTCGATTCTGAATGAGGTTTCTCTTTGATTCGTGTCAGCAGATCGGCGCTTTGGGAGGAATCCAGCCATTTCAGGATCCGTCTACTAGTGAATAGCAGCATATGCCACTATTTCTTCGTGCTCTTTTTCTACTCTCCTTGAATTTCCTTACGCGTACATCCTCCACACCATGTCCCAAGGTTCTAAGGATGCTTTGATGGCTGGTTTAGCAAGGTTAGTGACTATGCTTGTATACGTTGATATTTACTAAGCTTTGAAAGTGTCTATGACTCTACGAAATACTCAGACTTGACCATTCTGTGCCGGGATCGTACTTTCAAAGTTCACCGTGCCGTGGTTTGTCCACGTTCGACTTTCTTTACTACTGCTTGCGATGGCTGCTTCAAGGTGCGTTCTAGACTCTCTTTGCCATAGTATGCTCACATCCAGAGCAGCAAGAAGAGCAGTCATTCACCGAGGAAGATACGGAAAGCCATGCAAGACATACTCATGCTCGATGTGGGACAATGGCTGCTAAGCTAATCAAGAATCACAGGAAGCGGTATCCCGGGAGATCACCCTTCCAGATGACAATCCAATCATCGTGGAAAAGATGATAGATTATCTCTACAAGCTCGATTATTCTGATTCCGCGCTGGATTGTGGCGGACATCCTGGCCTTCTCATCAACGCTCAGGTTTATACCATTGCCGACAAATACAAAATCCCCAGTCTCAAAAATCTTGCCCGGAGGAAGTTCCATGAGACGATTGGCAAGGGATGGGAGGTGGACGGTTTTTGTTTGGCGATCAAGGAGATATACACTTCACCGCCTGAATCGGATAGGGGCCTGAAGAACATTATTTGTGACATTGCGGAGACCAACATGAAGGTGCTCTCACGCCGGCCAGACTTCAAAGCCATACTGTCTGAAATCAATGAGTTCACGGTGGATGTACTGGATGCGCTGGTGAAGAGGTTCATGGGATAGTGATTAATGTTGGATCATTTTTCTCTAGCTTCAATGAAGTATCACGTTTGTTTACCTCTAGATATCTTCACTAATAATCTGACTCTCCATTCATTACTCGTCGTAACCACAAGCGGTTGGCGGTTGAGAGTGGTCGCCCAGTGCCCTGTAGAGTACGTACTTGATGACTCATCCATACAGCGGAAACCTAACTTCCTCCGCTTCTAATTGCTACACAACGATAAGCCATCCGCGCTCAATCGATAACGGCAGCACAGGTTACCTGATCACGTCCAAATCAACAAACCTGAATAGTAATATGCTTCTATTCGAAGAATGATCTACTCTGGACGGCTGTGCCCTGGAAATGGCCACAGAGCAAATGGGGTGTTTCACCTTCCTAAAGTTGCTATTCAGCTTCACTGGTGTTCGTATTTGATGGACTCGTCCATAACGAAGCTTCGACAGGCAGAATAATGGAAGACAAGAAGGATGTCGATGCTCGGTCCCAATCAGAGGCGGCCTGTCTGTGCCACGGCCCGGTGTTCTGTGCCCTATCATTCCGGTCTTCTCAAGCTAAGCCCGGTATGAGTCACGTGTGACTTACAAACGGCGCTACCGGCTACTAGCCCAGGCCGTTCGTCAAAGGACGCGATTCCGAAATCACAACAACGTTTGACATCGCCTCATTCTCATTCACCCCTCGACAAGAAAACCCGAACTCTGTAACACCACGATTTCTCGAACTCGTAATTGCCGTCATCGCGATCGCGTACAACTCCTTGATACTCTGCACACCACATCAAATCTATCAGCCTCGCGAAACGCATAAATGGCAGGCGGTAAAGGCAAATCCACGGGTGGAAAGGCGGGACCGAAAGAGACGACGGGCAAGAGTCAAACTTCGCACAGTGCAAAGGCTGGCTTACAGGTTGGTGAACATGTTCTACTTTCCCTCATCCTCATTTCAGGCTACTTGCAAGCACGTCATGAGGAGGGTGGCATTGGCGCGTCACCGAGTGTACGATAATACCGCTCGAGTTACGTACTTCACCATTGGGAAGATCTTCGGTTATCACTTCATTTGCACAAACATCTGCCTCGGTTATCACACGTACACAACAACCGTATCATGGCGTCTTCTGAGTTCAGGACCTTTACTTGCCGCGGTGTATCTGAGCCACTACCTCAAACACAGTCCCTCAAACGTCTTCAAACCAAGCTACTAACAGTTGTGACTCATAGTTTCCCTGCGGACGTGTCAAACGCTTTCTCCGGAATAACACCCAGAACAAAATGCGCGTCGGTGCCAAAGGTATGATATCTTTCCAGTGAACCCCAAAGCGCACTTAGCGACCTAGATCTAACTTCCAAACAGCCGCAGTCTACGTGACCGCCGTGCTCGAATACCTTACGGCCGAAGTGCTCGAACTAGCCGGCAACGCGGCCAAAGACCTGAAAGTCAAACGCATCACGCCTCGTCACCTGCAATTAGCCATTCGTGGCGACGAGGAACTGGACACGCTGATCCGAGCGACGATTGCATTTGGAGGTGTCCTGCCGCATATCAATCGGGCGCTGCTTCTCAAAGTTGAGCAGAAGAAGAAAGGGAAGGCTGATGCCTGATGCGCCAAGGCATGGGTGATGACAGGGCCATTGGTGAAGGTGGAATTGGAGCGGTGCCAGCTGTTGGCCGATGGATCGTGGGCTTTTCCTACGTTATGAGTATGTGGATCGGGTTGGGTTTCTCAGTGCTCAATAGCTCCCATTTCTGTTCTGGCTCACTTATTCTTTTCTACCTTTTTTCTGACTCTATACCTGAGCTCAGCGAGTGGGCTGAGGAGGGCACGCCAAGCCATACCCTCATCACCCTAAGGTACTGGCGTCGTCGTGCAGGATAACAAGAAGCGAAACTTATAGAAGGAAACGAGCTAACCTGGTCTAAGGTACGCGTGTGTGTATTATTAGCTACCTACCCAGTTCGCTCGGCTCCTTATGGATTCAATAGCGATCATTGGAGCAAGCCCGAATTCCAGCATCAAGAATACGTGATATGCGTTGCAGAGAAAGTAATAAACGAAAAGCATCTTAGAAAGGTAAGGATAACGTCGCCGACAGACAGCATTGACCAGGCTATCCGACTCCAGGAGCAGTATTGAACCAAGAGACGTCAGAGCAATTATTCAATGCATATATGCTAAGGGAACAGTATAACAATGGCGAAGACATGCCCTCTCTCCTGAGTGTGTTGTTACATTGACGATTCACAGCCTTCCGAATTGTCCGGATTATCACGCGGGAAGGGAGATCGAACCGATTGCAGCTTTAGGGCTAAACCAAGGAATATCTCTTGCCCACAGAAGATGGGATTGTCGGCAGAGAGAGCCAGTTGAATGTCTTACTCATGACTAAACTCTGGTTTCGCTCGATAGCATTCCAGATTTCACACTAGAATACTTTCAGCTTCATGCGTGTTCAGCCGGAGATAGGTAAGGTAACCATCTAAACTCTCTGCTCGAGGGAGGACATGCTTGATTAGGTCTAGTGCCGTTCGCGCCCGCTCGCCTTCAGCGTGGACCTACCTGGTCGAGCCAAACGCTCAACTCCAAAACCAATCGTGCTTATCAAGAACCACTTGGCAATTCCAAGACGATGAGGAGCGTCCCCGTAGCTATGGCACCGCATTATTGCGGGGTTGTAGACTACCCTTGTACCGAGACCTATATCTGTTAAGACATCATATCAACCCTCCAAAAGGCTGGATGTCGCTCTCAATTCCAAATCTATTACTTGAGCACAATCATGTCGGGAGAAGCTGCATTCACACGCCCGGATTCTGCTCAGGGGCCTATTAGGGCTGCAAAGTCTCACCCGCTCGATCAAATATCGTTCAGTGAAACCAGAATAGCTCGCGAGGTTATCGTCAATGCTCGAAGCAGTTCAGTCATTGAGTTTCGCTCCATTGCTCTTGAGGAACCCCCAAAAGCCGAACTTCTGGCCTTCTTGGATATTGAACACAATGGTTTCTTAAGCAGCCAAACACGAAGACCAGAACGGGTAGCGAGACTACAGTATGATCTTGTGCGTGCTGACGGAAGCCATGAGTACACAGAGTCTCTGGTCGACCTTGATAGGAAGAGGGAAACATTGCACAGAGTCGTGGACAAGACCCATCAGCCTAGTCTGACAATGTTTGTTCAACTTCGTTCTGAGAGACGGACACCCCAGTGCTGATACCTTCATCAGAGAGGAATTCCGTGTCTTTGAGGGTGCCTGTATTGCGTCGCCAATCTTTAAAGAAGCGATAGCAACCTTCAAACTCCCAGAAGGTTTCAACATTACTTTCGATCCTTGGCCATATGGCGGACCAGACCCTGGTGAAGACTGTCAGCGTTATACTCAGGGACTTTGCTTCGCCCGGGACACTAGGAATGGCAATCCCGACTCAAATCATTATGGCTATCCCCTTCCCATTATACCAGTGATGGACACTCACACGTGTGAGATAGTGAGAGTGGACAAGCTGGCTACCGGTGGGCATGATGACGGCATTCGATATGATACGGTAGTGCCGAATGTCCTGGATCACTGTGTGCCCTCAGAATATGTACCGGAGCTCGTGGAAGGAGGTATGCGGACGGATCTGAAGCCTCTCAACCTCGTACAGCCTGAAGGTCCTTCATTCTCGGTCAGCAATGAGAGTCTGGTCGAATGGCAGAAATGGCGCTTCAGGGTCGGATTCAACCCACGCGAAGGAGCAACGGTCCATGACGTCCGCTACGACGGCCGCAGCGTGCTCTACCGCCTTAGCTTCAGTGAGATGACCGTGCCCTACGGCGATCCACGTCCGCCTTTTCATCGCAAGCAAGCCTTCGACCTCGGAGATACTGGCGCTGGCCGCGCTGCGAATAATCTCGAACTCGGATGTGACTGTTTAGGGGTGATCAAATACCTTGATGCAGTAATGGTCACACGATCCGGTCAACCTACGGTCTCCAAGAACGTGGTTTGTATTCACGAGCAGGACAACGGCATTCTTTTCAAGCATACGAACTTTCGATCTCAGACGAACCGTGCAGTCGTCGCTAGGTCTCGAGAGCTGGTCGTACAGTTTATCATCACGCTCGCAAATTACGAATACGTTTTTGCGTACAAATTTGACCAAGCCGGTGGCATCACCGTTGAGACTCGAGCTACTGGCATTGTCTCCGTTGTCAATATTGATCCTGGCAAAACATCACATTGGGGGAATGTTGTGGCACCAGGCGTGCTTGCCCAAAATCACCAGCACCTGTTCTGCATCCGTATCGATCCAGCTATAGATGGCACCAGAAACACAGTTCTCCAAGAGGAATCGCTACCACTTCCGTTTTCACAGCACACAAATCCATGGGGTAATGGCTATCAAGTTGTTTCGAAACCGATCACCACATCCCAGTGGCTAGATGCGTCACCCTCCACCAACCGCATTGTCAAGATGGTCAATCAACGTCACTCGAACCCAGTCTCCGGCAAACCCGTAGGTTACATGTTCACACCCTCGCCATCGCAACTTATTCTCGCACAACCTGACAGCACCATGGCCAAGCGAGCACAATTCGCCCAGCACCATGTATGGGTGACCAAACACCGCGATGGCGAGTTCTGGGCCGGCGGCGAGTTTACCAATCAATCCCAATCGGAGGTTGACGGCGTCGCTGATGCTGCCGCTCGCCGCGAGAACGTCGAAGACGAGGATGTCGTGGTCTGGACCGTCTTCGGCTTGACGCATAACCCGCGTGTGGAGGATTGGCCTGTGATGCCGATGGAAAAGCACGAGGTCCACCTCCGACCCGCGGATTTCTTCACGCGGAATCCTGCCTTGGACGTGCCTAGCCGACAGAACATGTCTAGCGAGCTGGCGCCAGGTGGTGAGAGCCAAAAGGGGGGTTGCTGCTCGGGGAGTGTTCAAAGTGCGCCCGCGACGCATTGGCAGGGCACGGATGACATCGCACCGAAGGATGTCACCAGCAAATTGTGATCGGGGAGAGATATGGACTTGGCGGTGGTCCTCGGTTGTAACTACCTTTAGGAGCGACACCCGCAGATTCAAGTATTATCGTAAGCCGTCCTCATGAGACCAAATCACCAGAGCCAACAGAATCCACTTAGCACGGGAGTGCGCACCGTTTTCTACTCGCTCGCGCAAGTCTGCGGTAGAAAAGGCGGCATCACGGTCAGACTACTCTTGGTTGTATAGCGTGTACTTCCTCCACTCATTTTGCGACTGTTCGGGAGTAGAATTATGAGGATCGTGCATCTGATCTACGCGGTCTACAGACTAGGCGACTGGATGATCTTCGATGATCCCCACAAACCAAAGGGCATGGTAGGGTCTCGCGATAGGTTCGACGGGAAAGGGAAGCGTCAAGGTTTACCGTCGACGTTGGCCTTGGCCTTGAAGGATCTGATCTTAAACCGCGGTTGTGGCTGCATGTCGAGCGCCTCATGCTCGTCATTCAAAGGCTCTACCTAGGTAACTCTCTGGGTTGCACGACAACGTGTTATTTATCATCGCTTCAATGCATCATGCCATCTGGCCTACCCGCCTACTACATCGTTCGGCAGGTAAGCACATCTCTCATGTTCATCCCAAGATGTTTCCGAGTATCTCCTTTCCCTTGCTTATTTTGGCGTTTGGCCTGTCCTCGTGCGGGCATGTCAACTGTTCATCTCCGAGCAAGGGAAACCCACCTTATCTCCCTTAATCAAATCTTATCGATATCTGATGGAACACACACTCATACCTACCCTACCCTTCTATAGTACATCATGAGGCATCGCGGGGTGTTTATTTGTTCTACCCCGCATCTGTGCTGGCTGTGCTGTCTTACCCTGACTAAGGCAATCCCTGACTTATACTGGAAACACGTATAGAGGTGTGTCGCTCAAGGAAAACTTTCAAGTCATTCAAGCCATCGCAAACAAGAAATGAAGTTGCACTCGCCGTGTCAATGATAGTACCATATGACCGTATCGCAGAATGTTCATATTGCTCTCTTTACCTAATAACATGCAAGGGAGGCGGTTGAGTGTGGAGTTACCTATCCTGAGCTATGTCCGAAGGCCTAAATCGTTTCTTTTCGTTCTGGGCAGCGCTAAAATGCTACATTCCAGTCAAGCGGAAATGAGGGCCGTTCCTTTCGAGTCGGCCGACCAGTCCTGACCCAATTATTCCCTCCTTCGGTCCACGATCCGACCCTAGGGCACTCCGTCTTGGTATGCCCTAGACGCTGGTGACAACTCAAAGTCCATCTGCCAACATCCTGCATACGGAAATGAGAGATTGTCATACTCCTCTTGGCCAGTGGGCAAAAGGGGTTGGGCATCATGACCAGGTGCCGCGCGCTGGTGACGATGTTGGCGTCAGATCTCTTGCGGTCAGATGGCACTACATGGCTTGCTTGCTCCATGTCCAGTGGATATCATTTGGATGCGAGGATTGTGGATATATAAAGAGGGGGTAACCATCTGGATTACCATGGACAGCAGCAACGCAGCATTCCACTCCTTCAAACACACATATTCAGCAGGCCGGTCCTGGCCTTCAACTCTTCGTTTCTGCCACTTACTTTATGAATAAACATTCTACCAGTTCTAGTCCACTATCTTTCAGCACGATGTTCTACCGAACCCTTAAAGCGCTGCTGACTGCCTTGGTACTGCCTACGTTCCTTACTATCGTCGATTCGGCGCCCACATACACACCGCTACAGCCACCGTCTTATCCTTTAGCTGTGCGAAACCCGTACCTTTCTGGTGAGTTTTCGACAGAGTGGGTTATGGAAAGGCTGCTCACCTTCCAACAGCATGGATGCCAGGGAGACTTGTCGATACGCTACCGTCGTCTTCAGCCCAGTTCTGGACCGGTGCCAATCTGACATGGTCCGTCTTCGCCAGAGTAGATGGCAAGACTTATAATTTGTTCGGTGTGCCTGTGCCAGGAAATGGCACGCAGCCGGCCTCTGTCGTTAGCGCCGAGTACACATCAACACACACTCTTTTCACAATCACAGCCGGGAGTGCTTCCTTTAAGCTCGACTTCTTCTCCCCAGTGTCGCCTGCAAACTATGTCCGCCAGTCTTTACCTTTCAGTTACCTGACCGTCTCCGCCTCTGGCACTAATGTCAGCGCCAGCGTTCAGCTGTACTCCGACATCGATGATACTTGGACTGGCCAGTCGGCGAGTACGACGTGGAACTACACCACATCTGGCGCAACGTCCCTCTACCAGTTGTCTGCGAACGGTGCTGCTACCTACTCTGAAAACAAAGACCAGGCTTTGTGGGGTCAGGCGGTATATGCATCTCGGCCATCCAACAGTTCCAAACTATCTACCCAATCTGGACCTGCTAATACCGTTCGGTCTCAGTTCGCAATCAACGGTACATTGACCGGGCAACAGCCACCATGGACCGTTGGAGGCGTAGTTGCCCTCGCTCACGACCTTGGTACGGTCAGCACTGAGACGTCCGTTACATTCGCTGTTGGATATGTTCGCGAAGAAGCCGTCAACTATTTGGGCAACGCTCGGACTTCCTATTACCGCGCGACATACAGTGATACTCCGGCCGCAGTGACGCACTTTCTGGATGACTTTTCTGATGCCCAGACTGAGTCACAGGGCCTTGATACTAGCCTTGCAGGCAAGGCATCCGCATCGGCCGGCACGAACTATTCCGACATTGTGACCTTATCAACCAGACAGGCATACGGCGCGATTGATCTAACGATCCCGAACGACTCTCTTAATACAAATGACACCATGGCTTTCATGAAGGAAATATCTAGCGACGGGAATGTCAATACCGTGGACGTCATCTTTCCAGCCTATCCCATCTTCTTCGTCATGGACCCGGAGTACATCAGACTACTACTCGAGCCAGTAGTGCAATATCTAGCCACCGGCCGATGGAAGCAGGTAAGAGATACGCCTTTTAACAGAAAAACCCCCAAGCTGACTGTGACTATTTAGCCTTATACCATTCACGACATTGGCAGCCGTTACCCTAATGCCACGGGTCATGACGACCAAAACGCCGAGGCGCAACCGGTAGAAGAGTGCGGGAACCTGCTTATCCTCGCCTACGCGTACGCCTTCGCAACCGGTAACAAGGACTGGGCCACGAAATACATTTCGCTCTTCCAAGGTTATGCAGATTTCCTTGTCCGAGATGGTCTCAACATGCCATCCCAGATCTCCACCGACGACGGCGCCGGAGCCCTAGCCAACCAGACCAACCTCGCCATCAAAGCAGCCATTGGCCTCAACGCCTTCGGCCAACTCTCCGGCATGAAGAACTACTCGGACACGGGCATCGGATACGCAACCCAACTCTACGACGACGGGCTCGGCACCGATCCCGACAAGACGCACTTCACCCTCGTCTACGGCAACGCCACCACCTTCACCACGGCCTTCAACCTCTTTCCCGACGTCAACCTCAAGCTCCAGACCTTCAACGCCTCGGCCTTCGACATGCAGAGCCGATACTACCCCTCGCAGCACCGCGAGGCCGGCGTCCCGCTCGACTCGCGCGTGCCCTGGGGCAAGACGGACTGGATGCATTTCGCGGCCGCGTACTGCCAGAAGGACACCAAGAGCATGTTCATCAACGACGTGCACGGGTTCGTCGCGGACCAGTTGAACGACGCGCCGTTCAGTGATCGGTATTTCGTCACTGGCGATCGGACAGGTCAGTCGTTTGATTACCGCGCTCGGCCGGTCGTGGGTGGCCATTTCGCGGTCTTGGCGATGGATGGCGCTTCGACCGTGTCTGGATGATACGACTTGGGAGACGATCTGGCCTTACCAATGTCTCTCATGATTGTGCGCATTTTCGAAGTTCTGACAATTTGATATTGGAGCTTTTGAGAGGCGCGCTCCCTGGTGGAGCAACACTTCCGTTGTACGAGTATAGCTGTTGCTTAGTGTAACCATCGTAATCATGTCCGTTTCTGAAATCGATACGTGATCAGATTGCCGTACACATAATCGAGCTTCCCATCCAGACCGTCGCTGCATAAAGCCCGCTCCCCTTGCACCACACTAAAGCACGGCACAACGCGGTACGGCGTACCTTAACCCCGTACCCATCTGCTGACAAAACATGGACGCAAAACGAAATCTCGTCCCACCCACCAAGAAGTCACATGACCGACCGCCGCACCCACACCCGAGTCGACGCGGGAACCGGGGGCGCACACCCTCCATGCGGGGTGACGGATGCGGAAGGATTGTCGGGTCGCGGATGGACCAGTCGGAGGACAGAGATGGGGATTGGGAAGTAAAGTGAAGGGTCAGATGGGGCATCGGCGGTTAGATGTTGAAGCTACGCTTGAGGTGAGGCGTGGAATACGAAGGGGATTTTCTTCGTCTGTACATTTGCACGGGGGGTTGAGGGGCGTGGAAAACGGGTTTGGGACGGGGTGAGGCGTGGGGCTTTCGGTATTTTGTTTGACTTTGGGTTTTTGGTTCTCTTGATGGGGCCCGGGTGGTGGTAAGTGTGTATGGGGTACAAATAAGCTGAGGGCGGAGGAAGTAAGGAGTGTGGCGAGGCGGTTGGCGAAAGATGGCGAACAGATTGCGGCATGTGGGGGGTTTGAGTGGTCGAAGGGCACAGAATAATGACGAATGCAGGCGCTGCATCGTTGCATCGGCGGGGGGAGGTGAGCGGTGGTGATACAGTACGTACCTATCGTCTTGCTTTTGGGTAGGGGATTGACTGGATGACACGGTGAAGAAATGCGTCGTGGAGTCGGAGATGGGTAAGATAGAATCTCAACTATGCAGAGTGTACTTCGTACCGAGGCCTGGATGGATGGTCGTCGGGCCTGGTAAGCATCGTGGCTGGTGAACCCTCTGAGGATCCGACGAGAGTGAGGATTGGATCGCGATGAATTTCGACCCTGCAGCAAAGTTGGGTGTAGGACGTAACCAGGTAGCTATGTAAAATAAGATATCTTCGATTCGGCTGCGATACTTGGACCCCGTTTCCCAGGTGCTGTTTCTGGATATTCCTATAAAGGTGGCCATTGCGACTCCTGCAATAATTTGATATCCCTAGTATCAATACCTTACCATTACTATTGCAGGGTCCCCTTCGTTTTCCGAAATGAGGTACTATGACTGTAAGTGTAAGGTAGTTGGTAAAGCAACTGTTCGACCCGTCCCGCACCGCCGGGGAACCCTTCAAACCAAACCAAAACTTGACTTGACTGCAGACGAGCACGTTGAGCAGATAAGACAGTCTTGGAGCTGATACATAATAACATCAGTTAAGCTCTGCAAGACCAAGGACTACGGTACATGATAGAGTTGTGTACTCGTACATGAGACCTTGCGCAGTGGATGTAGTATCTTTTCTTGCAGGACTCCGTGATGCCAAAGACCCAATCAGCGATGATCCTCTGCACTCACTGCTCTGTTTGGTCGCTGTTGACATGCACCGCTAGACCGAAAGTGATCTCGTTGCCTCCTCCTGAACGGAGCTTGAAGGTGATGATCAAACTGCAACTTATTATTGTTCCACCGTCATCTCCATAACTCAGACCAAAGCCCTTCATTACCTTACCGACGCAGACTCATTTATAAAATGTTTTGTGGAAAGTTGACTCAATAACTGCACCATCAACGGACTGTTGTATTGTCTGAGTCGAGTTCGCAACAATCACGGTCAAGGAGATAATCTTTGTTACCCTTTGCCTTTTCTTTTGAGGAAACTTCGAATTTAGTCTTTGACGAGTGAACGACGTGCGCACAACCTTCCATTCCTGCACCTGCAACGACCCGACACACAACACCCTACCTTACCTTACCTACCTTACCTACCTTCACCTTTACCTACCTACTCGTACATACGCCATCACATCTACATCTCCACCTACCTAGACACACGTACACAGATATACGAGTTATATACCACACACTTTGCGCTTGACTGCCTGCACAGCTCAAATCCTTAGTGTCGCACTCTCCCTTTTCAGCTGTTTTCAGTGACGATTTCGATGTCCTTCCATGATTCACGACGACGACAAAACAGCTCCGACATTTAAGATTAGCAACGCATCCAGCCTCTGCCACTCTCTCAAACAAAGTCTATAGACGTCTGAGATCGATTTTAATTTCCCCGGTCGAGGACGGGTCTTCGATACCATATTGACGGGTCATTTCAACTGGACAAACGAGATCCCGAGAGCTTGGAAGCTGCTACCTGGAGCTGTCAAACTGGAATCAGACTTGCTCGCAATACACGCCTGCAACTACCCCGAGGGAGCCAGGCTCTAGCGGCTTTCACACCGTGCTCGAATCATAACCGTGCCGGCTGCTCCTTCCTCATGTACAACGTGGGTAATCATCTCAGTCAGGCCGACATGTATTATGAGCCTCCGTCGGCCCGCTCGCCAGGCTCTCATCGCCACCAGCCGCAAACCCTTCATCGACAATCGTCGCGACAGTTCGACGCCTACGGACAGATGCCCTCTGGCTTGTACACGGCCGACGATCATGCGACAGGGTACGAGCCCAACAGGTACGATCGAATCAATGCGACGATGCAGGCCAACAACTACGGCTACGACATGTCCAGTACGCAGACCTGGAATGCTGGTGGGTTCGGTGGAGCAAATACTCTGGGCGCGATGGGGGCCACTGGTCGCATGAAGCCATCTGCTCGTGGAAGAAGTGCCCTCCCATCGGTACGTTCGGACGCTCTTTGCGCTGACCTTCCATTCGATGTGGCTGACATGAAAATCCACGAACGTGACAGACCTGGCTTGATCAGCAACATCCAATGCCTACCATGAATCCATTCTCCAACCTCGGTGTTCCATCTCTTGGCGGATCGCAGCTTCGGACGGAGGCTTTGAGTTCGGATCCTGACGAAGAGCTGATTCCAACCGCTATTGTCATCAAAAACATCCCTTTCGCCGTCAAGAAAGAACAGCTGGTCCAACTGATGACCGATCTCAACCTGCCACTTCCGTATGCGTTCAACTATCACTTTGATAGTGGTGTTTTCCGAGGCTTGGCCTTTGCGAACTTCACAAGCTCGGATGAAACTGCTGCTGTCATCGATCGTCTGAACCACTTTGAGCTACAAGGAAGAAAACTGCGGGTCGAATATAAGAAGATGTTACCGTTGCAGGAAAGGGAGAGGATCGAACGGGAGAAACGAGAAAGGCGTGGACAGCTGGAAGAGCAGCACCGGCCGATGGTGGCATCACAATTGAATAACCAGCCTTCGATGTCCTCGTTGTCATCGCATGTCCCGGCCCCATCGCCATCTCCCGTGTCGCAGCGCAATGTAAAGCCAGGTGAGTGGCACCCACTTGAGTTGCTGGCCGGCGCGGGGCTGACTCACCTCTAAGACGTAGATCTCAATGACCCCCAAACTCTTCAATTTTACTCGCAGATGCTCTTATTCAGAGACGATCTCAACAGGGAAGCTTTGATCTTCCCCTCGACTCTTTCACCCCAACAACGACGGATTGTGCACACGTTGGCGCATCACATGCAACTGGCACATGTTTCTCGCGGCAACGGAGAGCAACGACAAGTGCACGTATTTCGCGCTCCACCCGGCAGCAACACTAGCCCGCCTATACCACAGGTCTCCAACACGGTCTACCCTGGTGATCCGTCAAGGCGCGGTCTTAACCGGGCTGCGACCATCGATTTCAGTGAAGCCAGAGGCTCGGATCCGGGACTTTACGGTACGCTTCGTGGTCAATCGTCGGGCTTTCTGGGCATTCCAGATTCCCCAGGTGGTTTTGGCTCAGCTCAAAACTTACGCGCGGCCAAATCTTTTGCCGATCTTCGATCGTATACGCCCTCTCCAGTTCCGTCTTCGGCGAGCTTTCCTCTAGCCCTGCAGTCAAACGTTGCTAGATATCAGGATTACGGTCCTGGTAGTGCGATGTCCAGTACTCCCACACTGACGCCTGCACTTTCGGGATCGGCACTTCGAGATGAAGGTCTGCTGGTCAATGGCTTTGGAGGGATGTCACTAGGCGGGAGTCTAGGACCTAACAACGGAAGTCCACGACGCCTCCGTGGGATGTTCTCTTGGGATCAGGACACCCCACAATCAGCCACTGGCCCCATTGGAAGCAATCGTTCATTCAGCTCTGCGTACGATGAACAGTCACGTGAACGAGGCCAGGCGTTGCCGATGAGACAGCCAAGAGGACCGCCGTCAGAGAGGGGATCTGGATTTTCGAGGGGACGTCAGAACGGTCATCAAGGCCGTGGAAGTGACGAGTTGAGAGCTACGTCGAGCGTGGAGATTATTGTTGAGTGAAAGCGGCCATCGGCGAGGGATGGCGCCATTGCATCGGACGGAGCTGGTGCCTTTGACGAGCTAATGAAGGATGACGAAACGAAAGTAGAAAAACTACCGGGGCTACCCATCATCATCACATTGGATCAGAAAACATAATGGGTGGAGCGTACCACCGCCGACATGTACTCAGCAATGTTTGGTGTCTTAACATCGTTTCGACATCTTTGCACCTTTTGCGTGTTTCTACTTCAGATAACTATCATCTTTGCGGCTATCTGATGGTCCGTTCGGCATATCTCTTCGAAATTTCTCTTTTTCTTTCATATTCAATGACAACCTCCATCGGACCTGTTCCATCTTTCACGGCCGACAGATTTACGACAAACGAACAAATGCATAACGACAGGTCTACCCAGCACAGTATGAGCATCTCTCGATCGATGGTTTACGATTAATCTCCGTTTCAATACGACACCTTCATATCCAGGAACACGACTCTTACACCATTCTCCGAATCGTTTTCTGCTTTATTTCGTCCTGTTCTTTTTTCATATCTGCATCCTTCTCCCTCTCCATTCTTCCTCTTTTTCACACTTTGTGGCTTTCAACCGAGAACGCCGTGGAGTGGAACGAATGGATGGGTTGTTTGCTATGAAGGCATGTGAATGGGGCTGTTTCATCCGTATATGTACGTCCTCTGCGTCGAAGAGAGGAAAGGAGACCGCATACGCGTCTTAATAATGTACGAGCTACTGTTTGTACTCTGTCAAATTAGCACTGTCAATAGTCCGTAACTTTGGAACCAGCGAGGTCCTGATGTGGCGCCTGAGAGTGAGTGAGCGACGTTGTAGAGATGCCATTTCCCTGCGGCAAGTAACGGGTGGACTGACCGAACCTCTAAGACCTCTGCTATATACTACTACTCTACTGAGAGCCCCTGTGTTGCACAAGCTGAGTAAACAGCGGACTTCGTAGAAAAGTGTCCGGCAAGCCGCGCTAGTGGGCAGAGCTCCAAACAGTCAACTTTCTACACCTCCCGAGTTTCTCAGCCAAACATACTTCCCTAGTCTGTCACAGTCTATTCGAAACCTACTCACATCTTCTCAGTGCAATTAAAAGTTACAAGTAACCCAATACTACATACCTGAACCTCATTTGCAACCCATATATCCCGTCACATAAACCTTGAAGCTCGCATCTACTGTCTACACTCACCATGTCTTCCGCAGCTACCTCCAACCCACCAATGGCAACCGAGTCCAAAAGCAGGAAGAAGAAGCAAGCGAAGGCCGAGGTGCCAGCAAACGCGTCCAATGAGACGTCAAACACGACCAGTGGTGAAGTTGGAGCTGGGGCGACGGCTGCCGAAGGTACCACGAATGGCGTCGAAGGAAGCTACGAGAGTCCATACCTGAAAGAACTGTACAAGTTAGACTCGCCCGACCATATAACTGACCTCGAGGCTGGGAACAGGTTTCACCCAGAGCTTGGGACGGAAGGCTGACAATATATATACGCAGGAATATCCGTAACATCAACAAGAAACTGGTAGGTTAAATCAGTACCTTATCCTTGATTTCTGGGAGGTTGCTGAAATCTTGTTCTTATAGAATGCTACTCAGAAGGTCGACTCTATCATCGCCGAGAATCCTGACAAGACCCTTGATGAGCTTGTCGCCACTCGCAAGATCAACAACGACCAGAAAGCCCAGGCCCTGAAGAAGCCCGCCCTTCAAGCCTCCCTTGCCCAGCTCGAAGAACAGATCGCCCAGTATAAGAAGTTCGATCGAGAGTATCAAACTCGAATAGCGACCGAGAAAGCTGCTCTAGAGACGTCGCACAAGGATGCCCTGGAGAAGCTGAAGGAGGCCAGCTTCGCAGAGGCGAAGCTGGAAGCCAAGAAAGGGGAGAAAGAGAATTTGTTGGTTGTCAGCAAGTTTCTCAGAGCTGCTGCTGCGAAGCGGCAAAGTGGGGATGACACGTCCAGCGAGAACCGCGCCTTCGAAGGAGCTTTGCTGCTCGTCTACGGCGGTGACGCCGGTGCCGTCGTTGCCATGGAGAAACTGATTTGCGGTAGTGAAGAAAAGGTGCCCAGCGTTGATCAGGAGCCTTCAGACTTGACATGTACGTCAAGTTTCCGGTCAATTCACGGTTGTTGCCTCTTAACTATCCCGGGAAAAGCTAATGCTATCTTACCATAGACAATCAGGTAAAGCAGGCGTCTCTAGAACACGCTCCTTACGCTGCAGAGGAAGCTTGGGCGGAAGACGTGGCGCAGTCCGAACCGGTTCCTCCTGGAGCTGATGAGAATCCTCCACCGGTAGAAACTGACCCGACCGTCGCCCATGCTGGTCTAACCGAGATTGACAACCCTCCCGACCCGACGACCAACGGAGATAGTCATCTAGAAACACCCACCGTTCCTGAGGCATCGAACATCGACGCCGGTGCCGCCAACGCCGCAGCAGAGGCCAACTGGGGTCCCGAGCTCTCAGCATCGGCCGAGTCAGGCGCTGAAGGCTGGGTCGAAGTCCCTCGTGATCCTGCCGAGACGGAGACCGGCCTGAACGCCACTCCTGCCGCGATGAACAGCACACAAAGCTGGGCCGAAGACGTTCCTAATGAACCAGCGCCGCCCGCATACGAGACTGACACAGCTCAACAGCCGACGAATAGCGGAGATGGATTCCATGAGGTGCATCACGGTAGAGGCGGCAGGGGTCGTGGCGGGGAGCATCGCGGTGGATGGCGCGGCAGAGGCGGGTTCCGCGGTGACCGAGGTGGAGATGGTGGGTATCGCGGTCGTGGAGGTTTCCGGGGTGATCGTGGAGGGGAGGGCGGGTACCGGGGCCGTGGAAGGGGTGGGTTCAGAGGGCAACGCGGCCGTGGCGAAGGCTCTCAGTGACCAGTTGGGCGGGCTATCATTTCAGGTTGGACGCGAGCCTTGCAGTTCCTTTGCGTGTCGCTCTACCGCCCTTTCGACTTCTGGTCATCTTGCTTGTGTACCTCATTAGCGGAGCATAGCCGGCTTTTTTTGTACGGTAGTGTTCTTCTGGTGGCATATGGCATCTACGTCTTTGTGTTGTTTCAAGACAGCACACGACAGTACTGAGCTAGAATGCATTCAGTTGGTAGGCTAGAATTTTCGGATATTATTTGGTAAAGTCAAGTCCGCTTGACCTGTCGATGGTATCCTTTACGAATTGATCGTAAAAGCTTTGGAAATCTTACGAGTATCGATAAGCTACATTATAGTAGAGAAAGCCTAAGGTAACATCATGTGCGCCCATAATTATACCTCTTCTAAATGTCCACCAAGGAAGTCCCTCCGCCGTTGTTCTTTATGTTACTGGAGCTCCTTGTTTTGAGTGAACTTGACAGCCTCCAAGCTACCTTACCTTAGATTCATGCAGGGGAGGATCCATGGCCAACAGTGAGCCTGAGAACGGTAAGTGGATGCATATGTATGCCTTATGTAAGCATGATCTCGGGGGCGATCGGCATTCTGGAGCACAGCCTAAGCGAGCGGCCCAAGGTGCCATTGGTGCCGATTTCACGGAAACGCAAGCATAACTGCATCTTGGATTACATTACCAGGGCCTCTTGACGAACTGCACCTCGCTCAGCTACTGCAGTAGAGCGCTCACTCAGTTCCTGAGTTTTTCGATCAAACGTCAAGGCCGTCGTGAAGTCTCACAGAGCCGCAATCGTTGCCTCCTCGAGGACTCGCTTATGGGAAAGCGATCTTGCACCTCCGTTTTTTGCAAGTAGAGCCACTCATCCCCTCCGTCGACTAATCACAGCAACGTCTCATTCAACCAGTAACAACCTCTCCTCCCGACAGCACCGTCGCCATTGAGTACCGTCCATTCGCTTGATACACTCATCATTACAACCCTTAGAAGCTGCCGCTATGGCGGCCGCGGCCATGTCGCCACAAAGCGACGTCGACGTGAAGGTTGAGACGAAGCCAACGCTCACGCCACCGGCCAGTGGAGAATCCGATAAGCATGATGGTTCATCGTCAGAGCTTTCTGACCTGGAACTTGAAGATGATGATAATGGAGAGATCGTACCGGATCATTATTATGAAGGCGGCAGGGTCCCGGTGTTCAAGCCCGTAGGTCACGTCCGATCGCAATCACCAGCTGAACGAGATCGTTATCATCTTTGCAAACTCGCGCACAATGCATGATTAAGTGGTAGGAGTGGCTGACGGCAGTGGTGTCTGCGCAGACTATGGATCAGTTCCGGAGCTTCAAGAAGTTCATTCAGAAGATCGACAAATATGGTATGAAGTCTGGCATCGTCAAAGTGATCCCCCCAAAAGAATGGTAAGCTTCCTGTTCTACGAGCGACTTTGGTGCGGGTGCTGATTTGTGGCTTTCCAGGCGGGACGCACTTCCAGCACTTGATGAACAGGTTAAGACCGCGATCAAAGTCAAGAACCCAATCACCCAAGAATTCCATGGCACTCACGGCACTTACACACAAGCCAATATTGAGAAGCAGCGCTCTTATAATCTGCCTCAATGGAAAGCTTTGAGCGAGGAGAGTAATCATCAACCTCCCGCAAAGCGTGGGGAGCGCAGACGCAACCAAGAAAAGGCCACAAGAGGCGCCCACACAAGGGCTCGAAACACACCGGTAATACTTCCAGATGGGAAGAAGAGAGGTCCTGGTCGGCCGAGGGTACGTCCACTGCCTACAACGGTACATAAATCGAGCGGTGATGGCAAAGAGGGCGAGAAGGAGTTCAAGGTTGTGATGCCACCTACTCCGAAATCTCCAGCGGTGAAGTCTCAGAAGCTCAAGATAGAGCATGCTAGCGACGATGACTGCGAATCACCTACAAAACCCAGAGGTCGTCAGCCCAAATCAGTCTCGTCAAGGCGGAAGTATAACCGCAGAGAGGCTGCGGATATCGTTGATGAGGAGGCATTTAAGAACTTCGATTACCGGGTTTATAATCAGGACGAATGGACCCCAGAACGATGCGCTGAGCTTGAGACCGCTTATTGGAAGAGCTTGACCTTCAATAATCCAATGTATGGAGCGGACATGCCCGGATCTTTGTTCGACGATTCGACCACAAGTTGGAACGTAGCTAAACTGGAAAACCTTCTGGATGTTCTTGGACAGAAGGTTCCAGGTGTCAATACAGCCTACCTGTACCTGGGCATGTGGAAAGCTACCTTCGCCTGGCACCTGGAGGACGTCGACCTTTATAGTATCAACTACATACACTTCGGTGCACCAAAACAGTGGTACAGTATTTCTCAAGAGGATGCGAGGCGCTTTGAGGCTGCAATGAGGAGTGTCTGGCCTAACGACGCAAAGAATTGCGACCAGTTCCTGAGGCATAAGACATATCTTATCTCGCCTTCCTTACTTCAATCGCAATATAACATCCGCGTCAACCGCCTTGTACATCACGAAGGCGAGTTTGTCATTACATTTCCTTATGGATATCACTCTGGTTACAACCTGGGCTACAATTGCGCCGAGTCCGTCAACTTCGCAACCGAGGCTTGGCTCGACTATGGGCGGGTGGCTAGAAAATGCAACTGTGAAGCTGATAGCGTTTGGGTCGACGTTGGGGATATCGAAAGGAAACTGCGTGGCGAGAGAACACCTGAGTATTTCGAGGAGACCGAAGAGGAAGAAGATGAGGATGAGGAAGAGGACGATGATGAAGGTCCAACTGACCTACCAACACCACCAGGAAGCGACAAAGGCAAACCAAAGCCACGCGGCCGTAAACGAAAGAGGGACGATAAGGACGCAAAGCCCAAGATCAAAAGAGTCAGGATCCGGATTAAAGCGCCCGCGAGAGAGCCTTGCGTGCTTTGTCCTAACGACAACCCTCATGAAGAACTTCTTCCAACGGACAACGGACAGCAAGCGCATCGCCGATGTGCTTTGTACACCCCTGAGACGTATATCAGTGTCGAAGGTGGAAAGGAGAAGGTGTGTGACGTTAGTAACATTGACAAAGCTCGCTTGGAGTTGAAATGCAACTATTGTCGCTCAAAGCGCGGGGCCGTCTTCCAGTGCTCACAGAAGAAATGTACAAGAGCCTACCACGCCACTTGCGCTGCAGCCGCTGGGGTGCAGGTTGACGTGGGTAAAGTACCCGTCTTCGCAGAAGATGGCACAGAGTACACGGATGATGGAATTGACTTCAGATGTCGCTTCCATAGGACGAAGAGGGGAAAGCATATCGATGGGACCGCTCTGGAAGAAAATATTATGATCAAGAAGCATGCTTTGAAGTTGTCCGTCTGTGATGTTGTTCAGATGCAGTACTATCAAGGCGAAATTTTCGCAGGGACCATAGTTGAGAACCGCAAGAGCGAGCAGACGATGGTAGTTGACATCCTGCCGAGAGGGTTAGTGAATCCTTCACAGTATTCTTTTTTAAAGGCTAACAGCTCGACTAGTGATCGAGTCGAGGTGGAGTACAAATGGCTACTTGTTTTTGACCCAGCAAACTCGCAGCTTCCTGTTCCGTCGCCGAATGCTAAACCGTTGCCTCCTGATCTGGCCAGGAAGTCCAAGACTACGACTCAGGACCCACAGAATGACACTCCCAAAGCCGATGAACCTTTCTGCGACCCGAAAGGTCCCAACATCTGGTCCGAGTTTCACACCGTAAAGCTCTTGCGCAATCCTACTCAGGTCAAGGTCGATCTCTGGAAGCCGAAGCAGCTATGGTATTATCTTGGCAGAACGTCCACCGAGGCCAAAGCGCAATATACCGAAGATCCGAGGAAACCTCGTAATAATCTTGATGCCAACTTCCTTGAGAGTGTCAGACCTCTTGTTCCGATTATACCTCCAGTGCAGCGCCAGTCATATCCCGCATCATTCCCGACCAGGGTCAATGTGCACGCGCTTAATGGGGCCATGGTGCAAGCACGCCAGCGAGGGGGACAGCAGCCGCAAATGTTACAACAGTCGGCACACTCACAGCAGAAAGGAGCGAAGCCTTATAAGTATAAGCCAAGATCACCTGAGAGTTACTCCATCAATCCGCAGGCTCTAACCTCCCAGCTTTCCTTCCAGCAGGAAGTGGGCCTGAGGCCACCAACCGGCCAAAACCCTTACGAAAGCTTCCGAGCACCGCCAGCATCGATGGCATCAATGTCCTCCGTGGCGCCCAGGGCACCTATGGCACCTATGGGGCCGATGATGAGTGGAAACCACAAGCGCTCGCCAAGTTACATGAAGGACTTTGAGGACTATCAGCGTGTGAGCCTCAACCGTTACTTACCTCAGCCTAGCCAGACACAGTGGAGCGACTGACAGACTCAGTGGAGACAGGAATCAGACGATCGACGCCGACGAGAGCAGCAGCAGCAACATAATCCAAGTGAACCGCACCAGCCTCATCAGCCTCAACAACCTCCCAGAGCACCCGTTGCGAATATGATGGGCGGCAGCACAGCGAATCACAACCCCTTCAGTAACTCGTCCTCGATCAGATCTCCATACCACGCACGACCCTCCTCGTCTTCTTCGGCCTCGACCACCACGAATGCAGCACTAATGAACAACCGAAGCGGGAGCGGCACCCACCTCCTGCACCCGACCGCCAAGTACCCCTACTTGCATTACGCCGACAAGAAAAAGGCGCGCGTCTACCAATCCCCTTACGCGCCCGAAGGCGGCTTCACAGCGCTCTGGCTCCCGAACCCGCACCAGCACCGACAACAAACCACTCCACGCTCCTCGCTCTCGCAGGAATTCCTTCTACAGCGAACTCCGAGTCAGCAAGAGCACGTCCACCAGCACGTCCGGCAATTGAGTGCGGGGAAAGTGTTTGCGGCTCAATCTAGTCATAATCATATGCAGACGCAGATGCAGACAAGTCCGCCACAACCGCAGTATCAGACCAACAGCGAATTCGAACAGCAGGTGAGGAAGGAAGCGGAACATGGGTTGGGTTTGAGCTTGGGGACGGGGAGGAGTGGGTACGAGAGGTTCTTCGAAGAGCTGAAGTTTGCTGGTATGAGTGGAAATGTGAATGGGACCTGGAATGCGCAGTCCTACACGTCTCCTGCGGGCGCCGGTGGGACGGCAGCGGCGGCCGTTGGTGCCAGTGGTGCTGGTGCCGCCGGGATGGGAACTTAGAGCCGCGGTCGCATCCGCTCCGCTTTCTTTCTGTTCACTTCTATGGATGGGATGTGGGGTGGAGGTCGTCTTGCAACCTATAATCTAGGCTTCGGACAGGAAGACTTGGGATGGCTAACGGCTGGGCGAGGGCGGGGTACTGTGGATCCTGTTCGGTTGGGTTGTCCGTTTTCCTACTTCTTTTGGATGGAGTAGGGGGGACTCATCACAACTTCTTCTCCATTTGCCGGCTTGTATTGCACCCTTGATGTTCACGTCGCAGGGCGTTGGTTGAGAGTTGTACTGTACGATAACAATGAATATTGCTCACTGACCTGCTATGCTATGTTTGGCGCTACAGTTTTGACTCATGTCCTGTTGTGAGGGTCACAGTACCAGAACATGCCAATTAGATTACTTTTCTGGAGGACGATGGATGACAAAAGATCTACACCAACAATTCGAGGAATCTCGTTGGGGTCCAGTGCGCCGCGACCACTAACCCAGAGAGGCAGCAAGCTACGTACCTAGGTAACGTTAAGTTAGAAGCTCTGGATCGGGTTAGCTTCAACGGCCGTATCGATTGCCAGAACTTGAAATCGACCGTTGGGAGACGCGCAATCGCGCGAATGCGAATACGCCGGTTTCATGGCCGCAACAACTCACTCTGATTGCCACCTCAAACCATTGCCTGGGATTCAACCATCCTGTACGCGTATAGGCGTTACGTGAACACATACTCATATCGTATCCCGCTCAGTCGAACCCAGGATAGGCCGATGTCGCTACTCCTGCTAAGCCCCAATTCAGTTCGGGTAATTCTACTCTGTCACTGTGTTCTTATGACATGCGCCTCACAAGACGTATCACTGCCTCGAGCCGCTGTTAGGATACACCGTGGTTACAGATCAGTTGTGGAAACCATCGCCTAGGGTTCCTTGGCGGACGTGGTGGCGATATACCAACACATATACCGATTCACCTACTCATTCACCATGGTGACTCGGAAACCTGTACCCTCAAGAGGCGTATTACCACACGGGTGGCACATACCAAGTGATCGGCCATATGCGACATCATCGACCTCAAACCAAGAGACAACCCCTCACCCAAGGCGCTCAAAAAGTCCGAGCACTTCCCCGAAATTCTATGAAACGAACGACGTATGGGCAGATGAGACTGTGGAGAGGTCAAAGCTGTTCGGCAATTCAGACTCTCTACATGGTGTGGAGAACGGTAGACAAAGCGCAGACGACGCTAGGATGCAGCAAGAAAACCTACCTTCCTCGCTGCGAATAGGATCTCCAGAAGCGAACCAGAAAGCGGGAGAAGAGAATCAGCGGTTCAAAAGCTCGAGATTACAAGCCCGGTCGTCGCAGGCAGCTGAAGGAGATAAAGGGCAGCAATATGCTGAAGAATCGAGGCATGGAACCAACCCATTCTATGGAATACCTCGTGCCACAAATGTATGGCAGTCTATCGGCAGTGACGATGAGTCGCTTGTCAGCATCTGGTCCGAGATGGAGGCATCACCAGTAGCATCATCCAAAGCACTGCCTCCTCCTCCGCTGGCTGAGAATGAAACAGGTGTGTTGGTCAGCATCCGCGCATTTGCGAACGTAGACATGGTCGCGGTAAGCTAATAACATCTCTTGAAAGACGACAGCCCGATTAATATGACAGCCAACCTTTCCCTCACTGACCGACCAGTCTCGGAATTTTCCACTTCTTTCCGACCTTCGAATGCGAATTCGAATGAACAATATCAGGCCTTCGAGCGTCGCCCATTGCAATCGACGAGCGAGGTCTCGTCACCGGTCAGTCCTCACGGAGACAGACCGTATAATGTCTTCGCGCCCTCCTCGCCGACAAGTCCACCTCCAGCGATTTCATCCCCTTGGCCTCCATCGAGACCAGTGCAAGGCTCGGTCACTTCAGCGCAATCCAGTTTTACTCATCGTACCACTGGGTCTATCGAATGGGATCCCGGATTGGACATATCTGCACTTGACGCAGATACGTCTCGAAATCATGGACTGCCCAGCGTTGGCGAAAGTCTCGAATCACAGAGTATTCCACGCACCTGGGAAGAACAGCAAGCTTGGGAAAGGAAGGAAAGACAAATGAGAGTCGAACAAGTCTTGGCTGCTTCAAAGCGAGCCGAAAGGGCGGAAATGGAGAGGAAGGCCGAAGAAGAATGGCACACGGGGGAGGCCAAACTATTGGGGACTGAGAGTACGGCACAGGTAGGTACGGCGCAAACGGGCGGATACGATCAAGTGCAGGATCACAAAGGAAGCAACAGCTTTCATGACTCACGTGAAACCTATCGAAATCCCGACATTATACCTTTGCAACGAGAAGTTCCAGTCTCAGGACCATCTGCCCGGCTAGACGAAAAGAGTCAAGACCCGCCTGCTAAGGGAGCTCCGGCCCCTCAACCAGATCTAGCGGCGTACAATTCTGGTGTGGAGACCCAACAAAGCAAAGCAAAGCGGCAACGCAGTGAGACGTATCAGATCAAGCAGGTGTGTTGGTACGACGTCTCCTCAGCCACCAATCCGCGAAGATCTCCCATATTAATCCAAAATGCAAATGGACCATGCCCTTTGCTGGCGCTCGTCAATGCTCTCGTTCTCTCAACCCCAGCGGACACTACTACTGCTCTGGTAGATACGCTGAGAGTGCGTGAACAAGTGAGCTTGGGATTGTTACTGGATGCGGTTTTTGATGAGCTTATGTCGGGCCGACGAGGAGGAGCGGCACAAGAACTCCCGGATGTAGGCGACCTCTACAGCTTTCTGATTACGTTACACACTGGTATGAACGTAAACCCGCGTTTCGTTGCGCTACCAGCAGTACCAAACATCCTGGACGCTCTAGCGTCTAGTCCTCTAGTGATTGTTAGCGATGACCGCAAGCCTGGGACATTCGAAGAAACGCGGGAAATGCGTCTCTATAGCACATTCAATGTCCCACTCATTCACGGATGGCTCGCACCTCAAACCCACATAGCTTATAAAGCGCTTGAGCGATCGGCCAGAACTTATGAGGACGCACAGAACCTTCTGTTTCGGGAGGAAGAGCTCGAAGAGAAGCTGAAGAGGGAAGGGTTAGGTCCTGACGAGCAGATATTGCTGGAGGATATTGCTAGCATCAAGTACTTTCTGTCATCTGCTGCTACGCAGCTTACCCCATTCGGCTTGGATATCATAACAGAAGCTATGCCTCCAGGGTCGATTGCTATCCTGTTCCGCAACGATCACTTCAGCACCCTCTACAAACATCCCCGATCAAATCAGCTCCTCACACTAGTGACGGACATGGGCTATGTAGGACACGACGAAGTCGTGTGGGAGAGTCTCGTGGACGTCAGTGGCGAAGGATCCGAGTTTTTCGCCGGAGACTTCCGACCTGTTGGCAACGTCATGAGTGACGCGCAGGGTCGAAATTCAAGCACAACCGCAGACGAGGAGGGCTGGACGACCGTACATAGAGGCGGCAATACAACTCGCAACTCCAAAACTAGCACCGCAGCCGCTCCTCGGCCATCTGCAAGCAACCTGGAAGCGCGATTGGACCAAACCACCCTCCTCCCATCCTCCCCCGCCACCGAACAAGAAGACCACGACCTCGCACTCGCCCTTCAGCTGCAAGAAGAGGAAGAAGACCGTCACCGCCGCGAGACGGCTGCCCGGCGCCGCGAAGACGAACTCACGCAAGCCTTCCTGAACTCCGAGGCGCCGTCCAACCAACGCGGCCGGGGCCGCGCCCGCGCTCAGGGTCAGGAGATCCGCCCGCTCGTTCCACCCAGAGGCACACCTCGACCGACCAACAGCCGTGGCGCAAACGAAGACGGCCCGCCTCCAAGCTACGAGCAAGCCGCCCGCGGTCCCGCATATCATCCTCCGCCCAACCACCCGGCGCACCCGCACGCGTTACCGGGTGGTGCACGACCTAGCCCGGCGCAGGGGCAGGGGAGGCAGATGAGTGCGTATAGTCAGACCGCGGCGTTGCATGGTGGCGGCGAGGTGGCTGCCCAGCATAGGCCGGGTCAGCGGAGGAGCACGGGGGCGAGGGGATCTAGGGTCGATGTCAGCGTCGGTGGGCCGGGCGCTGTGGGGTCAGGGATCGCGAGGAGAAGGAGTGCGGGCGTAGTGGGGACGGCGTTGGAACTGGAGGCGGGCAGGAAGGATAAGGATTGTGTTGTTATGTAGGGAAGGGTGTTCTTCCTTCGGAGCGGGAATCTGTTATCGAGTATGGGATGGGATGGGATGGGAGGTTCTGGGTGGGCCTCTGGCGTATCTCGTTACGAATCGTGGGTGGCCAGCGATGGATGGCGTGGACATGGATCTGTCATTCTCATATCGTGCCGGTTGGGGCCAGATAGCGTGTCTTGATCTGAATGAAAGTGAATTGCCAACTCCTCCATCACTTCTTGGGACGCTGTAACTCCACATAAGGTCTCCCCGTTGAGCTCAGTGGTACACACATCTAACTCTGATCTATAATCGATTTGCAAGAGCTGTCGATAGGTAGTAGGGGCTCAGCTTTGTGGGTAGAATCTTCTTCAGACTCGCCTTTCCGACGGTTCGTTGTGATCTCGACGTCGTCGTCGTCGGCGGCCGGGTGCTGACTAAGATAAGGGGCGCTAAATCCAAAGACATCTCATCTCTTCTCCCGACGATAACTAAGGGTAGTCAGTTGATATTGCAGAATACTTTTGCATACTCCGGCCAATGGCCTGAGAAATCCTATCGTAAGGATCATGAGCGGTGGTCGTTCTGCTACGCGATCGCAGCGATGATATCTATTATTCCGAATTATTTTCCTTCGGAGCATGCTTCTGAGATATAATAACATCGAGTTGTTTATGCGTCGCTCACTCATTGTTTGCTGTTTGGCTATTGGATTATTGTGATGCTGAAGCTGGTGTGTTCTGCTGTTGCTTTTCTGGCAGAGTCTCTGTGTGTGGTCATTATTGTTGTTGTTCCCTCGTTACTGGGAGGAGTGACGCCGACGTGACGTGGTTCGCTGAAGGCATGGAAGTGACTCTTGCGTGATGTGAATTTCTTACTTTGTGACAACAGCGATGTTCGTGGCAGGGGACCTGATGTGTGGGATGCTTCTTGGAGCGCGGGTTGGTGTGATGCTCCTGTGTGGTGAGTGAGTGAATTGGCTGGATGATGGATGCGCTGGCGTGACTCGACGTTGAGTAGTGGACGTTAGGTATTAGTTATTGGGTGAGTGGATAGGCTATGTGCAAGGGAACATCGCGCGGTGTTCGTGGATGGAGTGGCGTTGTTGAGTGGCTTGTGCGGGAGTCAGACAAAAGGAGGATGAGACAAAAAGAAAAGCAAAAATATACTCGAGCAGACCAAGGATCGAACTCGAGATATTTAAGGGAGGCTTTTAGGGCGTTGACGTTGTCCCAGTGGGAGAGATATTCATCGAACATCGAATTCCACTGAGCCAGGCTACCAGGCCACCTATACAAATACCTCTGCTCACTGATATATATAGACTTTCAAGCACGAATTTCTTGTTGAGAAAAATTCAAAAACATACTCGAGGTCGGACCAAGGTTCGAACTCGAGCATATTTAAGGGAGGCATTTAGGGCATTGACGTTGTCCCAGTGGAGAGACCTTCATCGAAAGTCCACTGAGCCAGGCTACCAGGCCACCTATACAAGAACACCTTTTCGATAATATATAACCTTCAGCAAGATTGAGTTTTACGCCAATAAAATGCAAAAATGCATTCGAGCCGACCGGGAGTCGAACTCTAGCGCATTTAAGGGAGGCATTTAGGGCATTGACGTTGGCTCCAAGTGGAGGAATCTAAGCTGAAGTCCACTGAGCCAGGCTACCAGGCCACCTATACAAGTACCTCTGCTCACTGATATATAACCTTGACAGGAGTGACTTAGTGGCTTGCTTCATGAGATCCCAGCCCTATCCACACAACACAACCATTTATACTGAGCAAGATTTAGATGGTATTGTCCTAAGGGCCCTTGAATCACTGTGAAGCGTATCTTCTGACAAATCTCTACAAGCTCCTCGTTGTTCTGCTCGTATCGTTGTCTACTGCTAGGGGAAGCTGCCAGCTCCTAATTATTCGCGTGTTGGTCCACCATACCAAACTTCATTTCCACCTCTCGATCGCATCAATTCAAGCTCTTTCTACCACAGCAATAAAAGATCTACAAGCTCCTTGTTCTTCTGCTTGTATGTCGTCTATTGCTAGGGGGCCCGCCAACTCGTACTAACTCGTGTCTTAGTCCACCATCACAAACCTCACCTCAATATCACGATTGTAACAACTCAAGCTCCCTCTACCAGAGCAATGGCGTCTTCAACTCTTACCAAGGAGGACCTCATGAAGCTTTCGGGCCGAGCCAGACAGACGATGGGCATCTGGTTCGACCACGAAATGGAGGAGATGCACCCTCGTGTCTCAGAACTCTCCACCTTCGTGGTCCCCTCCCTGAAATCCCTGAGTTTACCAGTTCTCGAGAGCTACCTCCAAGAGCACAACATCGACGCCGTCGTTCTCCAAGCTCTCGACAAAGAGCTCAAGCGCATACAACGCAAGGTCGGAAGTTTGACCATCAGTAAGCATGCGACGGCGCCCACCGTCGCACCCACCACTGGGTGGAAAGAAGCCTTCCAGCGAACGGAAATCTCTCTGTACTGGCAAGAATACGAACTCTTCAAGTTGGCGAGAGCTCCGCACAGCGATCACGTGGATACGATTCAGTTCTTTATGAAGTACTTCCCGAAGCGTACGATGCTGAACGAGGACGGGAGTACGATCATGACGGCGGAAAAACGTGCTGAATCTCTCCGCAAGAAGCATACGCGTAGGAAGAGGGCCCTCAAGAGAGCACGGAAGCTGATGCCTGGTGTGCTTTCCACATCTCTCATCCTTCTTCGCGTTAGCAGTCATCAAGCCTTACTGACTACGGTACTGCTACCACGTAAAGGCCAAGCGAAGCATGCGCGTGATGAAGAGCTCTACTCCCTGAGAAAAGACCGCAAGGCCATGCATGAACGGATTAAGCTAGGGAGACGAGACGGTACCCTGACCAAGGAGGCCGCCAAGGATTTGGCGAGCATATACACCAAAAACTCCCAGCTAGAGATGCTTGAGGCGCAGCGAAAGATGAGGGAGCAGGGGCTCGAGCCCGAGACCGGCGATGAACCGTACGACGAGGAGCTTGACGAAGACGTTATGGATGAAGAGACCTCCGGAGACGCGGAGGGCTTGGAGGAGGACGAGGAATCGAGCAGTGGAGATGAACGGCAGGCACCGGAGCCGGTTCTCATGGAGTAGTTTTCTCTAGTGTATCATTCTCGACTTTGGCGAACGTGGCAGCTACGATGAGCGGAAAAACGACCGTCGCTTCGGCGTAAATCTGTATGTAAATGCGTCAGTTTGACTACATAAGCATGCTAAGAAACCTCACCATAAACCAGACATACCTTGACACTATCGCCATCAGCCTTGATCTTCCCCCAACTGACCGCCTCATCCGGCCTGGCCCCAGCATCACTCCCATCAAACTCCTGCGCCGTATTGACATACACCGCGCTCTCCGCCCCATTCCGCATCAGACACGCATTCGCAATATGATGCTTCACCACGCCGCCCCCCAGCACAATCATGCCCGCCCTCTCCGCCCGCACGGCCATGGTATTGATCTTCCTGATATCCTCCACGATATCAATCCGCAACTGCCTTGGCGATGCCCTGAACGTGTGAAAGTACAGCATATCGCCCAAACTCCCATCCGTCAGGGCGGGGCAAAAGACCGGGATATCGTTCTTGTACGCCCAGTAGCAGACCGACGCCTCGTCGTCGATCTCCCTCCCCAGCCGCGCAATCACCTTGCTCGGCGTCCAGCGCACCGGCGCTTCCGTGGCCGCGCTCTCCTCCTGCTCGCGCAGCATCGCGTCCAGGATCGGAACGACCCAGTCTTCGAACAGGCAGTAGTTGCTGTTCGGCACGACGAGGTTGCCGATGCGGTTCATGCCCTGGGCGCGCAGGGTGGCGCCGTCGGCGGAGAAGGAGGAGAGGTAGGTGGGCGCGAGGCATTTGATGAGGTCTTCTTCGACGCCGCCGGCGGTCGTGACGATGGCGGAGATGTGGGAGTGCTGGGCGAGGTAGCGGAGGGTTTCGCGCAGGCCGGAGGAGATCAGGTTGGAGGTGTAGCCGAGGAAGATGGTGGTGCGGGCGCCGGTGGTGGGGGAGCGGTATGTGCGCTAGGGATTGGGGAGGTCAGCGAGTCAGTGAGAGACTGCGATCTGTTGCGATGTCGAGGCGAAGGGGAAGAGGTGGGAGGCGCTGGGGCAGGGGCAGGGGCAGGGGGCGGTACCATGTCATTGATGATTCGGACGGCGTCGGCCACGGCGCTCGCTTGGAAGCCCGTGTTCGCCAGGCCCTGGACTAGTTCGTCGACGGTGATGTTGCGCCCGGCGTAGTGGTCGAAGTCGAGACCTTGGACCTTCTGTGCGTCTGTTGGGGCGGGATCGGAGGGACGGAGGACGGCGGATGTTGCGGCTGCGGGGGCTGCGTTGAGGGAGTGGCCATTGGTGCTTGGGTTTGCAGTGGTGACATCTGGAGTTTTTGACATCGGTCAGAAGAGGTAGCACTACGTGGTTCGATCAGTCAGGTAAGGTAGGGTTTGGACAAGCTTATGTGCAGAGTATACTGACTAAAGGTCCCTCCTATGTGGTTAAGATCAAGGCTTTAAGAGCAAGTACTAAGGTACGGTTATCCTAATAAAGGCATGGTATGAAGACAACAAGATTCATGCCAATGCCATCATTCTTAGCTTTTCAATGCCAGTGTGGACCCCCACAACGGAGAATATCTGACACGCCATGCACGTGACCGGTCGGCTGAATTAGGCTTATGGTACTAAGGTACGAGTCATACCTCGTCAAAGCATGCAACTTGCGGATAACGTGAAGGTAGATGTGTGTCTAACTCTTGTAGATTGTCTCAGCTGTGTAGAAGCAAATCAAGTCAGCGCCAGATTAGTCTACAGAGACCTTAAATACATCGATGACATAGACTAAGATGAGAAAAGTGACGACGTTGGATCTCCCACATGGGTCGCTCGTGCGGGATGAACGACGCCAAGATCTTCAAAATTGTCGAAGCACCACCAATCACAGCCGACTTCCTTCCTTCCTTCTTTCGGGCCTTGCAGTCTCGGCTAAGTCAGAGCGCGACATTGGCGTCTTTTAGCGTCAGTGGGTCCCGCATTAGCCTCCTTTCATCGATCGTGGGTTCAAGGTTGCGGGTTTTTAAAGATCCAATACGGTAAAGTTTACCTCCCTGCCGCCGCCCCAAATCCAGAGTCTGCACCCACACCCACACCCACACCCACCTTTTTCTGTATACTTTCAACGCTACCGCACAACCTGCAAGGTCTGCCTAAGGGAACTGAAAGGTGCAAGCTAACGCCCTCCCTACCGCATACCTTACTTGCTGCTGCATCTAATCAACATCTACTTTGCATCTTTTCACGCTTCTTCGCTTTCTCTTTCATTCCTACCATCTTCCATTAAGAAGTACCACATCGGATCGTCATCAGAAGACCAACGACGAAGACGCGATCGCTACGCACGGGGCACCTCTACAATCTAATTACATGTAGTCCATCGCGCTTGGAATCAGTCTGGTTGCGTGGTTTAAACTGTCCGTTGCTTTGTCCCTTCCACTTCGCCTTTCGCTGCTGAGAGTTGAAGCCGGAGCGACAACCACGCCAATCTCGACCGGTAACCTCTGTCATACATCCCTCTATCACCGATCATTCCTCCATCGCGTTTATTTGATCTCAGCGACTCGGGTCCGGACTCATTTTGAGTATCCCGTTGGACCACTCTGTACACGACATTTCCTTCCGCTTCGCCTGGGAAGCGGTTTTCTAGGCGCCACTAGGACCGAAGAACGTCCATCAACCTCGCTTAGCTCGAAGATTCCGAGTATCACAGGAACGTTGAAGTGGTAACAGCAAATTCAACGTTGTAATCGAAAGGTATTTTTACATTGTCGACCGAAGCGCAGCCTTCTTGACAACGGCAACTGTCATACTCACTTTTCGTCGAGGCCTCATTGACGCACTCATTAGATGAGACATATACTATCGCTGGACTAATCAAGAGTCACGCCAAGGGGGTGGAAACTTCATTAGCGCCAATCAAGGCAACGTTAAATCAGCCTGATTTGGATTATCTGGTTTTTTATTCGGAGAGCCATTTGGAGATAATGGTTCATGTCTTCACGTTTTCCTCCACCTAACCCGGGTGATCAACGCTACGCACCACGAGACCGGTCACCGCCAAGATTTGCGGAGAGACGAGCTTCAACTCAGCATGGAGGGTTGCTAGGATCACGCGCTCCGGATCCGGGATCTCGAAACTTGGAAGATAACGGACCGCCTAATCTAAACAGAGATCTACCTCGTGAACCGCCCAGGGGACCGAAAGGGTTCGTGGACGGTCCAAGAGGAGGGGGCCACATCCCGGGTGGGCCGAGGGGTCGAGGTTTTGCAGGTCGCGGGGACTTTCGAGATCGAGATCGTGAGCGCGAACGAGATTTTCGAGAAAGCAGGGATCTGCGGGACGATGCACCATTCCGCAGAGAGAACGATCGGGAGTGGCCGCGACGGGATCGGGACTTTGAGGCTCGAGAGTCACGTCCGTCACCTCCGGCCCGAGCGCGGTCGAGGACACCGCCCGGAAGAGGCTTTCGGGACCTGAGAGATGGTCAACCGAGAGATCTGGATTTGAGCCGTATCCGGAGAGATTCCCGAGACGCGCCTTTGTCCGCCACTTCCACCGCGTCGGATCCGCCAATCAGCACGGGAGGAGGTTTCACTCGCGGTGGATTCAAAGGACGTGGCAGAGGTGATTGGGATTTCAGGGGCCGAGGACGCGGCACTTTCCTGGATGATCGAGAAGGCTATCGGGCGAGAAGTGGCTCTCAGGATCGACGGTGGGTTCAAGATTCGAGTTATGACCGCGAGCGAGATCGTGTCCCAGATCGGCGGGATGACCGGCGAGCTGATCTTCGAGATGAGGAAAGAAAGCTGCCTGATCGGGTGGAAAGAGAGCGCGACGCCGAACGCTGGAGAAGGGAGCAAGGAGTGAATCGTGTGGAGTCTCGCAATCCAAGTGGGTCGTCGACCGCACCCTCAACGCCACTGGCTCCATCAGCAGGGAATTTACATCTGTCCGGCACCGACAGGTCAGCCCTGAAGGATGGCTTTCTGGGACCCGTCTCCGATAGACGGGCTTCGAGTGCGGTCGTGTCCTCCACCGCTAACCGGGACATTCGCCGCGACGTAGAGAGACTTGACTACTTCACAACCCGTGCCGAAGCGTCACGAGAACGATATGGACCGCGTGCATCCTCTCCTCCACCTCAGGCGCCTCAGGTGCCGGCCTTTGGATCTGTGACTAATCGATCAATGCCAGGGGCTGGGTTTGGCACCAATGTGTGGAGAGCACCGAAGGACGAGCGGTCTGCACAAGTCTCGACGGTGTCGAAGGCTGTGCCGACCGGGCCAAAAGCTCAGGTGACACTCCAGGCGCCGACTGGACCTCGAGCGGATCACTCTGTGGACAGAAGGCAAGCCTTTGAATCTAAGGACCAGGTGAATCAAGGGACGAATAACCCAAGGTTCAATGACATTCACCATCCGTCTCGTACGGGGTCCACCCCAGCCATGATCTCGGCCACGGCGCAAGTTGTAGATATTAACAGTAATCCTCCTTGGGGACCTCGCAGTCTGGACAACCATGCGCCACCAACGGCGCCGTTACGTGTCACACCATCAGCTGCACAAGCAATGCCGCGGCCGGCTCTGTCCTCGTCACCTCAGCCTTCAATTAGGTCCAGCTATACAACGCCTGTCCGGGCTGTCACACCCGGTGGTCCACCCGGTTCCGCTTCCGCAGTGACTCCAAATGGGTCGACGACGTCGCCTCGACCGCTCAATACACATATCCCTACAGGGCCGCGGGCTGGGAGGATAATTCCACCTTCACGACCCCAGCCTCAGGGTAGGCCGACCGCGCCGTCTGCCTTGCTTGCACAAGGCTCGCCGAAAGCCCATCAGTGGGTTCGCTCGGCCCCGCCAAAGTATCCTAAAGTTCCTTCCATCATGAACACTGTCCCTGCCAAGCGCGATAGGGCTGGTGAAGAGAAGGATCGAATGTCCCGTACGATATCATCCGTGACAAGAACCGAACCACCTCCGTGGGGCGGTATAACTGCGCACGAGATTCCTCGGCCGGATTGTCAAGCTCCCAAGCCATCGGACCAAGTGTCTCGGAATCTAAGCCCCTCTGTCAAGAAGGAAGAATCGGTAGATGAACCCAAGAACTCACCTGCGTCTGGAACTTCTTCCAAGGACAAGCCGACGATGACGGGGCCAGAGTCCATAGGCTTGAGTTTCGATTCCGACGGATCTAGTGATGAAGCTGACGATGACGATGACATGGATCTAGATGAGGAGGACTTTGCCGATAGCGAGAGTAGATTTGCTAGGGAGATGGCTATCCTGGAAGCCAAGAAGCCTGCCCCACCTCGGTATGGCACTACTAGGGTCATGGAGATTCTGAAGATTATATCCCTTGAGGAACTAGCGGATAATCACGGCAAGTCTGTAGTTGTTACAGGAGATGTACCAGCAGACCTTCCCAATGCTACTCGCCAAAGCCACACTGGCCTGCCCTCGCCGGAGCGCGACAATTCTAGTGATGTCGAAATGGAAGATGCAGCTTCGGCTCTACGAGAAGTGCCCATGAACAGAATCCCGACTCCTGCAATCGAGAGCCTACCGTTTCTAAACGCTGGACCGCCAACACCATTCTCGGAACTGGAAGTGGTTCAAGAAAATATCAGCAATTACGAGAAGGTGAAAGAGGCGATTCGGGCTGAGATTCTGAAGCAGCGAAACCAAGTTGCTAAGAAGCACAAGCAATTGCGGCAAGAGTATGCAGCGTTATACAAACCTTGGAGGATGATGGTGCAGGAATTGGACAACAAGAAGAAGGAGGAAAAGACTATCACACCTGCGCCAACGTCCCCTGCAACAGCTACGTCTCCCATCGTGGCATCTGCTCCTCTGGTTGAGGGACGGAGAGGAGGGAAGTTCGGCACCGAGTTTGATCTTCAGAGAGTGTTGAGGGAGTCGGAGCTGGTAGCAAAAGAAGCCGCGGAGAGAGCGGAACGTGAAGCGAAGGCAAAAACAGATACGGAGAAGGAAGCCAAGATACCTGACATGCTGGACGAGTATGAGGCTGAAGCTGGGGTATTCAAAGACACTAACCAGTTCGTGGACGCCAAACTAGCCTTGGGTGTGTTCGCCTTTGTGCCACCTGTTGACGACTTCACCACTGAAGAACAGAAGATCTTCACCGAGAACTTCTTGGCGTATCCCAAGAAATGGGGCAAGATTGCAGAGGCTCTGCCAGGGCGCGACTACAAGCAATGCATTGAGCACTACTACCTCACGAAGGAGGAGGCCAAGTATAAGGTCAAGCTTAACAGGAGGTGGAGTAAGAAAGGCCGCAGGGCGGGGAGAGCACCACAATCTCGACCCAAATCGAATGCTCTGATGTCCGATCTTGGCGTTCATCCGGAGATGTATGACGGAGATGAACCCGATGCTCCAGCCATTGCCGTAACAGATACAGGGAGACCTAAAAGAGCTGCCGCCCCCACTTTTGGGGACAACGCTGTCGAAACCGATCCCACTCCCGTTCCAACACCAGCACGAAAACCGGTTGTAGCAAAAGGTGAAGTCAGCCTAGAAAGCAACGTGGAAAGACCAACTCCGAAGCGAACGAAGACAGTCCATGCCAGGGAGAAGGGACAAAAGAGGGGTAAAGCTCCATTATTGGCCGCCGCTCCTGGTCCATCACCTCAGAAGTCTGAACGGGAAGGCAGCAGAGGCAAAAGCAGAGAACCGAAGATAGAAGACGAGCAGAAAGCCAAGGATTTAGAGGTGGCGAGCTCTCTGGCCTCGTTGCTTGCTGGACCGGGCACTACACAAATCTCTCAAAGTGAAAGTTGGTTCCCACAAGCTCAACCCCTGGCTGGTCATAGTGAAACCGCACGGCAGCAACAGCAACAGAAGCCTGCCTCTCAGACCTCGAGTTACTGGTCTGTACCAGAACAGACAGATTTCATCAAGTTGCTCGCGCATTTCGGCACCGACTGGCCAGCAATCGCAAATTGGATGAAGTCTAAGACACATACTATGGTACGTAACTCCTGACTCCCAACAACATTTTCTGATCATCTGGCTCACCTCCACAACAGGCTAAGAACTACTATTTCCGGCTGGTGGAACAAGGCAGGACTGATTTAGAGGATATGGCCCGAGAAGCAGACGACAAGAGGAGGCGTGGGGAGCCGCTGGGTCCTCCACCTCCCCCAACAGTTGTTCAGAAGCGACGTTATGAGATAACACCGCAATCAGCACAGCACCGTCCGCTTGCTCCGAATTCTGACGTGATGGAAGTCGAGGATCTCTCTCCCAACGTTGCGCACGCTGTACCCGTTCAAGGTTCCCCACAGCAATACAACCAAGCTCCGCCCAGACTCGCAACACTGGCCCAAGCAGCACCGGTCCCCACCGTGGCAATCTCACAGACGCCGTTTCAAAAATCTGTACACGTGCCGAACCAAGTGCAGCCGCAGGCATCACAGAAAGCCCCACAAGGTCCGCGCATTGGATACTTCCCGGATGATCGGAAGGATAGTCGTCTCTCTAGTCAAATGCAGTCTACCTCTCAAATGCAGTCTACCTCTCAAATGCAGTCTACGTCTACGTCTCATACGCATTCTCCATCTACGTCTCATACGCATTCTCCATCTACGTCTCAAATGCAGTCTACGTCTACGTCTCAAATGCAGTCTAAGTCTACGTCTACGTCTCAAATGCGAAGTCAACAGCAACTTGACCAACAGAAATTGCAACAATTACAGCAATCGGAACAAGGTCGAGCTGCTCGGATACAGCATCGGGCGCAGGAATCGCAGTCACGATATCCACCGACGTTTAGAATCCCCCAGAAAATCGACCTTTCGCAAGCAGAATGTCTCCCCCACAATCAGCAGCAGCTTCCAGTACAACAACATTACCCAGCAAGCCATCCTACGAAATCTGTTGTAGCCCTACAATCCAGATCAGGTCCATCGGAAGCGATACAAATCGAGCCACGTCCACGGTTGAACCTGCACCAACAACATACTGAGCCTCCTACCTCTCTACGGCGTTTAGACTCCTATGAGCATCAGAAACAATATATGCAGTCACCGATCGGCTCGCCAGCTGTTGCTGGCCCGGTAGTCGCGCCGTTGTCGGCAAGGGACGAGCCTCGACCGGGTACACTGCCGGGAGGGGTTATTGCTCCAGAGCTAACGCGTCCACCGCAAGTTCCTGTGAAAAGATCAAATATCATGTCAATTCTCAATGATGAGCCGACCGAGCCATCACCTCGAAAGCGGATCAGTGATCAGAAAGTCCTGGCGCCGACGCCGCCTTCTCACTCGCCTGCGCCTCAGACTGTACGCTATCATCCTCCGCAACCTCAATCGCAACAATCGCAGCATACCGTTCGAAAGGACGCTCCCATAGATCAGCATGTCGTGCAATCTCAGCAAAGGCAATCCTTCGGTCTGCCAAACCAGCCGCAACCACAACAAACGCCAGTGCGCACTTACCCAGAGCTTAGTGCCAGTTGGCCCGCCGTTGTCCATAATCGTACCTACTATGACCCTCGGCCTACATATCAGCCCCAGCGTGTACCATCTCCTCAGGTTCACAGCGCACACGCCCAGCCTTCGCGGCCTACGTACCAGCACGCTCGTGCGCCTAGCCCAGCACCGCCAGTATTCAACAGCCACTCGAGGAGTTCAAGCTACACTCAAACTCCGCATCAACAACCGGCGCCCTCATACCCTCTTCAGCAGTCTTCGTACGCCGCTGGACCTCAACATCAACAGCTATACCACCACGCTCCAACCCAGATCCATCAACAACAGCAACAAATCAACAGCTTGAGGCAAGGGATGGCGTACCCACAAGATTTGCAACAGCAGCGGATGCAGCAACTGCATCACGAGCAGGCAAGGCAAGATCAGATGAGGAGAGAGCAGCAAGCACAAGCTGGTGGGAGGACATTCACACCGCCGGCAGGTGGAGATTACAGACCGAGTTCCTATGGCGTACCTGTACCGAGGGGCTATCAGGAGCGTCGATGATCAATCATTTTGGAGAGCTGTCATGTACGAGTTACTGTTTTGGAAGTTCCAAGGCGGTATGAGTCTTGTGGTGGTTTCTCATGAGTCAGCGTTAGCGTGGAGTCTCGGTATGATGGAGTACCTCGGCGATGTATATTTAATCATATATGGAGTTACACGCAGTCATTACTACTCTCTTTTTGCAGACCGGAATTTTTTCCTTATTTGACAGCCATGTTTAATCTACTATACTCTCCACCGGTCGAGTGGACTTTCTTCCCCAACAAGCGAGAAGCACGGTTGCCTGCCATTGCAAGGTATCTCAGCCTCATTCTCGCCTGTGCTTGCAACACCTTGTCTAGCTTGAATCTGCCCCGCCAAACTTCCATCGACGATCCAATGAAAAGAGCCGGGCAACTCCCCACTAATCGTAAGACCAGGCAGCCTATGGAGGTACGGTACGCCTACTCCGTACCTAAAGGGACCTATCTCCACCCGGTAATGGAGCTACCTTACCTAGGACGGTTATGAATGCTAATAGTTCCATGTTGCACTCCAAAACATTAAGACATCAACAAATGTGATTCTTGAGGAAAGCTGACTATGTTATATGGAGGTCTCCATGAAACTGTCAAGAATGAAAAGAAATTCTTTTTACCAGATAGGCCTAGACTGGGCAGTACTTCACCCATACATTGTCTTGGTGCACAACGGCATTCATTTATGACCTGGAACTAGCCGGCTGTGCTGCTGTGCATTGGTGCCTTGGCTTACTAGAAGAAGGTAATATACAGTACCAGTAACCTGTTGAGTGTATGAGTACGGAGTATGTTAAGGTACCTACCCCTCTATAGCACCTCTATAAGGTACCTAAAGTACTAAGTATGTTACCTGCCGAGCTACCTTATGACCTCCGCTTGCATCTGTGTGATTCATACATGTATTGCTGCAGCCTTGTGTGACAACGACGTGCCTCTCTACCTACAGTTCCAAGGCTCTTTAATGTCGCCGTGAGACTGATTTCTCCTTCTTTATCCTACTTTCTCTTCTTCATCTGTCTTCATATCTTCCCGCTTTCACACCCTATAACTACACTCGGACACTATTGGAGCCATTAGCTCTGCTCCCCGCAGAACCAAGACTGCAGCACTTACGCATCATATTACGCCTGTGGCACTGAACCTTGCAACGGATAAGAGCAGCTCACCGCTACATAATCTTTTGTCAAACGGACGCCGCTCTTCGCCCTGCCCCTTCACTTCGTTGCATCACCTCTATTCACTGAAATCGGAGTGACTGCGAATCTCGATAGCCGTCGCCATTCATAGTGCAACGATGGAGGTCGCCATAAGCTCCCCCGTGAACATTGACCCTCCACCTTTATTCTTCGCTCCTAGATCGCCAACTTCATCTCCATCTCAATCGCGTTCACCTCAGCACTCCCCACAATTCAGCTCACGTCACTATAGTCCGCCTCCACTGCCTTCGCCCTCATCTGTACGTTCACGTCCTGTCGCGATGGACCTCCATCCTCCCGTCGTTATAGCTCATCCGGAGGGGCAAAACCACGATAGAATAGATGCGGATATGGGGAATGGCGGAGCGTCTTCTGGCGGAAATGCGTCGGACCCTGTTACTTCAACTTCGTCTCGGGAGATTACTTCGGAGGCGGACATGGAAGTTATGGATACCGCGCCGGATCAACCGCAGAGAGGTGTTGATGGAAGTGGCGGGAATGCGCCGCAAGAATCTGCATCAGGCGAGCTGGGTACTGAAGCTGTTGGGGTAGTAACACCACCGCCGCAGCCTAATGTCTCGGTGATGGTGGGAACTAACACACCCCCGCCGCCTTCGGAAAGTGAGAATCTGGTGCGGGTAACTTCCAATGGCAGTAGTATCGACAGTGGTGCCGGTATGGATATTGTGCCGCCAGTAAGAACCGGAGGTACGGCACCCCGAAGAACGATCAACGTACCGCCGCCGCCGCCGCCGCCTCCACCGCCAGATAGCATCCAAGATCCGGAAGGCGAACGTGATGAGGAACTGCAAGACGACGAGGAGGATCCGTGGTGGGCCGACCTGACGGAAGATACTTCTGCACCCGATGAAGAAGAGCTCAAAGAAATTGAACAGGGCAGTCCAGAGATAAGCGCACTTGATCGTGAGTGTATGCGACATCACAGACTGAACAGAGACTAACAAGTGAACAGACAAGCACTGGGAGCACGAGTTCTGGCCTGAATTAGACGATCCAGAGTATGTCCCAGGCGAAACTGCTCGGATTGATTGGACGGTCAACAATGTCCATGGCACACGGCAGAAGCCAAATAGATTGGCGGTTCTTCGATCACCGCCCAAGTTCATCGGAGGCTTCTATTGGAGGCTGAAACTCTACCCAAGGGGAGATCAGACGAGTTCGCTCAGTGTTTACTTAGAGTGCTCAACAGAGTCTTATAGTGATGATGATATGGAGCGGGAGAATGGTGCTGCTGATGATGCTGAAATATCAAGAGAGTCGGAAGATGATAAGTTGAGGGCTGCGGTCGATGCGCCGGAAGGTTCTTCGAATCCCGAGGTTCGCGACCCAGATTCATCCATGCAAGATTCTCCTTCTTCGCCCAATGCTGAAGACGAAGCTCCGTGGGAGGTAGCGGCTCAATTCGGTGTGGTCCTCTACAATCCTGCAGAACCACGCGTACAGTACAGCTTCAAGGAACACCATCAATTCTGGAACGGTAACGACGATTTTGGAAGAAAGTATTTCCATGGTCCTTGGACTGACATTCACGTACGTCAGCGTGGCCAAAGGCAAGCTTTGCTCCGCAACGACACGTTAGCTTTGACCGCATACATTCGCATCATCAAGGATCCTACAGGATCATTGTGGTGGCATCAACGTGACGAAGGACCTTCTTGGAATAATATTGCGAAGACCGGACTTAGCGGTCTTTCCACCAGGATGGAAGGAGAAGGCTTCTTCACTGCTGGCATGGCGGCTTGGCTTCACCTTGCACCCTTTCAGGACCTAGTACATGACTTCCACGCTCCACTCCCAGAGGAAGAGCCTTTCGCAAGGCCGAAGCCTCTCTTTCTCGCATTGCAACGCGTATTGTACCACGCATTGCACGAGGTCCCGCCCAACAACACCGTCGAGCTCACCCCTATCGTACGGGCACTCAATTGGTACGGAGTTGACTTCCGAGCTAAGATCGACACGCTTGAGGCTTGGGAGATCATCCGGTGGAAGATGGAGCAAGAAGCTGAAGGCACTGAGACTCAGAGGAAGCTGGTGGAGCTTTTCGGTCCTATCACCTCTCCGAGTCACCTTCATCTTAACGGAACTTCGTCGGTTGAAACCAGGGCCCAGGACTACCCCTGCATCAGAATTTCAGCGAGGAGGGGTGGTAGTATTCAAGAACACCTGAACAAGGCTCTCGATGGTGGAAAGAAGCTCGCCAGACAAGTCATAGAATCTGCTCCGAAGCTACTTCAGGTTGAGATTGAGAGACAGCTGTTTGAAGGCACGACTCGCAAGTGGCAAAAGGTAAACACTAGGGTTATAATGGATGAGAAACTTGAGTTTGCCCAGCAAACGGTTGACTGTGGTTCCAAGCTCACATACTCACTCTATGGGATGATCGTTCATCGAGGAGCTCTACAGTCTGGTCTTTACTATCTAGTCATCCGTCCCGGTGGGCCAGGCACAAAGTGGTTCAAATTCTATGGGGAACGAAAACGTTATCAGGTTCAGTGCATAACGACGAAGAAAGCCATTCGTGCACACGAAGGGTTCGAAGAAGGAGAACGGGATGAGGAAACGGCCGCAGTTGCATACCTTGTCATGTATCTACGGGATGATGTTTGGAACGACAACGCTGGCGAACGAAGCAAGCTTGTGTCTCGGTGGCTAAGTAAGTCTATCATTTCCGGAGCTTTCAGATCTAGCTTCTCCTGTGTAGCATTGCTTACTGAACGCTTCTCCAACAGAAAATGAAACCCAGAGTAGCCTTGACGGTCCCTTCTCCACTGGTATACCGGTTGACCAAGGTACCACTGCCAGTGTTCAAGTCAAACCAGACGAGGTCAAGCCGCAGGCGGAGCAAATAACGTTTCGCGTTTTTCATCATGACGTGTTCAAGGGTCATCAAGGTCAAGGGTTCGGCGATGTGTATGACCCGCGCTGGGCTTCTGGGCAGTCCGAATTCGTTTACCATATCACCGTCGATGGACAGATAACTTACAAGGAACTTCAACAGAAGGTTCTCTCACAGACGCGGCAAGCGGAGAATTCAACACAGAATCTGTTGTTTATCATTAACGGGAACATTCAAACCGCGCCGAGGTTCGTCAACAGGTCACTGGATATTGATATGCAAGAGATGCGGCGTGATCATCCCTTGAGGTGCCTTTGGCTTGCCACGCTTCCATCGCCCCACAAGTTAGAATCTATCAACAGCTCCGGAGCGAATGATGAGACCACTCCAATGGACGTGCTAAACCCAGATCTGGAAGATGATAGCGAGGATGTCGACATGGAGGATCATCACGATGAGGTCGACTCGCCAGTCGTACCCGATAATGGTGCAACCGTCGATCACGCTAGTGTTACCGCAATAGACACCTTAGAAGAACCGACGTCGGCCGACCCTGCTGCGACTGTTGCTTTATCTCCTGTCGAGAAATTTCACGCCTCTGGTTTTACCTACATCCTCATCAAGCACTACGACACCGAGCGGCAGAGTCTCACAGGTCTGTGTGGCGTTGCTATGAACCGCCATGAAAAGGTGAAGGATGCAGTAAAGAAACTTATACCGGACCTAGCACTTCCAAAGGTTTCCGATGCGTCTGCGTGGACAATCTGGAAAGAAGTCGGTCTGGACAACGCCAAAGTTATCGAATCGTACAGCACATTTGAAGATGAAGACTTGACGTCTGGGTCTATCATTATCTTGCAACAGCAGCCTAGTGCAGAAGAGTAAGAAACGAAATCCTTTGTTTATCTTTTAGATAGACATGACTAACGTCAACAGGACCAAACTGATCGAAGAACGCGGTGACTTTGCCAACCCCGCCGATTTCCTGCACTACCTCTGCCTCTGCTCGAACCACCCCAACCGAATCAACGGCTACATGACGCAATCCTACTTCTCCAGCAACTACTTCTCTGGCACGATGAAGCGCGGCCGCGCATACGGACCCTGCGTTACGACCGACATGAATGGCAACTCGTACGCCGGCAGTTTGGTGGCCTCGAACCGATCCGGCCTTGGTACGATGACGTACCAGAACGGCGACGTGTACGAGGGCGAATGGCTAGCGGACCAGATGCACGGCGAGGGCAAGATGGTCTACGCCGCCACGGGCAACGAGTACGTCGGCGGCTTCCGAAAGGGCAAACGCTTCGGCAAGGGCACCATGCACTACCTCGTCGCGGACGAGGAGGAGAGAGCGTGTCAGATCTGCTACGAGAGCGAACAGGATGCGCTGTTTTACGATTGTGGCCATGTCTGTGCTTGCGTCGAGTGTGCGAGGCAGGTGGAGATTTGCCCCGTTTGTCGGAGGGCGGTGAGGGCGGTGGTGAAGATTTATCGGACTTGATTGCGGGAGCTATGTACATGGGTCAGCGGGTAAGTAGGTATGGCCATGTGGGGATGAGGGTTGGATTTGTTGGGGATAGTAAAGAGCTATGGATGATGGATGTTAGATCAGATCAGATTGGAAGGCAACGTGCGAGATTATGATGATAATGAAGACGATACTGCTGATCACGTACTGGGCGAGCAGGAGCAGGCGCAGGCAACCGGAAGGATATGACGAGGGTGGAATTTCTTCTCTTGTTCTTCCTGGAGCAACGGGATTAGATTGGCGATGTCATAATTAGCGGTAGCCTGTCCCTTCCTCTTCTCTCTTTCTCTTCCCTTCATGCGCGTTAGATAGCGTCAGCATGCTGTAGAAGACCATTTGAAAAAACTTTCCACCTTGCATATGCCGAGTCTCTCTTCCAGAAGGACGCCCGTGCCTCCGGAACGATCGACTGCTTTCTTCCGCCCTTTGACATGCTACTCCGCCCACCAACCGGTATAAAGTCAAGGATCCAACCTACCGAACCATACCCTACCTTAGTATCCCTTCCAGCGTGGTTTCACAAACATACCTCATCCAATCCCACACTCCGACGAAGATCTTGCGCGTTCGAGAAACGAAAAACCCCGGCAGGCAGCCCGTCGGATGGGCGCTTCTTTGTGCTTTCGGCTCCCAGTGTCAGACTGACGCCATCGTTACGATAACCATAACTAGCAGTGGCGTAACCAACGCTGCCATACCTTACCACGTCGACGGTGCTAGGTAGGTACGAAGTCGGAAGACATAAGTCTCCGCGATGCGCGAAAACACCAAAACATCACCTTTAACATTCATTACTCCATCACAGAAGGCCCTATCGAATCGGAATTTTGTGGAGAGCTACTCTGTATACCCAAGATGAATGTCTGGAATTCTCATCATATGATACTGCTTTTGTGGTTGTAGAATATACAAGGATTCTGGAATACCAATGTTGGCGTGCATGTGTGAATTTTGATGGTTTGACTTCCGACGAGTTAGAAAAAGATTCCTATACACAAAACTGACCCAATTCCGACTGTGGCTTTATATATTAAAAGAAGAGAATATTATTATTTGTAGACCCCGTGGCGCAGTGGTTAGCGCGCCGTACTTATGCTGAATTTCTTGGAATTGGTATGACTCATTGTCCTGAGTGATGCGGCTGTCGTGAGTTCGAATCTCGCCGGGGTTAATTATTTTTTATGTGTGTGTGCCCTTATTTTGTTTGAATACAGTGGTGAATTTTTTGGTGATGGAGCTTCCTTGACAGGTGTGAGTGAGGTGGTGACAAGTCACTTTTTGACTAGATGCTTTCAACAAGTAGATCAAGTCACATGAGAAATAATAATGACAAAGATGAATGTTGACGATAGAATGTTGTGTAGTGATCATAATGTGTTGTATGAAGAAGTAGCTATAATATTCAATATATTTATTTGTATAATAGATAGAGAGAAGTCAGACTGATGACACTTATCTTGCTGATGTTGGTTGCATTTGAATGTGAAAGTTATCAATAAGGTAGTCAGAAGAATTTTTGATTGTTAAGTCAGTCTTAGTCGCCCATAGTAGGGACGTCAGACAGGCGCCATTTTCTACGACAACCACAACTAGCAGTGGCGTAACCAACGCTGGCATACCATGTCGACAGTGCTGGATACCTACGGCAGGCTACGGATGAACAGCCACCACAAGCTGCCTCCACAGACACCACCAGTCCACCCTAGCTCGAAGCTGTCTTCTCCAGCGTATGGCCCGCCTCCAGCGAAAGTTCTTTTCCTTCCATGTACGATGCATCGAACGCGACTGCATCGTTCATTTCTCTCCGTTATGTCACTTCCGTCGCGAGTATCCTTTCTCCGCTACGTTTGATGCGCTTTATGCATGCTACACTACGTTAAACTATGAGGAGTGACCTGAAACCGCACCGGTTCTTTCTATGACAGACGGACGGGACGGAAAGAAGTGAAGATAGCGAAAAGAGGTCATGGGAAAGGAGGGTATAAAGAGCCACCTCAGCCTGAGAGATGCGGGCTGCTGGGCGAATAGCTACGTTCAAGGAATCGCTGCGATCTGCTCTATAACGCAGTCCAACCCCTTCCCTCCTTGACCGCCTTCCATCGACAAAAACTGCAACGAATCAGCCGACCTGTAACGTCGGCCAGAACACCCACCCTCCCCAGGCCCATCAAACCATGCTCTCCGTCATCCCCATCACCCTCCTCCTATCCTTCCTCCTACCCCTCACCACCGCCCTCCCCTCCCCCAACCCCCTGCTTTTAACGCCACCAACAACACTCCATCCCCCCGGTCTGCGCCTCCCTCCCAACCCGAACCTCGTCCCCGGCAGCGGCGGTGTCGACAATAACAACGTGCACCTCCTCCCCTCCTGGGCCTGCGTCGCCTGCAGCATCGAGTGCACCGCCGTCATCGCCGGCTGCACCGTCGCGTGCGTGCTGCCGGATCCGTGGCAGCCGGCCGTTTGTGCGGTGAGCTTTTCTTCTCCCCCCCCCCATTGCTCGTCTCTTTCGTTTCGAGGGGGTGAAGGAGGGGACGAGGGGGGTTGCCCCGGGTTGAGATTGGCGTGGAAGGGTTGGGGGCTGCGAGGACGGAGAGGTAGAGTGTAGAGCGAAGAGAATGTCGAAGAGAATGCAGAGGGGAGCGAGGAGATAATATCACTTTGCTGATTGTGATGGGGGCGTAGATGTGCATCGCCATCGCGGGCGGCAGCTCGCACTGCGCGGAATGCGTGCCCGGATGCTTCGGGCGCGGTTTGCTGGCGCCTAATTGTGCGAAGCCGGCGTTTCAGCGGTATGTTTTGTCGGTTTTTCCACTAAAATTTATCTCCCAAGGGATGGAATGGGTTTGAACCAAGTTACGCTGATCCTGTTGGTGGGGTATAGATGTTCAGGGAAGCAAGGCACACCGGGGATATGTACTGTTAAGGGGTTTGCGAAGAGCGTCGATCGGGCTGGTTAGTTGGATCTTTTCTTTCCTTCTTTCTGGGATATTTTCCTTTCCCGAATCTCTGGGATGCCGCTTAAATACGCCTTCGTGTCTCGAGATGGGTGTTGGAGAAATGAGATTACTGACTGGGACCGGATTGCTGGGTGATAGGTGGCCAGTGCAGTGGTCCGAAGCCTGATTGTGACGTTTCGGTCAAGCCGGTGCTGGGGTGTCGGTGATGGTGGGGATGGTTGGGATGGTTGGGAAGTTGGTTGAGAGGAGGGGAGTTTGGCTGGGACGGACGGGGGAGTAAGAAAGGGGCTTCAGTGTATAGACTGAATAACTTCAGGTGGGAATGAGGGTTTGTTTATAAGTACGGTTGGAGGATCTGTATAAATAATATGACCGCTCTGTTCATACATGGAATGTAGTCAAGAAGGAATTTGTTGGATGACCGCGACTTGCACAGAAAGGGTGATGGGAAGAATGGTGGCAGCGATCTTTATGGGCCGTATCCACTTCAGTAGCCATTAAAGAGACCCTTGGTACCTAAACAGCGAGACGGCGTATGCTGTAAAAACAAAGCATCATGTCGCGGACGACTTCTAGTTGAAAAGTATTTCAGTTTTATATCGCTCTGACTTCTAGCCTTTACGTTTCCGGACACTTTTCGACTTCCAATTCAGACTCGGAGCTTTGGCAGACGTCTTCTTGACCTTCGACAACGGCGAAGCCAACTCACCATCAACCTTATCATCGGCCTTGGCTCTCGACGAGCCTTCAGACGCTTTCGTAGTGATGCCATTGGCCGTCTGCTGGTCCCGGACCTGGACCTTAGCTCCCGTCTGTACTGCCTTCGGGTTGACCCCCTTCCGTCGTAATCTACTACGTTGTGCCCTCTCAATATACTCCTTATCTTCCTCGTCGTCAAATCCACCAAAATCATCTCCCTCTTCGGCCTCCGAAGTTACAGGCGTCTTGTCCACCGCCACGCCATCAACCTGCTTCGTACCATTCGTCTCCACCTTGACAGCAGATCCGCCAGTCGGGCCAGTCTTCTTGAACTTCGACACAAAAAAGCCGTCGACATTGTAGGCGTGCGGGTAGAAGCGTCTCGTCATCTTCATCCTGGCATCAAATTGTTTCCCCATGTAATTGGTAAACCCCTCGACGCCGAACGTCAAGCCCGTCTCGACAAGCTTGACGTTCGGTCGCTTGTTCAGCGCGTATTGCACCACCTGCTCGTTCTCTTCGACCGTGACGCTGCAGGTCGAGTAGACGATGTAGCCTCCTGTCTTACTCGCATGGTCGACCGAGTCGATGGCGGATAGCAGAAGCTGTTTCTGCAGATGCGGTAACAGCATAAAGTCTTTCTCTGTCTTATTTGTCTTGACGCTGGGGTCCTTGGCGATGACGCCAGTGCCGGAGCAGGGGGCGTCGAGAAGCACGCGGTCGAAGCCAGCGATCACTTTGGGGAATTCTTTGGCGTCGTAATTGCATACGATGGTGTTTTTGGCTCCGAGGCGGTGGATGTTACCGATCAAGCCCTTAGCTCTTGATTTATTGCTGTCGTTCGCAAATATGCAGCCGGTATTCTTCATGAGAGCAGCAATGTAAGTCGTCTTCCCACCAGGCGCCGCCGCCATGTCCAAGATTCGTTCGTGCTCTTGCGGTGCGAGCGCTATGACGGGCAGGAAAGAAGACGCCGCTTGGAGGATGTAGTGCCCTGCCAAGTACTCGGGTGTTGCACCCAACGGTACTTGACTCTCAAAGACCTGCAGGCCGACCTTCGACCACTTGCCAACAGGTTCTAAAGTCACACCTCGATTGATAAGCGCTTGTGCCAGGTCTCGCCGATGCGTTCGCAATGTGTTTGTTCGGATGACCACCGGTCGAGCTGTTTCGTTGGCTTCGAAGAAAGCAAAAGCTTCGCGAGGAGGAAACAAATTGAACAACTTGTCGGCAAGGAAAGGTGAATAGCCGTAGTAAGTGCAGATATCTTTCAGAAGCTGGGCAGTATATTCCGCACGGGACCGTCCCGCTTCGGACAGATTAGAGAAATCATCGAGCACTCGAATTGTGTCTGTGATGCGTGTCCGCAGTAATTGTAGATCCGGAGCTATCCGCAGGTTCCCGCCGTCCTCGTCGCCCTCTGTATCCTCCAACACTTTGGGCCGATCTCCAGCGATGTTGGTCTGCAGGGCTGCCTCCTCCAACTCTAGTTGTGCGTCCGCCGCCTCATCATCTTGCTGCGCGTCCAAACGACGGGACAGACCCTCAATATTGGCAGCAGTGAGCTTCTCCTCAGCTGAGGAGTCCCCTTCGTCTTCTGAGAACATGGTTTGCTCATGCTCGGGATCCGAGTCGAACACGGAGGAACCTGAGTCCAGAAACTCGTCTTGCTGGCCATTGGTATCTCCATTCTGTTCAGATTCTAAGTCTGATACCTCATCCTGTAGATTGCCTTCCCCGTTCAAATCTATATTCTCTTCATCGTCGTCCGAGCTCCCCGTCGACAATGGTATTGCGGCTGGTTTGCGGACGGTGCTGGCTGTAGGTATTCTCTTCCCGATGTTCGGTTGAGCTGGGTCTGGCTTGATGTACTTGTTCTTCGGAACACGCGCCGAACTTGAATCGCCATTCGGCACACCATTCAACGGGCGTGACTGCTTCCCTTCACCTGACGTCCTTCGCTTCTTAGTCCGGTCTTCCCTCTCGACTTCGCCGGCTTTGCGCTTTTTCAGTGCCAGAAAATGGGACTCGTCCAATGTTGGCGGTGGTCCTTGCTTTTTCATCCGACGTCCAACACCCATCGTGACTGCTGTAAACAATTGAAATATGTCTCTTCTACGGCGCTGTATGCTCTGCTAGTTCGCTAGAACACTTTTCGACATCACACCGCCCGACAGGGCTTGCCTAGCGCCAAACTCTATCTTAGCTGCCATCCAAGCTCCCGCCAAGTTATCGATTGCCCATGCATCACAGCTACGACTGGTAATATAGCAAACCAGCATCATCATCTGTACCCAAAAACAACCAAATTCTCTCTGCAGCAACCATGACAGAACTCAGCTTCGCCAAGTCCTTCCTCTCCACCCTCGATGCCCGCCCCTCAAAGCTCCCCCCCGACTATGTCGCCGACCCCAAAACCTTCGAATCCAAAGGCCCCGTAAGCCTCTCTCACCCCTCCCTCCCTCCTCCCCAACCAACCCAGCCTCTAACCAACGCTCTCCACAGTACACCCTCCCCAAAATGCCCCAAGCCATGAAGAAACGACAAACCCTCGCCCCGGGCCAAGAGCGGTCCGTCAAAGTGCGCCTACGCTCGCTGCGCAACCCGCCGCTCGACATGATCTGCTCGGACCAGTCGATGTCGACCAGCATCCACGACCTCAAGCAGACGGTTGCGGAGCAGGCGGCCATCTCGGCGGAGAAGATCAGACTGCTGTACAAGAAGAAGCCGTGCGCGGACGCGAAGACATTGAAGGATCTGCTGGCGGAAGGGGAAGTGGATGTGGAGTTTAGTGTGATGGTGATGGGAGGGGGGTCGGCTTCGTCGACGCCGGTGGGTGGGGCGGCGGAGGAGAATGTGGCGATGGAAGGGGTGTCGGAAGGGCTGGCGGCGCAGGGACCGAGTGGGGAGGCGTTGCTGGGGACGGAGGAGTTTTGGGAGGATTTGAGGGGGTACTTGATGCAGCGGTTGAAGGATCAGAAGATGAGTGAGCAGTTATCGGGGGTTTTTAGACGGGCTTGGGGGGAGCGTAATCAGAGGCAGTAGTGTCAATAGTATTGCAATACCTTCTTATACTCTCATCTTGGGAACTTGGTTATTGGTTGCTGGATGTTATAGGCCTTCCTGTAGTGAAGACAACCTGCACAAGTGACGATAAGCCTCTGGGCTGGCTTAGAGGTACATCACGATATACTAGGTTCGACAAACCTAAACTCAACAGGCAGAGTAGGCTGCTGGCATGTGTTCGGCTTCGAGATCTGACAGCACGACATAGCACTGACCTCGGGGTCGTTCTGTATTGTAGGCATTTCGGCAATGGTAATAATGCAACGCTTGAAAAGTTCCAAGCAACTCGGACTTCCCATCTCGTGTACTCGCTCCAATGAAAGCTATCGAATAGATCCTTCAGTGACCACCTTTGCTGACTTTTTTCAAAATTTCTCCGTATTCAAGGTCGTCTTCGTCATTCGCCTGTATCTCGACAGCAACGCCGTTCAAGGCCTTCGTCAAGGCAGCCTTTGACGAAGTGTACGTAAATCGAGGCTAATTTCCGCTCGAGTTAGTCGACCACTCGCGCCCATGCAGATGTCAAAGACTACTTACCTTCATCGGAGAGTCGTCAGGGGCCCAAGAAATAAAAGTGATCTTGTTTCTGCGGAGCTTTAGTGCTTCGATGCTTGGATTCTGTCTGGACCATAGGCGGTAGACGAACCTCTTCCCTTCACCGGCTGCTAGCTCGTACTCGAAATCATAGACAGCATAACGCGGCCCCTTCCCTTCCTTGCCTTTATGCATCACCTTCGCTGACAGAAGTTTGTTCCGAAATACTTCCCAGTCCGGCTCCTGGGAGGCCTCCTCGACCACCACCTGCTCGAAGTCGTCGGAGAGTTTGTAAATGATAAATTTGATCGAACCTTTGCCGAGCTTGAGTTGCTCGAATGTCTTGATGCACTCGGGTGCTACTGAAGCGCTATATCGCCACGCTTGTCAGCTTCGGGATACTTTAGTCCTTCCAACACGAAAGCACGCCGGCACTATGGCGGAAATAGGGCGTCAAGATGTTATGAAAGATCGCACAGGCGTACCCTGATGTGGAGGACTGTTTCTATCGGTCAGTGACGTGCTCATGGTCTTATAGGTATATAAGCACGGGGCTGGTACCATGATGTCGGTGCTTTGTCTGAGTGTTCTAGTTGACAGGAGATACCAAGGAGCGGGAGTTTCTAGGCTGTCGTCGTCAGCAGAGTAAATGAGTAACGTTGAATTAGAGGGCAACCAGGCTGTTGCAGATATGAGATCCCGGGCTGGAGCGTAGAACGTACTCAGAATGTGGTAATCGCTGATGTTGCTTGTTGTTCGCTATATGTATGGCGATTTGGATTCGTGAAAAGACAATGAGTATTGTGTATTGGAGGGGCACTGTTGCATTCAGCGATGCGCAACTTACTTCGGTGGGGGTTGCGTGGATGACACCCGCGGCGCCAACTGCTTTGGGCCTAGTCAGGAAAACCCGTTGACTTTCAAGTTGAGTGACTTATGGGACATGGGACGAAGGGGAAGCGTCAGTTGCGCAAGTAGGTACCTACAGAGGGTTTATTATAAGTTGAATCTCCTGTCACGGCTAATGGCCTGGACCTCCGGATTACGGTCCATATGCTCTAGTCCTTGATTAAGATCTATACCCACTGTATTGTACATCGAGAGGCCGCTTTTGGTCCACCGGGTAGTAAAACAAGCTGCAAAGTACATGAGTTGAGTCAAGGGGCGCTAAATGACAATGCTGCAGAGACGAACTGAATATCGGAAAGGTATACAAGATGCGCAAAGTGCGTAATGTTAGTGATTTATTTAAAACATCCCGCCTCCACCCATACCTCCCATACCGCCCATGCCACCCATGCCGCCGCCTGGTGGACCTTTCTCCTCTGGCGCTTCAGTGATCGCGACCTCTGTCGTACCGAGGAGCGAGGCGACACCGCTGGCGTCTACTAAGGCAGTGCGCACGACCTTGAACGGATCCACGATACCGGACGCAATCATGTCGACGTATTCACCCTTGGCGCTGTCGTAGCCCTTGTTGAAGTCGGACCCGAACTCATCCATCAGCTTGCCGACTACCACACTACCTTCTGTGCCAGCATTTTCGACTATCGTCCGAGCGGGCCGCGTAATTGCACTCTTGATGATGCTAACACCGAGCTGCTGGTCAAAGTTCGCCGGCTTGACTCCGTCGAGCGCCTTGGCGGCTGCCTTGAGCAGAGCGGTCCCGCCACCTGGGAGGATGCCTTCCTCAACAGCAGCCCGAGTGGCGTTTAGAGCGTCCACGACACGGTCCTTCTTCTCGCTGACTTCGATCTCGGAAGACCCGCCCACCTTGATAACGGCAACACCTCCCGAAAGTTTGGCGAGACGTTCCTGCAATTTCTCCTTCTCATAGTCTGAGGTCGACGGGTCATTCATCACACCACGGATTTGTTCGCACCTCTGAGCAATAGCATCCTTGCTTCCTTCGCCATTGAGTATGATGGTGTCCTCCTTGGTGATGGTGATCGAGCCTGTTGAGCCAAGCATGTCTGGAGTGGCCTTTTCGAGCTTGATGTCGAGTTCGTCCGTGAAGACAGTTGCGTTGGTGAGGATGCCGATATCGCCAAGGATAGATTTCCGGTTGTCACCGAAGCCTGGTGCCTTCACAGCTGCAACTTGGAGCTGACCACGAAGCTTGTTCAAGATGCATACAGCGAGGGCCTCACCATCGATGTCCTCGGCAATGATGACGAGAGGTCGGCGTAGCTGGGTGGAAGCCTCCAGAGCTGGGATGATATCTTGAACAGCAGAGATCTTCTTCTCCGACAACAGGATCAATGGCTTCTCAAACTCGACTTTCTGGGCCTTGGTGTCGGTGATAAAGTATGCGGAAGTGAAACCCCGGTCGAACCTCATACCCTCCGTCACTTCTAGCTCGTCCTCAATGGTCTTGCCTTCTTTCACCGTGATCACCCCCTCCTTCCCGACCTTTTCCATGGCGTTTGAGATGAGCTTCCCAACGTGTGTATCACCGTTGGCACTGATGGTTGCCACTTGTGCGATCTCTTCGCCGGTCGTTATGTCGCGTTTGTTCTTCTGGAGATAATCCACAACGGCATCAACGGCTGCCTGAGTACCTCTTCGAAGATCCATTGGGTTGCAGCCAGCAGCGACATTCTTGACAGTCTCTGAAAAAATGGCACGACCCAGGACCGTTGCAGTTGTGGTACCATCCCCGGCGACCTCGTTTGTTTTCGACGCGACATCCTGGAGAAGTCGGGCGCCAACATTTTCGAACTTGTCCTGGAGCGTAATCGCCTTCGCCACCGTCACACCATCTAGAACACTCTGATCAGCTGGATAGCTTTCAACCATGTTGCAGTTCCTAGCCCACCTTTCGTTATCTTGGGAGAACCATAGCTGGACTCGATCAATACATTCCGGCCCTTTGGTCCAAGAGTGGTTGCCACAGCCTTGGCAAGCGTTTCCACACCTTTCAGAAGGGAAGCTCTCGCTTCAACCCCAAACTTGAGTTCCTGTAGAAGAACGAAGAGGTCAGTCGTTGTGCCTTCGATCAAGCATGGCCGATGGACCTCAGAAAAAGGCTTGACGTGGGTGATATAGAGTAGGCTTCTAGTCTGAATCAAAACCTACCTTGTGCGCATATCTCTGTTGCTGGAGATTGAATCCAGCAGCTGCGCCAGGTCGTAATCGTGAGAAGGATGCTGTGGACGAGGTAGAGGAAAGGACCGAGGCCCGAGTTCTTGAGGCCAATGTTCGTTGCATTATCGGCGTTGCAAACCCTATATCTGTGAATCAAGGTCTTACCACCGTCCCGAAAGCCTGGACTGAAAAAGCAGTAAGGATGTGTGGAAGAGAGCAAAGATATACGTATCGACACAGAAATTCTGAGCTTTTTGCTACTCAGGAAATTTCCAGAACTGCTAGACACGGGTAAGCTAGGATGAACTCGGTTAGTCCTAAGTCCCGAGACTACCTACTCTACCTAGGTACCTTAACCAAGCCGAGGGGAAACCACACCGTCCATCACCTGAGATGTCGTATAGGTAGTCATGATGCTGGAATTGATTTAGATATTGAACCTTCATACAGCAAGACTCTCATGAATATGTGATGTGGATCTATTTTCTCCATGCAAAGTTATCGTTATGATGCAGTGCTGCAGTCACTTGACCAAGCAATCCGGACCGCCTGTCTACAACTACACGCCCTCCGTCCATTAAAGATGGCCCTGATCCGGCTTGTTAGATGTATGATTTCTGTCAGGAGCTTGCAGTATTATGTTTGATGTCATGGCGCACAGTTTCTCCAATGTTGCCAGCCGCAACGCAGGTCAGCGAATTAGGGCTCGTGGTGATTGGTCGCCGCGGGGATTCAAGGCGCTTCCTTAACGTCGGCATCAAATATCAAGACTGCGAATTCGCTCACTCTCACTTGCCCACGCGCTCTCTCAGTCACTACATTCGTCAGCGAGTCACTGTAGCTGTATCACTCTCATCTATTCCACGTGGTGAATCACATTCCTGCATCCTCATTCACAGCTTCACTCGTTCGCACAAAAGTCAATGAACTCACTTGTATTTCTTGGGTCTAACACCCGCAAACTGCAGATATCAACAAAGAGACAAAGAGAATGAACGTGCTGGTGTATGCGTGCGGTTGGTTGGAGAAAGCAAGGTTTTAGCTAAGATCATTATCCCGCCGCAACTGACACCAGCATACAGACTTATGACGGAGCCGTATAGAATTGAGTGAGCCTCCCAACTACATCCTGATGAAGACAAGAACAAGCTCCAGTTCTCGAAACGCCCAGAAAGCCTCCTTCAGGTACATCACAAGGTTCCACCGATATCGATACCTCTAAAAATCGAAGTAACCAAATCCACCGTCTGGCCCAAACACAGGGTCTTGAGGTGTCGGGTCGTTATACGCTTGGCTAAAGGGATCCATACCATCCATACCTTCGTCAAGCGCGGCGTAGTATTGGTCCCCCATCAGGGCTGGGGTACGATCAGAGTACGTGGACGTGGCAGACATCGGAATCATCTCGACGTTAGGTCCACTCGCCTGCTGGGGTATAGTGACGCGCGTCGATGTCGCTAGCGGTTGGACAAAAGAGCTGGGGACTGCGTTTGCATTGAAGGAGCTGTGAGTGTATCCAGATCCTTGATACCAGCTACCGTTGTTCACTGCCGAGGAGCTATAACCATAACCAACAGTAAGTGGCCCATTGGCGGCGGGGGTGAATCCACCATAGACTGGAGTTGTGGCGTTATACTGCTGATGAACGGTAGGATCCTGATTCGCATACACTGGTCCGAAAGACTCGTAATGACCCATGCTGGGTTCGGTGTTCACCAGTTGCGGCTCCATGAGCTCAACGTGCTCATCGTCTGTCTCAACCTCACTCCCTTCATCGCTCTCACTACTCTGTCCTGATTTGATGGCCGTTCCCACCTCCATGCGCTTAGCTTCTTCCAAGAGATTGGCGGTTCCAACCTGAAGAACCACCACCTTACTGGGAGTAGCGGATTTAGACATTTCTACGCGCTGTTTGTTGTCCTTCACTTCGACGTCGTCCGACACGGGAGATTCCGCGAATTTCATATATGGTGCCGCAGCTCCGACGTACTCTTCACCCTCGGCGCTGTCGTAATCGTCTTCTGAGTCATAGCCGCCATTGAGCTCGGCATAATCAACACTGGAGCGGCGAGGACGGGTACTAGGGCTCAAGCCTTTACCCTTTGGGAGACCTTTTCCTTTGCCCAGGCCAGTCTTCTTCATCTGACGTTTGCGTTTCTTGCTCATTACCTCGTGCGTGTCTTTCTGATCAACATTCGAGCCTTCAGTCCCGTCGCTCTCTTCAACTTTGATGCTAACCTGACCCTTGAGCTTGCTCGCCGCTTTCCCGGCAGTGTCGCTCTTCTTTCCGCGCTTTGCGCGTTTGGTGGGAGGCTGCCCATACTCTTCGTCCATATCCGTCGCTTTGTCTGCGTCAAATTCCTCTTCGTCATCTTCATTTGTTTCATGAGCAGGATCCGAGAGCTTTCCACCTTGGGTGGCGACCGCCACCTTCGCGGACCCGGAACTATTTCCAGTGGAGATGATGTTGCCGCCACCGCGTTTTAGAGGGGGAGGGACCGAAAGGCCTTGTTTGACCATGCGCGAGCGGAGTTTCGCCAGATGCTGGATGACAGCGCCATCGCTGATTTTATCGCCCATGACCCTGCCGACCTTTTCCCAGGGAATTCTCACGCCATCTGCATTGCAGCACGACTGGATAGCCAGAAGAAGCTTCTTGTCCATCTCGTCTGCTTTCGAAGTTAGCGGCCCTGCTTATTTAGGATGCCACATCGAAGCAAATGTGAGACCAGTTGGGAGAACAGCAGGCAACAGCAATATTTAATCAGCAGGAATAGAGTCCGTAATTCTGGAAGACTAAATCAACAATGCTAGGAAGGGAGGATGAACACAAGCCCCAGAATTGTCAAGCAAACGCCGGGTTGATTATTGATTACTGCAATCTACGGTTCTCTAACAAGCCCATCGCACTACCTGACCTGAAAAAGGACACTCCAACAAAGATTGGGTGGCCAGCAAAGCGCAACTCCCCAAGATCCCAACAAGTCTAAGTCGGGACGATGGGAGACTTATAATATCTTGCTCGATCGAATTCGATCTTTTCAAGAACCAACGTACCTGTCCAACGAACCAAATGACGCTTCGGGGGCCGAGGAGTCTTTTGACCCGCCATGATGGAGTTCCCGGACTTGGGAGACTTGGCGCGAGTCCGAAAGGAAAACGAGAATTCTAAGTTAACAGATATGGTATTAGTAAAGGAGCTCGCTATTGCCGAGTGCAATCTGTCAACAGTGACGAGGAAACAGAAGATTCTGCAAATGTGCATTCTGGTGGCTTGGAATGCGGTCTGGAGCGAACTCCGCGCTTCGAGAGCTCGAATGGTGCGCGGTGTAGAGCTCTAATCGGCAATACATGCCAGAGCTTTCGATCAGGAGCACGGCTCTAGCCTGTCACTGCTTCACGGCACGAAAGACCGTCGCAAACCTGAGCGGGTGACGGCGCATCCACGTTGTGGCCGCTCTAAGATAGGACTGCTCGGGATGTGACTCGCGGTACGTACCTTGAATTTTGATATGAGCTCCGCAGAAGGATACGACCTCGCACTAAGGTGAGGTCTAAACGATTGAGTCGAAGAGATGAAACACCTCAAGAGGACTGGGTTGAGGTTACACAAGAAAGGGAGGTTCGTTGAGGTGGAAGAGAGGTATTTGACGTGAAGGTTGCGTGGGCATTCACTGTATAGCCCTGGCAGCAGAGCACGTTCTAAGCACGCCCGCATTAACTTCACTGACGATTCACTGATTACCCCTCATTTCCAGCCGCCGCATAGCAACAGGCAACGAGCAACGAGTAACGAGCAACGAGCGGGCTCACAGCTTTTGAGCTGTCGAAGGAGCGCAGGCGTTACAGTGGGTTATTGCTCAAGCGGACCACGCTCCGAGGCCCTACTTTGGTCGCCCTTTAGAGCTGCGAGAGCCTTCAGTCATGCTATATAGTCTCCCTGGCAGAGTAAGTTTCCAGCATGCTATACGTGTTATCATAAGCCTACAGTTGGCGGGCGTTGCTGCAGATAGTAAGAGGCGGACTTATCTGCGTTCCTTGCTCATCGCATCGCTAGGGCACATTCACTGTGACCGAAGCCGGCTTCTACGGTCACATGAGTCGGATTGTGCTGGAGCAACGAGCTCAGCAACGCAATCATTCTGTGTGCTAAAAGCACTTGCAGGATGCGATGCTTCACTCTGGTGAGTCACCCTAGAAGATAACTTCGATACAGAGCGAGAATACATTGCAAACAACATCCTGGACGCGTGCCCATTCGACTTTAAAGCGTTCTTCAAAGATATAGAGCTAGTTTAACAAGCCCCAACCGACTCAATTCTACGATTGGTTCGTCACAACGTACCCCTCGGTACAATTTGAAGATATCATGCCTAGTTTCCGCTTAAGAGCAAATTATAAGACCTTATGGCTTGTCTGCCACTATAGCAACCTCTTCTCAGGGTTGCGCCAACAGGACAGGTATAGACCCGGCAATGCAATATCTACAGAATTACCTGACTAGTATCCATTGAGCTCTTTCAAAAGACTTCACGGCAGGAGGTCTCCAAACCTCAGACAATTCCAATTCATGGTCCTCACGTTATATTCTTCATAAACCTGGCACTTCTCCTGGCATTCCCACACACAGCCAATGCATTACTATGTTACTGATGCGGTAACGGAAAGATAATCCAATTGAAGCCACGCAAACTTAGAAATGCTCCTCTATCGCCGGTATAGCAACTGCTCTCAGACCAAGCTGCCTCATCCAGAGGTAACCGTCACACGCCTAACATGCGGATACGACTCTGTGTTGCTGGTTCACTACCTCAGTTTGGCGAAGCTGATATAGGGGCGTAGGTCTTCAGCATGGACTCCCGCCGTAGGACTGAAGACGTTTTTTCGAGCCCTGATATGATAGCTCCGGCTTCAAATGTCCGTCTTCCGTAACAGCTGCTTGGTGGGACACAACACACTTTCACCTTGCGACAAGCAACGAACCGACCCCGTATGTTGATCGGTGCCCTATCCGTTCTCTAAAGAGTAGACATACGTGTTTCGCAGACAAGATCTATGTATCTCAACTTTCGATTTAGCTGAACTCTATTCCTTTTAGACCGGTACTACCGTTTTAAATCTGACATCCTCGCTCGTGCAGCACGAAAATGACAGCGAAAGGTCAGTCTACCTATTGGCATTCATAACACTCGGCACCGCGCTCGCCTAGATGGCTGTTGCTGGTCCTTTGGGGCTAAAGCTAGCTTGTGTTTCCGTCCGGGGAAACTACTCCTGAGGGACATGGTCTTCTTTGAAGCAGATAAAATGAACAGAGGCTAGTCCTAGAAGCCGTCCAGCTTCATGTAGCTGCAGAGGGTCGGTAGCGAGACGGATCCCCTTGTTAGTCGCTGCTGGATACTACTTAGACGTCGCTCATTCCATCACGATCTGGCTCCGGCGACTGGACTGGAAGCAGCTCAACTGGTCATGTTGTGCCATGCTATCATGACCATCAACAGTGTATTGAGGTGCGTACCTAGGTAGGTGATGAGCGTTGTACTTAGGAGGTATATGATCTGTTATGGAAGACAAGGTGTCGAATCTGTCTAGTGTCAACTCAACAATCGAAGTGATTAGAGCGAGGAGACACCTCTTTTTGAATTTGAGATTATTGCCGACGATGATCTTGGTCTACGGGATGTTAAATTCACAGACATGGAGAAGGCGTATGAGTTCATCAATGGGGTCGCGCTATGAAAACACCAACTGCCACCCAACATTGGTATCAACCCCGCGCCAAGAGATCTTCTCCTAACCAGATCTGCACGCCAGCCCCACCCCAAACCAAGAGCAACAAAACCCAAGAATCTCTCAAGGCCTCTGTGGCACCGCACTTCCGTTGTCTCCAAAGCACCCCTAGATCTCGCTAGACAGCAATCCGATCTGCGCGTCGTAGAGGACCGGATCGTGACCATCGCTCAACAGATCTTCCTCCTTAACTACCTGACTCATCTCCGGTCCCATCGCATACTCCCCCATCTCCTCCTCATTACCCACACCCCCCTCATCAACCGCCTCCCCACCTCCTTCCCCAACAATCTCCACCATACCCGTAGCCTTCTCCCCCGTCTCTTCCTTCACCCCACCGCCCTTCCCGCCCTTCGGCGTCGCAACCTTACGTTTCTTCGGGCTCGGCGTCACCGCAACTTCATCCGCAGCCACAGTGCTGGTCTTAGTCTTGGTTTTCATCGGCGACTTGGTCTTGCCCTTAGTTGGCGTCTTGGGACCGACGACGGCGGCAGCGGTGGTGGGATCGGAAGTAGTGTGTTCGGCGGCCATTTTGCGGAGTTTCTTGAGGCGCTCCTGCACGGCGCGGGGCGTGCAGCCGAGATGAGTGGCGACGATGTCGAAGTCGACTTTCACGTCGTGCGTGGTGAGGATCGACAGGAGGAGGTGTTGGTCGGCGGCACCTGTGTTGGGGAGGGGTTAGTGCGGGGTGAGGTGAGGTGTGCTGACGAGATTGTGGGTGGAGATGAGGTGAGTAAATCTTGAGTGAAGGGTTGAAGAGACTCGAGTGTGGTGAAGGAGGAGGGAGGATGGGGACGTGGAGCTTACCGTCCCAGGTCATCTTGTTAGCCATTCTTGCGAGGTTTGTCTTGATCGTTTGCTTGGAGTGAGGAGTTGAGTTGAAATGTTAGAAGCTTGCGTGGTGTTGAGTGAACTGAAGCTGGTTCGAAGAGGTAGTTGGTAAGTAAGTTGTGGTAGGTAGGAAGTTTCGAAACAGTAGACAATGCAACGGGAAGCAGCTCCATGTGACTTGAGCTGGAGTGCTAGAAGACCGAAAGACCATACACTCACTTTCAGAAGATCAGTTGACAGCGCGTGATAGTTCGGAATGGACCAGGATAGAAGCTCGATAGAGTGTCATGGTTAGGCGGTCGAGGGCTCGTCGCAAGAGCGATTACGAAACAGCACTCCATAACGGTCAAATGTAGCCAGGCAACATGTTGTATTATATAGTATGCCTTTATCAGCGGACTTCATCTCCAGGTTACAGGAGTCGGAGCCCTAAAGTTTGGGGAATCTGGGGAACGGCTAACTAAATGCATGCAAGTTCCCGCCCGGAGAACGGGTATCGTAAACGCCGATGCTTTAGCGTACAAGACAATTTCGACGTCACATCCTCTTTCCTCGTTTGAGGTAGCTGTTCATGTTGACTAATTGTTATACATCTCTACATTTCGTACAAGTTGATGTTGTGGCATCGAGCGTCTAAGGGAACGTTTTCTCGGACTTGCTACTAGTAAGATCATGAGTGGGAGAGAGATCTGTGCGAACTACGCGTCTGAAATGCTACCTGGTTAGTCTTCTTTGAGTTCTACTGCTAGCTGCACGTTCTTCGCTGCGTCGTACTGAGCTAAGTTTACATTGCTGGGCTAGAGAAGAGACGATAGGACTTGAGACAGGTCCGAATCACGTCAATTACTCGAATGTGTCCGAAACACTCGCCCAGTCGATGTTTTCAGAAGTGCCTTATTGCTCAGCAGCTTTGCCGACACCTGAACGGGTTTCCAGTTGCTTTGTATCAAATGGAGAAGAAATAGGCCACCAACGCCACCGACGCACGAAACCTCAGAAACCCTCGCCGGCCGAAGAAATACAGCTTAGAGTCTTCGTGCACTCAATCGGTAATCAGGATGATCTCATTCGCAGTCTGTGGAGCCTCCTCGGGCCCACCAGTCATTAGGTCGCCGTAGACCGATGAACTGCTTTCAAAAGGAAAGCTTGGCTGGGTTTCAGGGGAGGTCTGGCTGAACGTACCCGACTGCATGAAGTCGTTAAAGACACTGGCATCGTCAGAGCGATAGCTACTGTTGCCTTCCCCAATGCTGCAGTCCGCTTGCAAAGTCGGATATTGCAACTCCTCTGCTGGATGATACCCTGTACCGGCGGTTGCTGGCTCGTCTTTGATCCTGACTGTTTCCATCTCGTCCTTGACCCTAGCCAAGCCTTCGTCGTCATCGGTCAGACCACTTGGAACGTCGGAGAATTGATCAAGTTTGCGCTTCTTCATCGCGCTTAGCTTGGCGGTGTCTTTGGGCTTGACTGGAGTTGGGGTTTCGCGAGCAACCGGGCTGGTTGGGTGGATGCCATGAGCTTTCATCATTCGCTCATATCGCTTTGCGCTATCCGTGACAGAAGATGTCAGCATCACGTGGCTATTGCACGAAGAAGTTGAGGGATGACAGGGCGGGCAACAACAAGCACTTACGCTGCCCCCTTGGTGACGATGCCACATTCGCGAGCGACTTCGCCAAAGTCCACCTGCCAAACGTCAGTGTTCAGCTTCCTCACGAAGGGTAGGCTCAGCTTGTACCTTTCCGTTGTTCGAATAACGAATACATGAGATGAGGAACTTGAACTGAGCTTCATTGCTAGCTGGAGCCATGGTGCTTATCTGGTGAGCTGGATATGCCGTGCAAGCAAAGCAGGCTTCAGGGCTTGGTGAAGGTTGATGGTGGCTGGACGCTAAGCGAAACTGACTGATGATGTCTGCTAAGCTTGTTTGCAGGACAAGATGTAATAAGAGACGAAGGTGGGTTTGTCTGGAATTATAGGGCAGCCTGACAGCGACTGTGGGATGACTTACGAGGACGTCAGTTCTGGTCGATAGGTAGAATGCTTGAGTGCACCTTGCCGAGCAAACCTCTATTGATCGCTGCAAGAATAATTCAGCCGCATTGGTGCATTAAAGAAGAGCGAGAGGGCGACGGATAGGTTGGAGCATAACCGTTGCAGGAGGAGAAATGAAGCCTATCGAATCGAGCGTAACAAAACATAGGCAGTTCTACTCGTGGTAATCCGGGACTGAGTCTTACTTCGAGATATTTTAGGTATCTTTACTTCAAGTCATGGAGTCGCAAGGAAGCTTGAAGTGGAAATGGTCATGCCTGAACGCGGTGAACTACCTCGACTTCGTGACCGCTGAAAACCAGCTTCTCCAACCTTACGTCGAGCCTCCGAAGCCACTTTCCAGCACCGACCAGACGCATAGAACCTAGACCGCTGAACGTTCCTGCGCAAATTTCCGCGAAAACGAAAAACGAGCCATAAACTTGACCGCGCAACCTAAGCCTCTTCCTGATCCCCGAGCTCATCCGCCTCCGAAACGCTCGCACGGTTAATAGCAGTGAAGCCGTTGACGACCTGCCCCTCCGTGACCCCGTCATGCTCCTCCTTGACGACATCCTCACCACTACCATCGATTTTCAGCCCGTTACCGTTTCCATCGCCACCATCGCCGTTCTCCGCCTTAACACCCATGACTTCCTCCTCATCATCATCCCGCACTTCCACACCCATACCCACAGCGCCTCCATGCGCCACCGCGACCGCCTTCGCGCCCTTCCTCCCTCTTCCACCCGTCGCGCCTCCTCCGCCCGTACCTTTCACGACGCCACCATTCCCGCCCTTCCTCGCCGCCGTCGTGCCGCCTGTGCCTTTCTTTGACGGCGTCGTGGGCTTCGTGAGGGCGGCGCCGGTCGTGGCGCCGTCGAGCTTCGCTTTCTTGAGGCGCGAGAACATGACCTTGGCGTTTTTCGCATCCTTGTAGCCGGCTTCGAGGGCGACTTTGTCGAAGTCGATCTGAGGGTTGGAGAAGGGTTAGCTTGGCTTGAGACGTGTAAGAGAGAAAGAGCGGGAGATAGCTGCGGCGAGAGTGGTCGGGGTTCTGGTGGGATGTGAAATGAAGTGAGAGGTCTGGAGGAAAGGGGTGTGGATTGTCTTGTTGCTGCTGCTAGGCTTGGAATGCGGGGTACGAGAGCGAAAAGTGAGGTCCAAGATGTGATTGCAACGGTAACCACCATAACGATCTTAAGGAGAGAGGAGGAGTGAATGTGAGAAGAAACCGAAGGGATAGAGACCGAGAGACTTACGCAATTACTGACATCAGAATTCATGCAGCGCATGCAGGCCGTGAGGAGCTTCGTTTCTGCGGCGGTGAAAGTCGTCATTTTCGATGGTGGAGCCGAATTTGATTTACTTGCTGAGTGTTATCGGGGGCTCTGGTTCGCGGACGGCTTGCGGATCCCAGGCTGTGGTTTGTTAATGGGTGGGAGAAGTAAAGTCAGGTATTTGATAAAGTTGCGATACTCACTGGATATAGTTGCTGATATGTGCAGAGTTGTGGATAAAGAATTGCAAGTGGAAAGGGTGGTTGGTGTTGAAGTTAGAAGTGGAAGTGGAAAGGAAGGGGTTGGTGAAGAAAGAAGAAACTCGAAGTCGCCGAAAGCACTGGGTAGGACTTGAAAGTTACTGCATCACGGGCTAGCTAGGCAGCATCCATTGAACACCGCTGTCATTGCATGGCCGTCGCATGAAGGTGATGGTTCCACAAGCTTCTCTCGCAAGTGTTTGACGTATCTGCATTATTGCCTTCTTGAAACAAGCCCGAGAAGCTCGTCGGTGAAATGCTAACTACAGACAAGAATCTCCGCCGTGCCTTGACTTATTCAAACTCTCTTTCTGATATCCATTCAGCTCGTAAAGCTCGACCGGCAACACCAACAATCGCAAGTGATACATGTTGATACATGCTCGAGTGTACATGACGTTGCTACTTGCTCTCGTCAGCCTTGGTGCTCTCCGCAGCCCTGTTGAGCAACTCCTCCGCAGCACGAAACTTCGCGACCTGTTCTGGCGTCTTGTCGGCCAAGAGCTCTGCCATGGTGCCGGTCTTCTTGGCCCTCTTCACGAAGACAAGGTGGGATACGGTGATGCCCTTGTCGTCCATCTGGTCACGTGTCACGCCCGGGAAGGCTCGACCATCCTCGTCGACAGAGATCGATGGGTCCTTTTGTGTGGAACTCCAATATGTCAGCTCGCTTGATATGTCGGAATTGTGAGCAGAGTCATCGGCACCGACACAAGTCAGCCCCTCCTGACTAGATCCGGCTTCGTCGACCTTGGTAATGTTCTTGTCCTGTGTCGCGGAGTTGAGCTTATGCTCGCACTTTCTGACGATGCGGACGATGCCTTTCTTCTTGGAAATGGTGGTGGGGTGCTTGGTGACTCTGTCAAAAATAGTGGCTGGACCACCAGTGGCAATGGCCGCCGGGTTGAGTTGTATCATCCGGGACGCTACGATACCTGGTGTCGTCTGGAAGATATGGTGCTTGGACGTGAGCTCAACGAGTCTGATCATTGCCGAATTCCAATCCCGCATGCCGCAAGCCTCCGCCACAGCATCCATCATGATCTATGTCCACACTAAGTGTCAGAACCGCTCGAGGCCAAGTTATATTTGGTTAGTGCAAAAAGGGAAAGTACGATTGCGACGGTGTATGCACAGCTAGGTGTAGAAGAGAAGACACATGTTGTGGATGATGTTCCTTCACGAGATTAGGGGAACATTGCGACCGGTCGCAATCCATAGCAGGACAGTCTGCAGTGAATTGGAAGACCAAGTGCAGGATGCTCAACTGAACCGTGAATGTCAAGTATGCATCCCGCTCGCCTAGATGCAGGACAGAAAGAAGGCGAGATGTGGAGGAGAAGTGCATAAAGAGGGCTGAAATAAAAGGGTACATGCTGTCCAGCAAAATCTGGTCAAACTGCACGATGGGCTTGCCAGTTTGTTCGCTTGACACGGTCGCGTTCATGACGGGACAGTGAAGTTTTGCAGAGAAGGACTTACGGTGGGAACACCCTGGATGTTCTTGAAGCATTCGGCCAAGAAGCGTTCGTCTGAAACCTCGGAAGTCCCAAGGGTACTAATAGGATTGGTGTCTTCGAGGGTATTGGTAGGATTGGTGTCTTCGAGGGTAGTGGCAGGATCGGTATGTTCGAGCGGAGTCATCTTGGCTTTGAATCACTCCGTAGGCTTTGGTCTATGATGTATGAGTCTGAAGAAGTGTGCATGAGCCTCTCACGTGCAAAGTCTCGAGAAGGAAGGCGGACCAACCTGGCGTCAGCTTCTCGAAGCAGTGTTGTGCGGTCAACGTGATGTATGGAGCTGCAAGGTGTAAGGTTAGAGGAGGAAAGTGAGGGTTGGAATGGAAGTATGAGTCGTGCAATGCCGCACTAGCGGAGGGCTCGTTTTCCTATTTCTCACAGCACAGCAACCACCTAGCGCGATCCCACTCCCCTCCGTCTTTTCATGCCACATAGCCTTGAAGGCCACGCTTTCCAAACCCGACAAGACGATGGTATACGTGTTGACCGAGGACTGTGCTGCCGGTGTCAGCCTTCAAGGTGACACCGGCAGTCTTCTCATCAGTGCGTGCTCCCATTGATGGACACTGTATCCTTGCGTAAGTGAGCTTCGTCTTGACTGGCTTTCGTATCTCGATTCGACGCATACAAAGCACAGCTAACGAATAGTCATATCAATAGCTGAGGCAAACTAAGGGGAAATGCCAGCAAGGTCCGTTTCCCTTAGACACCAGCGAATAAGAAGATTCTCTTAAATAAAATGCCAGGGCGCTGAGAAGTCTGGCCTCTAATGACTCGGCTTTAAGGGTAATCATCGAGGCAAAGAGGTGCAATAAGACGAGAACGATCAAGACTGATCTTTCCATCTCCGCAAGAGGTTTGATTCTCTAGACAGCCGCGTATAATATCAGTACCCTAACTCAACCGCCAGGAGTATTAAGCATTCCTGCCACGATCCGAACGACTCAACATTCAATGTGCAGTCCGAGTCGGGGCGGAAACAATCCCGGAAGTGAGGGAATCCAGCAAGAAGGGATAGAGAAGACTTACTTTCTTCCTCCCTCCACGGGACGCCAACCTATCTGACTTCATTGATAGATTTTCTTTGGAATCATGGCCATGGGATTTGACTGGCTTCTTGTCTAGGACTCCTTCCCACCGACGACTTTGCCGACATCACCAGATCAGCAAAGAGTAAAGGAAACTCCTAAAGAGCGAAGAAGAAGTCGGGAAAGCAGCGCGCCGCCGAATCGGGTTCGGACACCAACAGCGATGGCTCCAGTGCTCCTTCTGCGAGCTTATAATATCAGTATTCTCGCTACCTGCCAAGGGTTTTGAGACTGCCCGCCGCCACTCGGTCGACTCGGGTCTCAGTATGCAGTCCGAGTTGCGGCGGGAGATAACCGCGATGGGCAAAGGAGTTCAGTGAAAAGGTAAAGAGAAAGGCTTAGAGGTTTTTTCTCCTTAATAAAGCCAGGGTCGCCCGCGGGTCGGGCGCCGGCTGGCCGGGTTCCTGGTGGGCCTTCCGAACTCCTTTGTGAGGAGCCAGTCCTCGCTGGCGGGTCTCTCGGTCTCTTTTTCGGTGTTTATTTTGACTCCGCCGTCGGAGTTTTCAGTGTCGTTGTCTTCGGGACCTTTTTTGATGTTAAGCTTTACTCCGCCTTCGGAGTCGTCGGTGTTGCTGCCTCCGGCTTCTTTTTCTATGCTGGCCTTGGTGAGCCCCTTTTCCTTGGGGTTTCTCTTGTCGATGGGTTGGTCAATTTGGGCGTCTTGGGGGATACGCCACCCCATTCGCGTCTGAAGATCTCCGTATTTGCCGTGAGCGGCGGCAGTGCTCGGGAGGCCGGCCGCGGCCGCGGCCTTATTTCAGTTGACCTGGATGAACCGTCAGCGGATTAACTTGGCCGGTTTTAATGGACATGGTGGCACAGTGTCTCAGTTGGACACCAGCAAATACGCCTCGGGCTGAGCCATGTCATGAAGAGAGGATGTGACTAATATCTTAAGGGTCCAATAGGATTGAAAAAACGGTGATTCAGGAAGTTCGAGATAGCATAGCACCTACCTCGCTGGTTCCGCTTTCCCGTGTCTTCCTCAGGATATCGAGTGTGAAGGTCGCTTCCTCGTTGCTAGGGCGTGCTCCACTTCTAGTATTAGGCGCTCTTTTTTACTTGTGGCGTTCTTCAGTAGTGGGTGGAGCTCGTCCTTCTATATCAGACATGTTTGCTTGCTGCCTGTGTCTATGGTTACCTCTGGTGGTTCTTTAGGGGATGACTCCAGTTGGAGAGCTTACTCTATGACCTATGCTGCTGTCAATACTAATTCGATAAAGAATTCGTGGAGCATGCTTTACTTACTTGGCCTCCCCCTCGATAAATCGCTGTTGTTATGATTTGGGTGCAACCGTGCGCAATCAAGCAGGGAATGTCTGGTCTGGCGTTTCGACATGGACCCTGTCCCTCATCATATTCTCAGCACGACCAGTTAGGAGCACTGCTGAACAGGCATCACGTACTGGAGACTTACAATATCCCCGCGATGGCGCTGTGTGAGGGCCCCCGTTTGGTTCTTACTGCTGGGTAGGCTTCGGTCAGTCCTCACTCTAGGAAGTAGCTGGAGGACCTTGCAGTACGTGCTAACGGCTTTCAACGTTGTTGTCTAGTGACTCGGATCGGAGCGTTGAAGTTAGGCGTTCAATGGTGGTAATGGTGTTGTGGTAAGGTTTGTGGGTGCGGAAGGGTATGAGGGCTTCCGCGAGTTTGACTGTGCTGAGACGGTGACAAAACGCTTGCAGTGCCCCCTTTACGTGTAAGTCTCTCCAGCCACGATCTCAAGCCGCGTGGTCGAGCCGCCGTTGCCCCACTCGTATTTGGTGTCTCAGAATCTAGCTCCAAAAACTCGATTCTCTCCCTCATTGAGCACAGCATTCAGATGACTTAAGTCCTCCTTTAGACTCGTGTTCGACACAAAGTGTATGTTCGGTTGCCAGGGCTTATCTGTCTCGGATGATGCCTCCGCGTCCCTTTTGCGTGTGACTACGTGCGGGCTTGGTGTTCTCAGTGGCTGATCTCGTTAGTAGAAAACTTTCTCAGCACCTTGCAGCATTTTCTAAATCATCCACGAGCTTGTTCCCGCCAAGCATAGCACGCAAGGAAATCTGCCTTTACTTGATCAATTTCACTCAACGTCTGGGACTGCGAATTGCACACTTGAGACGGTCAACTCAGCAAATGGTGAGCACCCTTCCCACGCTGATGTCGTCTCGGTCCTGCTACTCAACCTTACTGGAGAGTAATGACAAAGGTCAAGTGCATTTTACTGATTTAGACTATCCCAGATGACCAGGCTATCCACGATACCAGAAGAAGATGAGGAAGCCTTACTTCCGTCGCCTGTACCCGCCAAGAATACAAACGGGCGCCGAAAGAAGCTCAAGTCCTTAATCATCCCAGCTCTCCTCAACCTTTACCAGTACCTGGTTAGGGCTTCTAAAAGACGGCCCCCCGGGCGCAAACAAGGCTTCAGAAGGTCCCAATACACTGCTATGCAGTAATTGCGATGGGGGTTTCTGCTCTTGCTCATCCCTCGAATCCAGCGACAATAGACCGACCTGATCAACTGCTGTACCGCCTCTTACCCCGTCACAAGCTTGAGGTAAGTCTACCACTCCTGGCTCCACCTTCACTCTTGCCTCATGACTTCTCTCGCCTCGAGGAACCAAACCGCTCATGCCTTCACCTCCACCTTTGCTAATGTCCCCTTTCTCTTTCTTCGGTGCCCTCGCAGGACGGGGAACATTGTTACGAGGCTTGCGCGGGGTGGTGGGGACGCCCTCCATATGTTGCTTGAACCGCGAGAAGCGCATCCGGGCAGCGTGGCCGTTCGTTATACCAAGCTGGCTAGCTACCAGGGTCCAATCGATCTATCGTTTTTTCATTAGCGGGCCTGAAGCTGGGTAGGGTAGAGGCAATGAATGAAGAGGGTATGTATACCGATTTCAGATCCAGTTGTTTGATGATGGTGTAGAGGAACTTGGCTGTGGCGCCATCCGTGGGCATAAGCTTGTTCCTTCGTAGGCTCGCCAGCTTGAGGGCTTGATGGGGGATTTGCTCAGGAGTGGATTGCTTGGTACGAGCAATAGCAGTGATTTCTAATATCTTAATTGTCTGTGGCAAGAAATTATTTTCACTACCTCATGGGCAAGTAATGGTGACGATGCTGTTCAGATAGGTAGCAAGGGGAGTGAAGAGGGGTGATAGGAGGCTAGAAATATTCGTATCTGCTGAACATCCAAGTTACCGCCCTTGTTCAGCAGCTTAAGTTATACAGGATAAAGGGAAGGATGGTGACGTTTAACTGCATACAAGTTGCTACTGGGACTCGAGAGCGGTGCATCGCTGTTTGCTACATCTCCACATCCGTAATGCTGCACAGCGGCTAAGGGGCGGGATATCATATGCCGGTTGGTGAAAGGATACAGCACAACCACATCTCCAAGCAGTTGACTGATCACAATAAAACTGTCCACTTCATTCTGCAATCGAACGGTGGGACATATGTTTTGTTGTCACTTGTATCAGTGTTCCTCTAGGTGCCTGGGCTCTGAAGCTGAGCGATCTGCAACATCCCCAAAACAGCAGAATCAACCATACATTATGTCACTGACCACAATGCAAGGTTGTTATCGTCAAATAGCACTCCTGTTGGACGTAATTTCGTAGCTGACGTTCTGAGCTCCTATGATATTGTCTACATCGCTCAATCTTATGCTGGTTTTTCTCGTCTCAAACCCTGTGCAGATCTACAATACTCCAGTCCCAATGATCGACCTCGCGATTGTCCTGCAGCCACACTCCAAATCATCACTTCTGCACTGTTGCTGCATCAGTATTCACCTACCCACATGCACAGAATATTGGAGCTGTTCTCACCCATCTTACATTCACACTTCCCACGGCTACTTACCCCTTCCACCTCATCTTTGACTGTTCTCGTCCCATCATCCCTCCACTTCACCAGAACCACCTCTGGTTCATCATTCATCAATCTAAGATCAGCGATCAAGTCACAACTCTAAAACAAAGAAGCTTCAACATGCCTACCCTCTGGGATGTTGCGCAGGAGCGCAAACTCTTGCTTGCCATCATTGAGCTCACCAACCCGAAGCCACCTAGCTGGCAAGATGTGTCTGTAAAGATGGGAGGGAGCTTCTCCAGTGAAGCTTGCCGGTGAGTGCCTTTGTAGTTTCTTTCAATGGGTGGCCAACAGTATAGCTTTCTGTCTTCTTCTATTGCAAGTTCACTCATTTCTGCCTTGTTGTTGCGCTCTTTGAATAAAATCTTTTCAGTTTAATAACGTGGGCTTTATATTGAGTCACCTACACGTTTCACTTTATTTCCTTATCTCCGCAACGGTCGCCACAACCATACGCCTTGCATTACATCCTACTACCCAAGTCCTCAACCATCACAAGGGTATATTTTACTCACTGCTGACACACTCCAGCCAACATTACCAGAAGATCAAGAAAACCACAAAAGATGGAGGAACGGAACCCACCACTCCGCGCAAGCCTTCTGCAGGCAATAAAAACACTCCAAAATCGGGCAAATCTACCGGCTCGAAGAGGAAGCAAGCGGAGAGCTCCAACGCAGCTAATGAAGACGATGAAGAACCTTCGCTTGCGGCCTTCAAGAGAGGCTCTACTAGTCGCGCCATCTCTGTCGACGACAATGGTAGTCCGAAAAAGGTCAAACTGGAACACGCCTTGCAGAATGGAGCTATCTGCAAGACCGAGGACTTGACGGCGGATGGCGCTGTGGATTTGGTGGACGATGTGTAAGTCATATTGGCCTTTATAGAACTATTGAAGACGGTCAACTTATTGGTTGGTAGACTTTACACCTAGGCGCTACCTGATCTCTCTGGGCGTTTTCGTGGCCATTTGAGATTGGGGTTATATCCTCTCACTCGCCACCTTGATGGAGGATATCATAGCAAGGTTGGACAGGCATTTCACCGCTTATGACAGCGGACAGTTCTTTCTCTTGAACCAGGCAGGGAAGTTTTGCGCACAGTCTGATCATCAGCTGGGTTGGTTCACACACCGCAGGACCTTGGTATATACCTACCTAGCCCGTTAGGTATAAGTGATACCCACTTCCTCGTGTCAAACTGATGACGTCTTTCTGCAAATCCCTTGACAACCACGGTACATGATCGTAGAAGGTAAAGCAGCCCTACAGTAATATTGACAAGGGGACGAAACAGCCTTAGATATCCTATATGAGAACCTTGCGCCGAACGCTTCAGTTTCTATCATGTCCGTGACACGATGTAAGCCTTGGCAGTCCAAAGAAGTGCCATCCCTCCAGATTTGGGTAGTTAAGATTATCAGCTGCGTCGTTCCCTTCAGATATCGGTATTGCCTTAAACATGCAGCGTTGCCCTGCTCTGTTTGATCGAACCTCTCAACAGTGTTCCTGTAATAGAAAGGATAGAATATGTGAAGAATTGGAGGGGTTTGTGGCCATTGATTCACTTGGTCCCACGAGTCATAAACGTACTGTTATTTAACAAACCTCCAAGCAGACTCCTAGCTAGAGTGTATTCGTCTCAACCTAAGGGTAGGCCTCAGATTTTCTGCGGTCAGAATGTTCAGAAAATAGGACATGTCACAATCTGTTCTCGTCATCTTCGCTTACCCTTGTTAACTCCCGTTGTTACTACTGTTTGCTACTTTTAACCTAGGGCTCCTCACCAGCTCAAGGCTCATCACCAGCTGCGCATTTGCGGTTCCCAACTCCCGACGACACCTTAGCATTGCTGCTGATTTGTGCGAATGGAAAGATCTAAACCAATGCATGGCCAAATGTGGAAGTTCTTATTGCTTCCAGTCTGTACACGAAAAGCCCAGCAGTTTCATACACTATCAGGTACCTTCTATTGATCGAACGTGTCCACAGTAGAAACACTAGAAAATCAAGCTCTGTCATTGCGCTCCGACATGCAAATATGATTCAGCCACTTCACCTTGATCGCTGTCATATAGAAACAAGGACTCTTACCTAGATGGGCAGTAAGTCAAGCTTCCTCAAGCTTCCTCCATCCCAAGAGCTTTGCCACGAATTTCAACCAAACAATATCTCTGCAGTATCAATATCGTTGAGGGCTTCTCGAGTTTAAGAAAATCTCTACCTCAGATTCGTTTTGGTCGGCCGACTTTCCAAGTCCTCGTTACTCTCCATCCTGCGCATGAGCGGTTCCAAACAAACCGTGAAATCTTAGGGCAAGTGGTTTCTACCTCAGCCACACTTCCATTCCAGGCTCCAACACTACTATACTTGTCATACAACCTTCTTCTCACAACTCGAACTTCTTCCTCGCAATATCACTTCAAGACCTCGATCATACTCCACAGTCCACACACAACTCCACCTCATCTTCGGAAACCCACCTTCAGATCTCACTCCAAAACCTCCACGCCGCCAACATGGTCGTCCACTGGACCGACGAAGCCGACGTGAAAGTGAGTCTACACCAACCTCACTTACTTTCCCTTCTCAGTCCCTTATAAGCTCACCACACCTCCCCACCCCATCCCTCAAATCGAACTCCTCACTTGAAGAAACCCCACTAAACTCGGACAAAACAGCTCTTCATCGCCGTCCTCAAAATCCACAACGTCAAGCTCAACTACGAAGCCCTCGCCGCCGCCATGGGTCCCGGTACTTCCCCTCCCCTTTCTCTACTCCCCTCTCTTCCCAAGACCCTCTCCTCCCGAACCCAACTCCGACCGCCACTAAACCCCATCTAACTCCCTTCCCTCAAACCAGACGTCACCCCCAAAGCCATAACCCAACGCATCGCCAAACTGCGCGCCAAAGCCGCCGCCTCTACCTCCTCCACCGCCGTCGCGGGCGAGGACGACAGCCCTCCCGGGAAGACAGCCGCGAAGGCTGGTAGGGCTGCGACGAAGAAGCGGACGGGGGAGGTGAAGAAGGTCACGGCCAAGAAGCGAAAGCTTGGGGGAGAGGAGTTTTGTGCGAAGCATGAGGATGACGAGGAGGAGCTTGGGAAGGGGTTCGGCGACGGGAATGGAGAGGTGGGTCTGGGTTTGGGAGATGATGGTGTGGAGAACGGGGTGGGTGGGGTGAAAGGGGAGGAAGGTGGTGCGTAGACCAGGTTCTCGGTTTGGATGCCACGCCGGTGAGGTTGGGACTTTGGTTTTTTCGTTCCGGCGCTGGGGCTAGCTAGCGGAGCGCTATGCTCGGCGCGTCGGTGAAGGGCACGGTTTCGGGGGTTGGATAAAGGGAATGAGATTGAATGTCGCGTTCTGGGCGGGTTGAGGTAGATTGTAGACACCGGCCCCCTTGCACGAAAAGCCTCTCGAGGTTCATTATTCATTGTTTCGAAAGGTGCGAGGAAATCAAAACTATCTCCCGACCGAATTGCGAACCTTCCATCCCATTGCATCGAAGAACCGTGCCTCGCCTTGAAATCACTAGAGGTTCCAGTGACGCTAGAAAGGAAAAGCCATCAGTGAAGAGACAAGAGCGACAGAAGAACCACTTCCCTCCCCTTGCTCTTCCGCAAACTGTACCTCCGCCGCCCGCCCGCTTACCACTTCGACGAAGCGGGCCGACGGGCTCATCTCAAACAGCATCGCCATCCGCAAACTCGCTGACGCTGCTTTCCCCGTCGCCTTCACAGTCGCCTCCATCCCCAAACTCCGCTCCGGATCCGTACCCGTTCCCCTCCGTCTTGACCCGCACTCCCGCATCCCGTCTGGCCCTCTTACTCGGACTCGGACTCGCAACAGCACATCCTACTCGCGCACCACCACCACTACCGACGTCGTGTTCGCGGCTCGGAGTCGGGTATGCGTCGACGTCTGTATCGGCATCGGCGTCGGCGTCGGCGTCGAGGTCGATAGGGAAACCGGAGTGGGAGTTAGAGTTGCCATTGCCGTTGAGATGAGATGCGCCATGCCCCTGCAACCACGCTGCCTTTCCAGCCGAGACTTTCAATCCGACCTCCTCGTCATCATCCTCACCCACATCCACGCCCTTCCTTCCCCCCGCTGCCGCTGCCGTTGCTGCAGTCGAGGACGACGCTCCCCGCTTCCGCTTCGTCGCGCCGCCGCCTGCCTTGGGCGTAGACGCAGTCGTAGAGGTAGAGGTAGGTTTTCGAGGCGTCGACGGGTTGCTTTTCGATTTCGAGTTGGTCGACTTGCTCTGCGCCGAGGAGATCTCGAAGTGGCCGGCGCCGTTGGCTTTGGCGAGTTGGCGGATCTTGACGAGGCGCTCGGTTATGGCGCGGGGTGTGGGTTGTTCGCGGGTTGGGGCTGTGAAGATAGGGGTTGTTAGTGAGGTTGTGGAGGGGGAGAGAGGAGGGTGGGATGGTTGGTGGGTGGAGAGAGGAAGAGGGAGTGGAGGCGCACGAGGTGGTAAGAAAAAAGGGGAGGGGATGAGGAGGGAAGGAAAAGGAAAGGAAAGGAAAGGAAAGGAAAGGAAAGGAAAGGGGGAGGTACGCCATGCGGCTGCGACGCGCTTGGAGTCGACGGTTAGTTCTGAGTGGGTTTCGAGGATTTTGAGGAGGAGCTGTTGGGATCGAGGTGGTGGTCAGCTTAACTGTCATTGAGAAGAGTTGGAAAGAGGTGACGGTGGTAGGTTTTTGAAAGGTGGAGGATTGTAGAACAAGGAACGAGTGGGCAGTGTGTATTAAAAGGTAGACGTAAGGTAAATCGAGGTATCAATGGAGAAGAACGATTGAGGATTCTTGTGATAGTGACTTACAATCTGGTCGTTGTCGGGGGTCCACTTGACTGGCATTTTGACTGATTCGACTCGATTGCCTCGAGTAGGTCTTTTGAATTCTGGTGAGTTCGTCAGTGGGCTGTGATAGCCAGAGAAGTAGGAAGATAAGAAGAGTGTGGGTAATCTTACATTGTTGGGTTATGGATGAGTAGAGAGGAGTTGTGGCTTTCAATTGACTAATTGTCGAGTTCTGTGCTGAATAGATGCAAGGTGAAGGTGTGAAAGCATGAGAAGTTGGAGGAGGTTGGAGGAGTTAAGAGGAGTATCAAGTGAGGTTATGGAAATTATGTCAGAAGGAGGTCCGTAGGCAGGCAATCAAGCACTGTTGTAATCTTTCCTGTACTGTAAGTAAAAATGCTTCTAGGTAACTTGCTTTAAAATACTGTCAGACTTAGTCGTAGAATATTGTCTGTAGAACAACTCCAGCTGGCCGAGTCCAGTGGAGAAGGAGCGTATCCACAGCGGTATGGGCGATACCTTAGTATGGAGTACTCATGCCGCCACGCCGTCGCCACTTCGGTCCTTGAGAGATATACATATGTATGTACATGGTAACGCAGCCTGCCGAGCCTGTGCTCGTGTACCTGTACGTAGCTCATCATACCTAAGTCGCGTCTCGAGCAATATCACAAGCTCACCTAGCCCAGCGGCCTTCCCCCCCCAACTCTGGGCATCCCGCTCTACACGCTAAAGCATGGCTAGCCCGGCGGCCCCTGATCGACAGGAGCAAGCCCGAAGCCTAAACCACGCGCTCCCCCACACTTCGCTTACGGCCTCCCGTAAACTTTACTCCAACTTCATCTGCTACAGATACAGCACTCTGTATCTCGGACCGTTCTGTGACTCATAGTCCCCTTTTGAACGCTAGAAATGTGACGAGTAAATTGGAGGGGCTGGGTGGCAGAAGAGCGGTGTGATCGGGTCACTTCTGGTAGATCGGAGTGCAGTGTGCTAGGAGTTGCAGTGTGGATGGACTGGAGGTGGACGGGTGGTCGGTTTATGTGAAGGGATGCTGGTGGGGGGTTCTTGGGGCTACTTTGTTGGTGCTTCGAGTGTTGATAAGAAGCTTGACAATATGATTGTTGTAGAGAACGACGGATTGCTTTTACGACACACCGTCTCGGCAGGCGTGCTATACTTACTCTTATCAGAGCCAGTTTGAACAGATAGTTCTCATTTGAACTTGGACTGGTATGCCCAGTCTGGTACCTGCGGGAATCCGTCGACCGAGTCTTCTGCGCGTGGATATTACGTCTCAAGTCTGGCAAACCGGAAGACTCGAAGGCGTCGGCACCTTCGGGAATGTGCCTTCTACTGCAGACGCTTCCCTGCTGGCTACTTTTAGAACTAAAAGGCCTCGATAAGTCTTGACACGCTTTCTTCTTCACGGCTAGCCGCAAATGGATTGCTCTCAATCCAGGGTATCTTTGCTAAGAATTTGGAAGGGTTGGAGAGAGCTGAGCCTCTTTTGTTGCGTTGTTTGATTGGCCATGCTTACCTGTAGCAAGAGCTGCAGGCTTCTATGCTAAATTTGATTCCGGATGATTCTTCGAAGTGTCCGTATATGCGTCGAAGGCATTTTGACGGTTGTAGAGAAGTATTGTGATACCACAATACTAACCACAATGTATTCTGACATTCTCTCTAGAGTGCAATCTGGATAGCGCAGTCAACCAAAGCTTCTTCGGGATTAGCTGTTTATGTTGAATCAGTAAGACTTCAGAACCAGAATCGGACAACTTCTGCAAAGCTAGGGCACTTTGGAAGTCAAAAAGCACATCTCAGCGACAATCCCTCCTCGACCTTACAATACCTAGTCAACCATTACTTCAACATCACAACAACTCTTCACCAATCTTAAAGCAACCTTACGTCTAACGCGATTTACTTCCTCAAGTAAGTGTTCTCTATCCCGTTACAGCACAATTATAAGCATTCCCTTTATTTGTCCTCACCGTCACATACCCTTTACCAAATTCACTGACTGGGTGAGGTTACCGTCAGCCACTACACAATGCCAACCGGCCAGAAAACTATCACTTGGACAGCAGCGAACGATGAGCGCCTGCTACTCTCTATCTTGGCTGTACACAACATCAAGGTTGATGGGCCCAGTGTTGCAAAAGTCTTCGGTAAGATTGCGTTCAGCATTTACTCCTGGACCCCATGTGGCCGATGATTTTACTTCATATACAGTCTTAATGTGTTCAGAAGTACAAATCTGTTTCTATTCCTCTAGCGTCAAGCTCATGCATATCTTCCTCTAGGGAACAATATCGCCGCTTCAGTCATCCAAACGCGTATGACGAAGTTGAAGGCCAAAGCTCGTGCCCTCAACCCCGGAGTCGTTCCCACCGATGCGGTGGTGCTATCCGGCACGAAGCGTAGTCGCGAGACAACCAAGACTACGAGCGGTACGTCGAACAAGAAGGTCAAGACAGAGCCCATCGAAGGTGAGGGGGACGACGTCGCCGATCTCATGGGCAACCAGGCCAACGCTGCCACCGACCACGCCGTCACTCCACCGGCGACTCCGAGGAAGAAGACTTCCACTACTCCTAACAAACCATCCAAACTTGCCACCCCATCTCCCGAGGCTGGCAAAAAAGACATCGATGGCCAAATTCAAGGCAAGCGTTGCTCTCCTCGCGATAGCGCCAAGCCAAATTACCACCAACTCGATGATCCGTTCGTGTATATGGAAGGGGCCATTGGTGGGGACGAAACCAATGTCTTTGGTCAGGCCACCGATTCAGAGAGCGAGGACTCGTTTGACAGCGATAAAGACTTCGATGGCGAAGATGTCTCCACGGAGGCTTGAGCGGGGACTCACAAGTATCGCTGCGACGTTCAAGAGCTTGGTCTGAGATGCTGGAGGGTTTTCAAGGTGTCTCTTGTCCTAGGGCCATTTATTCATTCATGGTCTATTTTCCTTTGATCTACTGGAAATCTACGATCCTCCTGCATAGCTCTTCAGGTCTGCGGGAAATGTATTATATGAGGATCTCAGTACCGCCGTACGCGACTACTGGCAACTAAGCATATACTCCGCACAGATTGCTCTCTGATGAACGAAGTAAGCTTCCATCTCTGTGTCACGATCAATCTAGCCCCAGCCTCCTGAACTCGTCGACGCCTCGACGTCACCGGGGCAACTACCGAACATGCAAGCACTTTGACCGCTCGCAATGCAAGGATCACGCGTAAAGTGGCTGCATAAGGCCGCGTCCCCGGCCTCACGCGTAAAGTGGCGTGGGTCCCCGAATCCTCGAGGGCTCCCGCAGAGGACTTATCGCTCTTAGACTCGTCGCCTGAGACACCGGCAACGTATATCCATCCATTGACGATTGATTGTTACTCCGTAGATGCACAGCTCATGATAAGTACCCGTTTCCCCGCCACCCCTCTCGACGCGACCGCGCCCGAAACCGCGATCCATGGCTCACAGCTGCCCCCGATCCTCGGTAACGCAGCGGGACTTAGTGCGCTAGCTCCAGGAACGGGGCTGTCGCGTCCGAGGTTAAAGGAGAGCTACCCGGGGCTAATGTAGGGGACCTGTCACGCTGCATCGCGTCGCAGCAGAATGCACCGTAGCTCTTGACAGGATGGGTTTGTGAGGAGTTATGTGATGGGAGGGTGTGAGTCATAGCAGAGCATGGATTTGTGCAGTAGGGAGTGAGGAGAGAACGGGGCGAAAGGAGAGGGGAGGGCATTTTCAAGGTTTGGGAGGTGCCCTTGACCTTCGATGGCGAAGTTGGTTTAAAGGAGTGGCGTGCGCCCAGTGGTCTGTATATGTTTACGGAGTGCAAGTGTATGTTACAAGAGTGACTTTGAGAATTCTTAGAGTTTATCAAGTCTTGGTGCTTCCCTTGCTGCCACAGAGATAGGTTTGAAGAGTCACTGAAGTCGCTGCCTCTTCACATACAACAGTACCTTAGGGTACCCAACTTTGTTCTGTGTTATCATCCAGTCATCGTTCTCACTATACTTTGCGAGCGTTCCATACCTCAAGGTGAGATCTTCCACTACAGACTACATTCACATTTGAATTTTCTGACATGCTCAACAGTCCACCCTCTTCGAACAACTTCCACGCGTCTCTCTCGCCGTACGTCCTGACAGAATTCACTGCATCTTTACCTTCCAACAACAGACAACCACCAAGTATGCCTGTCACCTGGAAAACGACTGACTCATTCGAGCGCCTCCTCGCAGCCTGGTGGGCCTCGTCGGAGACTCACAAGGTAAGCTGACCTTCCCTTGCCTTCCTCTACCTTTCATCACACTCCGCGTTCTTCCTCCCTCCTCCCCTTCCCCCAATTTCTCACCCCACCAACCTCCGTTCTTCCCTCCCTCTCCCTCCAAACACCCTCTCACTAACCCCCGCCACAGCCCAACTACCGTCTCATAGCCAAGTACTACGGCAAAGGCACCACCTACGACAGCATCGAGGGCCGCTTCCGGCACATCAAGCGACAAGCCGAAGCCCTGAAAGCCGAAGCCTCCGCCGACGGCTCCATCGACCTCGACTCTCCCGCTCAATCCTTCGCCTCCGCGTCCGCGTCCATCAACGGCTCTTCCCAAAACGGGAACGGGACGCCGAAAAAAGCACGTGCGCCCAGGACGCCGAAGAAGGATGCGAATGGAAACGGGGTGGTGGGAGGGAGGGTGAGTAAGAATTCGACGCCGACGAAGACGCCAAGGGGACGGAAGGCGACGAATGGGCACGCGCAGCAGCAGCAGCAGGGCGTGAAGGTGGAGATGGTGAGTAACGGCGAGTCGTCGCAGAGCGGGAGCGGGAGTATGCTGGATGAGTTGAATGAGGTGGTGGATGGGGAGGTGGATTGGATGAATGGTGTGAGTGCGGGGGAGGGGCATGGGGAGAGTGCGTTTGGTGGTAGGGCGAGGAATGGGTTGACGAACGGGATTGGGGGTGGGTGTGGAGCGGAAGTGGGAATCGGTGGGGAATATTATTGGAATGTTGGGGATGAGGACGAGGAGGGGGATTTGGAGGACACGGTTTAGTTGGGGTGTAAGCTTTCGTCGTCGTCGGGTGCCGGGAAATTGGGCAAGCGATGAGGCAGCGGGGTTTATGCTCGTATCCGACTTGTCGTCCTTTGTTTTGTGCTTGGGTCTTGGATGGCGCGAGATATGACATGGTTGGGCTTGTAAGACGGACGCCTTCCCATAATCCAATGGAATAAGGATATATGCACGACCACGTTCAGGACCGTGGCTTCAAAGCTAGAGTTACTCTTCTTCCTCTGCCTCGACTTCACCCCAACCGAATGATCTTTTATTTTCTCGCTACAACGTACCAGCCTGAAGGGATCCATGACGTACTGGGAAATACCAAGGGAACGACCTTTCTTACCCGTTTAAGGACAAAGAAACATACACCAACTTTATCCACGTCAAGAGGAGTAGGTATATAAGACATGATAGAGGGATACTGTTGAAGGCGGTACACAGATCTTGTACATGGCTTGGAAGACATATTCATAAACTGCAATCACATTTATAGAAAGAACTTGTAGTACGTAATTCCGATAATGTTTTTTCAATATTCGTTATGTGTAGCAAGGTCACCTTCGGTGCGGTTTGTGGACAACCAAAAACCAGACTTACCTTGGAGCTTATAGGACTCACCTTGTACGACCGTCACACTGCGGATCTATATTCAACAAGAAACAGACTTACCTACGTCAACACGAGCAAGGAAGTCTATACCTCGACAAAAATAGTCCTGAAGAAGTAAGCCGTCCAGCGAAGGATCAAGAGAGCACTCACCCATGACCGCACAGAAAGCCTCCCAGATCCAATCTTGTCGCCTCCTCCTTCCTGCCTTCCCTTCTCAATCCTCAATATCCGGCAAGCCATCAAAAGCCCACCGTCTCAGAGGCCACCACTGCCTCATCATCTTCCTCCTGCCCACGGGCGCCATGTCCGCCACGAGCTCCATGCTCGTCACGCGCTGCTCCGGATCGCGGCGGAAGCATTTCGTCAACCAGCGATCGAGGGTCGGCGAATAGTCACCGATGACGCTCCTCGGCTGTCTGGCCTCGGCCGCGCGATCCCAGCGGCCGAAACCGCAGCCGCCGGCCCACGGCCGCCAATGCGGCGGGTCGGCGAGCGGCGGGTCGCCCCTGTGCGCGAGCGCGTGGACGATGGCGCCGAGGGCCCAGACGTCGCCTTTCGCCGTCGCCTCGGGCGTCTCCGGCGGCTGCCAGTCGTAGGTGCCGCAGTAGCTGTCGGCCGTGTGGTGCGGGTCCGTGGTGACGGCGGCCAGGCCGAAGTCGCCGAGCTTGACGTCCGGGTAGCTCGATTGCCAGTGGTGGTGGGTGCGGAATTTCAGGAAGATGTTGGCCGGCTTGATGTCGCGGTGGATGATGCGGTTCCAGGGCGCGGTGGAGCGCGTGTAGGGCGTGTTGTCCTCCAGGCTCCAGCCGTAGTGCAGGAAGGCGAGGGCTTCGGCCATTTGGATGAAGGTGTGCCAGATGAAGGATTCCGGGATCTGGGTGGCGTGGCCGTTGTATTGGTTGATGAAGTCGTGGAGGTCGCCGCCGTCGCAGAATTCCAGGTAGAGTTCGATTCGGTCCGGGTGGATGCAAGAGTTGAGGAGGGAGGCGATCCGCTGGTGGCTTGGGAGGAGGTCCCGGAGGATCCGGATCTCGATGGGGAGGCCTTGGGAGATGATGGGTAGGGATTTGGAGATGGTCTTGCGGACCAAGAGTTGGCCGTCTCGGCATCGGCGAACGAGGGAGCAGGCGCCCTGGCCTCCTTCGGCGAGGTGTTGGATTGAGTCGTATTCATCCAGTTGGTCCCATCGCGATGCCCTCACGTGCCGCGGCATCCTTACGGATGGGTTAAGCTTAGCGGAGATGTGAGATCTGAGCTGATGGAGCGTGAGGGCGGTGATGAGATTAGTATTAGTGGATGATGTGAGGGGCTAGGGGCTGATGCTGTTCTCTAGGGTTTCCCCATAAGCATATATAGGCACTGTCATTGTAGTGGGTAGGCTTTGTTCGGTCAGTACAATGTCTTTCTTCATCTATTAGCGAAGCGTCCCTTTATTCGAATTCTTTCTCCAGGCTCTTTGTGTCAAGGCCTTTGTGTCCTTGCACCTTCCGTCGAGACAAGGCCATTCTGAAAGGGACAAAGGAAGTGTAAGCATAGTGCAAGTCCTCAGTCGAGGAAAGTCGGTTGACTAGAGTAGAATGATATGAGGTAGCATGAAGATAAGCCATAGGCTCCCAAACTGTTGAGATGGAGCAACAGCATTGAAGAGTTGTTGACTCGAATACAATATTTCTCTAATTGCCCTAGGACTGTTCATCATGTGATATTGAGGGCTTGATCATGCCGGTGTAAGTAGTAAGACTGCTAGTCGCATGCCATGGCTCTCTTGAAAGGAACAGATGAACGACCATGTTCAAGTCCCAAGCTCACGCATTTTGCTGCAGCTAGTTCGTCCTTGGCCTGACAATGGGTTTGCTGAGCATAACAAACTCACCAATACCGCTACTTGTGCCTTTTCGGGCCAGGCACTCTCCTGATTCGTCGGCTTTTTGTGCAGCAGGCGTTTTGAACCCTTTCCTCGATCCATTTTGTAGAGCCACTTGCTTTGCTTGTCGATCGATAAAAGCCGCATTGGACGTGTCTTGGCTCACTTCACCCGTCGTAATTGCTTTTAGACGTGTCAAATTTATTATTTGAGTTCTTTGATCCACGCGCCGCGGAGAAGTGCTACCCCGTGAGATCAATATTTTGTGTCCAAGAAGGGGCTTGAAGAGGAGGTGGAGTCGGGAGTTTCTTCGGCCCGAGTCTTCGTGATTGGTGGCCATAGTCGTGCACTTCCGAACTGCAGCGTTCCCAACTGTTGAAACGCCTTGATCTTGCTCGGAGTAGTGGTTGCATAATCACATTTGACTTTGCGAGCTATGATATCGTCGATCGATTAAGTTCTCGCAGCCACATGTGCGCCATCCCCTGGTGAATATCAGCGGCATCGAACGGTGGGCTTGGTAACTACCTCGAGCTCTCATGGATCAGGTTGATATTCATGAGGCATTTCTCAGCTCACGCTCGAGAGCGGAAGGTCCAAGAGGGCGAGATAGCGGAATAGCAGAATGATTCCTCCTCGGGGACAGAAACCACAAAGCGCCCACCCAACGATCGAAGCTATTAAAGACTAAAGGATCGCGCGATGGACCGGAAGAAAGTCTTAGTTCGACTGCAATATAGTCTGTTCCCGTCCATACTATTAGCACGCTGCAGACCATCCTCCTGCTCGATCTAGGAATTACTCCAAGGATGGCGACCACTTCGCATAAGGCTGCTTGCGGGAATGTCATGCCGGGCAGTGGATGCCTCGTATTTCGAGACATATCATGCACACATCCTGGCAAAACAAGGCACGGCGAATGGCATTTGGCAGCACTTGACCCCAACAAGGCTGAAGCAGACAATGGTCCTTCACACGAACTCCTCCCCATCTCGAGAATCATTACCATATTACCGGACTTGGCCCCGAAACCACAGTCTTAATCGTTTGCCCTTGCGAGATAGCCGCCACATAAATGCTCCATCCTGATGCTGTGAAAGCGCTGTTATTTCCTGCATCCATACTCATCGGAATGCAGTCCGTTCTGAAAAGGGTTCCATATCCAGAGCTCCTTGTGCTCGAGGGCTCTATATCAGAACTTTGATAAACCTATCGGACAAGCAGTATGGCGCCGGTACTTCCGTCCTCTACGATCCTTTCAGAGTCATAGTCACTGATGTAAAACTTTGCCATCCATTACACTGGTGTCCCCTCACTGCTTCAAGCTTATTGATATCAGGATCCGTTTCTTTCGGACATGGAAGCACTACACCGGGTTTCATGCACCTATCATTTTTACATGCATGTCTCAGCTCTTTTCTCGTGTTGATTAGATCTCTTTTGAGCGTTATACAGTTGCACAGGGGTTCCCAGATCATAGTTTAACGTGCTCGTTCGAGGGCTCATTGCATTTACGCTCCTATGTTGGTTGCAGTTCAGACTTGGCCGTGAGATGCAACCGGACAGGACCGGGAGATAACTCTTTGATCTTCGTAATTGATCAGCAGGAGCTTACGTCGAGCACCCATGAGGGCCAATAGGCTGCTATCGCTCTGGTGATGGAAACGCGGACCAGTACCGTTTGTTCCAATACCTTCCTGGTTACGTAGATCATCAGACCTTGATTCCCGTCGTTTTCGTTGACTGACATATTGAGTTTGAATGGGAACCAACACGGTTGTTGTGGACGCAGTTTATCTATAAAAGCTGGTCTCTGCTCCCTCGAAAGCACTTGCTCTATAAACAAGTAACGCACATCTCTTTACCTTCGTTAGAACAACCAAGAGACTTTCTACCTATCAGCTCGAGCCCCTCAACCAGATCATTATGAAGCTCTCCATCTTCAGTCTCGCTTTGCTCGTCAGCGCCGGCCTCGTTTCTGCCACTCCCACTCCGGGCGGCAAGTCCAAGAGCCTACCAAAGTCGCCGTCCAGGAGCTTTGGGTCGCTCAGCCAGTCCTGCTCTGCCAGCCAAAGCTCCATCCGCTGCTGCAATCAGACGAAGAATGGGAAGTCCTCCCATAAGGTGTCATACGACGGTCAGAGCTACGACGCCCAATGCGATCAAATCAATGGTGAGAATTTTCCTGGCCTTACTTCCCCATCGCCTCGACTTCTGAGAATGCCATCTGACGCTCCATGATCTAGGCGACTACGGCAAGAACGTTCAGAGCATCTGCGAGGCTACCGTCGCTTGCTGCCAGGGCGATGGTTGCGTTGCCATTGCCTACTGATTAACTCACTACGATCTGCAATATCGAGGTCGCCAGGTCAATGGACTTGGTGCTTGTCAAGCCCCTTGGTCTTGCGAAGAAAGCGTGTCTCGATTTACCATATCTCCAGAGAGCTTGGCGGCTTCGAGTTCCCATTTTAAAAGGATTGAGGGCAGGATTGGCGCGGAGAGAGTAATAGAGATGTAATTTAGCTACCTATACTACACTCGTTACCATTAATGTTGCTCTTGGCCATCACTAAAGCCTTATGGACGAAACACGCGCTTTCCTCTGTGGCTCGTACCTAGAGTACCCAGCCGATTAGTCAGCGACAACAGACATCTGACCGACCACCATGTATCTGAACTCAAAAAAAAATTGTGTTGTTTGGTTTTATAGTGTTAACGGGCATGCTCTAGCATATAGAGGATTCGCACCCCATACCCTCCTGACTTTTAGCACCTTTACTGCATGTGCAACACAGATCATTGAAAGCAATGATACGGAATGTCTATTCTAAGTATAATGGGAGCTGATTCGTCACCAACCCAAACCACAGCTAATTGAGAACCATGCTCTAGTCTGCTACAGCCAGATGGTCTTTAAGATTTGTGATAGATCTAATTGATAAACATTGAGTGATCAGTCTCAAGAGGTCCTTCTACTCTGCATTGTCACATTGTAGAAGCCAGTACCCACAGTGTTGGCTACAGGACATGAACCCGTTACCTCGCTTAACTTAGAGGTAGCCATGTGGCACAGAAGTTTTTTTCAAACCACAGCGCCAAACAGCCGACACCATGTATCTGAACTCGATCACCGTTGTGAGAGTAAACTCTACCAAGCACGTATCATTGGTATCATTCATCCACCAATCTTGTGCAATGGCCTGCCCTTGTACCAACATCACTGACCTGCGCGGGATTTACAATGCACGCGGTACGCTTGCCCGCATACTCTTTGATGAAGCATGTTCATGGCTGATTGTCATTATGGGACGTGGCGATCTGTTAAAGTCAAGCTAGTAGTAATTAGTTGATTCACATAGTATTCTCTGGATACTGTAGGTTCGCTGCTTGAGCTTCTTTCCTTGTCTCTTTGTGACTGCTATGTTAGATCAGCCGCGTGGATGCCTTTACACTTACAAAGAGGTGTCTTTATCTCTTATCCTACCGATTGCTCTTCTTGAGTCTTTCCGCAATGTAATGAACCCAGCTGTTTACTCTGTGAAAGTGTTGATCTTGAGACTGGATTTGCCGAAGCTGGGAACATATCACCATGGAGGGGCTTTCAGTTGACTTCACATGTCGGTTCGAACTTGAGTTCGTCTTGGCAATGGAGGCAAACACGTTGGGTGACGATCTCTGGGACGAGCTACCTCCAGATACTGTACATCCACCAAGTGACGGAACTGTTGATAGCTTGATCCTAGAGTATGCGGCCTAAAAGTTACAAGAATATCAGCATGGGCAGCGAGTCTTCCGATATGGGTCGACGAGTTTCAATGTTTTCGTTGCAGAATCTCAGGACAGCGCTAGAGAGAGTGAGTGGAACATGTTGCGTGGTTCGGATCTTTCAGAGCTCGACAGGGCCGAGTGCGAAGCACACATCCGCCATGGGGATAACGGACAACAAAATTGTGGGTCAAGCGGCATGAAATCCTAATGTTATGCAACCACATACTTGCATTTTCTTCAGCTGATTCTTCTGCAGGGCTATTAGTCAGTGCTCGACTACTCAGTCCAGTTATTGATGTTACCAACATTGATAAAATCTTTCCTGAGCTTCGCCATGTCCAGACCGTGCTCGCTAACAACGAGCCGGAACATGGGAACCAACATTGGCAACTTGGTAGAATAGCGAAGGAATTCAAATCCTGCATCCCCGAAAAGTGCAGGCTCTGCATTCAGCTATCCAACGACGGCCGAGCAATCCCCTTCTATACCTTCCGAAACCTGGTAGTACTATGGACGAACTTTGAGCAGGCCTTGGAACAACTACAACCAAGGCACTGCCATCGCCCTCCAAGTATCAGCGATCGAGAGACCTTCACAAGAACCGTCAACAATTGCACGAACCTCTCCCAGCTCGAAGAGTTATTGGGCCAATTTGCCTCTGGCGACGAGTCAGCCAAGATCAAACCTTTGCTAATCACGAGGCCTTCCATATGCGGACCACAGGAACTTCACGTACGCTCTGTCGAGTTCAGAGGGCACGCAGGCACTCTCCAGGCGGATGACATTTACTGGTGGATGCGGTCGATTGTGAAGATTATGCGGTATGCGCAATGGTTGACGGACAAAGACTTCGCCCTTACGCTTTACGGAACGGCTATCTTAAGGGATCTTCTCGATTTGATTGGCTTTTCTCGCAGAGGCATGGAGTTCTACCTCAAGAGAATGAAAGGATTGGTGCGAATGGAAAAGGTCGCCGGAACTGAAAAGGTCACCACAGTGGAAGATGTTGGACGAACCGAAGAAAAGCCGCCCCACCTCATGAGCTTGCGCGGATAAATGAGCTTGAGTTTCTTGAGGAACATCTTGTAGGCACCGAAGAGGGGCCTGCCCAGTCCCATGGTCTCCATGAGCGGAAGAGCCTGTCTGCTCAAGTTTTCGTTAAACTAATATGGTAATGAGAAGTACCATAATCTAAGTAGAAAAACAAACGATCTACCATGGTCAGAAATATCTCACAGTTTCTACTCTTGTTGCTGACTCCGCAAAATTCGAGCCCTATATCTTATATAACATAGTTTTTCTCTGACACTGTTGACAAACTAGGAGAAACTACCGTGTACGCTATGGTCACCATGTTTCACATAACGTGCTATTGTCATTCACTGCTTTCAAGTCAACAATAGGTCTATCCGTGAATGATCTGGCATATTGTCAAGCGATTCAATGAATCATCAAGGCACCCATTTCAATAGATCTTGATTCCTCTCTTCATCCTTCGACATCCTTCGACATCACTCGAAACATCTAAGCAGCAGCAATCAGAATCCAGACAAACTTGCAACCACAGGATCAGTCTGTATCGCGTTTGGCGCACTGGAAGTGAAAGGAGACTCACTACGCTGTCACTACGAACCGGAACGAGCTATTGGACTGATCAAGATGGTGAAGAAAGTGGTTAGTATTGCATTTGGGCGCTGGAAAACCGTCTTCTGGTCGCCTTTCGTGTGTTATTCTCGACCAACCGCACTGTTCGCTACCCGAAATATACACCCAGCTCTGTTCTCTTCGAATAGGGCATAGCTCTACTACGAAGCTTTCCACGATGGCCCGCCATGATATCTAGAGACTCCTTTGGCGGATAGCTAATTAACATCACCATAGACTTGGAACGCCGAGAACGATCGAAAGGTACGGCTGGCCTCTTCCCTCCTCTCAAGCTCCACACCATGATCCACCTACAACACTAAAACCCATATACTAACACCAAGAAACCCTAGCTTCTCCTCCAACTCCTCCCCCGCGACACCAAAGAAGCCAACCTCGCAGCCCTAGCAAGCATGTACGAAGGTACGATCCGCCCACCCTTCACCAATCTCCATCCTTCACTCACCCCATTTCCCTCCCCTCTCATCTCTCTCTAAACCCTCACCTCCGCAGGCGCAACCCCCAAAGCAATCGAAGAACGCATCGCGAAACTCAAGCGCGAGAAGAAATCCACCGACCTCTCCGCCTTCTCGCCCACCGGCACCTCGACCATGAACCCCGTCCCCGGCCCCTCCACCCCGCAGTCCTCGAACTCCACTCCCCGCAAGTCGAAGACGACGAAGTCCGCGACGACCGGCGAGGCGTTTGGGATACAGCCGGCGCCGAGTACGGGGGGGAGAGGGCGGAAGGGCGGGAAGGGAGGGGGAAGTAAGGCGACGGGCGGGAGGGGGAGGACGCAGGCTGTGGTTGAGGAGGGGGAGGATGATGAGGAGGAGGTGGAGGCTGCGGGCGACGTGCGGGTTAAAGGGGAAGAGGAAGGGGATGAAGATGTGGAGATGGGGGATGAAGATGGGTCTGAGGGAGATGCTGAGGTCGATGGAGATAGAGATGGGAAGGGGAAAGGAGTCAAGAGAGCGAGAGCGGAGACGACGGATGGGAGGAAGGGGGTCAAGAAAGTGAAGGCTGACGTTGAGGGCGAGGGTAGTGGAGAGACTGTTAAGATCGAGGCCATGGAAGCGAAGATGGAGGATGTGGCGGAGATGGAGTGAGTGCGGCTCTCTGCGCAGAGATAGAGACGCGACGGTTCGGAGGCCGCGGATCGTCCGGCTCACCATGCACTTCGAGGATGTGCCGTTCGGGCGTGGAACAGATTGTGGTCTTTCCCTGATTTTGCCTACTCCTCTAGCTAAAAGTTTTGGTCTGGTATTTTGACACCTGAGCTGGTCAGAAGGCCGGAGGTGGAAATTTAGTTCAATCTTGTCTTGGTCGATCATGTCTTGGATGGATATGCGCAGTGTGAAATGGACATGTCGTGATTGTATTATCGTCAACATACAGACGAGAGATTTAGTCGTGGCCCCGTCTTAACCTGTTACCGCCCATAGACCCCAACCCAAACACCACCCCATGCAATCGCTAATGCTATTCTATCTCGGCGTATCTCTCAACGTCCTCCCACCACTAACCTTCGGCCCACCACCAGCGCCATCCTTCTTCTCCCCGGACTCTTTTGCCTTCGCTTTCGCTTTCCCCTCGGCATCACTATTCGCCGCCCCATCACCCTTTCGCTTCGTCCCACCTCTCAACGTTTGTCCCGCGCCCTGGAACTTAGGTTGGCTTTCGTCCACCACTTTCTGCTCGCCCGTCTTCCGCACCGGTTTAATCTCATACCCGAAGAACAGCTTCCCCGGCGGCAAGCGCAGCGGCTGGGGGCCGTTTGTCCGTCGGACGTATGTCTGCTGTGGCGCGGGGTTGGTCGAGGCTCCTGCCACAGGCGTCGACGCTTTCGGAGTCGGTGCCTTGCTGCCTTTCCTCGCGTTCAGCTTATGCCCGGCAACGAGGAAGTTCGACGAAACGGCCCTTGCGCCGGCAGCCGCTGCGTTTGACTCCGGCGCGATGGAGGAATAGTTGATAGCTTGGGCCATGGAGCCTTGGGTGTGAAGCACGCCACCGGCCGGTAGACCGGCGCCGGTCAAGCTGCGTGGCGTGCTGGTGCCGCTTGGTCGTTTCGGTTCTTCGTAGCCTACCGGTGGGGCGAAGTCGACTTCCAGGTCTGTTTCAAGGACGCCGATGGCGTTTTTGTCTGTTTCCGGCTTGGTCTCGAGGACGGCCATCTCGTAGGTCTGGTCGTTGTAGGAGAAGGTGAAGATGTCGCCTTTGGTGAGACAGGAGAAGTTGCGGAAGGCGTTTTCGAGCACGGCTTTGGGGTCGGAGATGTCGAGGAAGGAGGTGGATTGGGCTTGGAGTTTGATGAATTGGCCGGAGGGCAGATCGGTCGATTTGATTTGGAGGAGGTCACCTGGTTCGAGAAGTAAGGTTTGCATTATCTGTGATGCGGTTTGTCAGCGAGATGGTCGTGGTTATTGTGCGTGGATGTCCGTACCCAAAAAGGGAGATAGATCTTGCCCTCCTCTGCGATGAACTCCAGCACTCCCGCATGCGTCATCCTATCCTTTGAGCCGTTGATGAGCTCGAAGAGCATAGGATACGTTATGTGTAGCCTCGTGAGCTTGTCCAACGCACTGGGCGGCATGATAACTTTGCCACCGTGGTTTACATTCTCCCGTTCTGGACCAGGTAACATGGCGATGGGATAACAGCGATAGTACTCGTCGAAGCGGCGGGGAGCAGCCATGCCCGCTCGACGAAGTAGCCCCGGAGGGTATATGCCTTGCATCATATCGTCCTCCTCGTAGAATCCGGGTTGAAACTACAGTGCAGCTGTTAGACAGAACTCTACTCTCATTCGACGTGAGTTCAAGACTGACCATGTTGCTTCAAGGGTGGAGACTATACTCTGAAAAAATTATACGGTATGTTTCAGAGCAAGTGTGTAGTTAAGTATTTCAGCTCTATGAGTTGCAGGAAGGTACTGAAAGGTTCGAAGGGAAGAGACAATGTTGACAGCTTCGAGCCTTGATGTCTTGGGACAGGACCTGCTAACCAAATTGAGTAAGTAGCTAAGTTTTAACATCTACCTAATTATGCATTTATTGTGAACTATGTATAGCGAACACAAAATCAGATCTGAGGTGACCCAGAGCTACTCGTACCTACACTGCAACTCGTCTATAAAACAACAAAGCATTCACTTAGTATAATTAAGATTCAGCTTCTGTGCTGCAAAACTAATGTCTTGTTGAGTCGTTAAAATTCTTTCACTGTAAAATCTGTCTTTTGATGTTCAATGTGTTAAAATAGATCATAAACACATGTGGGGCCAATCCACTCCTTTGCGCTGTCCACAGGCACAACATGCTTGGTAGGCGGGTTGGGATCTCAAACAACCCTCTTTGTTGTCTGTATAACAGCTACCTATCATCAACAGCGCACAGAGCCATAGCATGCTGTATGTCTAACGACCCAGTCCTGCAGCGCGTCCCAGTTTCTACACCGGCGCTGTTGTCCGTTCCCAGTGAAGAATGTGTCGACTGGGACGTAGAGAGGGGTGTCATCTGCTCGGCACATGATGGCTTGTCGGAGAGCATCATAACAATGGTTGAGGTGGCGTCGGATGTGAGTCTGGTCCAGTGTGGTGATTTGATCCATAAGCTTGGATGCCATGTTTCGAATGTACATCTATAGCTTGTCAATAGGCGTTACATCTGACGTGGCTGCTGAAAACGTACAAGGCAATGCAACTGAGGGAAGCCGTCAACGACGTAGATACCCTTTTCAGTATCACCAGGCAGTTCCCTCGCCGCAGGCCATTTCCAGTCTGCAGCCCAGCTTTGAGGTAGCGCAACGAACCCGTTGATGACGAATTTATCCCAAGCGTTGTTGGCAGTGGTTAAGTCGTCTGAGCTATATTCTGTAAAAGTCTGGAAAGTTTGCCACTTTTCTCCTATAGATTCGATCCCAGCTGCTTCCGTATCGGGTCAGTAAGCTAAAATTCAACCGGAAGAGGTATACTTGCTGGAAGTCGAAGTCCTATGATTCCATTTGAACTACAGAAGATATATGCGACGAGAATCAACGCACAACGAAGTATCAACAGTATGATTGCGCTAGGAATAAGATGCCTAGCCGTCTTGGAAGGTTGAAACGTGAGTATTTCTTGTGAAGTAGGGTTGTCAAGGAGGCAGCTTTCACCGTCGTCATCACTGAATTCCTTGCATCGCTGATAAGCCATGATAGGGTTACGCACATAAGGGCAAGTAGAAATCTTCAAGCACTTCTAAGAAAAGATCACCGGCAATGCTGAAGGAAGTTTCTAGGAAAACCGGCATGGAATCTATCAAGAAGAAGGGTTTGCAATAGACCCGAAATGTTCAACCGGCAGAAACAACGGCAGTGAGGGTACATTGTCAGCTTCAACACACAGAGATCGAACGCTTTTGTAATGAAACAGTAACAAAACAGACAGGTGTTCCGCATGCTTATACATGACAAGGATCTGTTCGATATTGATCCAGAGCTCCTTGCAAGTCACACTGCAACTATTAAGGTATTGTGCAGTCACATTTGAATCTGCTTGTCCGTGCTACTGCAGCACAGCCATACGTAGGATCCGTGCTCTGTCACAGTCAAGGGCCCATGTCCAACCGTCAAGCGGGCTGATCCTAGGGAAGCAGGGATAGGCAGCTTCACCTGTATCCGATATTCACGCCCCGGGTTCGCGCCTGACTGAATTCGGGCCCCCTTTCCTACTACTGTCACCGACAGCATCCGGGGTGGCACAAGGCAAACTGAGTGTTTCGTCGCAACTATCGCCGAACGTCTTGACTTGTTGAAAGTAGATCAAGCAGGAAAGCGGCTCAGCGCCTTATCACACATGTAGATCAGAGCGAACGCAGCACAGATAGCTGGTAGGGTAAGTACTCTTACTTCTGTCGATGACCAGTTCTCAGCTTGAACGGCTCAAAAAGTGGGTCTGCCCGGTGAGAAATACACGGCTTTGTGGCACAGCAGTCACGAGTTGATAGAGATGATGCAACCCTTCGGCCCACACAGGTTTTGAAGCTGTGGTTTGCCACTTAGAGACAGTGCTATCGAATCCTGAGATGTTGGGATATACTGAATGATGATGCACCGTCGCGCTGGGGTAAAGGGTTGGTGATCGTTGAGTGCGGGATGAGGCAGTCCAGTATCCTTCTCCGCATTTTTCTACCTTCATCGCATCTCCGTACATGTACCTTGTGTCGCGCAATCCAAACGGACCAGATATCCCAACCTACCTGAGGTAATCAGATCAAGACTCCACCCCCTACGCAGAGGCTGTCTTACCCACATTGTGACACCATTCGCTGCTCTATTTTCACAACAGCTTGATCATGTCGTAGACCAAACGCTACAAGGCTGATTGTGAGACCGAGCGTTTCGGGGTTTATAAGAGAGGCTAATATGGGTTGAGCGCACGGCTGGGAGGAAAATTATAAAGCTCACGTCTAATAGAGAATATCTCCAATTCTCGTCACTATGGTGCTGACTTCCTGGACCGAGATAGCCATCACCCTCAGCCTCTTACAGCTGGCAACGCTCATTTACGGCGTGGTTTACAGACTTCTCCTCAGCCCTCTCGCGAAGATCCCCGGTCCAAAGCTCGCTGCATTAACGTCGTGGTATGAGTTTTATTACGATGTGATCAGGCCTGGCAAGTACGTCTGGAAGATAAGGGATCTACACACGGAATATGGTATGTGTATCGTGATCTGCCAAAGGCATTTGGTTCGATTTACAGACCTATAGGACCAATCATACGGGTCTCGCCGTGGGAGGTTCATGTCAACGACATAGGATTCTTGGATGATATCTACGCGCCATCCTTTCGCAAGCGTGACAAGTATGAGTTTCAGACCAGGACCTTGAAGTTGCCAATGTCGGTTGGGGGTTCTACGAAACATGACCTCCATCGAAAGCGACGAGAGGCGCTCAACCCCTTCTTCAGCAAGAAGAGCGTTACCGCTGTTGAGCCAATTATTACGCAGAAGGTAGAGCAGCTTCTCCGATGCCTCGATAATCATTCCAATCAGCAAGCACTCATCAATCTATCTGATGTTTACTTTGCTTTTGCAAACGAGTGAGTTGAGTCCTTGAGCCCTCCTTCAGTTTAGCTTATGTGATGTAGTGTCGTCTCGCATTACAGCTTCGGACACGATGACAATCTTTTGGGAAGCTTAGTACGAGCGTCCACCCTGCGAGATAATTTGTCAAGGCTCCTTTTAGGCGTCAAGGTCAACCAACATTTTCCCTGGGTGGTAGAGGCACTTGACATGTTGCCGATGACGTTGGGCAAGCCCCTCATGCCGCCAGGCGTGCTTGACATGCTTGAGTTCTCTACGGTAAATTGCAGTCCTTCTCGTCATTGCCCACTAACACCAGGCTAGAAAATCCGTGACGAAATTCAACAGGTGCTGAACGATAAAGACAACTCTAAGAAAGGGGGGAAGCGTTCGGTCTTCTACGAGTTACGCGATAATCCAACATTACCTCCTTCAGAAAAAAGCCTATTGCGGCTGGAGCAGGAAGGAACATTACTCGTCATGGCTGGTATGTCGTATTCTCCAGTCTTTGCAGCGGGCGTCGTACGTCTAAGTAATTAATGGCCCTACAGGAACAGAATCAACTGCCAAATCCATAGCCACTGTCCACTTCCACCTCCTAGCCAACCCTCCGCTCATGGAGAAACTCCGAGCTGAGCTTCGCACGGTCCCCGAAACTGCTACCTGGTCCGAACTCGAGCAACTCCAATACCTCAGCGCCGTGATCGCGGAAGGCAATCGTCTATCCTTCGGTGTGACAGCAAGAGTATGCCGCATCGCACCAGACGAAGCCCTTCAGTACCAACAACACACCATTCCCCCCGGAACCCCGGTTAGCATGACAACACTCTGCGTCCACACGGACGAGACCATTTTTCCAGACCCATGGGCATTCAATCCTGACCGCTGGTTGGGTCCGCTGGGCGCCGAAAGACGTAAATATCAGATGGCATTCAACAAGGGCGGAAGAAACTGTGTTGGGATCAATCTCGCTCACGCAGTGATGTTTCTGGTCGTGGCGGCTGTGGTGCGCTACGACATGGAGCTTTTTGAGACCGACATCTCAGATGTGGAGTTTCAGCATGACTATCACGTTCCCTTTCCTAAGCTGAATTCCAAGGGCGTGAGGGCTGTGGTGCGAGGAAAGGCGGCAATTGTTTGATCCTGCAAGTGGAGAATGCAAGGCTCTGTTACTCCACGTAACCACACTCTAGTATAGGTAATGCGGGAGTACTTCTTGGCAGAGCAAGACGACAAAAATCTGCCCCTCGCTCACTCAAAGCTCGCCTGGGGCCTGCCGCTCTAGCCCGCGAGGTGGGTGAGCAGAGGTAACGTGTCACCCGGACGGGATGCTATGTCTCCTACGCTCACCCTCCCACTCACCTTATATCCCTATACTGGAAGACAGAGATGGCCGCGGCCGCCCTTATTCTCGAAAAGGGAGTACCAGAAGCTTAATCTATTTCTTCTAGCTTTCCTCTCGCTTCGCCTTGAATCCAGAATATAGTACGGAGTATGGAGAGCCTAAATTTCTATACCTAATCCGAATACACGTATTCGCCACGATTGCTCGGAGTAGTAAAGTCGCATCATGTCTCTCCTGTCTCTTGTTTTAGAGAAATTAAGAAAAAGGAAAAAAAAAAAACTGAACGTGCACGGGATCGAACCGTGAATCTCTTGATTCGTACTGTTGCAAATATTAGTAATAATTATCACTCCAGGGCCCGGGGAAGATGTACGTCAAGCGCCTTGCCTAGTAATGATGTTAGTTTTGATTTACTTTAATTAAATAATCGAGGCACTAACCATTGGGCCACACGTCCCTATTTGCTCAAATAGCATGTATAATAATATAATATATCACCATAAAGAATTTTCTAAGAAAGGACTTTACGTTTTCAAGCAGGATTCTAAATCTATTAGATACTGCTATTCATATGATATAGAGATATCGCATTTCACCACCACCTTCGTTTTGTGATGTACTGCGGGCCGCCTGAGATGTATCTACCCTTTAAAGGACAGAAGTCTGCCTCAATGAGCTAGCGGCCATCCCAGCCATCATATCAGTCCTGAGAAAGGTATGTTCTACGAAGAGCTATGTCTATTGCGCAGATGTTTTCAGGCGTTACATCTTGGTGTCACGATCTTGAAGGACACGTACGTGAAGCCCTTAACATAGAAGCCTTGTATCGATTTCTTAGCGTCTCTCGCTGTATTTGGTCCATCTTCCCCTTCCCAGAACAGAGGGCAATCAATTTGACAATCCATCCTTTCAATTGAATTGATGCCTTGTACTTCAAGTCCTTCACCCGACTTGACAATGCCACCATGTCTTGAAGCTTTGTCTTTGCTGATCCTGGGCATCCATAATACCTGCCTTCTATGCTTAATATATACCAGATTCCACCTGCACGACAGATTTCAAACGCCGTATCCTCCAGCCCTAATGCTGATTCCGAGTTCGGTCTGAGCTAGCTGAAGATCTTTATATTGCTAGAGAAGTCCATCGAGGAGGCACATGTGTAGACCTGTCAAGCCTAAACGGCGTATGCCTCACCACGTTTCACCCCAACCACCACACACCTGTTCTTAATGCCTCGTTTAGACTCGTTTACCGTAGTATATAGCCACCACGGGAATTTACCTCTGCTCCTCAGCGAGCTCCCTCACAATCGCTCCTCGAGGCTTGACAAGACCAAGGGCTGCCTGCTATCGTGGAAGTAATAGTTCTCAGAGGAGAGAATTCAGGGCCTTACCTTTAGCTCCGGTTCGTAGAGCTCAACTTGTGTATGATGTCTTGAACCTCTTGCGGCTGTAATCTCTATCAAGAAATCGTCGTGGTTGCGTAGCTATCCAATCTCCATCCTTATTCTCTAAAAAGTCAACTAAGGAGTTGAGCTTCTTAATGTTGCCTTGCGCTGAAGTTCTGTACCAGAATTTCTTCTGTCCATTTTCATGCACGGTTCTGTATCTGATTTGGATGCTAAGACGATGTGCTGGATCGCCTGCCTCGCCACCGTTGATACATTCGTGCGGATGGACTGTCCCCTCTGGAACAAGGTCGACCCGAACACAAACTGTTTGAGTATTCGCTTCCAAGGGGACCGCCAATTGCACGCCTCGAAAGAACACCCTATTTTCAGTATGAGCTCCGCGACTTTTCAACTGAGCGCAGTGGAAAATAGCACCCTGCAGAAGCTTCCTCTTCAGTTCTCCATTTTTATAAGTGCCACCATGGCGCTCATGAGATACGATATCAAGGCCGCTATAAGGTTCTGCTTCCGCATGTTCATCTTCGTGCGGTGTTCCCCGGAACGCTTGTTCTTCAAGAATCAACCGAGACAGTCACTGAGCTCCTTCAAGAGACCCCAGAAGACGTTCAATTGACTTTGTATAGACGACCTCCTTGTTCACCCGAATTTCGATATGTGTAGGCGAGAAGTAAATTCTCGGCGTGCTCCCGAAGCTGCAGATCTTCTGAGCTTGTGTTTTGCTAGTACGGAATTCTAAAGGGAACTCCGCACTAGAGATGATGACCCTTCCATTCTTGTATACTTTGACAGCAGTTCCGTGACAAGTCGTTGGCTTACCAGCCTCGTCGGAACCAGCCTCGCTTTCTATTGGAAGACCTTGGTCTTCATCGTTATCCTCATACGAATCGTCGAGTGGCGTAGGAATGTCTATTTCGTCCACCAGTGGACGATGGAGAATGGAGGGCGATCTAGGGACGTGAAGAAGGGCTATAGGGGCTTCTCTCTTGCTGTCGGTTTCCTGATCTTGCTGGGAATGCTTTTCGCATTCCGGATTGTCTGAGCCGGTCGGTTCAGCGACTTGAAATGGCGTGAAGGATGAAGTGGTGATGGAGCATTTGTGTATCCTTGAAACGATCTTCTTTGCTGTCGTCCCAGCAAGGCTGGCTCCAGTAGCAAGAACGAGCACCAGGTCGTGACCTATGTACCTGCATACCCAGCTGAGAAAGCTTGGCGAATAGTCTTCAAGCCGCAACTTTTTTCTACAGCCTCTTTTCAAACATAGCCCCACATCTCTGGAAGAGGTGCGGTGTGGACAAAGCGTAGGCGGCTGCCTGAATACCGATTAACAAAGCTAGTAGAATTGTAGTCTTTACCTATCAGTCATAGAATAAAATTCATGCCAGCATCAATTTGAATAGTCATCAATCCTCTGTTCTTTCGGCTTGTGAAGAACCCAGTGGTTGGGTGAGGAACATGGAGAATGATACAGCATAAAGTACTATCAATTCTGATGTCCAGATTGAATCTCAAAACACCAGTAGGGGTGATGAGTTCAATCTCCAAAGACATCACAGTCTTTCACAGGTATTTCCGGAGATTGTCCCGGGTACAGCTGAATGTTGTGATGACGAAAGGTAGCGGTAACATCTCCAGTAGGTCGCTGAAGAATTGGTTGTGAAATTCTCTCAACTGTTGGTTTCACGTTGATGCAGGGCAACAAGTGTTGCAATGAAAGTGCCCTTGTGCGCGTCAATGCCAGTCATAGCCGAACACAAAGGTCTCATGGATTTCTTTCTCATGAAGAAGACTTATAGTTGCGCTACAAGAATCTCAGAACCCACCTAGGACATCATCCTCACTTTGGATGTGTAGAATCAGTTCTAGGTTGGCATTTGCTGGACCACCGGGGCGGGCAAGTCTATCACAACCTTCACCGGAAATTTCAACTTCTGTAGAATGGAACTGCTCAAGTTTGTGTGCCAGAAGTTGTTCCAATAACTCCATGTTCTGAACCTTGCCGTGCGCTGGACCTCGAAGAAATTGCAGTAGCTGGTGAAACTGTTGTTGTGAGAGACAGTTTGCGGCTTTTGCTGCGAATTGTTGCGCAATCTGAAGGACACAGACGGCGCTGGGTACCTGGCTAACATTCATAGCGTCGGAACTACCATGGTTAGAGCGGCATTGATATAATGCATCGAGGCAGTCGCTCATCTGGTTAGGGAGATTCTTCATATTGATCTGAAGCTTTGGCTGTGTGTATTTCATGATCGTGGCGGACTTTTGTGGGGGAGTTAAAACGCAGGATTCATCTGGAATTTTGGAATTTTGGAATTTATACGCAATGACAAATGGACGAAACGCGGCTCCAATCGACAATTCCACAGGCTGTGTTACCTCGGGCTGTGGTTCGCGGCCGATATAAAGTCCTGTGTTTGGTACCGCCGGTACTGACATTTGGGGAGACTCATGCGTTACTGGTGCGCAAAATAGGTTCTAGCTAGGGTTCAAGCCATCGGTATGTAGTGAACAGAGGAAGAAAAGCAGCGGAGAAGTGCGGGGATGTTTTTTGTATCAACCCTACGGAGGATTGAGTCAGGCAATGTGTTGTAAGTGTTAGGTGCACTACAGCTGATTCCGAAAGGTGTACAACACTTTCTTGAATGTCGTAACCGTCTGATGCCCTTTAAACATAGCTACGTGCAAAGCTGTGACGTAAAATCAGGAGCTGCCTTGGACGCGTGCTATAGAATGTTATTTAATCCAACTTTTTGTACATTATAATTAGCCTTAACAGTACGAACTCGACCTTATCCACATCTGCGCCCCGGGCTAGCAGTAGCTCTATATTTTTCAGTTTGCCCTGCTGCGCCTTGAATATCAAAGCGCCGCTACCCTATATGCGCGCTCCATAGTTAAGGAGTAGCTTCTCCAAAAGTTGATTCCGCTTGTTGTTCTTCAGCCGATGCAAAGCAGCGTCCACGTCCTGCTTTCGCTGCGAGTCGGGGTCATTATCGGGGCTATATTTCGCGGAGCCATATCTCTTTTGCAGTCTCTCCGTAATTGCTCTGCTTTCTGCGCTTAGCGAAAGCAAAGACTTGCTTTTGGCCAGTTTGGCTGACATCTCTGGGTTGATCGCGGTCGGGGCGCTGGGGTCAGCGATGGAAGTCATAAGCCGAGCCAACCTTTGAACGGTTTCATTTGATGGGCGGCCCAGGAAAGCGGCCATCGTGTTGAATCGGACCTCTCGGTCGAGGTAATAGTGGACGGTATCCGACTGGTGATCGAAGACCTGGTCCCGGACCGACGATGGCGCTTTGTCTTGTCCGCCGGACGTCAGCCTCGAGAACAAGGGAGAACGAGAGCGTAGATTTACTATTGACCGCGTTGATTAAGCCTCGTCTTGCGCAACATTGCGTGAAAGGCCTCTCCAAGCCGCAGCTGCGGCCGAGCCGTTGCAGGTAACGAAGCCAGGTGCTGGAACGAAGAGCTGTAACTTGATGGATGCCTTTTCTACCGATGATGCGGCTTGGGCTCCTTGAATACGGGAAAATTGAATGCCTCGCGTTTGATCTCCAACTGCAGCGAATTCTTCCGAGGCGGTACGATAGTGCCGAAGATATTGTCGACGGTCCATAGCTTTGGCGAGACGAGAACATCATTGTAAACGGCCAGGTGGAGGAGATGGTCGAGTAGACAAATGAGAGGGTCCTCTTCGCGCTCGACAATGAAGGGTTTCCTATCGAGAGCGATAAGCGTCCTGGCGCTGTGGGGGGATTGGTTGGGACTTACTCGCGAGGACGATTGCCTTCGCCCTTGGTATGAACAATAATAACCTTGGCGAAGAGCAGGTTAGGGTCCTCGTGACGGCGGTTGTGAGCGATGAAGAATTCAATGTGCCTCTATAGCAGGGAACCCGTCTTGTCGTGACCAGCGCTGGCGTCGTCGTCGGTGCCATCATCGGTGTCGTCTTCTTTACTCGTAGCGAAGTCACCATCGCGACGTTATGTGACAGCTTCGCCATTCTGGACGTCTCTGAGCTGAGGATTCTGCATGCCTGTAGGCGAGTTGATATGCTTGATATCTTCCTGCTCACCCTGGAAGCGAATTCGGGTGTCGAACATGGAGACACGTCGGCAGCCAAAGTACGAAGCCATCAGGATCCCTATGGCGATATAAAGCCGCTGCTGCTCATCAACGGTAGACATTTTTGTCATGGGCCCAGTGGTGGAAAAGGATATTATAGATATCGTCGACGCTGCTGACACCATGCTCCCTAGGCAGCGTCCGAAGCTCGTACCGTTTTGTGAGCACATACTGACCCATTAATTAGTGACCATCACCTAGAGGTCATGGGCTTTTACATTGGTCACATCTTTAGTGAGCACATCGCTCAATTCGCGACCACATCGATCGGAGGTATATTTTTTTAAAGCACGCCAATAGTTGTCCAGGCCGCCCTTCGTCCTGACATTCGGGTATCTATCCAAAGTCCATTGCAGGAAGTTCTTGAAGGGTTCGGCGGCGGCATGCTTTAAGGAAAGGTACGGCTTCGACTTCGACCTCGGAGCAGAACCTGAACAGGGATCAGAAGGGCGAGGCAGGCTGGTGGGAACACTTTACCTTTGCCATTTCTTCCACAAGCATACTTTACTTTTAGTAGTGTTTGGAGCACGGAAGGGCAAGTCCGGCCTTCGGCTTTCAGGTTTGCAGATAGGTTCTGATAGTATTTTTGGGGTCGCCTGCCGTTACGAGAACGCGAGGTGTTCTGTGCAATTCTACTCCAAATGGTCAGTGGGAAGGGGCGAAATCAAGCAGCAAGCCAGGGTTAGGATACTGGAAAACAAGAATGGCAACCTAGGCAGCACCCAGGATCACCCAGGCTCGCGCGACCCTCACCCGCGTCGCGCGAGCGTAAAGCGGCGCTCACCCCAAACCCGGAGCGGGGTGAGGCCGGGGCAGATTGTTGTCTTCTTGGGCCCAGACCCGCCAATCATTATCATCCTCCATCACCTGTCCATGAGACCGGACAGTGATTGCACTCCACAACGTAACATAACCACAGATCGTACACGAGATCTCAGTCTAAATTCTGACGCCGAGTGACGCGCGACCTGAACCCTTTGTATGAGCTATGTACGGGAACTCCCGGTCGAAGGACCCCGGTTACGGAAGTGTGGCTTTCGAGTCAGTAATAATTGAGGAACATTCAACTACGAATTGATATACGATTACGCTCTCGCAGACAGTCATAAGACGAGCCTCCCCAGAGTTTGGTGACAAGCCTGATACCACGACATCACAATGTCAGGCCGCCCTGCACCTCGTCCCAAACGCGCGGGCGAAGAGTTCGCGCGTACGCACCACTCCGTAGACGATGGCCCTTCTTCATCAAAGAAACCAAGATTCGACGTTCGCAATCCTTCAGCTCTAGCGCCCGATGCGCCAGAAGAGGATGCCATCCTCGACGCCGACGAGATTGGCAAGCGAGGCCAGCAAGCAAAGCGGAACGCCGTCAATATCGATGGGTACATGTCGGATAGTTCGAATGAGGGTTTCGATGCGCGTGCAGATGCTAAGGCAGAGGAGGCAAAGCGTGGGGGTCGGAGGGAGGAGAAAGGGGAGACGGAGGCCCAGGATGACATGTTCGCAGATCTAGAAGATGACTTTGCCGATGGCGACGAGGATGAGGATAACAGGGCTGGGGCGAAGAAGCGGAAGAAGGACGTTAGGTTTCTAAATGCAAAGGAGATTGAGGGGCAGGTTGCTGGGAGCAAAAGCGGGGATCATGTTCGTGCAGACTTTACGCTCAACGGGCATGCTGCTGGGCGGGGCAAAGGCGCGGTCAGGGATAAGGAAGTGGAAAGCAGTAGTGAAAGTGACGTTGACGACGAAGAACGAGCCGACGTGGCGGGCCAAGTCGATGAGGAAGTGGGCGCAGGAGGCAAGAAGGAGCATGCACCAAAGCTTGATGCGTTCAACATGAAAGCGGAACAAGAGGAGGGCAGGTTCGATGCTCACGGTAACTTTGTTCGAAAGGCAGCCGACCCTGATGCTGTGCACGACTCGTGGCTAGAGGGCGTGTCGAAAAAGGATATGAAGAAGGCGAAAGAAGCGGAGGATAAGCGGGACGAGGAGCGCCGACAGAAAACAATCGAAGACGATGCTCTCCTTACAAGCGATATATTACAAAGGCTGATACCAAACTTGGATCGGGGCGAGACGGTCCTCGAAGCGCTGGCGCGATTGAACAAGGGCAGGCCGAAGCAAAAGGCCAAATGGCAGAACAAGAACAGATCAAAGCGGAAAGAGAATGAGGATATGGATGTTGACGCTCAGAAGACCGCGGACGACCCAGCAGAGACTCGACGGAGGGAAGCCGTCGAAGCCATAACGGAGACAGCAGATCTCTTGTTAACAAGAGGACAGACGGAAATCTATGAAGCAGAAAGAGAATCCCTCATGCGGCAGTATCGGCGCGAGACAGGGAAGGACTGGGTAGACCCGCCCAAGCCGGATACTGATGTGGAAGATACGGACAACCTCGGCGGAATGAAGCAGTGGGAGTATAGGTGGTCCGATGCGCGCGATGGCGGGGAAAGCCATGGCCCCTACGATGGAACAATGATGGTTTCTTGGAATGATGCCGGATACTTTGGTGACGGGGTGGAGTTCCGACGTGTGGATCATTCAGGAGATTGGAGTCGATCGGTGGATTTTGTTTAGTCGCATATACCTGAATAAGGATTCTGTGGTATAACAGATCGAAAAAGCGAGTCTACTCATGGAACCCTCCTAGGCGTGACAGCCATAATACAAAGTCTAGGTATCACCTCTAACCGAAACGCCTCTTCATAGCAGAATGGCCGGATGCTTTACTTTTTGAACCACCTAAGCAATCTCCATGGCATCGCCATTAACGACCGAGAAAGTGACACCACCTTCTTCACCAATAAACCGCTTCTCGAACTCCGTCACGAACTTAACACTCCTTGTTGGGTCGTAGAACAGTTGGAAACTCCTCTGAACGTCCTCGATGCCCACGTCTTTCGCTTTCCGCTTCTGACTGAGCAGTGTCGATGTTGTAATCAGGTTGCTAGCATACCTCAATCCTGCCTCCTGGCCAATCTTCGTCAATAAAGCGAGTGCATCTGGTGTCAGGTCCACTTCCTCCTCTTGTGCTCGTATGGACAGAATCTGCTGGATCTCCTCCTTGGCATAGGCATGTGTGCTGACTATGACCACTCTATCCAGGAAGTCAAGCGGTAAACCGTGCGGCGAGCGATAGGTCGTCCCTCTTATCCTTGTGTTCCCTCTGTTGCTGGCCATTATGACGATAGGGGCGAGTTCGTCTTCTAAAGCACGGTTGATGTAGGAGAAGCACTCGATATCGAGCATATGCACCTCGTCGATGAAAAGTACACCTGGCACAATCTCCGCCTTGCCCTCCTCCTTCCACTCTCCGACCTTGGTGTTGATCTGATCTCGTACTTCACTCCTTATCTCGCCCGTGTCTCCGGAAAAGAGGGCTAAGAATCCTTGCGTCCTTGAGTTGATGACATCGATCTCATGTAGGCTGACTGTGTGTACCACCTCTCTTCGCTTCTGGAGTTCGCCATCTGGACACTGCACGAACTTTGTGTCTGCCCCCATAGCGTCGTAGTCGCGTGATCTTGTGTAGGAACGGCCGATCTTAGTGATCTTGCCAGATGATTTGTCGATGGATATTACGTCTCCAGCCATGACGCGTTCTTTAGACATTGAGTCAATCATCTTCGTCCCCATGTCGTAGATAGTCTCCATGTCGGTGGTCTTGATCGTCAGTTTGCCTTGCTTGTTACCCTAGCGCACGCCGCACAGTCAGCACAAGAAATCCTGATATAACAGCGGCTTAGGGTCCCCAGTTGACTGTAACTGACCCCTGTAACGCTGCGATCTATCTGTATCTCAACCACCTCCCCCTCGATCATCTCGCTCTCCTCCTTTATCCTCACGCCTATCGACTTCCGAAACGCCTGCGTAAGAGCTTCCGTCTTTGACATTTCCAACGAGAAGATCTCCGAAGACGCAAGCATGGTGAATGGCACATCAGGACCGAGCGACTGTGCCATACCCATTGCTATGGCTGTTTTGCCCGTACTGGGTGGACCGGCGATCAACACAGCTCGTCCCGCGATCTTGCCCTCCTTCACCATCTGTAGAATCACCGCGGCTGCTTTCCTCGCCTTCTCTTGACCGACCAACCCTTGGGACGATGCTCGAGGTTCTAAGGTATCTGAATCGACGCCCAGCCCGCGAATGTGCGAGTGCGCGGCGACGAGGTTGAGCCCCCGGAGCTCCTTGCTCTCCGACACTACTGAAATTGCCTGAATCGCGGTTAGGTAAAGGCCATCATGTTTCAGAGTGTGCTACTTACGGCAGCCATGGTTGGAGGTTGGTGGATTCAGCAGCGCTCAACTCTATTCAACATCCGCGATTCACAACGGGAGGGAACCGGCAACCGTAATCATTTGTTTTATGGGTAAAAGACTCCCATAATCCATGCGCCTGTATAAAAGACTCGGATAGACAATGGCCCGAAGATAATACATGAGAACCTCACCGTCGCCGAAATCTTACTATCAAAACACTTCAAATATATTCTATTACTGACCCTAACAGCCTAACCCCCTAACCACCTAACCAACCTAATCTACCCTAACCACCATATTGTGTGAAAAACTTAGTGTGTTTTGTTTATCCGAGTCTTTTATGCAGGCGCAGGGATTATGGGACTCTTTTTACCCTTGTTTTATTAGTGAGCAGGTAAGAGTTGTTGATACACGCGAACCTTCAGTTAAATTTATTGTACCTTCTGGCTACTAAGAACGATTTCAGATGGACAGAATGTGACCACTGGCAACCTCTTTTCAAGGATTTCACTTTTGCCAGCATGCCCTCTTTGCCCGATTGTTCCAACAGTGTTCGTTGAGTGTCAAAGACCAGTCATCATCTTCTTTCTAACCTTTACAGATCTTACAGGGATTGGTTGAGTGAAGCGGTCCAGCGAGTTGCAATGCGCCTCCCCAGTCCTTGAGTTATTCGCTGGGTTGGACGATGCATGCTGTCTAAGCTATTAATATTTGCGGGGCCATTGTCCGACTGGTTACGGAGCGAGATGGTTGGACGAATCGAAAAACAAAGCATACGTATACTGGCCTGATTATTTCTAGCATAAGTATAGGTACATACTTCTAACCAGAGCTTTCCAGAGTCTCAAATCAATATTATCAACAAACAGAAATCCTCTAGCTCGTAGATTTAGTTGCAGGATGCTAATGGACGGTTACAGCGTGACATGGACGGCAAATTCCGACCAGGATTTCGCGTTCAACACTGGGTCTTCCTCATGCCCCAGACAAACCAATCTTCAGACCTCACATCAAAGCCCAAAGCTGCATGCGCCTACTCCGGCTACTTGTGACCTTACTCTCGTGCTGGTCTCTGTAGGATTCTTTATCAAAGCTTCGGGAGTTCGACATTTGACTGGAGACGAACAACTTCCACAGGCTTGACCGTCTCTTCATGACGGAAGAATCTGCGCTCTTCTGTGCAAGTATATCTCGTCCAAGACAGTGGATGCAGTCAGCCACGGCAATCTGCGTTGGGTCGCTCTGAAGCAGGATATATATCACCAACTGCAAGAGAAAATGCGGAGTGGGAAACTTGATGAACTTGAAAATACTGATATAAGGGGCATGCTCACACTCAATCACAAATTATTTTGAACATGGGAAGCTGATCTCACTCCCTATTCGGATGGTATAAAGCAATGGACTTTCAGAAACCATATATACGGAGAAGCCAGAGCAATGATCTCCATTCAAGCCCAGGGGGAAGTCAGGAAGGGGATAGTCGTTCTGCAAGGGGTCGTGGATTTAGCGGAGAAGGCTCGAGCGGATGGAATCATAGTGCGGACCAACGTTACAGGGAATTGTCAAATAGCAACGCAAGGTCGGCCGATGAGGACTGGTTTGAAGGACGTGTGGCTCAACAAATGCGGATGAAATCACCCAAGGGTCCAATACGAAAGGCTGGGTGGAACCAGTGGGTGTCTCCGAGTCTACGGGATACGAAAGCAACCTCGGCTGCTCGAATGGCTGATTCAGGTAAGCATTGCCGGTTCTTCAAGCGTGTAGCCGGACTCAGGGGGTTCACGACAAGATTCAGGTAATCAAAGCGGGATTAATCCGACATCTCCTACCATTGCCGACGACCTCGGAGGACGGTCACCTCCAGTTCATCCTGATCGAAGGGCCTTCACCATGTCTCAGTCCTTCAATGGCGGAAGGAGAATGAGCCATGAAGCGAGCGCACATCCTGATTCAGGCCCTCCAGCTGCCCCGAGAGACGATGATGCAACTATGACTGAGTGGTCCGAAGATTTTGCTCCCCAGGATGGTCATCGCAAGTCCGCCGATACACAAGGTAATAAGCCCGTCCTTGACCGAGCATCAACTTGGGATACATTGGGGGCATATCTACGTTCTCACATGGTGTATTTGTTTAGCGAGCTGATAAAAGACAGATCCCAGACCTGGGCTACCTCGTAGGAATTCATCTACTACGGATCCTTCTCGCCGACTCTCACGTATGGAAAATAGACCCCCTCAAGTCCTTCAAGGGTTTTCCACTGGCCGTGCAAGCCCATACAGTGAAGCTAGCTTGGACTCAGGGAAGCATTCACTGACAGAACGCGAGCGCAATTATGGGCAGCGTTTCGTTCCTCAAGGGCCGAAAATACCACCAACGGCGCCTACACCAAGACTTCCATCTCACTCACTTCCTCCACGCCCACCACTACCACCACCGCCCTCGATGTCTCGACCCTCCGATACCACTGTCCAGATGGAGCGTTTACTCGCTGTGCTCGGTGACTTTACAGATCATGTGAGCAGCATGGCATCGATTCACGTGCAACGAGACAACGCCAAGAAACACCTTGCCAGACAAGAAACTGAATTCGTCAAATGGCGGAAACAGCATCTATCATTTCCACCTTTGGCCGAACAGCAAGAGAAGAGTAGAGCGAGCGCACAAAAGGAGTTCGAGGACTTAGACAAGAAGCTCAAGCAGCATGTCAGGTCGCGGGACCAGCTTGCTAAGGCCATTGCGATGAGTGTTATCTCAAACCAAAGTGATGGAGGGGGCGAAAGTGAAAGAGTAAATTTCTTGGAAGAGGAGCTTGAGGCTACCAGGTCAGAAATCCAGAGGCTCCGAGCCGAAGTGACTCGAGCTTCCTCAGAGCACGGTCAGATTCAAGACGTACGGCGTGACTCTACGAAGTGCCAGAAACGCATGGCTGATATGGAATTTGAGCTGGATAAACTTCTGGCAACCACAACTAGGCCACCTGTTGCATCACCTTCTGGGAATTCAAATAATGATCTTGATAAAACTCTGTCTAAGCTTCAAGAGAAGCTTAGCATGCTTCAAGATAGCGCTGATGACATACCAACTCTCAAACTAGACCTTAGCAAGTCCAAGCAAGAAGTCCGTGATCTGAACAGCATAGTCAATGTTCAAGCGGACGGTCTACAGGAGCTGAAGGGCACAGTCAATGGTCAAGTAGACAGTCTCAAGGAGTTTGAGAGTACGGTTGCGGAGCTGAGAGACACGGTTATCGCACTCAAAGGCACCGTTGTTGGTGAAGGGGATGATAAGGGCCTTATAGATGTTGTAGCCAGTGTCGAAGAGGACCTGGACAAGTATCGGGCCGCTATGACGAGGATGAATGAAGAGCTCAATGGCTTTCAAGACGAGCTACACAAGTTTGGCGGTCGTATCTCGGCCGGTGAACGCGGACCGTCACGCCGGCAGACCCCTCAACTAGCCACAGCAATGACAAAGTACGACGATTCCGAAATTCGGTCCGGGCTTGAATCCATCAAGACAGAAATGGCAGAATTTAAGAGTGACTTAGCGACCGTTCGGCGTGAGCAGGATGAGAAGGACGAGCTTGTTGCCGCTGACATCGATGCCATCAACAATTCAGCATCTAAACTAGATGAAACCGTCCAAACGAATCGTACCGACGTAGAAGCTGCTATCAGTCGGATCAACGCCAGCATCTCTACACTCCAAGCCCGGGCAGCGACCCCAGTAACTTCCAGCCATCCTCCAACGCCAATCCCACTGACCAACGGCACTGGGAAGCTCGACGACGCGGTAAGCAAAAAGTTCCAGGATACACTCAAGCAACATCGCGCCGCGCTCGAAAATCACCGGAACAACATCGCCGCTCTCGAGCGGGGGTATCAGCATCTCGACGACCGCTTCAACAATCTAACCACGGATCAACTCGCCCGGAACATGGTACACCAGATGTCAGAGATGTACCCGCATGCCGCCAACGTCCAGGCGGAATTGGACCTCGTCAGAAAACGAGACGAGCAACTCCGACAAACCTTTACTGGTCTTTTCACTAAGGTTGCGCAATTGCAAGTCGTATTCGACAATCAATCATCCATCATCTCGAAAGAGCAGGTCCACGAACTTCAGAAGCGACTCGACACGTTGGCAGAGGAGGTCAAAACTATCCGGAGCAACACAAATACCGAACACGAGGCCATCAACGACCGGATCAACTCCATTGATTTGAAAATCCACGTCCAGAACCCCCAGCTTAGAGAGGACATTTCCTCTCTACGGACGGAGGTCGGCGCCCTCTCTGCGCACCTCGACGACTGGGGCAACCAGACGTTGACCGATCTCGGAAATGTTGGATTGCAGGTGGAGCAACTGAATGAGCATTGCGGCCTCGTGTTCGACAAACCCAAGGACGGCGGGGCGCGCATCGCTACCATGCAGCAGAAGCTAGCCATGCAGCAAAAACCGGCTACTAGCGCGGCGGACGATGGCGGCGTGACGGGTACGCCATCTGTTGCCGCGGCCGTACCTAGTGCTTCCACTGTGAATGTCGAGGCAGATGACGAGGACGTGCTGCCAGCGGGGATGCGGATGCGGAGGACTTATCTGAAGACGAAGAAGAGAAGGAGGGTTGAGGGGTCGGATGAGGAGAATGGCGATTTGCAGGGGCCAGGAGATGGCCGGAGCGGTGAGTGAGTGGAGGGTCTTGCGGGATGAACCGATCCGTTTGACGCAATGTCGAATGGAAAGCACATGCTTCCTACTTCTCACGAGCGATCTGTATACGTCCTTTCTTCCCTTCTACTACCCTCATCTCTACCGGACGTTCGAGCTTTGGGAAACTCCCATTGATCAGAGAGTCAGTGAGACCACCTATTCTCCCTGAATCGCTTTATCTCAAATGGAAGCACATGCTTCCTACCAGCTTTCGGCTTTTGATTGACACAGGCTTCCTCCTTGCTAGCACGCTCCTCCGTCTTCTAGGCGTTGCGGCGTTCGAGAGCCTTCTCTCGTATCTTGTTTGCTTCGAAGAGCCCCGCGTTGCAGGCAGTACTGCATAACTCAACGACATATCCCGAGATTCTTACTCAATTGTTTTACTACCCTACCCCACACCTTCTCTTCTCGAGCGTCCCCTTGGTCGTATCCATTCAATCATACTAGGAGCGCAGAGCGGAGAGCCGGTGGCGGTGGGAGGCAGCACTCCGCAACTTGCATCTTTTCGTGGGCGGTAGCACTTGCGGACGCCTACCTAAGACATTGTGTACTTAGTTTGCTACACTATACAAACTCAAGAAGCTTCCCAGTGAACGTGTGGCTTTTGATGTGGAGTGATGACCGGACGTGCCAGACGTGCTCGAGTTTCTTTCATTGTAAGCTGTGCTACGCTGTGCCTTTTTTTTTGCTATGCTATGCCATATCAACACACATTGGCATATAGGTACGTAGCGGGGATACTCTGCCTCTGATATTGTGATGACATGAATATAGAAAGAAGAGCAAGTAACGCAGCGACCAAGGCGTGATCTTGTACAGACTCCCGATACCCAGAGTACGGCATATGCATTACACTTCACAGCGAAGCCAACTTCGATATGATCTAAGGAGCGGACAGCCTCAATCATATCGGGCAACGAAAATTAGCCAACTTTACAACTTTACAAAGGAAGACCCAGCCGACTGATGCCGCAAGGCAGTGGGCAGCGCAGACTTGGGAGCCGAGCAAGGAAGGCCGTGCCCACATTCTTCCTCTAAGGTGTTCACAAAACCGTTCAGGGCAGGACCAAGCCACGCTCCATTACGCGCTACTCTGACCGACTACCAGCCAGCCACAAGCCTGACCCCTCCCAGCCACCGCTCACTGACCGGCCCAGCCCAGCCCAGCCCAGCCAAATCCGGAGAGATTCTACTCTGTCATATCTCATCCCAGCCCTCGCTCCTCCCATGCTCACCTATCCCTCCCCTTCCACGCCCTTCACCATCGCTCCTGCCCCTGCCTCTCCCTTCGCCACATGCTTCCCTCGACTGCGCTCCACCCTCTCCGCGATCCAAGCGAACACGTCCTCCCGATGCCGGCTCAACATCTCGTTCAGGCCGCGCCCCGGTGACCTGACGAGGCGGCCGAAGCGCTTGGAGATTTTCTTGGTGTCGGGCGACCAGACAAGGTGGTCGGAGGAGACGTGGATGAGGGAGTGCTGAATCATGAGATTCTGATCAGTGTGGTATTCTTTTGTTTTCTTTGGGTGTAGGGTGAAAGGACGCTGGGGAGGAGGGGAGGAGGGGTGGGCGTGCTGTGGAAGGGATTGAGAAGTGGGGCGAAGTGGAGGGGGGCGCATGTGGGAAGGGTTATGGATGAAGAAAGGAAGTGTGGGGTTTACCTCGATGTACCATTTGGAGAGCCAATAGATGTTCTGGCTGTGCACGGGGCGGAGGGGGTTTTCGGCGACGAAGTTGATGACGCCGGTAATGCGCTCGAAGCAGTGTTCTGGAACTGTTAGCTACCTTTTGGAGGAAGATTATTTAGTAGATGTGGTGATCGAGGCAGACAGTGACGGGGATATGTCCAGGACATACCGCGGTTCATCAGAAGATGCGTAATACCATGAAAAGCGTCGCCTACGCCGATGAAGAAGATCTCGGTGGCGTCGTTGCATCTGTGCATAGCTGTCAATCATGGAGCTCTGAGACTCTTTTCGGCTCGGTCACGTACTCGATGTAGTTCTCCCACAGATAGACGGCCAGTTCTTCGGTCGCGGATATCCTCTTCGGTCGATCTTCTTCCACGTATCCTTCCAAGTCCTTTGCAAAAGTCAGGAGTGTTGAGACACGAGAATACCACGACGTACCTCTTGACCGGTTATGTGCTTGGGTATGTTCACGTCAATAACACCGAAGCCTTGGTTGACCGACCATTCAATATAGTCCTTGAGGACATCAGCCTTCCGAAGTCAGCGGGGTCACGCATGTTGTCGAAGTAAAGAGACTTACCAGCCAAGTGTTGTGGAGTTCTAACTTGTTGGTCACTGGATTCGGTATACCCATGATCTCTGGGCTGCCCTAACATATCAGACGCTAGTAGAGAGAGGATACGAGATATCCAAGTGCTTACGGGTCATGAAAGATGACTATTAACGGCTGCGCTTTATGGTAGTCGCACCTAGTAAGAAATCAGTGATGAAATATTGACACCAGCGCCTCCCGGTTTGACCTACGTCGCCAATACTTGGTTCTCAAACGACTTCGATATGCGTTCTCGGAAAATGTACAAGTTGATCATTTTGTAGTTGTCGTACAGATGCTTGCTTTGGTAGGCGCGTATGATATCTGGAACTTTAAGTCAAGCTGCCCCAATCAACCAAGACGAGCATAGGTCTTACCGTGCATTCGCTCGGCGCCCATTACGTTCTGAATGTCTGTCCAGGAATTAGTGAGAGCTGGGTCAAGAGTAAGTTATAATGGACGAACCTCTCTCATGGTCTTTCGGGTAAAGACAGCGCCAGTACTTGGACTGTTGCAAGCGGACTTTTTGAACAGTCGCAACGGCAGATGGAGTCGCGGCCGTTGGCGCCAATCGATCGGGTGGTTCTCCCATCAATGTGCGTGTCACCGCAAGAGCCGACTTGGAGATCGACTTGAGGTTGTAACCACCCTGTATGGTGTACTTGATCAGCAGCCTTCATCGGTTTTGCATCTGCTTACTGACCTCTAAGCAGACGACTACCTTCCCATCAGCCAGGGACATGAGCATGTGCGTCAGATGACCATAGCATGCTGGTGTAACGAAGCAACCACCGAGTGTGTCTCCAGCTGCCGCATCAAACCCCGCAGAGACTACCATTAACCATCAGCAGATGACTGGAATTCTCATATCGGGAACATACTAATAACAAGATCCGGGTCGAACTCATTGGCGATTGGTATCACTATACTCTGGAACGCTAACATGTAATCTGCATCACCCATGCCCTGCAATTGCCAAGGAATATTAACATTCCTAAATTGGGATAGTCAGCTTCACTCCTACTAAAAACGGAGTAGACACACTTGCTTTCCCATGCCGGCCCCTTTTCCACAGTGCAGGTGATCACCATTAGGACTGCCCGGATAGAAACGACCGTCCATATGGACATGGACGGAGATATACAGCACATTCGGATCGTCGTAAAATGCTTTCTGGACGCCATTACCTTCGTCGCAGCATATTAGCTTCATACCTGTGACGATGGACAGCCGTCATTACCGTGGTGAACATCCCTGTCATAGGTCAGCATAACCTCAATCTAAAGTGGTGGCAAGTCGCCCACCAGTCCACAATCAAGATCTTTCTACATCTTTCTCCAAACTCCCGCTGACAGACTCTCGCGGCAACGCAAACATTGTTGAATAAACAAAAGCCCATTGCTCTATCACATTCTGCGTGGTGCCCAGGAGGTCTTATCACGGCTATGGCGTTCCTGACTTTACGCGCTGCCACAGCTCTGCAACTTTCGATAGCTCCGCCGGTGGATAGTACAGCAGAAACCCATGTGTATTTGTTGTAGTAGATAGAATCGCCCTCTGCCGCATGCCTCTGAAGCTCGGCCCTTGACATGTCTAAAATGAAATATCAGCCTAAGGATGAAGAAGCGTACTTGGACTTTCACTGTTACTCACCTTGTAGACTCGCCACAAAATCATAATGATCCCTCGTGTGCACCAGACAGATCTCAGCAGGAGTAGCACAGCGCGCCTCAATGCGAGTCAACGGAGTCTTGACTAAGCCATATATAGACATTTTATCATCCACCAGACCGGCCTGACACAGTTCGCGATAAATCGACCATATCCTCCGAGGGTCTTCAGGGTGGAGATCGGGATCAGCTCCGGGTATGTAGCCTTCTTCGTCGGGCAACGGTTCCAACTCGCAATGATACCGCATCCGGACATCGTAACACAAGCCGCTAGGTAGCTTAGAATATGGCAACGGGTCGGTACGAACAATGGATTTGCCCTCAGAATCGTCATCTGCCAGTTCGTCACGATCCTCGTCAGAGTATGAGGTTGATATGTTCAGGTTACCGGCCACGTCGTTGGCGAGGACTGACGTGGACCGCGGTATTTGACCGGTGCTTCGAGAATCCAACGGTTTGACTGACCGACCACCGGTCAGGATGGCAGCCTGGCCTTGCTTGTAGCCGCCATCGACGCGTTCGGCATGTCTGAACTGTCGGTCCTGCCCTGGCGACGTTCGAGTGGCAAAAGCGGCCCTTGGAGCCTCTCCCTCGTCCGCCATGATTATATCGTCGTCTTCGGGATCCATGGCTTCAGATTGAACGCCCGTAACGAAAGTCAGACCCGATGCATTGTCCACCGCGTAGTCTCTGGTTAGGACTCGGGTCCAAGACGTCAACACCGGGAATTAGACACGAAACACACGCGTGAAAAAGAAAAAGCTGGTGCGTCAACTTTCAAGCGTAGAACACTTTGGAAGACGTGGAATACATAAGAAGTCTAGAAATCGTAAGTCTACAGTCTTGAGAAAAGGTTCTTTGCGAAGAGGATCATGAAATGTTGCCCCTCTTGTGAGATTATTCTGTGATACGCCAAATTAATTCAAGTCGTGGTCATGAATCATAGGCGTGTTACTCATTCTAATAAGGTGGAATCGTACGAGCAGCCGTGCTTGTCAATGCGTGCCCTGAAGGCTTGTTGCTAGTACGCGCTTAACGTTTGCAGACAGACGCGTGCGCGCTAATTGGCGCTTACACCACAACGATCGCCTCCTCGTGGCTAGAATGCTTGCGATATCTGAATACTTACAGCATGTACACCTGGTTGCAGCTGTTGCTATTGCTTTTGCATTGAAGCACGGCAGATGGAACGGAGGTCAAGCTGAAGTTACCAATGGTGAGGGATGGAAATCATATTCTATTGCATAACCGTCATGAACACTTTTCATTCCTCGACGATAAACTACTGCAGACTATTTCGAGTCCTTACCTTATAGTCGGTCCCCGGAGTAAGTCCCCTTACAAAAGGTACGCCCTTGTTGATGATCTACTTGGCAAGCTCACAAACGACTTCCTACTGAGTAGCCTGCGTCTGGTTGCTACTTCGAGTTGTCGACCTTGGAGATGTACGCTGGATAGGCATGAGTCAAGGCTTGCACAAACTGCACGCAAGAGACTTACCCAGCAGGTCAAGAACACGCCGAGAGTAGCCCCACTCGTTGTCGTACCAAGACACGAGCTTAACGAAGTGTTCGTTCAAGGCGATACCAGCCTTGGCATCGAAAATTGAAGAGCGGTCGTCACCGTTGAGATCGCTGGAGACAATCTCGTCTTCGGTGTAACCCATAATTCCTAGGGCTTGTCAACTATGAACATCCATGAACCTGTCGTCAAAACTGACCCTTGAGCTCTCCTTCCGAAGCCTTCTTGATAGCCTCCTTGATCTGATCGTAAGTGACGGACTTCTCCAAGCGACAAGTAAGGTCCACAACGGAGACGTTGGAAGTTGGAACACGCATCGACATGCCGGTGAGTTTGCCGTTCAGGTCGGGAATGACCTTACCGACAGCTTTGGCAGCACCGGTACTGCTGGGGATGATGTTCTGCGCAGCAGTACGCCCACCGCGCCAATCCTTGGCGGATGGGCCATCGACGGTTTTCTGGGTGGCGGTGTACGAGTGGATGGTGGTCATGAGGCCCTCAATGATGGTGAAATTGTCGTGAACAACCTTCGCCAATGGGGCGAGACAGTTCGTTGTGCACGAGGCGTTAGAGATGACCTCAATGTCAGACTTGTAGGTCTTCTCGTTGACACCCATGACGAACATCGGGGCGTCAGCTGAAGGTGCCGAGATGACGACCTTCTTCGCCCCACCTTTCAGATGAGCCTTTGCCTTCTCTGTGGTCGTGAACACACCAGTCGATTCGACAATGTAGTATGCTCCAGTGTCTTTCCACGGAATATTGGCTGGGTCTTTCTCGGTGTAGAACTTGACCTTCTGGCCGTTGACGATAAGATCGTTGCCGTCGACCTTGATTTCACCCTTGAATTGTCCATGTTGCGTGTCATACTTCAACATGTACGCCTAGCAGAGAAGAAACCGAGTTAGTGAGGTTACCCGGGTCGGAGGCATTGGTCATGGTATCTGAATTGGCTAATTAGGAGACGAGGATGACATACAGCATATTTAGGCTCAATGAAAGGATCATTGACAGCGACAACGTTAACCGCGCCATGTTCAATACTGTTTATTGACGTCAGCGTGGGCTGGTTTCTTGTGGCTTAATCGGTAGTGGAACTTTTCGATAAGGATAGTGGGGTACACACGCATTGCGAAAGACCTTTGGGAGAAGACGTCAGCAACGGATCAGTTGAAGTTTTCGAGGCAGACGAATCTCACAATTCTTCCGATACGACCAAAGCCGTTGATTCCGACCTAGAATCACGGATGAGCAAGAGCTTGAGTAGATTTGACAGGACGTTGAAACCTTTGTCTCGCTCATGGTGATGTCTAGTGGGGCAGTTAGCAAAGAACTTCGGCCTCAGAAAGAATTTCAAAGGGTCCGTATAGGAGGAGTAGTACCTTATAGTATTAGGCTCTGAAAAAGTCTCTATGAAGGGATCGTGCAATGGATGTGCAAGGTGTTGTGGTAAAGGTAGTTTTGTTGGTAGATGAAGAGAGTTGAGACGGAGGGACTTTTATTGATGAGACGTGTGCCAAGCGTCATCTGTCAGATTAGTGAAAATTACCGTACCAGTCGGCATTGGTAACTTGCAAAAGGGCGTGGCTGTACCGTAAGATGTCCAGAAGTCACCAATCCATTACGAGCGTTCATTAAGGTACTCCGGTATATTATATTATCAATGTTTGTCCCGTGGTCCGATAATACCTTGCCTTATCCCTCGGCTTCCGTAAATTCTCTATGTGAGTATGCCCTCAATGGGCCCTATGGGGTCTGTGGGGCTACAATGTAGAGACCTACCAGGAAGCCCGCTGTAGATATGGCCTTCAGTGATATGTACTCGTACCCACCAGCCCGATCGGAAGCCTCGGGCACGCTGCTGACAGGCGGATGTATGGGTTCACCTGCACTGCTGACATGTAAAGTATGAACACAGCACGAACAGGACGAAGATGTTTTCTTTCGAGGCTAGATATCAAATTTAGTGACTCAAGCCTACGGAGTGTCTCTGGAATCTATGAAGGCATTTCGTAGATTTGAATCGAGCCATCGGCCTCCACTCGTAACGAAAGCTGTGTATATACCTTTTTCAGGCCTAGTAACAAGCTCAAATATGGTATGATACCAAAGGAACAACGCCATGGCTAACATTGAAGTCTTGGGTGTATGAAAAGATTAGGGCTGCGAGAAGCTCTGCAGCCACCGGCATTCAGGAATTTAGCATCCGACCAGTATCAAACTCCAACTCTGGACTTCAATGCACTGCCGCCTACGATGAGACAGGATAGATTTGTGAGGTTGGAACCAACAGGATCTACTTTCCCACCCATGGCATTCTATATGTCGAATCCAGATGCGAGCAACCTCATCAAAACAATACATGCTTCAGCGAGAAGATAGACTAGGTTTCATCAGAGACATTGTGTTGTCAAGAGGTGGGAGAAAGCCGGTGGGAGAGTGGTTCCACTACCAAACGGTAAGAATCACTTTCTCAACACCACCTCCCACATACGACCATAGACTGTGGAGAACTGGGCATCCCGTCCGCTCTGCCATACACAAGCCACAGATCGGCGGATCAGTAGTTGGGTCGGTGACGACCAGCGAATTCCCGCTGTTGTATGTTTTGCCACATTTTTGGCTGTATCGGGGAACTTGTAGGGCTGCGAGCCCTCCTCTTGCCCTGGCTGGTACGACCAAACAATGTAGGCTGGTTTCGACTTGGCCAGGTAGCAAAATCGGTCCAGAAGTGGAAAGGAAAGACATGTTCCAGGACTTGACACAGGGACGCGTATGCCTGGGAAAAAGGGAGCAGATGAGAGTAGAGAGTGTGTGTACTCATACCTCCAGGTCTGAGCGAAGTTGTATGAGCGTCCATACTGAACGCGACACACGAAAAGGGGTGTTATGGAGAATTAGGTGAGAAGATAAAGCCTCTCAGAACTGCGGCGGAGGGACAAGACAGCTGTATCCTACATGTAAAGGAGATGATAAAACATTGGGAGCCCAATCACGAAGGTCCGACCAGTAGACTATATTGGAGTTGATGCCTGGGCATTCGTTGGATCCTGAAATTGAGCGGTATCCAGCCAAATTAGCATTGGCATGTATACTCGAGTACATGCATTCGTTCTTCAACTTGACATCTGCCAATTAAGAGCCCAGATCGGCGCTGTAGTGACAGGGCCGGAGGTTGTCTTATTGCACAATAGCTTCCAGGTGTGTGGTAACGACAGTAATGTCACACAATATGTAAACAGCAAAGTATATGAGGCTTCTGAGAGCAACTCGGATGAGGTGGCCACCCATAAAGTTAGGATAAATAGAAACACTGTGATGGTTCTCTATCACGAAAAACCTTATTGAATGAAGCTGAGGTGATTTGCTCTAACCCAATTACTCCCTCCCTGCTGTAGTGGCCTCTGATTGGCCGTAGCCGTTTACGAACTTAGCTCGAAATGCACACCTAAGGTAACTTACTTCGGTTCCGACCACTCTCCAACAGCACTTCTCGACACACGAGCCCAGCAATTGAGCAAAAGCCCAGCTGTGCGAAGCTGCCGCAGCTACTCACAACTCACGCACTCGACCACCCATCACCCCAATCGCCCACCCGGCCCCGCAACTCACCCCAAACCGCTCCGAAAATGCTACGCTCCCTACCACTCGGAGCTCGCAACAGCTCGGCCTCGCTCCTCGCCTCAACCACCACCCGCCGGACGCTGAGGCCCTTCCTGTCGACGCCGGCGGCGTGTCTGCATGCGAGCCGGACGGCGCAGCAGAGCCGGCACGCGCACGCCATCTCGAACCCGACGCTTGCCGGGATCGAGAAGCGGTGGGAAGCGATGCCGCCGCAGGAGCAGGCGGAGCTGTGGATGGCGCTGCGGGACCGCATGAAGGCCGACTGGCACGAGTTGACGCTGCAGGAGAAGAAGGCCGGTACGTTGCCTTGCCTTGCTTGCGGACGCGGGAAGCTCTTCCCTTCATCGTCTCCTCGACATTTTCAGTTCCGAGGACGGCGATTGCTGCGGCCCTTTCTTGGCTTAGGACACAACGAGCTTGCAATGTATGTTTTACGGGTGGAAGACTGATGTGAGGATACGAACAGCATACTGGATCGCCTTCGGCCCCCACGGCCCGCGCGCCCTCCCGCCCCCCGACGAGCGCCGCGTCGTCTTTCTCTACACCATGTACGGCATCGGCGCCGCGCTCGTCATCGTCCTGATCGCGCGGCAGTTTGCCAGAGAGCCGCCGACGACGATGACCAAGGCTTACCAGGAGCAATCGAACGAATATCTCAAGGTCCGTTTCCCTCCCTTCCGCTTTCTCTTCCACTTACGCCCCGGCGTCTCTGTTACGTTCTGCCTTTGTACGTGGCTTCGGGTAGGCGACTGACTTGCCTTTTTCGCATACATAGAATCAAAACACGGAACCGATCACGGGCTTCTCGGCCGAGGGCTATACGGGCACAGGCATGGTGCAGAGCGCGAAGAGAAGGGATTAGACAGAGGCTGCGTTGCCTGCGGCGTGGTTCCGTTCCCCCTTCGCCCCTCTCGTCGTGTGCGTACATGTTGTGACATTAGCTATATTTATTCGTCGAAAGTCGGTGGAGTGGGGTCTGGTACGAGGGGAGGGAGGGAGCGGGCGGGAGAGGAGATGGAAGGTGGGGTTATTGGTGCAGTGTATCGGGTGGTGTGGAAGAGGGCCGTTCTCGGTAGAGCCGTGGTAGTCGGACTGTATGTACAGAACTTTTGCGAAGAAAATGGGCCTCGAGTACAGGTTGGGGACTCGTATAGAACCGTAGGTGTGTGGTTATGTATTTTGCTTTGCTTGGAACGTAGTGCTATGTGTAGATCATGCTGCTATAGATCACCCGCTACTGCACAAATACACCCAAGGCAGACGAGATACCAACGCCTTTCATCGAACAACGACAGCTATCAACGCCTGTAGATGCACTTGCACGCCCGTAGAAATAACACGCAGCCCTCCCCTCCCCAACGCACAAGTGACCCGTCATCCGCTCATCAAACGTAGATCCCACATCCAAACGCCCCTCCCAGTCCTCCTCTTCCTTCACCTTCCATTCCAGCCAGGCTATAGAACCCTTCGGGCCAGATCAAATCACCCCCGCGGCTCTGCTTCGCTCCCTATACTCCTCGAAACTGCCCACACCTGCGTTGACACCTCCCGCACCCTCTCCACGCTCCCGTTCCTTCCTCTTCTCCCACTCCTCCTCCTCGGCGGCGATGAGGGCGTGGAATTTATGCTGCTGGCCGCGCGCCAGGTAGATCGGGGCTGATTTCTTCTGGGCGACGGGCTCGGTGACGAGGATATATTTTATCGAGGAACCTGGGTGTTTGTTAGGCATGTCAGTATCTGAGGTGAAAGGGGGTTCTAGTGGTGCGGGGGTAAGGGTGTTAGTGGCGTATGGTGGTTGAAAGGAATAAGGAGAGGGTTTTCAGGAGGCTAAGCACGACTGACCAGGAGCTTCAAACATAGCGTCCCCTAACAGCCTTTCCATGACCGTTCTCAGACCTCTCGCGCCAGTGCCCATCCCCAGCGCCGCTTTCGCCACTTCTCTCAGCGCGCCGCTCGTGAGGCGTAACTCGACGCCCGAGAGCTGAAACAGTTGCTCGTACTGGCGCATCAGGCTGTTCCTCGGCTCCGTCAGCACCCGGACGAGAGCCTCCTCGTCGAGGGCGGACAGCGCGGTGCTGACGGGAATGCGGCCGACGAGTTCAGGGATGAGGCCGTACTTCTGCAGGTCGGAGGGCTCCAGCAGGTCGAGTGGGTTGTAGTCTGTTTGCGTGGTGCCGTCATTGGGCGTGAAGAAGGGGAGGTATTTTTCAAAGAGTTTGGCTTCCTCGGAGCCGCCTTTGAGGGAGGTTTGGTTGTCGCTGTTGGCAGCGCGGACTGGGGCGCCGAAGCCGATGGAGCCTTTGGAGACGCGGTCCATGATGATTTTGTGCATGCCGATGAAGGCGCCGGTGAAGATGAAGAGGATGTTGTCGGTGCGGATGTTATAGACTTCACCTTTGGAGCCGCCGCCACTGCCTTGGTTGTAGGTGGTCGAGGAGCCGCCGGACATGGTGCCGCCGGATAGAGGGCTGTTGGTCGGGTAGCCGTTGTGCATACCTCCTGTTGGGCGATGTGCGGCTGATCGCTCTTGCTTTGCCTGGACTTGTAGCGTGGTACCCTCGATGATCTTTAACAACGCCTGCTGCACCCCCTCTCCGCTTACGTCTTTTCCATGGCTGACCTTCGCCGTTGCAATCTTGTCCACCTCATCCAAACAGATAATGCCCCTTTCTGCCCTCGCAACGTCGTAGTTACTGGCGGCTAATAATCTTTGAACGCACACCTCGGCATCTTCGCCTATGTAGCCCGCTTGAGTGAAGGGAGTGCAGTCGCTCATGCTGAATGGTACGGAAAGCACGCGCGCCAGCGTTTTGGCCATAAGAGTCTTCCCGACGCCAGAAGGACCGAGAAGGAGAATGTTGGATTTCTCAATAGTCAGCGGGGTGGGGTCGAGGATCGGTGGTGCGCCAAGGCGGGGGTCTGGCCCCGGAGGTTGAAGAGGGATGGTTTGTTGCTGGCCAGGGAACTCGTCTATGTTTCCCAATCAGTTACGTTTTGTGGCAATGTAGGGCTCTATCCGTGCCTTCGACTGGGTGTCTCTGCCCCAGCTCGCGTCGCATCTGTTGCTGCAGTAGCTCCTCTTCCTCCTCATCACGTCGTTGTAGCTCTTGAATCCTTTGATAGTGGTTGTACACTGATACACTCAGTACCTTCTTGGCTCTATCTTGACCAACGACAAATTGATCTAAATGCTGCTTAAGCACCTTCGGTGTCAGCCGTGGTGCGCCGAAGATCGAGGCCTCCCCGAGGGGGCCACCGGTGGGCAAACCAGGCTCATAGGTGCCCGTGAATGGCTGACCAGTGAAGTCAGATCTGTGGAATTGCGAAGACGAGGTGAGTGATGCGCCGGTAGTAAATGTTCGGTGGATTGAGGAGAGGGCGATGTAGGACAGGCGGGCTTGGTGGGGTATGGTGAAGGTAGCAGTTGCCATTGAGGCAAGGGAGTAAGATGGGGGGCCTCTGGACCCGGTGTGCACCAATAACCAAGTCTAAATGAATAAATGGCGGATGCACCGAAACTCTCTATACGAAAAGCAAGTTTCAACCTTTTCCAAGGTACCGTGGGCGCGGAGAGGTTCGCATCAACGAGGCCACCACTCCGGAGGCGAATGCACGCACTGACCACCTTCAAACTTACCTAAGCAACCCGGCTTTCGAGGTGAGGTAGTTACACGAAGGTAACTTCGCTCGAAACGTCTCAGGTGTTTCGAATATTGAGGACAACAAGCCATCGATTACACACAGGTAGGTCGGTACCAATCATCTTCTCTCAGACGTATCCCCGATACGAGGTTTGGGAGTCCTGGGTCCACCTCAAATCTTATTTGTCCCAATGTCTCGGCCGTTAAGGCACATGAAACTACCAAACACGACCATGGGAGACCAAAGCCTGCCCTCGGCGGGCCGTCGCCCTTTGATGCTGATCAAGTCCTTCTAGAAGCCAGAGGCAGCACGTGTGGCCATCAAAATAATCCCTCGGGCTGATCTAAAATCACACACATGGTGGTGAGGCAGGTAGAGTTTGTTTTGCGCATATAGGGTTGAAACGGCAAACTCCACATTTCTATGGCTAATCAAACAAGCCTTGGACGTTGAGGTGGTGTGAGACAATTCCGAATATTGATATGATATGAAGGACCAGAAGGCTATGTCTGTTCGACATCAACTACAAAAGATCGCTACGACTCGAAGCTCCTTCCCCTTGGCCCTGCAGGCAACAGTCTTCAGCTTGCTTGTGGAAAAAGAAGGGCCAAATGTCAAGTCGAGCCATGTTGAAGGCATTGTTGTTCCCTTTGGCGGTTTCTCTCCTTGCCTTGCTCGGCACTGCAGCACCCGTCGTTGATGGTCAAAGTCCTTCCCACCCGATCCAGGCACGGCAACTAGATTGCAATCCTTATTTCGGCATGGGCATCCAAGCAAGCGACTGTGCATGGGCACTTGAAGAAATAGGACGCATGCCCAACACCAGGATCGATCAAGTCACGGGCGAAACATTGACCACCAAAGGTGTCTTTGGCCGTGGCGTGTCCGAGGACTGGTTCCGGATGCCTCAACGCTTCGTGGTCGGTACCTGTGCCATTATCGTGGATATGACCAACCCCGACGAGAGCATGGTCTCAACCTGGGATTTTGCTGGGTTTGGCGCACACGATTTGGTCACGAACTGCGCTCTCAGAAATGGTTGGGGTGGTTTCGACAGCAGATACGGCTTCGACACAGTCCTGGTCAACCCGATGCATATGAATGCGAATACACGCAGCATGTGGGGCAGGTGTTCCGACATTATCCTCGACCACGACCGATTGTCGAAACCGATGGCAATGACACCGTGTATGAAGCCTGATCTGGACGCTGCAGAAGCTCGTATGAGGGCTGGGTTTGGTCGGTCGGGAAGCACGGAAACGGCATGATTAGATGGTTATGGCGGATCGAACTGACTGGGCATTTCATCTTATAATAACGACTCCGTCCTAGCTGGTCCTGTTATCTTTTTAGCTTTGTATATGAAGTACATAAGGGCGTGGATCATTATATCTGAGTAATCAGAATCACATCAAACACCAAACGTCAAACCGTGGCTCAATCTACAGAACCGCTGACTATAGGTTATGGTTCAGTGTCGAATGTAGTGGTTCATAAGGTGACTACCTAGAGTAAGAGTACGAGGACAACTGGTACACGTGTACAGTGGGGTCCATAAGTGTATGCATAGCCGAAAAACAACAATTTTGTCAACCACTGTCTTTATGAATAACTTTTTATCCACATGTCATTGACATCTCATAATTTAGAATAGATTAGTATATATATAAAGCTATTAAATGCCCAAATTTGAAGTCCTAATATTTAGTATACCACTCTTTAGCCTCAATAACTGCCTTAATTCTACATGACATACTCTCTATAAGAGCATCCATTCTTTTCTGTAATATAGTCTCTCACTCAGCTTGTAAGACTGATTTCAAGATGTTCTTGATCTTGTTGACAGATTCATGCATATACATTAGCTCTGAAGTCTTCATGTTGACATTTTCTTTGAGAAAAAATCAGAGATGTTCAATAGAATTTAGATTGAAGAAGTAAGAAGATCAATCAAAAATGTTGACATCATTATCTTCACATCATTTCTTAATCTTGTTCACATTATGAATGAAAGCATTGTTCTGCATGAAAAGAAAGTTCATATTCAAGATGATTGATAGATTTTTGTTCAAAACAGTCACATAAATTCTAGTTGACATCTTCTTCTTTTCAGACTCAGAATCATCATTCATAATCATTAAGAAAGAGCATTTATCTGCACAGAAAACATCTCAAATCATCACAGAAATTCTTTCAGACTTCTGAACAGACTGTACTGTTTAGAACTTTTATTTATGCTCTGAAGTACAGAAGATTCATTTCTGCTTTTTTTCAGATTCTTTAATTATTGAGCATTTGTCACTTCAGATCATCTTTCTTCACTGTTTCAGCATTTAATTTTGATGTGCAAGAACTCAAGTCAATCATGCAGCAGCTGTGTCATTATCAAGATATGAGCACTTAGTCATTCTTCATATTGTGTGAAGCAATGAGTCAAGTTATTCAGATTGCAAAGATTGTTGATTTTTTCTACACTACATTCTGACTATATACTTGACTAGCATCTAAGATGAAGTAAAGAAGCTAATTATGCAATCTGTAAAATACAGTAAGTGCAAGAAGCAAAAGTATCTCAATAAGATCACATAACACATGTCTGATGATCAGCATTCTCACTGATTGAGCAGGCAAAGCTGAATTCAAGAGTGTTGCAATAGACAAATTGATAAAAGAAAAAGATGTGCAATGACAACAGAAAGAACTGAAATCATTGTTGTGATAATCATGAAGAAGTAAATCATAGTGAAAAGCATGAAGCTCAATTTGCTATATGCTGCATAAATGATCTTGAAGTTGCATGTGAAATGTTTGTGAGTAAAACTGTTGTTATAACAGCATGAGCATCTTTGATGACAGATCTGACTAAAACTAGATTTCATCAAATTTATCTTCAGTGTCATAGTATAATGTGCTGTCAGAATTCATATTGAACACATTGACAGCAATAATCTCAGAGATAACATTCTTCAGAAAGATTACACAGTTATTTTTTTTATTTCATTTTCTTTCTACAATATGTCACTTTCAGAGTTTGCACATCTTGATTTAATTCTTCACTTTCTAACAGTAATTAATCATTGTCTGATCTTTTCAGACTTGATGTTCATTCATTATCTGATTTACAAGATAGTGTAATGCATCTTTATTCTCATAGTTTGAATAAAATCATATAATATTTGATGACATGATCAAATCAAATTTGTTGTTATAGATAAAGAATATATTGTCTTTAATAGACATATTGTTGTTTTTGATATCATCTTTAATACTGATGATTATGTATGTCAGTAGATCAACATGAGACTTAGAATCAACATCTCAATACTGTTTGTTTATCATGTTGTTCTTTAGTACATCTATGAGAAGTTTGATTATTGTTGAATTTGTTGTGAATTTAACTGACTTAAATAAAGATAAAATGTTAAGCTCTTTCATCTGAATCTTCTTTGTATATCAGAATTGATATTTAAGAAAAAGAAATTTGATAATACAATCTCTGATGATATCTTTCTTGTTTATGACTTTATCTTCATCAATGAGAATTCAAGATGCACACAATTGCAATAAACATTTCACTATCTGCATTGTCTTCAAAATAACTTCAATGAGAAGCTCAATTTCTTCATATATTTAAGACAGCAAAGTTTCTTCAAAAGCTGAGTTCAGATATTCTTGCTTTTGCACAGTGTTCAGCAAGTACTGATCTTTCATTATCAAAATTAATTTTTGCTTCATCAAATAACTGATGTCTTGTTCATTAAATTTTATATTGTTGCAGTCAATTTCATAGACATCTTTCTTCAATATCTTTCACATTTTTTTTGCTTCAGACTCTGATGACTCATAGTATTCTTGCTTCATTTTCTTTGTGTTGAGTGTTTTTCAGTCATTATTCAATTTGTTTCTTGTCTTTAATGTAAAATCATCATTCTTCACAGTGTAATTCTCAATGATGATGACATTCTTATTGATATTGTCAGTACTTTCTACATCAGACATCAAGATGCAGTTTATGAACTTCTTATTCTTCTTATCATTAATTAGAATCAGAGTTTCTTTTATATTATCTGATTGATCATTCATCATAATGATGTTCTCTTCAGTGTTGTCAGTGTATTTTTCTTCATTCATTACAATAATGTTCTCATTAATCATAATGATGCTATCTGTATTTTCATCATGTTTAAGAATCTTGATCATGCAGATGTCATAAATGACATTTTTAACTTGAACAAAATTTTCTTCAATATCATCATATTTATTTGTGATTTGTTCTGACAACTCATTTGTGTACTCAGTCATGAGTTAATTGATTTTGTCATTGATTTTATTCTTTTCAATTATCAATTCTTTTACAGACTGACTCAAGATCAGTAAGTTCAAATTTATATTTTCTTTTATCAACTACTTCAGCAAAGTTAATTGAGTTAAAGCTGATGCACTGAGTTTCAAAAATTTCAGTGAGATTGTCTCTATCTTTTCAATTCTCATGAAACATGTCTGTGTTAAATCTTAAATTGTGTTTTTCATTGTGCTTTCTTCTTCAATCATCATACATTTCAACAAGTCTTCTAACACAATTCTCTTAAATTTATCTTGATGTTTTCATACTATCTTGTGTTTATTCAGTTCAAGAAGTGTCATGATGTGCATAAGTCAAATTAATGTTTAAGTCATGAAGTTATGACTTATCATGTTTAACAGCAATATGATTGATTCATTTTTTTGTTTACTATCATTGATGATTTTCTCAATTATAATGATATGAAGTTTCTTTTTGATGATGTTGTGATGCTGAGTGAATAAGTTATAAAATGTGATTGTACTGTTGTTGAGTGTAGTGATATTTTCTTTGTCTTGATTGATGTATTTGAAATTATTGCTCAACAACATTGATTTAACTGTTGAGTTGTTCATCTTAAAAATCAATAGTGTAAGTATCAAAGTCTTCATCATCTGTTTTTCTAGCTTTGTCTGATGTGTCTCTCTTATGTTTTGCTGCACAATTAACTCAGCTTTCATCTTTCTCTTTATTATCTTCAGTTTTTTCATCAATCTTTTTTGCATTTTCTTTCTCTCTATCTCATCTCAACACTGTTAACAATGTTATTTCTTGTCAGCTTTCTTCTGTAGTTTGATTAATGTATTTGAGTTGTTGTTGATTTTGATGCTTGAGATGAATTTTGATTTGCAACTTTCATTGATTATTTGCATTTTGATATTCTTCAGACTGTTGTTAGATTTTTTTTTTCATTTTTTCTTTTTCTCATCACTTTTAATCAATTGTTGAGACATTGTAATCATTTCTGTGATAGTTTCAGTAATAACTGAGTGAGTTATCAGTTAAGATAACAGTACAATCATGAATGAAGAATGAGACTGATAGACAAGATGAGTGTTGAATGATATTTAACTGAGAAAATGTGAGTTTGTTGAGTGAGTTTTGTGTCAAAGCTCATCAATTCTGACTCTTTCAAGAGTGTAGTTGGTGTCTGTGAGATGAGTTGATAAGATTGTTGTTGTTGTGTTTTGTTGTGAGCATTAGTGATTGAAGCTTTGTCACTGAACTCACTCATTGCTGTAAACTAAACTCTGAGTGTGAGCTGTGTTGTTGAACTCTGTCAATGATGCTCACTGAGCTTTGTCATGAAGTTCACTTACTGATCACACTTAACAAGTCTGAGTTCTTACTGATTATAATTCTCTCAAAAATGTTATCAATGTCTCTGAAATGCAGCTGTTGTAGTTACTGCATATAAGGTGATTTCTGATATGAATGCATTGCTGAGATGTGATTATCACTACAAGTGAATGATTTTAGTGCATGAAATTTTAACAATTACTTTTAGTATTAGCATTTGTCAGTACATATATTTAATAAGAATAGAGTCTTTGCATGATTAAACTACACTATTGTGCTTGAGTGAACTTCTGAATCAGTTCTTGTATTTAATTCAGGTGTTTTTTATTAATTTATTCATTTTATTCAGATTTTCAATCTAATCATTGAACAAGATATTTGATTTTGAGATATTCTCATGTTTTCTGAATTTGTTTCTTTAGAATCTTCTCAATCTCATATGATTTTAAATTCACAATATCATTCTCAGTCTTTACTGAATCACAATAATCTGAAATCAGTCTCTTTCAGAGATTCTTTTCTGTTGAAACTGATTTTAACTGAATAATCAATATCACTGAATGAATTTTTCAGTTAGATAATAACTTCAGATGATACATCAAACTCTTTATTTTTTCTTTAACAACAAGAAGATTAACTCATTAATTGAAGAATTTTCTATTCTTCATGTTATATAGAGTATATTCATGATGCAACTGCAGAAAAATTCTAGATTCTGATTGAATGTTCATTTTATGATGATGTTGATTGTAAAGTAACTTGATCTTCATACTGACTCAGATGATACTTTCTTTCACTTTCTTGTGATAAATCTGTCTTGTTTTCACTAAACTGATAGAGACAACATTGTTATTTAGTATGTTAAGATCTTCTTGAAGCTTGAAATCATAAATTATCTTATTTGATGTTTGTTCTGTAGTCTGATTTAATAAGTTGTTTAAAGATATTTGTAAGACTGATAAAACTGTTATTTAATTCTTAAGATTTTGTTTTGTTATCAAGAAATGTAGTGCTATCTTCATTGTCTGATTTGTTCTTTTAAATTGATCATTGATTTGTAAATGATAAGCTGTTGAGACTAGAAGCTTAATTCTGAGATGATGAAAAGTTGTTTGTCAAAAAGTTAACATAAATTTAACATTGCAGTCTGAAATTATTGTGTGTGATAGATCTCAGTCAGTGATGATTGCAAGATAAGATTGAACTCAATTTAAAACTGTGTAGATGATCTTCTCAGAAATTAATTTTACTTTTTTGAAAAATTTATCTGTGACTGTTAGTAAAACATCAAACTTCTGAGATCTAAGTGACATAATCACTACAAAGTTCATTGTAACTGTGTCAAAAGACATTGCTGATGTCAGAATGAATCTTATTTTCTTATAAGATTGATGTTTCTTGATTTGATTCAATAAACATGAGTAACAATGTCAAATGTATGTCTTCAGCTTGGTGAATAAGTTTTTAATGTACAGCTCATTTAATTGAAAATAGTTATGATGAAACTCAGTGTGTAACTAATCATTGTGTGTCATTTAAAAAATATGCTTCTTCATTTCTTTAAACACACATAACTTCTCAAAGAATTCATTAATGTAGTAAAGCAGATCATCATGAATGTGAAAAGATATTTTATCAGTAATATTGTGTGAATTCTTTCATTTCAGCATTATATCTTGAATATTCATGAAAGTCTTATCTTTTTAATGCATCATGAGAAGTTCAGTCTTAAAATCAGATACTAGTTTCAGCAAAACTACTGTCATAATATACACTTCTTTCAGTAATTCTTCTGTACTTCATTTCTAATATTGTTGAGTCAGATAGAATAGAGCATTGAGTACTATGTTGATTTTGTTAATCTTGTATTAAATATTCAGTTTGAATTGAAACAAGTACTGAAAGACATATATGAGTCTTAAGTTCAGCTTATTGATATTGAATGATGATAGTAAGATTTGTTTAACTATTAATGTTGAGATGATGTGATCAGTGTGAATGATGATGATTAATTTTGTTGTTGAATCTATTATGTGTCTAATCTTGTAAATGATTCAGATCAGATCAACAACTTCAAGCTTCATAGATCAGTACTGTCATTCTGCTGAGCTCAGTGTTTTGTTTAAGAACATTATAGACTGTATTTCATTCTTCTTAATATTCTCTGAATTAATTGAGTCTTTTTTTACATGATACATTATCATTTTGAACTTATAAGCTTTGAATGCATTCACATTGATATATAGTCTTCACTCATGATTAAAGTGAATCAACTAACTTAATTGACTGAATATCTGCTGTAAATATCAAAATGTTTTTAGCTCTCTGTTGCTTGATTTATTCACTGTTTTTTTTTTTAGCAAAATTCTTTCATGACTAATCTTTCTGCAGAGAATTCTTTAATAATAGTGTCTTTCTTTACTGCAGTAATTCTATGACTTAAATATAGTAAAATATATAATTCTGTAATCATTCTGTCATTTTTAAGTAAGTTTTCAGATTCTTTAGTGTATAAGAAAAAGTTAGTTTTGTAATAGCTTCAAGTTTTTTCTCTGCTGTAATTAAGTCAAAAACATCTACTTGTTGTCTCAGAAGAATCATGCTTGAATATTTCAGATATGACTTGACTGAGTTGAGTGTGATATTTAAGTCATTGAGAAAGTCAAAGATTTGACATAGATGATTCAGATGTTCTTTCAGACTTTTGAAAAAAATAACAATGTTGTTTACATATACTCTGATGAATGCACAAAAAGACTGAAGAATTCTATTCATCTGTTGCTGTATATATAATGATGAGTTTTTGTATTTCATAATAGTGACATAATATTGTTCTTGATCACAATGTAATACTACTGTCAGCTTACTTTGATTCTCTGATTTCACAAATTACTGATGAAAAAAACTGATGATATTTACTGTGCTAATATATTTACTCTTTTGTACTGCAGCAGTGATATCAGTCTGTAGTGACATTGAGTAGATATTTGTTTGTGTTGAGAAGTGTAGTGTTCTAGCTGCTTTCATAGTTTTAGTTGAAATTAACATCAGAAGTTACTCATTACTTATATAGTCTGCATGACAGAGTATGTGAATAGACAATCTTTACAATTTATATTGATCACAGTCAAATTAATGATGTACATTTCACTAGATAAACAGTTAGTTAGCAGTATAACATGAGTATTCTTTTTATCTTTCAATAAATTCAATAAATTATAAGCTCAGATTAGCAAGAAGCTTCTTAAAGAAAGTGTATACTGTTTTAGTGTCTTGACAGCTTGATATGAGAACTCAAAGATTGAACAAAACAAACATTACTGATCATCAATACAGAGTTTTAAGATTGAGTAAAACAATATCTCTTGACAGTCAATACAGAACTTAAAGATTGAGCAAAATAACACTCTTGACACTTAATACAGAGCTTAAAGATTGAGCAAAATGAGACATACTGACAACTTGATATGATGCTCAATGATTGAGTGAAACAAGTACACACACAAACATATTCTTTCTCTTATTTACATTATCTTTTTCTTGTACATCTTATTACATTAATTTATTCATTTCTTATACTACATGTCAACTATCATCACAAGTTACATCATAAACTTCAACAACTCTTTCATAAAGCAGCAACTCATTTCAATGCTTAGTTGCAAGAACTGCAATCAATGATTTATTTTCATGAGAAGATGACTGATAAACAAAGATTTATAATACATCATTGAGATTTCAGCAGTTGACACTTCAGCTAATAACTTCTTCTTTTTTTTCAGCAATCTTAATTTCAGAAGTCAGAAATCTGATGTAAAAACTCTGTACTAACTCATTATCTATATCAGTGCAGATGATCAGAAGTACATTGCAGACAAAATTAATGCAAAGAATACTTAAAATATCTTAAAGTTCAAATACAGAAAGAAGCTGCAGATCATTAAAAAACAATATTTAATAAAGTTTATTGAATACAGAATGTTGACAAATGTATTTATTAATGAAGTATAAACACATCTCAGCAAACTTGACAGAAAGATTGTGATCACTTAGTTCAATATAACTGATCTATTTAAGTCTAAACAATAATTTAAACACTTCTTTAAGCATTATCTGAAAACTACATAATGATTTACAACACAATCAACACTTAAAACATCTTAAACATCAAGAGAGATCTGCAGAAGCTTTAAAAGAAGAAAATACAATTAAAAACTATTAAAACTGTTTTGTAAGCAGATTAACACAAAGAGAAAAATCTGATATACTTATATCAACATGATGTGAGATATCATTATTGAAGATTGTCAAGCTCTGACAATGATCACTCTTTTCAGTGTAAATTAGTTAAATATCTTCTCTGTCATAATTTTCATTACATTTAAGATTGTAAATATCTTTCTGCTGCTCATAAAAACATTGAGTTAAGAAAGTTATTTGTTTCAATCACAGTTAAGTCAGTCAGAAAGTTAGACAAATTATTTGCAGACAACTCACATCATAAAGACAAAATAAGATTTAAGCACAAAAACAGAAAGCATAAAGTTTTCAATGCTGAGACTGAGAAAAACAATGACTCATTCTCATCTAAGTCTGATACAGAGAAAGATGATGAGATTGTCATTCTGTTTAAGAAAGTTATCAATAAGATATTCAGCTCTGAATGAGTTGCAAACTCTGAATACTTTATACACATAACTAATCAATGTTAACTCTTCAGTGATCTCTTAATACACATATGATGTTAACAAATCAAAGTTAAGAAAAAACACTTATACTCACACTACTGTGAAGTTGCAGTCATATAAAACAAATTTAGAAACTTTATGAATCTGAATTCAACACTCTATATATTTAAACTAAAAGTTAATCTTCTGTCAGAAAAGTGAATGTGTAAAATGAAATTGCAGAAAAGCTTTGATCAACACAGTCTTTATATGTAAAATAAACATAACAATGTCATAATAAAAGCATTCAAGCAGAACAGTGTCTACATAGTTAAATATATTGTGAAAAAACTGAATAAGTTTGTTCTGTTATCTGTTATACACATATTATTCAATTTAAAGATAACTCTTTCAGTTACAGTATCAAATGTGAATTCTCAGATGCAGACTGACTCATTAAGCTTTGTTGACATCTTATTTTCTGTTGATACTTTATTCTCAAGTGAGAAGATTAAAATCTACAAGCTGTGACATTGATAATTTGTTCATTTTAATTTCACAAAACTTCATGATCTTCACAAAGTTACAACTCTTAAGAAGTCAATTCTCATTGCTGAAGATAAGAAGAACATCTGTGAAGTTTGTGCTTTTATTAAGTTTGTTAATCAGTAAAAACACAATATAAGCAAGAAAAAGATCAACATTCTTGTTCTGATTTTCATTGATATATGTAATTTTTTATTTCTGTCATTTATCAGACATCAGTACTTTCTGAAGATTGTGAACAACTATTCTTGAAAGACATAAACAATATTGCTGAAGTAATGCAATAATGTTTTACAGAAACTGCAAAAGTAACAATTAAAGATTGAGCTTCAGATCAACACAAAAGTGCTTACTGTATAAAGTGACAATATTACAGAGTTAAGATTAATTCTGAATGACTGATACAGATTTTTTAACATTACACTGCAGTACATTGTGTTTTACATGTTTATTCAGAATAATATTGCTGAAAGAGTCATCTGTATCACTGAGAATTCAGTGTGCATCATGATTAAAAAGACAGAACTTTCAATAAAATTTTAAGTAAAGATAGTATAAACAGATGTCTATCTTCACAACTGAACAGCAACTGATTTCTTGATCAACAATAAACAAATAACTTTGAAGAAAATCTTTACTGATGTGCAGTCATTCATTAATTACATTTATATCTGAGATTGCAAGTGCTACTTCTATGTTGATCTCAAATTGTTGTCAAAGAACAGACAGAACAAGTTTATGAATTAAGAATAAGTGAAAATCTTCATGAATTATGCAGATAAAATCACAAAACAGTATCTGCTTTAAGTTTCAGATCTTAAATAGATCATTAAGAGTTATGCTGTAAAGTTTGTCAAGAATGAGAAGAAAAACAATGTTGATCTTAAACTGTAAAGACAAACATTGAACATTCTGTCTGAACAAAAATCAGTTGAATAATTATGAAAAAATGTAGTCATCATGAATTTCACAGCATTTACAACTCTGTCTACTGTCTCTGAGCAAACTCATAGATTCAGATTTATGAGTTTAGATGATAAAGAAGAATTTAAATTAACTACAAATAATCTTAATACATTCTCATCAGACATTCATATAATGAATAAATCAGTCATAATCAACTTAAACAGATTACAGACAAGTAAACAGAGTGAGATTAAGCAGTTTTTACATATTGAAGTTTCTGTCAGCAAAGCACTGAATATTTTAACTAAGAAAGTTAAAACATTCTTGCACATTAAGATTTCAAAGAGAAAACAAAACAGCAACAATGAAGACTTCAATAAATTTATAATTAAGATATCATGAACTATGCTGATATTCACAACATTCACTGTAGATGATGAAAAAAATATTAAGAACATTAAATTTGACATTTTTACATCTGTCATCTACACTGAAGCAGTGAGAGACTCAGTTTGAGAAAAAATGTAAAAGAATGTTATTTATGCAAAATTAATGACTCTAACAGTCAACAGAACATAAGAAGAGATTATGTCATTAAAGAATACAAATATAATGATCAGTAAATAAATATTCAAATTTAAACTGAATATTGATGAATCTCTGAACAAGTTTAAGACAAAAGTTATGATGAGAGATTTTTCACAGATATATGACATTGATTATGAGAATATCTTTACATTTACAGTTAAGTTCAACACTCTTTAAGTCTTTTTTGTCATCATTGTTCTTGAGAATCTTGAATGTCATCAAGTAGACATTAACAATGTCTTCACAAAATTCTTTCTTAAAAAAATCATCTACATAACAGCTTCTTCTGAAGTTCAAATTGCATTTGACTGTGCACTGTATATACTGTGTAGTCTTTATGATCTGAAGTAAATCATGCAAAACTGACATAAGTAATGCATCACTGATCTGCACAAACTAAACTTTCATTAAAGCAACATTAATTTATGTCTTCTTATTCACAGCATCAAAAGAATCATGCTGCTTCTTTATGTAAATAATATAATTGTAGTCTCAGTAAATCTAACACATGTTTTCTGATTTAAGAAAATTCTTGTGAAGATGTTCAAAGTTAAGAACTTAAGAAAGACACAGAAAATTCTTGATATACAAATTATACACAATTACAAGAGAAGAATTCTACATCTGAATCAAACTTATTATGTAAACAAGATGCTGAAAGATCTTTATATGTAATTCAATAAGCACAAGATCACAATGATTTTACTTAATAAATATGATGTTCTTCATTTCATCAATTCAGCTGATCAAAGAATAGATTAAAGACAGTATCAATATGCAATTAAAAATCTAATGTACACAGTAATTCATACTCAATCAGATATCATCTTTGTTCTAAATCAATTAAGTCAGTATTTTAGTGATTTTGCAGAACATCATGAACATGCACTTAAGAAACTGCTGCAATATGTGAGATTAATCATCAATTTTGACATTGTGTATGAGTTCAGTGAGAGTTAAGTCATGCTTAAATACTTTGATTTCAACTATGCATCAGACAAACAAGATCAAAAGTTAATTCTGAAACATGTGTACATGCTTAAAAATAAATCAGTATTATAAATAAGTCAAAAGCAGAAATCTGTTGTCATTTCAATCACAAAGACTGAATACATAATTATGTCAATATGTATAAAAACTGAGATTTAACTTATACAGATGCTGCAAAACATGAATATAGATAAGTATCTTGAAGACAATTCATACTGTATGAACATCAAGAAAAATGAAGCTCATCAAGCAGTCTCATTTCTTCAGCTCAAGAAAGACAATCAGATTGTTTTGATTTTGATTAAAAATGCATATGTGTATAAGTGATCAAAGCACATCAACATTGTCTATCATTATATTCATGATCTGCACAAGTGAAATCAAATTAATGTAAACTTTGTGCTCAGTTAAGACATGATGACTGATGAACTAATTAAGTTTTTATTTAAATGAATCTTTAAGCACTTTGTTGAACAACTGAAATTTACTGTTAGTGAAAGTCAATAAATGCAGTATCATCAAGTAAAACTGTTGAGAAGTGCAGTGTTCTAACTGCTTTCATAATCTTAGTTGAGACTAATATCAAAGATTACTCATTATTCATATAGTCTGCATGACAGAGTATGTGAATAGACAATCTTTACAATTTATGTTGATCACAGTTAAGTTAATGATGTATGTTTCACTAAATAGACAGTTAGTCAGCAGTATAGCACAAGTATTCTTTTTATCTTTCAATAAATTCAATAGTTTGACTGATTTTGTTTAATTCATGAATATTTATCACTACATAATCTTTCTGTGTGATTTTCATGTTCTTTTGAATATCTTATCATATTACAAAGACTGAGTAGTCAAACTAAGTTAACTGTTGCATTCAGAACATCTTTTCTTGAATATGAAGTTTATTAAACTTCTTATTCACTACTGTGTAATTTTTGTAACTTAAAGAGTATATTTAAGCAGCTGTTTTTTCATTTTTTCATTCTGCTCTTAAAGAAATAAACATGTATTCTGCTTTTAATATGTTCACAGTGATTCTCTTTTCTTCTCATAGTTTAAAATATTTGTTCACTACTTGCATCAGCTTTTTGATGATGAGTTTGTCATTATAGATAATAATTTCATTTGATGTTTTTAACTCTCACTCATTTAGTATTGATCTTTGCTGCAGCTGATTCATTTCTTTATACTTGATCATGAATTTGACAGTGTTAATGACTAAAATATGATGATTAACATCAATCTGATAGCATTTCTCTTCTTTATATTTGAAGAGAATTTCAAGTCAACTATATCTGAATAACTTCACTGATTGATCTGTAGTGTTGTGCACTTATATAAAGAATATGTTGCAATTTATTATGTGAGTGTAGAAATCTTTGATGACTTCTAATTTCTGAGTTAGTTAAGTGTGATTGAATTTAAACAAAAAGTTTTAATTAGTTAAAAAATATTATGATCATATCTGAAGAGAAAGAAACTTATAAGTTTATGATCAGAAATTCACCTGAAGTGTGTACAGAGAGAACTGCTAAGTGATAGTTACATAATGATGCAATGACTCAATGATGAGTAAACAAGTTGAAAGCTCAATTTCTCAATATCAAGACATCAAGACATCAAGAATACTCAATGCAAAGACAATAAGCTTGTTCTATATAGTAGAATCAATTTTCTTATAAAAATGATCATGTTCAACTTAAATAACAATCTAAAAGTTAAAGATCAGAACTGTTTCAGACCAGCTGTTATATTAATAAGCACAAACTTTTAGCTTTACATATTCAAGAAAGTTTAGATTAGAATGTTACACTTTGAACACTTTTACAATATAATGAGTATAATGTCTGACACACAGAAGAATGTCTCAATCTTGTTCTTGAAACAAGCTTAAACAAACTCATCTTTATCATTTACTTCAGATAGAATGATGACACAATTAATAATGATGTTAACTCAAGCAATACAACTATCTCTGAGTGCATCTAAGATACAGATACTGAATATCTTTGATATGAGAAAAGCTGTAAGTTTTTGTAACTAAGTTTGATCTGTATATTGAATTTAATCAATTAAAGTTTCAAATTGATCAAGAAAAGACACTGTTTGCAACAATCTATCTTGTGAATGCAGTCTTCAATTGAGTTGATCTCAAGCTGCACAAGTTTCTAGAAAAGAAGTATGAAGAATGCAACACTAACATGAAGTCAATGTTCAATGACTATGAACAGTTTAAGAAAGAGCTAAGAAAAGTCTTTAAAGTAATTAACAAAGAAAGAGCAGCAGAGAAATAAGTTCATTTCTTGTGACAGAGTGAATCAGTGACAGTATATGTCACAGAGTTTCAGCAGTTAGCAGTACTTATCAGATAAAATAATAAAGCATTTATCTATCAGTACTACTGTGAGTTGAGAAAGTTCATTAAAAACAAAATAGTTCAAGCAAAATGATCAGACAATCTTCAGAGAATGATTAATTTAAGTATTAACATTGATAGTTGTCAATGAAAATGACAGATGAAACAAAAAGAATATTGATCTATGATAAAAGATCAAGAAGAAAGCATCTGACTGTGAACAAAGTGATATGTTTTATTAATAAAACATAGAAAAACAAATTCTATAAACCTCAATATAATTGAAAAATGTCATCAGAAGTCATAAAAAACTAAATAAACAGAGTTTGAACATCAATCAGAGTGATTCATTAAGTCTTAGATGATATTACAAAACAAGATATGAACATATTACAACTGCAGAAAATCTGAACATCTTGTCTGAGAATGCAATAGATCTCAGATGAAGAGAAAAAATGTTGTAGTGATAGTTAAGAAAAATACACACATAATGCACAACATTCTCAACTAAATAGTCTGTTACAATGACATGTACAGAGTACACATGAGTACTAAAGACAGAGTTAAATGATAATTTCAGAAACTGTGCAAAGATGTGAGAAATAGATATGATGTGATGAGTCAATCAATTTACAAAAAAGAATTAACTATTCTTATCAAGAAAAAAGTTCTTGATGCTGAGAAAGAAGACAATGCTCTTAAAGATGACATTGAAGAGACTGATGATCATGAATTTCAGATTGATGAATCATAAATATTTCTCAATAGCAATATACTCATGAAAGAAAGTTCAGACAATGCTGAGACAGAACTTTTAAGAAAGTATTAAGCAAAAATTAAGAAAGATCTAAGTGTTCAGAAAGAGATGACATCAAACTGCAAGATGATGTAAAAGAAAAAGCAAGAAACTTGAAATCAGAAAGCAAAGACATGTAAGAAATTTAACAGTCTAATAAAAAACATACAAACAGTCATCAGAGAACTGATGTCAGAATTTCTTGTGTGAAAAACAAAAAGTTACAAGATTGAGATATACTTATCTGAAGAATATATCATGCAGAATGAAGACAGATGAATCTTCAGTGAAGAATATATATCACTTGAATTTCTGCAAAGAGTAAAAGTCTTTGAGAGTTAGTTGCAGATGAAGTACAATCAGTATGAATTTTGACTACACTCAGAAAGACACATTAAGCAGTACAGTTTAAAATATACAAATTTTATGATCAGAAGAAAATCAAGATAATTTTAAGAACTTTAAAGACAAGCTGAATGATCAAGTGAGTCAAAAAATGAAAAGCTCTCTTGACAAGACTAAAGAATAAGAAGTTAGTAGTGTTTCAAAGACAAGACAATAATCATTGAATATGAATCAAGATTAAGATTGACAAACATTAAATCAACACATTAATAGATTCTGAAGCAGACAGTAACATTATAAATTGTAAGATTGTCAATATGTTGAGATTAGTGACACAGTGAGTGTGTTGTTCATTTAACATACAAATGATGAATGAAGTCATTGAAAGAATTGATGAGAAAATCTGTGTGAAAGTCTTGATTCTTGAAAATTCACAAGAAATAACATTTAATATTATGAATTCAATCAGATATAATGCAATACTAAAGATGTCTTAGTTGTGCAAAAAGAATCTGAAGATTGATTGAGTTATAAAAGAGATATGTACAGTTAAAGACACATATAAGATTCTTGAACAATCAGAAATGAGTTTATCAGAATATAAGTCATGAAATCATGAAATACTGTTATTGAATAAAAAGCAATTTAAGTGAATGCTGTTATATTCAATGAACAAAAATCAGCTCAAGAAAGTTAGAGTTTATCTTGATGAGAATTTCAAAAGAGAATTCATAAAATCATCAAAATCATCAACAGAATATCTGATTCTGTTTGTATTAAAGAAGAATGACAAAAAATAACTATGTGTTGATTACAGACAACTCAACAAGATAACTTATCAAGATAATTATTCTCTATCATTAATAGAAGAGTTGCAAGATCAATTAAACAAGACTAAGTGATTCACAAGCTTAAATCTTAAGAATGCCTACTACTGAGTTAAAATAAAAGAAGATAAAGAATGAAAAACAGCATTCTGAACATGATACAAACATTATAAATATACTGTTATGTCATTTGAGCTGAAGAATGCTTCAGTTATCTTTTAATGATTAATTAATGATATATTGAGAGAGTATCTCAATGATTTTGTGATCACATATCTCAACAATATTCTGATATACTCAGAAAATCTTAAAAAGCATCACAAACATGTGTGTAAGATACTGACAAAGCTTAAAAAGAGAGTTCTGTATGTAAAGAGATCAAAAAGTAGATTTGAAATTAAGAAAGTTAAGTTTCTAGATTATGTAATTCAATCTGAACAAATTAAGAAGAATTTAAAGAAGACAAAAGTAGTCAGAAACTAATTAACATTAAAAAGAATCAAGAAAGTACAGGTTTTTCTAGAATTAATGAACTATTATTGAAAGTTTGTATCAAACTATGCAAAGATTGTGAAATCACTGACACATTTAACACACAAAAGTGAAAAATAACATTGAGATAAAGAGCAGAAGAATGTGTTTCACATATTAAAGAAAAGTTTTAGTGAAACAGCACATCTGAGAATACTCAATTCAATATGTGAAAAGATATTGAAAACTGATGCTTTAAATTTTACAGTAAATGCATGTCTATATCAGATCAAGAATGAGCAATCAAAACTCATAGCATATCAATTTAGAAAGCTATCAGAACTCAAGAAAAGATATGAGATTCATGATAAGAAACTTCTTGCAATAGTGAAAGTACTGCAGAACTGAAGATCTTATTTTGTAAAAATAAGCAAGTCAATTCAAATCTACACAGATTACAAGAATCTGAGAAACTTTGCAACAACAAAGCAATTCAACTAATGACAGATTCATTGAGCAGAGCAGCTAACAGACTATGAATTTCAGATATATTACAAGAAGAATAATAAGAATAATGAAGTGAATATCTTGAGCAGACAACTCAATCATGAAAACATACAAATAGTATACACTGAAATTCTGAGCAAAGACAACAGAGAAATTCTCACAAAGAACTTAGCAACAATGTACAAGATGAAGTAAGCTTTCTTGATGAACAAAAAACTCATTAAAATATGTTATTACAACAAGATCAAAAAACATCTAAGAGTTAAACACACAGAGAATTTAGTGCAGAGAAGACACAATATCAGCAATTTTAGAAATTGAGTCATTAAAATGATCACTGTGTGCAATTCATGCTGAAGAAACAAGATCAATCAAGATAGACAGTATGACAAAGTAACATAACTAAACACATTAAATGCATCATGAAAGTCAGTTATCATGAACTTCATCACAAAGTTATTATCATCAAAGAATTCAGCATGAGAAGTGAAGTTCAATAATATATTGATTATAGTGAACAAATTAATCAAGTACACAATGTTTATTTTATTCAGAGAAACTGCAATGACATCAGTATTGACATACATCATACTGCAAGAATTGATTAATAATTACAGACTATTAAAAGAATTTATCATTAACAGAAACAAACTATTTACAAGTAAATTTTGAAAAACATTTACAACAGAACTCAAGATAAAGCATAAGATGTCAACAGCATATTATTCACAAATAGATGAACAGAGTAAATGAATGAATTAGACAGTGAAAACATACTTAAAACATTATGTCAACAAGAGTCAGAATGACTGAGTATGACTGTTGTTAATGATACAGTTTGCATACAACAATACAAGAAACAAGATCATGAGAGAAACATCTTTTTATGTAAATTATGACTATAATCTGAAGATATGATGAGATTTCAAAGAACATGAATTACAGAGTCAAAAAGTAATTTTAAATATTACTCAAATGAAAAAACTACACTGAGATCTGACAAAACAAATTGAACAGCAGACAGAACAAACAATAGAGACAAAATTATTTGAAGAAGAAGAAAAGATATATTTAAAAATGAATAACATAAAAATTAAAGAAAAAAGCAAGAAGCTGAAGAATAAGAGTATTGAATCATTCAAGATCATATGAAACATTAAGAAATTAAGTTATAAACTAGACTTACTCAAGAAAATGAGAATACACTCAGTATTTCATGCATTCATGCTACAGCACTGTGATCAGTTCATATCATTTTAAATCACTGAAACATCTGTCAAACTCAATGAAGAATATGAAGTTAAGAACATTTTAAAAAAGAAAATGATTAGTGAGAAAGTTCACTATTTCATCAAATAAAAAGATTACAATATTTCAGAAAATATCTGAGAACTTAAAGAGAATCTCAAGAACTGTATGAGAACACTTTAATATTTTAAAAAAAGAAGTCAATATTAATTCAGAAGAATGACAACATTGAGTTGATAAGTTATGACATTGTTTGAGAATCTTCATTCTCAGTTTCATTATTATCATTATCAAGTTCAGTAACAAAACAGTCAGTCTTTTGTGCAGCACAATAATTTGTTTGATTTAAAGTTTTTTGAAAATGCATCATCTTAATGATAAAAGCATCAAGAGCTGCATTTACATCATTTATTTTCTTTCAGAGAAAAAAATAAGTTCTGTTAAGAGATTCTCACAAAACTGCAACACATGAATGACTGCAGCAAGTACACTTATTACATTTTGATCTTTCACTGATCATAACAAAACAATTAAGACTGTAAGTTGTACAGAATTCACAAAAAAATGTGATGAGATTATCACTGAGTTGAATTTTCTTTGCAATTCTTAGATGATTGAAATTTTTAGAAAGCATCATTGCTGATGATAAAGTTGTTATATACTCTCACTTAAATAAACTTTAGAAAACTAACATCTGAAGAGAAAAAATGATGTTATAATCATATTTGAAAAGAAAGAAACTCATGAGTCTGTGATTAAAAGTTCATTTAAAGTGTGTACAGAGAGAACTGTTGAATGACAGTTACATAACAGCACAACAACTCAATGATGAGTAAACAAGCTGAAAACTCAATTTCTCAACATCAAAACATCAAAACATCAAGAGTGCTCAATACAGAGACAACAAACTCATTCTATATAGTAGAATCAATTCTCTTATGAAAACAATCATATTTAATTTAAATAACAATTTAAAAGTTAAAAATCAGAATCATTTCAGATCAGTTATTATATTAATAAGCACAAACTCTTAGTTCTACATATCTGAGAAAGCTCAGGTTAGAATATTACAAAAGACTTTTTTCTTGTATGTTGACTGATACTGCAGTCATTGTGTTAATTAATATTATGATTCATTTTTCTGTTTAAATCACTCACTGAATTTTCATCTCTGATTTAGAAATTATTTGAATTGATGTCTTTAAACTGTCATAGCTATAAATTATTAAATGCTTTTTTCAAAGATTCAGAATCATTTCTTCTAATCTCATTATATTTATTTCAATAAGCATGTTAATTTTCAGATTATCTATTACATGAATCTTTCTTCTTATATGAGTTATCTTGATTTCTTCATTAGCTTTTTTATTGAAGAAAAAATTGATCATGACAAAGTTTTTCATTAAATGTACATTTGTTTCAATGTCACAAACTTAAATAAAAATCAGCATATTAACAAGAGTTATTTCTGATGCTGTTTGTTGTAAAAAAGCTTGATTCATTAAGAACATAGTATAGTCAGTATCAAGACAGTCTTTGTTCTTATTCTTGCTCTTTTCAATATCAATCTTCACTGTGACATAATGTCATAATCAAAAGACATAACTGATCTCTGCTGCTGCTTCAGTTAAGAACTTAATTATTGCTTTTAATATTTCTATGTTATTTCTGATCTTCTTATTCTTTTTTTTTCTTTTTGCAGTTATTTTTTTCTTACAACTCTTTAGATGCTTATGCAGAAGATTATTTAAATTGAACTGTGAATTGCAGCAGCAACATATGTAAAACTTCTGTTGAAATTAAAAGACTTTTTAGAAGTTCAACTCTATTCAATCTAGTGTTGAAATCTTTTGTGTCACATGATATTGTTTAGTCATCATACACAAAAGTTATTCTTTGTGTATTCTAGTCTTCTAGATAATTAAAACATCTAATATTAAGTAATAGAAATGTTTCAATTTCAATAAATTATGAGTTTGACTTTCTGTCTTATCTAGAATGTTTTTTTATCTTTAATTGATCTTGCTGTCACTGTTTTGACAGCATCTTTTCTTGTTTTGATAGTTTATCTGAGTGCTTTCTTGAATGACTTTTTTGTTGTCTTAATATTCTCAAATGACATTCTTCTTTTTCATCTTTTCAATAGTCTATGTGTTTTGATGTTCATTCTGCAGAAATGACTCACATAATTATGACTTTTTTGAACAGCACTTTCAACTTCTTTCATCTTGTCAGTGCTGATAACTATGTCTCATGAATTATCAACATCAAGTTCATTCTTATGAACAAAAATCTATGAACTGTTGTTTTCAGCACTTTCTTTAAATTCATTGTCACATCTAAAGTAGTCAACAATCAGAACTCAAAGTTCTTGCTGAAATATATCATTTAAAGTAGAGAAAACAACAGAGCATGTATTACTATAGCTCTCTCTTGTCAGAATAACTCTAAAAACTTTATTTAAGATCTATCTGTTCATCAGATGTGATTAAAATTGAAGAAGTTGTATGAGATTTAAGAATTTAATGTCAAATATCTCACATTCACTATGCTTCTCAGTCATCATTACAACACTTTTAAGTTCATTGAGAACTATATTAATCAGCTTAAGACTTCATCACAATATTTAAAAGAGATAAATTCTATGATTCTTTCTAAACTGAATTATATTCATGATTCTTTTTAACAATCTGAAATTTACTTTTGATGTCTTTGTCACAACTAAATGTCAATTTATTTGAGTCATTACTTCTATCTTTGATGCTCTCATCATCAAACTCATTGATGAGACTAGAATAAAAAATAACAAGATCTCAGTGATCATGATCTTTTGAAACAAGAACTTGAACTTGATTTCTAAATCAAATTTCAAATCAATGTTGTCACTTCTTTACACTCACTGCAAAAAGACTGATCATGAGAAACATAACTACTTTCTTAAATATTTTCATAAGAAGAAGAAATTCAATATGACTAAGTTTGCTAAGTAAAAGAGCAAAGACAAAGTGACTAAGTCATTCACTTTATTCAAGTCTAGTAATAATGATATCACAACTCTTAACTTTATAACTCACATCAACAAGCTTCATTCTGATACTCATGTTGTCAAGCTTTATTTTGAAGCTCATGTTTCTGAGCTTCATTTTGAAGTTTATGATGTTGTTGAGTTTCAATTTCATGCTTATGTCATTGAGTTTTATATCATAAACATATAAACTGTCAACACTGCAGTCTCTGATCACTTGTGCTCAACATGTGAGTTTTTTATCATTTATAAGTTTATTAATAAATTTCTTCTTACAGCTAATGAAGTAGCTAAGATCATAAAAAAAAATTAAGTTTCTTTATGTTTAGTCTGTTCTGATAAAGATATATAAAAGATCATTTTCAATAATATTATACACTTTCTTATCATCTTTGCAAATCTTATTTTCAGTATTTGTATGCAAGCTGAAGACATTATGTTCAACATGAAGAATTGCATCTTATGTTATAACAACAAAATCATTAAATATGCATCTGAAGTTGATGACTTATTTTGATTATAACTTAACAATACATTTCAGTCTCATGTCTTTATGACTAACAGAGAATTCAAGATATCTTTTAAAATGTGACACTGTTGACTAAATCACTTAAATCATGTCAATATTGAGTGACTGACTAAAATCATTAATGATATTGATCTTAAGAATCTTTCTAAATATCAAGATATCTATAAGTCATGCATTAAGATCAGACAGATGTGTTGTTTCTATAATGCTCTCATTGAGTGAGCAACTTGATCACTAGATCTTGTTCATTTAAATGTTGTTGAATTTATTACACTCACTGCTTATGACAGTTTAAAGTAATTTATTATCTTCATCAATAACTTTATCAGATTTATCTGAATGTTTCTCATGAAATTTAAGACTGAAATGATCAAGCATATCAAGAACTTCATCACTTTAATGAAAACAGACTGTTTTAACTATTCTTTAGAACATTTTTGCACTAATTTTAAGCACAAATATTTTGTTCTGAAGAACTGATTCATCATTAATGACATTACATGAAAATTTACTATATCTTACTCATCTGAAGAAAATGATGTTTCTGAGTGACTAAATTACATTATTTATGAGTTCATTAGAGCTATGCTCAAAGACTCTGATCTAAAGTTTTATCTTTGATCAAAAATTATTTGAACTGTGATCTATTTAAAGAATTAATCTTCTACTTATACACTCAATACAACATTCTATGAAGCATAAACAGATAATATTTCTGATTTCTCAAGTCTTCATGTCTTTGATACTACTGCTTGAGCACATATTTCTAAGAAACAATGTCAGCAAAAAGTCAAATTTGATGATCACAGTCTTAAATGTCACTATTTAGACATAAATAATAGCTCTATTTATCATGTTTGAAATTCAGAATTAGAACATGTTCTCATCATTCATAATTGTTTTGTGAAAGAAGATATTAACATCTATGAAAACATAACTAACATAGAGATCTACAGCAAGAAAAAGACATTTAGTACTGTCAATCTTTTTTTTAATTTCTTATTTTTATTCACATCTTTGTCATCACAATCTTCTTTCTCTTCAGAAAGAGTTTTCAAATTAGTTACATCATTATTATAATCTTCACTTTTACAGCATTTTCAAAATCTTCAAGATGTCAATCTGAACAATTTTTGTTCATTGAATACATCTTAATTTAGCATGCTCAACACAGAAAATTGAGACTTAACATCATTCATACAGTATTTAATCATTAAAGCTCACTCATCTTTCTCATCAACATCATTTAACATTACAGTTAACTATTCTTCTCTTCATTTTAAATTCTCATCTTTGTTCTCTTCATCTCAGAATTCTCAACTTTCTGAATTCTTTGATGACTTTGATGCACACTTTTTGTACATATACATTGCAATTTCTTCAAGCAACATTGTTGAATCTTCTATCTATAAACAAGTCATTGAGTTGTCACTGTGCAAGAAGTAAAAGCAAGTGATGAAGAACAAGATACACTTTTTAAAGAAAAACAACACATGAAAAATAATTTCTGTGTCATTAAGTCAGCATGTTTTTCAAAAATGCTGAATGTATAAAATCAAGTGTAATGCTCATGATCAAGTTAGTTTCTATAAGACTTGCTGAGTAGTTAAGAACTACAAACAGCAATTTAATGTTGACTATGATTAAATCTTTGCATCTGTTGTCAAGTCACAAATCTATAAAGCTCTCTTTATTTTAATCATTTATTTTGATCTAGAAACTGAGCAAATGAATGTAACAATCACATTTTTTTATGATTCTATCAATCAGATTATCTATATGAAGCTTTTTCATGAATATGAACTTTCTGACATAATTGTCTTACTCAATAAAATTTTATATGATTTAAAGCAGACATCTCATCTTTAATATAAAACTCTATATGATCATCTTATCTTGTTTAATTTCTGTTGTCTTGATTCTGACTATAGTGTCTTTTTTTAAATCAATAATAATGTTATTATCACTGTCTACATCAACAATTTTCTTCTTATAGAAGAGAATAAATCAGTCATTTAAGACATTAAAGTACATCTTACTAACATCTTCAAGATGTCAGATCTCAGTTCTGTGTTTTATTATTTAAATATAAAGATTGAGTGCAATCATTCTGAATACACTATTCATTTTATTTAGACAGCTTACATCAATAAGATTCTTAAGACATTTTAACAGTTACAGACAGTTTTATCAACATATTTATGAATTCTGATGCAGTACTCATGAAGAAGTTCATTATTTAGACTGACATCATCACTATTTAATGCTATCAAAAAACAGTAAAATCACTAATGTACATTATGTTACAGATGTATTCTGACATTATCTTCATCATCTTTACTGTCAGTCAGTTTAGTCAGAATTCAAATGTCTCACATTACAACACTGTCAAGTGAGTCTTCAAATATCTCACTGACACTACAAACTTAAGTGTCATCTATGACATCATTGACACAAATCTCATTGACTATATCAATACTGATTAAAACAGATGTTGTGATACTCAGAAGTTCATTGACACTTATTTTTTTCTTTTCTTCAAAGATTTTATTAATTAATGTTTTAAATGTCAACAGACTGTTGTCTTGTTGTTCATTAAGTCTGAATACATGACTGAAATGCAAGCAACAAAGAAAGTTATATGACTTCACTGTTTTCTTATGAAAATTAATTTTCTTAATGACAGTAATTTTATTGTCATTTGTGCTGACAATTGTAATGCTATGAATCTAGCTTAAAACTCTGAGTTTCATGTCTGCATCAAGCACATTGATATTCAGTATCACTTCATTTGTGAAATTGTTGATTGCAGTCTCATTAATCTTAAGTTTGTCTCTATGTCTGAACAAGCAGTCAACAAACTCATTAAGTCTTTACTCATCATTAAGTTCTGTTGCTTTCTTAATCAGCTAAATCTTTTAGCTGTGATGACTTTATAAATCAAATTAATGAAACAACAACTAGTTGTGATCTGAGTAATTGACTTACTTACTCATAAAGTATGACAGATCATAGTCTACATCATAGTAATTAAGTCAGTTTCTCAGATTGTCAACTGATTTTTTGATTGTACATTCAAGTTCTAATCTCATTGTCACTTCATTTTTTGTATCTTTGTTACATCTTTTCTTTTCATCTCATTCTCACTTTCTCATCTTACTGTCACCTCAATCTTTTTCATAACTTCTTCATCATTTCACTGTTAAATTTATCTTTTGATAAAATCAGAGAATCTATACTGACTAGTAAATAAGTATCTAAATTGTCTAGAATGTCTAGATTGACTAAATTTGAGAAAAAGTGTTGAAATTAAAAGACTCTTTAAAAGTTCAACTTTATCTAATTTAGTGTCAAAATCTTCTGTGTCACATAATATTGCTTAGTCATCATGTATAAAAGTTATTCTTTGTGTATTCTAGTCTTCTAGATAATTAAGACATCTAATATTAAGTAATAGAAATGTTTCAATTTCAACAACTTTTTTGATTTAATTAGATCAACAAGATTAGCATTAACTTCTTTCAATAGATTCTCTGAATATATCTTCTCTTCATGAGTTTGATAAGCTTTTTTGTCATTGTTCATTGTGTTTTAATTAAGTTCATGATTGCTGTTGTTGATGTTATTGACTGATTTAACATTTTCTTTCTCATTTTTCACATAGATAATCTGTGACTGCTGATATTTCTGATATTTTTGATTGTTTTAATTTTCTTGATATTTGTGGTACTCTTGATAATTCTGATGATCTTGATAGTTTTGATTATCTTGATAGTTTTGATTGTCTTGATAATTTTAATTTCTCTGTTGTGCAAAGTGAAATCTAAAATCATCAACATTATCATCTTAATATCTGTCTAAACAGTTCAGTAGCTTCTGCTCAGCAAACTTTCTTGAAACTGCAGTCTGATTTTGTTCAGCTTTGATAATCTGTAATGACTGTTGAGATATAAACAATAATAAAATTTAATTATAGATGTTGCTGTAGTCTCTGTCTTAATATTCTTGATATGATGAGTTTGTTAGATGATCTTTTCACACATTTTAATAGTAGTTTTCTTGATAGAGCACTTTGAGATACTAATTTAACATAAATATATATTGATTAGTGAACAGAGCAGAAAATTAACAGAAATTTTCTTGCTGATTGTTTAATCAGAAAGATCAATAGTTATTAAAAAAGTTAGAGTTATCTGTTTTTTGTGCAACACTAAAAATTTGATTTGTTTGTGCTGACTGATCAGTTAATTAATCATGTTTTGTAAATTCAAATCATATCTGCTTCTTGAACTTCATAGTTTGAATAAAGTTAGTTAAAAAAGTTTTGTCACTTGACTTCAATATGTTTCTGTGTAACTTCACATCTAATTAATTTCAGACATAGATTAGCTGAACTTTGATTGTGTTGAAACTAACTTTCTTGACATGTTAAACAACTGATTGCACAAAGTTTGCTGACTCATGATGATTTTGTGCATTTTTCATGATATATTTCTCTTGCATCAAAATGATCATGCATACTGAAGTAAATGACTTGAACTGTTTCTCAAGAGTCTTTATTCATTGCTCAACATCTTCATCTAAGTCACATAAAGTATTTCTCTCTAACTGAATAAGTTTAAAAGAGTATTACTTTTGAATCATGTCTCATAAATATGTATTAAGATTTGATTGAATCAGTTCACTATCTTTAATGTTAATGATGTTCTGAACTCAGTCAATGAATAGATAAACATTTCAATAATAAGTATTCTTTCTGAACTGAATTATGTCTTTAGTTTTCATTGAGACATTCAAATGTAAATCAAAGAAGTCAACTTTGTCTGATTATTATTTCTGTGTGTTTAGATTATTCAATGATATCTTCTCATTGTAATCTTAATTCAGAACAGCATTGACTTGTCTTATCATGACAAAGAGATTTTAAACAATAACAATATAGTTCTGAGACATCATTTGAGATTTATCATGAGAATTTCTTGATGAGCTTTGATCATTGTTATTGTGATGATTATTCATGATTGAAGATGTAATCAAGATATGTTTCATACTTAAATATTTAATGATAGTTTCTGTAAATGAAAAATGTTATTGTGAAGAGTCTGACTCTGAAGTAACTTGATTGAGAATGTTACTGATTGAGAATGACAAGTGTACATTCTTAAATAAGAATGAAAGAGTGTCAGCTGAGAACAAGCTTCTTGAAGTATTTCTGTTGAGTTTTAATCTTTTTGAGATGTTATTAGTTGAAAGAGACTGATTCTTGAGACTGACTTGATGTATATAATCTTAAAAGACTTTTAACTCTTACAACAGTTCAGTGATGTTCTTAAGCTTGATAAAACTCTTAATATAAGTGATCTTGTCTGTAACTCACTCAGAAGAAAAGTCTAGATCTGAGAAATCTCTTGAACAAGTTACTCTTCATTTTAAGACAGAGAAAGATAATTGTAAATTGATTGATCAGAAATAACAGTAAGTAATAAACTGAACAAGAAGTCTTTGTCTTTCAGTGAGAATCTTTGAATACAAGATAGTGTTGATAAAGATCTGTAGTTGTACAGTAAGATTAATGATAAAATTTGAAAGATGTGATAAATTTTGAGAATTCATCATGATGATTAGCTATAAAAGCTATAAATAGAGATAATTGATCATGAGAGATAAGATTGAAGAGAAATGAAGTGTAAAATTGATGAGAAATTAAACAGTAAGATGAATGAAAGTTTTGATGCTTAGCTAGATATAATAACAGCTTGATCTTTTCAACATTAAGATCAGTGAACTTGAGCAATTTAATGTGAAAGCAACTAAATCTGATGATCTCTATGATCTGATGATCTTTATAATTTAATATGATCACTGAAGTGATCTGATGAAAGCAAAGTTGATGTTATCAAATATTGTGTGAAGCAATGAGTCAAGTTATTCAGATTGCAAAGATTGTTGATTTTTTCTACACTACATTCTGACTATATACTTGACTAACATCTAGAGTGAAGTAGAGAAGCTAATTATGCAATCTGTAAAATACAGTAAGTGCAAAGAGCAAAAGTACCTCAATAAGACCACATAACACTTCATTTCTTTATGTTCTGAACAGCAAGATGACATCAAACAGTGAATTTTGAGCAATTCACTTCAATGTTTTCAGACATGACTCTGAGAGACTGACAAGAGTCACTTTGTGCAGATTGAAGAAGTTGACAATTCTTCTGTTCAGTTGTGATCATTGATTGATCAGTTCAAGACTGTGACTTTTCTTCAGAGCATAGATTTTTCTTCTCAATTGTGATCTTGATTGTTCTTCAATCACAGTTGTATTTCTGAGTCAATTGACTCACTTTCTTGCTCTCTGCAGCCTGCCCACATATGTGTTCACATTCATAAGGAGTTAACTCCTTCCTATTTGACTTGGGGGACCGACGGCGACAACATGGTGGATGTGGCATGGCTGGGGGGTGGGTGGGTGGAGGATGGTGGACATGATTTACGCGAATTTTTATGGTTTATGCATACACTTATGGACCCCACTGTACTCTTAAGGTACTTTGTACCTAGGAGGAACCCTAAGAAATGGAACTGCCTCACCGGTTTGTTTGTGACTTTCAATGGTCAACAATCTTGGTTGGTGATTACACGTAGGTAGTCCAGTCTCCGGTTCAACTTTCGGCCAAACGAAAAAGTCAATCGGTGAGGTGGGGCAAAGAGAAAGAATGAGTAAGGTACTCCGTAATGTATGTAATTTACCCCGCCATATTGCCATGGTCAGAGATATTGTTAACTTACCTCTAACAATTAGTTGCGAGCGTATCCCTAGGTAGGTAGTGTGTCAGTACCTAGTTGAGTGGCCTGTAGGGTCCATCTCCTCCTCAACAGGGTAATTTATTTACTACGAGGGGCAGCACTGCGAAAGACATTATTCTCGACCGAATTCTCTCCTCACCAACTCGGGCATGCCGTAACCTGACTCCCAACATATCACACTGTTCATGGACACAATTGACTCTTAATCTTGTTACCGGCTGGCTGCGGCACTGTCTATTTTCCAGCAGCTAGATACGATTCAGTACAAGATGGCTTTGAACCAGACATCAGATAATTCGGTCATGGGAGATACGGGCAGTGATGCGGTCCCTGCCGATGGCACTGGTACGGAAATGCCTCCTATTCTGCACATCCTCAATCAGCTGACACTTTTAGGGGTTGTACAGCTGGATCCCTGGCTCTCCCCATTCAAGGATGCCTTACGAAGTAGATACAGCCACGCGCAAAAGTGGATCAAGACCATCGACGATACGGAGGGTGGGCTCGAAAAGTTTAGCAGGGTCAGTAGTTGCTCGAATGTCTGTGGCCGTCGTTCATTGTCAGTTAGGGCTACGAGAAATTCGGGTTCAATGTCCATGAGAACGGAGATATTACATACCGGGAGTGGGCTCCAAATGCCACCCAAGCATACCTCATTGGTGATTTCAGTATGGGACACGCATCTGGCACACTGAGAAAATACTAACTTGCACTACTTATAGATGACTGGAATCGGGAAGCAACACCAATGAAGAGAGATGACTTCGGCGTTTGGGAGGTAACACTACCAGCAAAGGATGGTCACCCACGTATACCCCACAATACAAAAGTGAAGGTAAATTAACCCAACAGAACGGTCCGTATCAGAGGATCTGCTGACAGGAACAGATATCCATGATCATACCCTCCGGCGAACGGATCGAACGGATACCCGCGTGGATCACTCGAGTTACTCAAGATATATCTGTTTCTCCAGTCTACGACGCTGTGTTCTGGAACCCTCCGGACAGCGAACGCTATGTCTTCAAACATCAGAAACCACCGAAACCAGCCAGTGCCCGAATTTACGAAGCGCATGTTGGGATATCTTCACCCGAGTTGAAGGTAACGACCTATAAGGAGTTCACGAAGAACGTTCTACCACGCATACATCATCTAGGCTATAACGTCATTCAGCTGATGGCAATCATGGAACATGCATACTATGCTAGCTTCGGATATCAGGTCAACAGCTTTTTTGCGGCGAGTAGCCGGTTCGGTACCCCTGATGACCTGAAAGAACTCATCGATACGGCACATGGCATGGGCATTACCGTATTGCTTGATGTTGTGCACAGCCACGCTTCGAAGAATGTGCTAGACGGCTTGAACATGTTCGATGGTTCGGACCATCAATATTTCCATGGTGGCGCCAAGGGAAGGCATGAATTGTGGGACAGTCGACTTTTCAATTACGGCAGTCATGAAGTCTTGAGGTTCTTACTTAGCAATCTTCGATTTTGGATGAACGAGTATCAGTTCGACGGATTTCGGTTTGATGGCGTTACCAGTATGCTTTATACCCACCATGGCATCGGAACGTGAGCTGCTTATCTGCCCCAAGTGCTCGACCCACTGCTAAGACGGACACAGTGGATTTTCTGGCGGTTATCACGAGTATTTTGGCCCCGGTGTTGATGAAGATGGTGTGGTCTATCTAATGCTTGCGAACGAGATGCTGCACCAGCTCTACCCGCATTGCATCACGATCGCGGAAGATGTGTCTGGCATGCCCGCTCTGTGTCTCGTCCTCTCGCTTGGTGGCATCGGTTTCGACTACAGGCTCGCCATGGCCATACCTGATATGTACATCAAATGGCTGAAGGAGAAGGAAGATTCTGAGTGGGATATGGGAGCTTTGGTGTTCACACTCACCAACCGCCGACACGGTGAAAAGACCATTGCATACGCAGAGAGTCATGACCAAGCGTGAGTGGCAATATCTAAACGCGTCTCCGCGTCTCCCAAGCCGCTAACATCATCACTACAGATTGGTTGGTGACAAGTCGCTGCTAATGTGGCTTTGCGACAAGGAGCTATATACCCACATGTCCATTCTGACCGAATACACCCCCGTCATCGAGCGAGGATTGAGCTTGCACAAAATGATTCGCCTCATCACACATGGCCTTGGAGGCGAAGGCTACCTCAACTTTGAGGGCAACGAATTCGGTCATCCTGAATGGCTGGATTTCCCACGGGAGGGAAACAACAATAGCTTCTTGTACGCGCGGCGCCAATTCAATCTACCCGACGACAACCTTCTGCGTTATAAGTTCTTGAACGAGTTTGATAGCAAGATGCAGTGGACGGAGGAGAAATATGGATGGCTTCACTCGCCACAAGCCTATGTCAGTCTCAAGAATGAACAGGACAAGGTCATCGTTTTCGAACGCGCCGGCCTGCTATGGATCTTCAATTTCCACCCGACACAAAGCTTTGCAGACTACCGGGTCGGGATCGAGCAAAGCGGCACTTATCGAATCGTGCTCGACACCGATGACACAGAGTTTGGTGGTTTCGGGAGGAACGAGAAGAGTACGAGGTTCTTTACAACTCCATTTGCCTGGAACGGGAGGAAGAACTTCGTCCAAGTCTACATACCGACGAGAACAGCCATTGTGAGTACACTTTGTTCTATCATGCTAGCATGGGGCTCTGTACACTTACTGACTCTTGTCTAGGTGCTTGCATTAGAATCAACGTTGTAAATCAGTGCCCTATGTATAGTCCCTCTGAGAATATTCGAGTTGCTTGCAATGACCGTTATGTTGCGTATGTAGTTAGGAAAGTTCACCAGAGTCCAGACATTTCGAACTCAGTTCAGTAATATGAGAGTAATTATCCCACTTGTGCTATATTTCGTATGTAACTGTTATAGGGACGAGTATTTGTACCTCCCGTCGTCAATAATGATGATGATGAAAGAAGCGAAGCCATTTTCTCACTAGCGTGCCAAGACATGACTGCGACCAACCACAGGAACCCGTTCCTTTTCGCCTTTCCCTCCTCTCCCGAACGACAGCTCCTTCGTACTCCCCAATTCGAAACCACTATTAACCAAGTATCGTTGGCTCTTTGACATCAGTCACAATGTTCAAGAGGTACCGTCTCTCTCTCTCCATCATTGTCTGTCGTCCAATTGCCTATAACCTGAAGCTGACATGTTCTTCCTCGGCAACAGCGGCCTTGCTCGAACACTCCGGAGCTCAGCGTTCGCACGACCATCCGTCGCTCGTTGCGCCTTTCAACCCATCAAGACAAATTTCGCTCCCGCTCTTGCTTCAAGATTTGCAAGTTCGGACGCGGCGCGAAATGGCAAGATTTATCAGGTCATTGGAGCTGTTGTTGATGGTAGGTAGAAAAACCTTACTTGTCCGCAAGCTTCGACCCGAAACTCGAGCGACGTTGGAGATTCTTCACAGTTTGGCCGTCAGCTGATCAGTCATTCGCAGTAAAATTCGATACCGACCAGCTACCACCCATTCTCAATGCTCTGGAAACTCAAAATCAAGGGAACAGACTTATTCTGGAGGTTGCGGTATGACAGCCAACGTCGATGACGAGGACTTATTGCAGCTTACTGATTGGACGAAACAGCAACATCTGGGTGAAAATGTCGTACGGACGATCGCCATGGACGGTAAGCCTCTTGACTTTGGATCGACCATTTCCCTTGGTTCTCTGAACTCATTCCTATTCCTTCACAGGTACCGAAGGTCTCGTCCGTGGAGCTACTGCTACTGATACCGGCTCACCCATCACCATCCCTGTCGGACCTGGCACTCTGGGTCGTATCATGAACGTTACCGGCGACCCAATTGATGAGCGAGGTCCTATCAAGCATGACAAGCGAGCGCCCATCCACGCCGATTCTCCTACGTTTGTCGAACAAGCTACATCAGCTGAAGTCCTTGTCACCGGTATCAAAGTCGTCGATCTACTAGCCCCATACGCTCGAGGTGGAAAGATTGGTCTTTTCGGAGGTGCTGGTGTGGGCAAGACTGTGTTCATTCAGGAATTGATCGTGCGTAGACGATATTCAAGTGGCGCCGCAAGGAGCACTGTGCTAACATCCAAATAGAACAACATAGCCAAGGCTCACGGTGGTTACTCGGTCTTTACCGGTGTCGGCGAGCGTACTCGAGAAGGGAACGACTTGTACCACGAAATGCAGGAGACGCAGGTCATCCAGCTCGATGGTGAATCCAAGGTCGCGTTGGTGTTCGGTCAGATGAACGAACCACCTGGGGCCCGTGCTCGTGTTGCCTTGACCGGTTTGACTGTGGCTGAGTACTTCCGTGACGAGGAAGGTCAAGATGGTGTGCTCTGACCAAAACCAAGTGATCGCTTACATTACTGATGTGTCTTTAGTGCTTCTCTTCATAGACAACATCTTCCGTTTCACCCAAGCCGGTTCCGAAGTGTCTGCGCTTCTTGGCCGTATCCCATCCGCTGTCGGATACCAGCCCACTCTGGCGGTCGACATGGGTCTGATGCAGGAACGTATCACAACCACCCAAAAGGGTTCCATCACCTCTGTCCAGGCCGTCTACGTGCCCGCCGACGATTTGACTGACCCCGCCCCTGCCACCACATTCGCCCATTTGGACGCCACAACCGTCTTGTCCCGTGGTATTTCCGAACTCGGCATTTACCCCGCCGTCGACCCGCTCGACTCCAAATCCCGCATGTTGGACCCCCGTGTCGTCGGCGACGACCACTACCAGACCGCCACTCGCGTGCAGCAGATGTTGCAGGAGTACAAGTCGCTACAAGACATTATCGCTATCTTGGGCATGGACGAGTTGTCGGAAGCGGACAAGTTGACGGTCGAGCGGGCACGGAAGCTGCAGCGATTTTTGAGCCAGCCTTTCACCGTCGCTCAGGTCTTTACCGGTATCGAGGGCAAATTGGTCGATCTCAAGGACACGATCCGATCGTTCAAGGCTATCATGAACGGCGAGGGTGATGATTTGCCAGAAGGTATGCAACCCCGAGGTCTCGTACTCGTTTCAGGGTCTGTGGAATGCTAATGTGAAGGGTTCAGGTGCCTTCTACATGGTCGGCGACTTCGATTCGGCTCGCGCTAAGGGTGAGAAGATTCTGGCGGATCTGGACAAATGATAAGGATTTGCTTTTTAAAGAGAAGAAGAAGAGCGGCATGTACAGGACGTCTTCGGTGGAAAGGTCGGTAGAGTAGTGGGTAAGGTGAAACGACGGGGAGGGGAAGAGGTTGCTCTATGTAACGATCACACAAGTCGCGTGTCGCTTCTCCTTTGCGTGTATTACAGAATCCAAACTCAAGTTCATCTCACTGTGAACGAGCGGAAGACATGGGTGGTTGTCTTTCAGTCATGATGTGGCATATGACTGTAGTCATGGTTGGGTAAGGGTAATATCAAGACCGTAGACGCGACCAACGGGCAAGGCAATCCGAACAAAGGAGTATGGTATCGATGAGCCTTACTCGCACTAAGGGTATAGCACTCGTATCTGCGCATGCCGACCATCTGTCTGTTAAGTCTCACTCATCACAAGCCTGCAAACAAGAACACTCTGAGCCACCCACTCCCCACTACCTGGCCAAAAAAACAGGGTACGAGCACAAAGCATTTCCGCCGCTCCCACGCCAGACCCTGATTGCGGTCTTGGCATCAACGACTGAGCCAGGCGCCGACGAGGAATCACAACCAGAAACTGAAGCTGGAGCTAAGAGCAATCCACCTAACTACCCACACTCTTCCTCCTCCTTCCCGCATCCCCACCCCCCTCACCGCCACCACTACCGCCATTATGGCCCGAAAGCCTATACAACCCCACGAAGTCTTCGGGCGTCAGGAGTTCCAGCTAGTCACCACGGCATCAGCACCAGCACCAGCAGTAGCACGATCGACAGACAAGAAGGACAGGAGACCAGAGTCAAGGGCGTCAGTTGGTAGAAAGAGGGGAAAGAAAAGGAGGGGGAAAGAAAACGTACCGTCCTCCACCGTTCCCCCCACCTCTCCACCACGACGGGATGCACGACGTGAAAGCGGCGGAAGGCGTGGACGTGGCAGTTGGCCCAGCCGGCGAACCACTCGACCAGATGGACGGCTTTGAGCGTGGGAGTTGGGTGCGAGGTGTAGGTTTCGAGCAGGGCGGTCGGGGTGATGAGGGGGGTTTCGCTTTCGTGGTTGCTGGAGGCATTTGGGGAAGAAGAGGAGGAGGAGGAGGGGGAGATGGTTGTTAGGAGGGAGTAGAGTTCTGCGTAGAGGGCCCTGATGATCGGTTGCTTGGTCAGTAGTGAGGGTGATGAGCAGGCGAAGATGATTGCGTTGCGGGGAATCTGTATACATGGGGATGGAGAAGGAAGGGATGGTACCGGTCTTCAGGCACTTCGTCGACCAACTCGGCCATCCATTCCTTAACGCCCGGTCTGCAGACGAGCTTCCATGTCCCGGCGGGTTTCTTAATGAGAGACTCCTTGAACCATTGCAGGACGTAGCGAGCTGCTTTCGGGTCGTCGAGGAAGACGGACTCGGTGACAAGGATGGCGCCGCCGTGCGGGAAGAGCCGCTCGCATGCAAAGCGCGGGGTGTAGGTGATTCTATAGGGGGGTGAGGATGTGGGGTCAATGGTGGGTTCGATGAATGTGCCGATTGAGAAGACGTTAATGTTCTTCTTTAGGGTGGCGGGGAGCGAGGGGATGAGGTGGTAGGCGTCGAAGGTGGGGTGGATCTATCGTGGTGGGTAGTTAGCTGGTTGTGATGGTTCCTGGCGTGAACGGGAAAGCATGACTTGCAATTTGCGTTCGGGCTGGGATGTAGTGCAGGCTATGACTAGGAGTGGATAATACTTACTAGGACGACGCCAGTATCAACGTGACTTGTGAAGTAATCCCAGGATCCTGGTGTTTGGCTAGAATAGATGATGGCTCTGTTGGCTTCGAGAAACTTGACTACCAGCTCATGCTCATCGTTGCAACTCGCCGGAAACACGAGGAAAAACACGTTTGGCTCCCTGGTTTTCTTAGCATTTAGAGAGATGAGAGTTTTGTAGTCTATGTTGAACAAGAGCCGGAAGACGGTAGTGATGTTTGGCTCCTCCGTGAAAGACATTGGGGTTGCAAGCATTTGATCCTGTAGTAGGTCTTGGGGCAGGTTTTGAAACGGCTGGGGAAGTGGACTTCGCATGATGAATCTCAACCTTATCTTGGGTGATGCTTGTATACTCGAGTCCAGAAAAGCCCAGTCAACCGTATTTGCCGGGTACATGAGCAAGGCGAACTGATCTTGGAGGTAGAGTCCGCCAGATGCGTGAGCGTTCAATGTTGCGGCCATCGCGTGGATTGGTGACGCCGAGTCGTAGAATGGCTCAACAACACCCGTAGCGAAGGGCTTTGAATCGATCTATTTCTACCTTAGTAAATACTCTTCGAGTTAGAAGTGCAGGAGAAGCTGTGAATATGAAAACGCCCTGGTAAAACGCAGAGCTACCTACCCCATTGTGATACCTGTTGTAATCGTTTGCTGTACAACTGACCTTGCACCAAACCTCCAGTTGCCCTTCAATTTTCGTCCGTAACAGCATGGTTCTATAAGGCCACTCAAGACCCTTTAATCTCACCGCGCCCACCCTATGACCATCATGGCCAACTCGGATAGTGGCCAACAAGGGCTTAGCATCTGCATCCGGGGTAGGCTCCTGTGTAGATCTAGGACCGGTAGGTATTGAAACTTCCGGGTTGGGACCGGATCCGGAAAGGCTCATATCATTGTCATGCCGGTTCTCATGGCGGTCATGCACAGAGTTGTCTCCTGGATTTTCGGTGTAGAGAGAAACCGAAGATTTGCGAGGGATTTCAGTGGCAGAATTGGGTGTCTGTTCTGAGAGCATATCTGCCCTTTTCTCGGATGTATGTGTCTCAAGTGGCACATCGTTCAATTGGTGCTCGGTGGTATGTATAGGTTGCACTGACCGACCTGACTCTATGAGTTCCTTCGAGCGTGTGGTACTCACTGGCTGTAGAGCTGCATGTGTAACGTCGAGTCCTCCACCTGAGTCGATATCCATTGGAACATCTTCATCAGTTTCGGGTTCGACGGCACTTTGATTCTCCGCATCGCCAAGGTCAGAGGTCTCGTTCTTCAGACGTTCTTGATAGATTTCCCAGGCTGTCTTAACGGGTGACGTGTTACGCTTAGGCATGGTAATTGGCTGAGGCCCGGCTTTGTCTTTCCTTGGGTTGATGAAGGTTAGACTCTCAGGGTTGGGAGCTGGTTCGTTTCTGCCAGCTTTCTCGTACTTTCTCTGTATAGACAACTTGCCGAATGTCTTTGCGTTTAAGCTTGGTGCAAGCCCAGGAACCACCGTCGTAAGTTTTCGTTGCTTCACGGTAGCATCCCATCTACCCAGGATAGCGGCGCCTTGAACTTTTGGCTTGCCTTGGTATTTGGACTGCTTTTTAGCATAACGCTTTGGACCTGTCCCTACTGCACCTTTGAGTTGGCCTGTCGCTCGGTTTACGGTTCCTGAATATTTGGACGATGACAAGGTTGGCATTGACTGTCTTCGATCTGATCCAGCCGGTGCTAATTTTTGGGATGGCTGTAATTGTCTCCGATCCGTCCCAGCGGGCGGTACCTGCCTAGATGGTTGCGATTGTCTCCGTTGTGCCCCAACCGGCGGCATCTGCCTAGATGATGGTGACTGCATTGAAGCAGTCCCAGTCTGCGATAGCTGCCTTGATGGTGGCTCCGGACTCTTGCTTACGAAAAGTTCTGAACGAGGCTTGTAGTTCTTCTTCAGTCTCTTGTGATACTTATTTACTTCCTTAGCCCTAAGATCCTCAACCAGGGAATCATCCGAGAGGTGATCTCCGTTCTCTGAACCAGACGTTGGGCTTTTAGGAGTTCTGTTGATCCCTGCTTTCCTTGGGCTCTCCTTTCGGGCAGGTTGATCGTCTTCTATGATGAAGTCGTTTAGAGATGTGTTAATCTTACGTAGCGAGCCCCGCTGTGAGCGTGAGGGCCTGTCCAGCGGTACATCATCGTCAGACTCCTCTGCTTCGTCCGAAGAGTCTAGCTCATCTGAGTCTGGTGATACTGGTAGCCCCAGACGGATTCGTTTCGCTCTGCGCTTCGCTTTCCGGATAGCTCGCGCCTTCTCAATCGCACTTACTCTTTTCTCGAAAGCAGCAACGTCATATGGCTTGACATAACCTCGCGCGATCCGCATCTTCTGGGCCCGCCACTCTTCGAATGGCTGCTCAGAGGTGAAAGACGATCTCGGTTCCCAGGTTGATCTCTCCTCGGGGTAACCCTCCCATTGTACGAGCCATTGCCGGCCATTGGAGGTTGTTCTTTCTGCTAGGATTTTGTCTAAGATGTACTCATCTTGCACCTCACTCATAACACTTGAGGTGACGGATATCTCGTCGTCACTCATGGTGTTTTGAGGCGACCTATGGTCCTTTGGAGGTGGCATCATACTCGTCGATATATCCTGTTGTCGAACGCGTGGATTTTTTAGTACCTCCCAGGGGAGATAGGAAGCTTGCCAGACTGAAATTCTGAGACGTAGAGAAAGAAAAGCATCAACCAAGGCGGAATGCACAAGAATAAAACGTCAAGAAGGACACGTAAAGTGCAGAAGACATGTGGAGACATGGACCGCACTCTTTGTGAGTTGTGTTATGAAGGCGCTTAGTCGTCATGAGCAACACGCTCAATCAGATTGCTCCAAGTCCTGCAGTACAAAACAACTAGGGAGGTTCTATCACTAGTAGTGCGAATGGTAACATGTATAGTCGTGGTCCATTGGAAGTCACAACGTCTCCGGGCAATGTCAATATAATTCCTGACTCGGATAGTCCTAGCGCAGCATCACGTGCCTACAGTGTTGCCCCTGCTGTGATGAAGTATTACCCAACCAGCATCGTTCCTGCGCCAAATAACGCCGAGGCAGCAGATTTGTACCGTACAAGAAAGACGCTGATTGTACTTTTCTCACCTCCATAAGCATACGGCGCTGCAGAGATCGAACTATTTGTGTGAAATTTACAAGCTTTCTTTGTCTCTCAGTCAAACCCGCAGGTGCAGCTCGCCAACGTCTACCCACCGGTATCTAGAACATTGATTCCTCGCCTCAAAGTACTAGACTTCTGAACAATATTCGCGACGTCTTGAGCCATGGCGAATGACGAATATGATGTAAGTCAAGTTGATGCGAGATCTTGATTCTCACTAACAAGCGCTTGTAGTTCCTCTTCAAAGGTAGCGGCTCCTCTACATGCTCACTTTGGATGCGCAGCGCGGTCAATAGATACTGACCTCACCGCTACTAATAGTGGTTCTGATCGGAGACTCTGGAGTCGGAAAATCTAACCTGTTGAGTCGATTCACCCGCAATGAGTTCAATCTAGACTCCAAGTCTACCATCGGAGTCGAGTTCGCAACACGCTCCATCCAAGTTGACGCAAAGACCATCAAAGCCCAGATCTGGGATACGGCCGGGCAGGAACGTTACCGGGCTATCACATCTGCGTATTATAGGGGTGCTGTTGGGGCGCTGCTCGTGTACGATATCAGCAAGCAGCAGACGTATGAGAACGTGATGAGGTGGCTGAAGGAGCTACGGGACCACGCGGACTCGAACATCGTTATAATGCTGGTAGGAAACAAGAGCGATTTGAGACATCTGAGGGCCGTCCCGACAGAGGAAGCGAAGCAGTTTGCCAGTGCGTACACCCTGAGGAAGCAGGGCATGACGTACAAGCTTACTGTTACAGGCGAGAACAACTTGTCGTTCATCGAAACTTCGGCCCTTGATGCAAGCAACGTCGAGCTCGCATTCCAGAACATATTAACAGGTACGCGTCCTTGGCAAGATCATCTCGCTCGCTCCATCAGCTGCGACAAGGAATAATTCTCGACACTACAGAAATCTACCGCATCGTCTCGAGCAAAGCACTCGACAACGGCGATTCGTCACAGAACCCGATCGGAGAGCGCAAAGTTTTGGAGATAAGCAAGTCAGCCGAGACGGAGAACAAGGGAGGGAAATGCTGTTAAAGAACACGGCACGTACACTCGAAGTATGCTACGTCATGTTGTCATTCCAGATTGTGGGAGATACAGGATCGGCGTCTGTCAAGAGGGTACCTGGTATTACTTGTACTTCCGACATGTTCTAGGCGTCATCATTTCTGCAGTCCAGTAACTGGTTTCCTAACCTAGGGTTCGATCTTTTTACGGTTAAACGTGGAATAGTCTGACCTGTGTGCCTCTCATGCGTTCGATCACCTACTAATACCTGAGGCATAAGTTCTCCGCATCTTGCAGACCCGCTCTATGTACCACATTTGCCTGAGACTCTGCAACCCGCAGTTCGATACAGATAGCTTCTAAGCCCTGAATTGTAGGTATCCCAAGTAAACGAACCTCCAGTCCCTATCTTCCCCATGCTGAATACCACAACCTGCGTCAGAACTCCCTATACCCCTTCCCACCAGAAACCATATCATTCCCGACCTTCCTATGCTCCTCATCCGGCCTCGTCCAAACCGCACTCGCATCCCTCCACGCCTCCGTCCCAAACTTCCCCACACACCACTCCACCACTTCCCTAATCTCCCTCCCACTCTCCCTCTCCAACACTTCCCTCTCCTCCCTCCCCTCCTCTCCCTCCCCCCTCCCCTTCCCCTTCCTCAACCTCTCCACCCTCCCCACAAACCCCAACGCCCCCTCCTTCCCTCCCTCCCTCTCACCCCAGACATGCCTAAAGACCTCGCTGTCCGCCACGTCGCCGTACCACGCCCGCGCGTTGTCGTAGTCGCCCTCGACCCGGTGCAGGATCCCGTGCAGGTACATGCCCTCGTACGCGGGCGCGGCTTGCATGTGCCGGACGAGAAAGTGCGCCGAGGGCAAGTCGGCGTTGAGGATGTGCAGGGCCGCTTCGAGGGTGGGGTGCAGGGACAGGGAGGAGATGGTGGCGTTTAGGGCGGGGGAGCGGGCGTGGGGTGGGGGGAGGAGTGGGGCCGGGTGGGTGCGCAGAGCGGCGTAGACGGTTTCGAAGGTGGGTTGTGGGATGGGGGTGGGTGGTGAGGTGGCCATTGTTTGAGCCTTGAAGGGAGAGGTGCTGGTCCTGGCTGCTGCTTGTGGTGGGTTTTTGGCCAGATGTGTTTGAGGCCGACCTGGTCGTGGTGAAGGTGAGGAGAGGGGAGGTGGATTGTTGGACCAGTTCGTTAGCCCTGGATCAGGGGCTGATTGATTGAAGACGTCATGATCTGAGATGGTATGGATTGACAACGAGCACGTTGGTATGGAACATCCTTCCAATATTGGTCAGGTCATGAAATCTGGAGGCCAAACTGTGTGTATTTCCTTCTGGGCTTATGGCGTGAGGCTAATGTACATGACCTGCCCGCATAGGTAGGAGGAGGCTATGACCAAAGTGTGGGTTCAGCCTGATGGGGTTCGCAACTCGGTGCAACGTTCAAGAATCTGGATCAACCAAGAAATACCATGTCAGTGTTGTGAGCGCTCCGAATAGTAAGTCAGAATTTGAGATTGTCACTCCAGGATTCATCCAGATCCCTTTCGGGTTGGGGAGAAAGGTCGAAGAATGGTCGCTGGACTGAACGTCACATGCGTCGCCTGTACCCTACTTCCTCAATAGCAAAAGGTAGCTACAGTACACCTTACCGCGTGCCTGCCGGTATACCTCACTACAGAGCCGAGCTCTCAGGCACGAATTTACATTGCCTTGGCAATACACAAACTTGGACACAAACTTAGGTGTGTACCCGGAACTGAATATATCGAGACTCAACTTCGCCATCTCACCCACATCCTTGCCTGCCTCAGCTCCGACAACGCAGTCTCAACCAAAGGATTCCTAAAGATGTTCTCGCTGTCATTGCTCTTGTCCTTCATTGTGTCATCTTCAGAGGGGTTGGCACTTTCCAATCTGAACCGCGAGCTGAATTGGCGGATTACGGAGAGCTTGATGGGCGAGTTGTGCGATGCTGACACGCCAACCCAGTGGACATTGGCGGGCTTTTGTTTCTTGGTGACGCTTTCTGAGACGTCGAGAAGGTCTGCGTGGACCTCGGTCATCGTTCCGTCGTTGTCGAGTTTGTGCGACGTCTCACAGATGAAGTAGGACTTGTTTGTGCCATTGAACAGACCGACGAGCTTGCCGTGTATCAAGCGCTTGAAGTTGGGTGGGACTCCGTTCTGAAGTCGCTGCGTTCGATGTAGCTCTTTTTGGTAAAGGGACGTATCCGTGGTTCTGGTGATTGCGGCAACCGCTCATACAGGAGGGATGTGGTTCAAGTAAGCCGGCCGAAACGCTCGTTCCAGAAGGCGAAGAGTGAAACAACCGCCGCAGGTCATCGAATCGAATTGATTACCGCCGCAGTTCTTAGTGCTTTATGACAGTAACTCAACAGGTTAATCTATTCAGACCATTCCCACCCTATTGCTAGTAGGCTAACCAAACCATTCGAATTATACATGGCGTTGACGGGAAGCTATGGACCCTAACCACAGCTCGACTCTAGACACGGTCAACAATCTCGAGCGTCCTATACCGCGGTGAAGACAGCCGTGACAAAGCAGAGGAGATGCTCCAGCGATCTGGTAGAAACCCAAAACACAGCTCTTAGTAGTGAGCTAAAAGTTAATACAGTACACTATCCAATCTTGCGCTACTGCACGCAACTACATGCATCAGGCAGGAGAAATGATAGGTACCTAGCTTTTAACAGTGCTCGAGTTTGAGGCCTGAAAGCTCAAGAAAGATCTTCCGTCCGGCCGAGGACGCATGGCTCAGACCGTGGCCTTAGCTTGGCAGACTGTGGCTAAGCAACGCTTTGGCAGAGAATCTTCAACTTCGAAGTGCATCTTCTACACTAGCAAATTCAATCTCAAGCATAGAAGATGGCGGTTAGAGCAGCACATTTGAGTCTGGAGAGATATACGGGGGAAATTGTGAATACAATTGGACCAACCTTGTCGCGGTTAGGACCGCTTTGGGCTAAATCAACAATCTTTGTTCTAGATAGGGTTGAGCATTGTAGATGTGATGAGTGACCCATGAGTATTGCCCCAGTATGTGAGACATCATAATGGTGAGCTTGATCCGCCGAAATCATACTCCATGTGCAGTAAATATGGCGAAGATAGTGTGTCAGCTCCTGTGGTGGTTAGCTTCTGGTAGCAAGGGCTCCCCCTGGACTTTACCTCCACACAGCCCATAGTCGAGATACGATGCAAGTCCCGCTTGAATAGCGTTCCCAGAGCCCCATGAATGGTAGCAAGTTGTCGTGAGCCAGCTCAAGCTCGGCGAACATTTCTTGTGTCCTCTGCTGCTTCAAGTCCCCGCCTTTTGCTCTGCAGCTACCGCGGGTGATGATGATACCGCCTCACTGCTTGGTGCTGCACTTTCCGACGAGACAGCAGAGCTCGTCGTCAAAATATTGGTCAAGATGGGGGCCAGAGAGATGGACTCAGGCGAGACGACGCTAGATGTGGCGGCAACCGATGTTTCGACGTCAGGAGCGGAGGACGTGCTGACTGCACTGGACACTGCCGGTGCACTCGAAGCTCGACTGGCAGCTCCTGCATCTGGCTGTGGAGTTGCATAGCCCCCGTTTGACCCGGTGAAAGTGGCAGACTCGGTGACAAAAACGATCGTGACGGTAGGTGCTACAGGCGTCACCTGACCCAGAAGTTGACGGGGCACTGCCATCAGCACTGGACGAACTCAAGGCGACAGATAATACGTCTTGTTGACTAGGCGACGGAAGGCTGGCAGACGCACTGTCAATGCTCGATTGGGCGGACGTGGAGGATAGAGTACCCACTGCGGATTCACTCGGAGAGGTCGCCAAGATGCTGGATATAGCAGAGCCCTCGCTTTGAGCCGCACCAGAGGCTGAAAGTGCTCGTCCCAGCACTGACAGTCTCCGTGACCATGCTAAATATCATGACTGTGGTAGTCGGTTCAGAGGTTTCCACTGCGCTGCTGCCTGCACTGCCAGCTGACGCTGCGGCACTGCTGTTGGACCCAGGAATAGGCGCAATACTCGAGGAAGACTGAACCTCCGTTGTTGTCGCAGCGCCAGCCTCGCTCGCGCTTGAGGACGCAAGACTCAAGCTGTCTACCAGGTTGGACGACCCGGTGGAGCTGCTGGAGGTGCTTTGAGGAAACACTGCGGTTTGGCTGACTGAGCTTGGAAATGAACCAACAACGGCAGACGAAGCGTCTTGGACCTGACTTGACATGGACGAGACTGCCCACGGAGGGGCTCAGTAGATCGAGTAGAGAAGTGTTCCCACCTCCAACGCCAACTGCGGGTACCTTTCCAACTTGCTTTTCGCCGCTAGACGGGGCAGCTGAAGGTTGTTGAGAAACTGTCAAAGTCACTGAATTAGCCTTCTGTGCTTGATACTGTGCTGGAGGCTTGCTGGACCGTTAGTGTCACTCCCCTCCGCTTCCCTGTGCCGCGGCTGCTGTTGGTGACCGACTCGCTGCGACACCGGTGTTCAGCAACGAAAGTAATGATGTACTATCGCCACCCACACCTACGACTGGCACAGAGCCAACAATGTCGCCAGTCCCGGCCACTGAAGGTGCGGCTTCTTGTAATAATGTAGTGGTAGCATGTTGATGATGATGATCGAAGCTAGCCACCGGTAGCGCAGAACTCTGACCGTCGTTGACGACCCATCGTCTGCTGTAGCTGTTGGCGCGACGTACGATATCGTTGTTTTCTACTTCACTATCAAAAAAAGCACTTCTCGTGTGGTGGGAAAGGCTACGGGCGACTAAGACTGACTTACAGACAATCAAAAATTAAAATAAGCGACAACTTCAATATCTAGAAAGACGCAGTGACCACTTGGAGCTGGACAAGAGATCAGTGCAACAATGTCTAATCTCACTCCACTAGTCATTGACAATTTCCATGTTCAATGTGATGTCAATAAGATAAGTGTCACCAGTTCAACTTCTCTCCATGTTGTACAAAATAAGTATATTAAAAATTGTAGCTTCTCCCTCATGCAACTCATTCAGACCACTATATTCTAATAAATTAATGTTCTATCTTCAATTCTCAACTCTGTGAAAATTCTACAATAAATGCTTCTCTGTATGATATCTGAATAGTAGAAAGTCTTCTTATTCAATTAAAATAAATGAATTATAAAAGTGAATAAGATCAGTGAATTAACTAACATCATATAACAGAAATGAATTGTCAGCAGAAGAATCATGTGACTACTGTGTGAAAGTAACTCAGAAAATATATGTGAAGTGTCAGTGATTGAAGAGATGATTTTGAAAAGTCTGTGAAAATTGTAAGAGAAATGATCATAGTGCTAAATGCATCATACAAAATAAAAATACAGATAATGTATCATCATCAGAAGTAGAAAAGATGATAAAAACTATTAAATCTGATTTCAAAATCAAAGCTTCAGCAATATATAACAAATAAATTACTATCTTTTTTGCATTTCTAAGATCTGAGTGTCTTATACAAGAGAAACACTCTATTGCAAATCTTCAAAGTTTTTATATACTTTATTGCAAAGCTTCAAGATACTATATGTTGAATATTGTACTCTATAAAACTTAGTCAAGAAATATTTTAGTTGAGTGCAGCTGACAATTTTGTATGATGTGCAAGAGATGAGAAATCTACTGATGATAAATCTAAATCTGAATTTAGATTTGAATTAAAATTATGAGATTCTGTTGATGTGCATAAAGACTGCATGAAAATAATCAATATATATTATTAATGCTATATCATACAACTTACTGCAGCTGTCTCAATCTTGACAGAAGATGAATTCACATTTAGTTTAATCTTTAACTTATCTTCTCTCTTAATTTTCTTGATGAGTGATTTGAACAACTTTTTCTTCTTAATAGTCTCTTTCTTTATAGATTTCACATTGTATGACACAACAATCTTCTTTTTGACTATCAAAAACATCAAATAGTCACTGAATGTGAACTTAAAGTAAGTCAACAAATTCAGAATTATTGTGACATTCTTTGCACTATATTTAAAATAAATTGAATCTTCTTTGCTTCAGTCATTTGCAAGTGTGAGAGATGTAACTTTTCATACAATATGATTTCATTAATACATGTCAGATACAAGATCTGTGCAAATAAAGATCTTAAGATTGTCAAAAATATAATTATAAAGTTGAATACTGCATTTTTCTAAGAACAAGTACATGTAAACTGTTGTATGATCAAGACTGAATGCAAAAAACAACAATTAAAGCATTTCATATCAATAATTTTGCATTCTACATACTTCTTGATCTCATGAAGTCTATTATGATCATTTTTATAGATATAAGTCTTTTGACATAGAGTCACTATCATACAATATACTTTAAACACAGCAATATCAGTAACAACAGTGCTGCATGAGTCTAGAAAACTGATGTCTGCATGTGAATATGAACAAGAAGTATTGCAAATTCATATATTGACTGTTTGTCATGCAGTTTCTGCTGTAATAAAAATGTATGATAGTACTGATGATGTTGTCATACAATATAGTGAAATTGAAATGATATTGAGATCAATGATTACTTGTTGACTGAAAGTATTTAAATTTTTGATATCACATCAATTACAGTACTGCTTGATTTTTCATTCTATATGTGATTTATCTGAGTTCTGACATCACTCAGTGAATGTGAATTTAGACATTTTGATATCATACAACACATATACTTTGAAAAGAAATTACATAGAAGATATTTCAGTCAGATAAGTTTTTCTCAAGATTTTCTGACTGTATGCTGAGATTTAATTCTTTTTTGAGAATATTTATCTCATCATCATTTTGTATAATCTCTGTGTCTTGTCTCTGATCTATTAACTGAGCATTAACTTCATTTTCTACAGTCTGTTCAATTCTGATCAGAAATATTTTTTTATATAATTTAATTAATTTAATCAGAATTGATGCTAATTCTGATTGAATATGTTGTTGTATGATTGTGCACAATTGAACATAGATCTCACAATGAGATCATAATTCATCTGCAAAAGTATTCTCTGTATAAATATTTAAAAGTTTTATATTTAAATTCTGCAGCTGTTCTGCACATTAATTAAGAATGATAGATGAAAGATATTCATCAATATTTATAAATTAGTGTGTTGTATGATACTAGTAGATTAAGAATACATATTTTAACTTATATATGATGTCTGTAATTGATCAATGAAATTTATGTTTACTGATATGTCATAATTTTCTGCTGCAACTGTTTCTGAATAATTATATAGCATATAAGACTGATCAGTTACAGTGTTGAGACAATTGAATTGTTATTGTATGATGTGATTATTTCACAGTTGTGCAAATTCATAGATCTCTTATTGCACAATTGACATATATATAGTCAGCATGATAATATAATCATCAGAAAATAAATAATTGTAAAATTTTTCTTCTGTGAGACAATGAAAGTAATTTTAAATATATTAACATTGTATAAGCAATATCAAATGAGAAAATACTTACATATCAGCAAAAGATCTAACTTTTTGTCAGTTAAGATCATTAAGTCTTGATGTGTTGATTTGCAGTGCTTGTATCATAGTAGTAACAGTCAGTCAAGTCAATATCTGACTGTGTCATACAACACAGTGCTGTGTGCATCTCAACACACAATGTTGTTTTCTTTTCACAATCAGATCATAAGATCTGTAAAAGAAATTTAACTGTCTTAACTGTCTTCAGATACTGACATGCAACACTGACTTTTATATAATTTGAGATGTCAACATAGATTCATGAAATATAATGAGAAAATGCATTTATTTCAGCATAGATTCTGAAAATCTTACATACTCAACTTATTGTGATCATCAATTGATCAGATATAGTTGAGATCTGAAATGATGTATTTGTTGTGATGATATTGCAAATCATTCATATGACATTGATGTTTTTCTGAGTTAAGCTCTTTAATCATGACAAAGAAACAATCTCTGTTACTATATTAGTTACTAGAAACAAATATATGTATATTGTATGATTTAGATATAGTATCTGACAACAAAATGTTCTTTTGTACAAAAGTGAGTATATAGCATGCTTCTTTCATAGTCATCAATAATTTCTGTATTTAGTTCTTCAAGAACTATTCTTTTAAGATTTTCATCTGTCTCTGCTCAATTAAAAATGAAGATTTTTTAAATTAATTTCAGTCTTTTGTGTAGTCATACAAGATCTATATAGACTATACTCTTCTTGTCTCACAATATGTAGAATAGTTTTGTCATTAACACAAGAGTCAAAGAAAAGAGCAGTTACACAAAAAACAAGTTGAGAAGAGTCATCTGTCTTGATTCTTTTTGATATTTGTTAATCTTTGAGTCATTGTCAAATCATACAATCATTACACACAATGTTGTGATGTTTCACAAGTAGCTGAGATATCTTCTGTGTGATGCAATTTTTCTGAAAACACTTAATAATTCAGTTTTTATGAGAAGTAGGATCAATAGTATGTCTATCATCTTTCATTTTGTTGTCTTTGTATGACAGTGCTGAATTATTGAATATAATGAATAATAATAAGTTGTGTGTGTGCATATATTAGTGCAAGTTCATAAGCAACAGTTCAACATAAAATATAAAATTCTTACTACAGACTCAGATTTTTCAAACTCTTATATTGTACAACATACATTCATTACTAAGATATGCTCAGTGAGACTGTGTTGTACAATATCATTCACTTATAAAAACTATATATATTAATATATATCATACAATTCATATCAACAGATTCAGTGATGTAAGCAGTAACACATAGATCATGTAGTACTACATCTTCTAGAATCTGAATTTGAATCTCAGCTGAATTATTCAAGAATATTGTGTGCAAGTTCTACAAATGTAAAACATGCTCTTGATGTTCTTGGATCATCATTTTGTTGTATGTTACAAAATTCAGATAATTTTTCTTGATTGTCCGTAAGTCAGTCTTAGTCACCCATAAAGGCGCTGACCTTCCGATCGGTCCAGCCGAGGTTGTATGGATTAGCAGTGCTAGCAAGACTGCTGTGTATGTCAACTGCATTATGAAACCCCGGGTACAAAACAACAGAAGACAACGTCTATAGTCAGATGCTTAGTCCTAGGAAAGGAAACAGTGTATAAAGCTGCCGGCAGCAATCGAACATGAACACTTGAGGTATACTCAAGTGAGAGCTTGAAGAGAACTTGGAAATAGAGAACAGCGAAAAGCTTTTAGAAGAGGAATAGCACAGCTAGACTTGAGGAAGACAGACATGAGGCACAACGTTTCTTCACACGCAAGTCTCTGGGTAGGCATCTTAAACAAAGCGTAGCAGGGTGTGGAAGATGCTGGAGACTGGGCTCATCCTGCTGGGAGGTCGAGGTGTTTCATACATTGTGTTCAAGCAGCATAACGGGATTGCGACATCATTACAATATCTCCCTGCCATTGTCTGAAATTTCATTATGGTAGATGAAACAGAGATTCTAGACTGAGGTCGGAGTAATGTCCTGAAACCGATGCCAAGCCTTGTCCGCATTGGGCAGGAGCATCTCATTGCCAGCTCTTGGGTTTCACAGCGCACGTCAAACAATGTCGACGCCAAGCAGATGAAGTTCACTTTCAATATAGACGGTGGCAAAACGATTTGCGTGATCTGGCGTTTGCTTAGACCGTAGAGATGCTTCTAGGTCTGATCAAATACATATCCCTAGTGATACATTTGACCCCTTCGCGCGTGACATGCTATGAACGCGCTTCTCACAGCAACAATCTCAAGCGCTATTTTCCCAATATACATGTGAGCTCGATCCAGCTCACAACATTATGCTCCTACTCAGTACGCCAAAAACACCTCGCTATTGGAACTCGAGAAAGATACAGATATTTGCATCCCTCATCCATGGCCGCTCTGATCTCCTTAACGATAGTGCACTGTATCGCTAACGAGCTCGTTAAGTCTCCTACTGGGTGCCACAATGGTCCTGCCCTTGGGAGTGACTCGCATGCTTTTGGCAGGCAAGTTCTGGTGAATGGGGAATCGTGCCTTGAGCTCAAGCTCGTCAAGTGGCGTCTGACTGCGAATATACTTGATCCGGCCGTCATCACCCCAGTGACCTGTCCAGTCCCAACTCTCATACCTGCCCATCATGAGCGTCTTGTGGATGAAATGACGTTGACGCTGACTCTTGTGGACCGATGCTGTGATGTCCGCCATGTTCCACTTCCCCTTTGCTTCCTGCTCGAAGGCCCGGAAAACTCCTTGAACCTCAGCATCGGTGCTCGAAGCCAGGTTGGTGAGTTCTAGTGGATCTGTGTTCAGGTTGTACAACTGTGGGGGATCTGCTGGACAGGTGATGTACTTCCAGTCTCCGCGACGTATCATCATGAGCGGCGCGACGGTCCCCTCACCCATGTACTCCGCAAACACTGTGTCGTGCCCACCGTCTCCGCCATATAGATGAGGCATCAGGGAGATTCCGTCCAAAGGCAGGCCAGGTATGAGCTTGGCGCCGACAAGTTCTGCAAGTGTGGGGAGAATATCGAGGGTGGAAACGTTTTGTGAGACGCGGTGTGGCCGGAAGAGTTTGGGGTAGCTGAACAACAGCGGCGCGCGAACAGAAGCCTCAAAATATGACATCTTGTACCACAAGCCACGCTCGCCTAGCATGTCTCCGTGGTCGCCGCTGAACATGATGGCAGTGTTGTCGTCCAGGCCACAGTCTTTGATCACCTTCAGCAACTGCCCGATGCAGTTGTCGACGTAGCTCACTGCGCCGTAATAGGCCCGTCTTGCTCTCTTAATTTGCTCTTCGGTAAAGTCAAGTCCTTCCAATTCGCAGACATATCTCAGTCGCTTGCTGTGCGGGTCAAGCACCACATCATTCGGGCCCACTTGCGGCATGTCAATGTCGACGCCTTCATACATGTCCCAATATTCATTTTCGATAACATAGGGGTCATGTGGGTGGGTGAAAGAAACGGTCAGCGCAAATGGACGTGCGCCCTTGCCCTTTCGGACATGGTCGAACAGATATTGTTTTGACTTGAAGAGCACTTCCTCGTCATAGTCGAGCTCATTGCTCCGTACACATGGTCCCGCCTGCACGATAGAGCTGCTGTTATGGTACCACTCCAATCGCCTGTCTGGCTCATCCCAATTCACAGCCCAACCAAAATCTCCTGGGTATACGTCTGAAGTGAGACGATTCTCATAGCCATGTAGCTGATCTCCAACAAAATGCATCTTACCCGCAAGTGTAGTCTCATAGCCCTGATGTCGTAGGTAGTGAGCGTAGGTGGGAATGTCAGAGGCGATCTGGCTAGCGTTGTCGTAGGAGCCGATCTTCGATGGTAATTGGCCAGTGACCATAGCCATGCGAGAAGGTGCACATAGTGGTGAGTTACAGTAAGCAGAGTCGAATACCACTGATCTGGCTGCTAGCCTGTCAATGTTGGGTGTTCGGATCTGTGATTTAGGGTTGTGGATCTTAAGCATTGGCGCAGCTAGCTGGTCTGCCATGATGTAAAGGATGTTGGGTTTTGTGGGAAATAGAGGCGTAGAGAAACCATCTGCACCCTGAAAGCCATTGGGTGGTGAGATGGGTGGCGTATCCGGAAGTACACGTTGCGCCATGTGTGTGTTGAAGGAATTGGAGAGCAGAAGGGCAGGAGGACTGGAGGGCGGAAGCAGGTCGGCGTACAAAGATGTTGGTAAAGGCTGTCTCGACAGGATACTAGAGATGAAGTCGTGGAAGGCGAGGGCCACGAAATGGGAAAGCCGGGGTGAAGTGGCTTTTGGTCTCGTGCACAGAACCATAATCTTGCCTTATCGTGGCAAAGCGCATGTGGGGAGGGGTTCGTGCGTGGGCCGTCAAGGCGCACCAAGCACCTAAACCTCTCCTCCTTGACGCAGCAAACATTGCCGACAGCGAAATTTGAAATGTCCTTCTCTTGTCAGGGTATCTTCACGTATTAGCGACAATACGCAATATGGGGTGTAGCATGGAGCGGCTAAGATGGCTGGCGTGTGTCTGCAAGGCGATATTATGGGCCAATGTCACGCCATTGCACTGCCAAGCCATTACTTCTAGCTTACCGTTTGGAGATCCGTTCCTGCAGGAATCTGGAGCCGCCGAACAGAGCGGCAATCATGGTAGAGATATCAGCCCAAGTTACCACAGGATTCTTATTTTGATCAAGATCCCTTCGCTTTACCCGTTCGACTTTCATTAGACTGTTTTATTGTCAAGTAATCATTAGTTGCTGAGAGCAGCCTTCTATGCCTTCATGGTATGAGCATTTGTGTCTCGTCCCTGCCATCTAATCCGGGCAGAAGTACGTGATATTGTCCTGTCGAGGCTGAAGACTGCGCTGACGCTGTCCTTGAACTTCTTGTTTATGTCTTGTTGTCTTGTTGTCACCTAGTTTGAGCCGTGTCAAGCTGCCAGAGCCGCCATCAGTCCCGCTATGCCCCCCAGCACCCATCAGTACCGCTCTCGCGGCATTCAGCACACCAAACTTGCCCAGCAATTCCCGCCCTGTCTCGTCCTCTTCTTTGTCGTCTGTCTACTGGACTGTGTCTGAGGACGACTCAGATCCGCATACTCGCCAATGTCGCCTTTACTCTCGACTAAGTCTTCTACACTACGTTCGCCGGCCAGGTGTGGCCCACTTTGCTGAGACTGCACACTACGCACACCACCTTCTTCCTCATTCATCTCTATGAGCTTGAAGTTGGTCGGAATCATAACGAAGATAGTCTATGGTGCAATGCTAAGGGTTAAGGCCGCTGTGGTAAGATAGAGATTAACCCTCCTGCCATTGGCGCCAATTCTAAGCAGCTGTGATAGTGCTCGCTGCGTTGGCTGAAGAGCATTGTAGGCAGGTAAGTGAAGCCCGCGCTTGAGAGGACAGCCGCTTGAGGAAAGACATGCGAGCCTCTGCTAAAGAGCCAGCGAGTGGATGGCGGCGAGCGAGATGCTGGCTGTGACTGTAGCTCCGGGATGTCGAAAAGAGAAATCGTTGCGAGTCCGCCGGACGCAACGAGGGCGGTTGAAATGCTGAGTGTTTGGGCTGCTGTCGTGACCGAAGCCATTATCTAGTCCTTCTTTCGAGCTGTTACAGTCAAGCTTTGCTGCTTATGAAAGCAGATTCGTTGAGTGGTCAGAGTATCGTGGTAGTTTCAGGCAGTGTCAGTGTCAGTATAAAAACTCCCAGCAAATGCGTGGCTTTACTATAGTCCTTAAGTATTTGTACCTTGAGGGCTCGAACGATTGCTCTGTTGACGCAAACCTATAGTAGATTGAGGCAAGAACACGGTTTCCCCATGCGAATGCAATGCGAAAGCTGAACTTGCGACACATTCAACAATGACCATGTCAGCGAAGATGGCGGTTAGAGTCGGTTTGGTAGGATCAGCAAGCCCGCAAACCCGGTACTCGTACCAGCGCCGCGCCTCCAACGCCCGTCACGCGCTAGGCCTTGCTCTACGGCGTGCCCTTACAATATGCATGAATGATGAAACGTTTGTTGACTGAAAGTACAGAAAGATAGAACTAAATTAGCTGTGGTATCAGGTGTGTCTTGCTGTAATGTGATGGTGAGTAATGTGAAGTTATTTTTTTCATGAGTAAACTGTTGTGCTAAATGCTTTAGACAGAAGTACAGTGGACGATAACTAGATTACCAACACATCAAATTTTTTTCAAATTTTCACAAACACATAAACATAGATTGTAGTAGAGAAATGATGATCTGTAAGTAAGTAATCAATATCATCATCATTATATGAACAAATCAATCATCTACAAGAATGTTCACTTCTATCTCAGTAATCAATGATATAATGTAGACACAGAACAATAAAGTAGATATTTCTCAATATAGAGACTGATCTGAAAAACTGATCATATGAAGATATATAACAGTGAATTCTAATTTGACATCATTCAGACACAGATTCTGAAGAAGTGAAGAGATGAGAAGAAAATAAAACTGTGATTAAGAAAAAATCAAATGATGTTTTTAATATTGCAGTAAACTTTCTATATTGAAGCTGTTATCATATAATTCTGATTCATACAATCTACAACAATATACTACATTAGATATTACTGACATCTTTTTAGTGAAAAGAAAACAAGAAGAAATGTAATTCTTTAAATTATAATAGATCATTGAGTTAATTCATAGATTCTACAAGCTGTACAGTTTTATTAAGTAAATAATAATAAAGTTTTTTGTACAACTGACACTCTGTTTTTTATCTAACTTTATTTTTACTCTCACTTTCAAATTTATTACTATCACAGTTTCAATCACAATCATTATATAAGTACACAGAAATAATTTTAATACATTAATGTTAACAGATTGTATAATATAGAACTCTTGTCATATACAATGCAGTCATTACTGTTGCTGTTACTCAGTAGAATCTTATTCTTTTAGTAAAACAACAATAACTCACTCTCTTTATTCACAGTTCACAGAGTAAAAGACTTTTGATTCTTTTTGAATGATCTGTGAAGTTTATATAAAATGTAATTATTTCACAGCAAATTTCAATACACTGTTCTTTGTACATCAACAGCATTCTCATTCAGTCTTATGAAAGAGTCAAACAAACATGCATGCAGTGCATATCAGTTTTAAAACTCTTTTCAGAATGTTGTTGCATTGCAGAATATTTTGATGAAATATGTGAAAACTGTAAATGATATAATTATACAGCTTGCTGCTTCATACAAAACAATAATGAGAGTGTTGTTGATGAAAATAATGACAATATTGTGATAGTTGAAAAGCATCACTTAAGTTTAAATTCTGAATCTGCTGAGCATAAAGATGAATCATCATTGAAGAATGCTATTGTGTTGTGATAAATATATACAAATTTTTTTAATCTTTTTGTTAATTTTTGTTCTTTGCTTCTCATCTAATTATATAAGTTGTTATGATATCTGAGCAAAACTTGCACTTCTTTGCAGTGCTCAAAACTAATAGTTATATCAATAATGAAGTTAAGCAAGTCAGTAGATTAAATTTATAATTAATATAATTGTATTTAATTTGTACAATACTGTAGTTCATTGATATTATAGAAAGAAAATCAATTTTCTTATTTATGTGAGAATATACACAGTTTCAATCACACAAGTTTCAATTTTTTTGCTTATATAATAATATACACAGTCACAATCATACAAATTTTAATTTCTAAATCATACAAATAGAATTTATTATTTACAATATCAGCATAAATTGTGAATCTTGACTTCTGCAAAGATTATGTCATATAGTTATTTTAAGAAAATCACTTCAGTCAAGATATTAACAGAAAACTTTAAAATAAGTTGAATATCACTTGCAGTTATTATATAATTGAGTGAAAATTGCAAGAATAACAAATTTCAAAGAAAATCAAAATCATTGACACTTCTGAACTACAAATTAAGATTGTTGCTTTGTTTTATGAAACATATCTCAATAATATTCAAATACTATATGTATTGCAGAAGAAAGAACATGAAATTAAATTGCATGAAATTATACAATTACAAAAAAAGATAAAAATGATTCATCAACATTCTCTGTTTAACATTGAAGAAATAAAAGAAGAGATGACACAGCTTATATTGAAAGAGTTGAATACTGATGTTATTGATGAATATGAATGAGAATTGTTTTATATTCACTTTCATACAAAAGAATTCAACATATATCAATATATCATTTTGATTCTATTTCTGATCACTTTTTGACATGCTGTATTAGAGATTGTTTGTTTAATATAATTAAATATTTGAATTCTCAAGATCATATTCATCATATAAAAGATCTTCAATATCAACATGAAGAATATATTGTGCTGAAACTCAATTATCTATGATTTATTAATGATTATGACAAACTGTTCTGTTAAAACATCAAGATCTATGCTGAAATTAATGTTTATTTCAGATATTTATCATGAATTTATGTTGATGTATCAAATCATACAACAGTTAGTGTGCTCTGTCAGTATCTGAATGTTGTTTGTAATCTGAAAGTACATTCTTAAATTTTGTACTCTGATTGAAACAAGAAAACATTATTATGTGTAGAAGTTCATCATGCACTGAATTGTACAACTGCAAATGAACATATACAACTATTAAAGATTTATTTCTTTAATATCAGCACTGCAATCAATGAATTGAAGCTTGATGAAGTCAGTTGATCAAAAGTTAACTGTTTTGATGATGAATAAGTTATTTCTATGTTGATATTACTTTGTACAATTTACTAAAAAACTTATACAGACATTTTTCAGAGATCTTATGCAGCAAGATCTTTAAAATGATATCAGTTTTGCAGATCACATTACACTAGTAATACTGTATATGTTTATTATTTGATGTGAAGTTCATGATTATATGAAATTATGAAATGTTCATCTCATACAAAAGTAAGTCAATTGATTAAATTCAGTAACAGATAATTCATAAATATTATATTATTGTTCAGAAATTATCAACACTGAGAATTATGTGTTGAGAATAAATGAAGAAGTGATGATGATCATGTAAACATTATATAATAATTGAGATAAATCTTCATCACAATTAATTGTACAATAGATACTGACTAAAAAGATATTGATGAATATTTTTCTGCTGTAACTCTTAAGTAATTTACATCACAATTACAAGTATTGAGCATAGTTTTGAAAGATGTAAGAGCAGAAAATGTTCTTGTTGATGATTTATGATGTTATGTTAAGATGTACAAGTAATTATGTACTATTGTATAATTACATATTGTCTTCAAGATACATTCAATTCTGACAGAATCTGCTAAATCTCATAAAGATTATACATATCAAAACAGAGAACTGATTGAATGTAATAAACATTATAAGTTAAGTAAGAATTTTGTATAAAACAGTGATGAAGCAAGTTTTGTTAAAAATGAAATACTCACTGATGTTAACTCAGAAGATATGTTGAATGTCTATTTTTAGAAATTATGATTTTTTTTGTTTACAAATCTTCTTTCTTTTTAGATAATTCAGATCATATAAAATGATTTTTTTATCATTATGAAATTCACATTGCATTCTTAAAGATGTTGTGCATTCTACTGAATACTTCTCTGCTCAATACAAATACTGTTTTTATGATTGTGATACTATTAACTCTTATTTCTCTGTCATCATTGATTTGAATATTCTTTCTCTTAATCATACAACTTAAAACTCTTTCTTCAAACATGAAGAAGATGCTTGACAAGTTGCAAATTACTGTATACTTTAAGCAACTCATACTGTTGAAAGTCAAAGAACTTATGCTGACACAATAGCTTTAAACAGTCATATAACTTCTTCATCAGTGATTATTAACAGTCAAGCTTTCAAATATCACACAATCATCACTCTTGCATGACAAAAGTTCTTATAAACTTCTGATGATGAAAAGAAGTTGAGAAAGTTTGAATTATATAGTGATTTGAATTTTAACATCATTACAATTTGTACAAACTTTTTTTAACTCAAATCTTTTAATATTGTACAGAACAACACTGTACATTTTTGTTGAACAATCATTTCATTGATGATTTGTTATTTTTCATACAAAGTATTGAGAGATAAAAGAATACTTGTGCTATACTGCTGACTAACTGTCTATCTAGTGAAACATACACTATTGACTTAACTGTGATCAATATAAGTTGTAAAGATTATCTGTTCACATACTCTGTCATGCAGACTATATAAGTAATGAGTAATTTCTGACATTAATTTCAATTAAAACTATGAAAGCAGCTAGAACATCACACTTCTCAACACTCTTACTTAATGACACTGCATCTATTAACTTTCACTAACAGTAAGTTTCAGTTGTTCAACAAAGCACTTAAAGATTTATTTAAATAAGAACTTGATTAATTCATCAGTCATTATATTTTGACTGAGTACAAAGTTCACATCAATCTGATTTTGCTTGTGCAGATCACAGATATGATGATAGATAATATTAATGTGTTTTGATCACTCATACACATGTGCATTTTTAATTAAAGTCAAGACAGTCTGATTGTCTCTTTTGAGCTGAAGAAATAAGACTGCTCAATGAGCTTCATTTTTTTTGATGTTTACATGATATGAATTGTCTTCAAAATACTTATTCATATTCATGTCTCACAGCATCTGTGTAAGTTAGACTTCAGTCTTTGCATATATTGACATAATTATGTATTCAGTCTTTGTAATTAAGATAACAACAAACTTCTGCTTTTAACTTGTTCATAATATTGATTTATTTTTAAACATATACACATATTTCAGAATTAACTTTCAATCTTGTTTATCTGATGCATAGTTGAAGTCAGAGTATTTAAGTATGACTTGACTTTCACTAAGTTTGTACACAATGTTAAAATTAATAATTAATCTCACATATCACAGCAGTTTCTTGAGCACATGTTCATGATGTTTTGCAAAATCACTAAAATACTGATTTAGTCAATTTAGAACAAAGATGATGTTCAGTTAAGTATGAATCACTGTATACATTAAATTTTTAATTGCATGTTGATATTGTCTTTAATCTATTTTTTGATCAACTGAATTGATGAAACAAAGAACATCATATTTATTAAGTGAAATTGTTGTGATCTTATGCTTATCAAATTACATATAAAGATCTCTCAGCATCTTGTTTACATAGTGAGTCTGATTTAGATGTAGAGTTTTTTTCTTGCAATTGTGTATGACTTATATGTCAAGAATTTTCTGTGTCTTTTTTAAGTTCTTAACTTTGAATATCTTCATAAGAACTTTCTTAAATCAGAAAACATGTGTCAGATTTGCTGAGACTATAATTATATTATTTACATAAAGAAGCAGCATGATTCTTTTGACACTGTTGATGAAAAGACATGAATTAACTTTACTTTAATGAAAGTTTAACTTGCACAGATCAGTGATGCATCATTTATATTAGTTTTACACAGTTTGCTTCAGATCATAAAAACTATATAGTATACATAGTACACAGTTAGATGCAACTTGAACTTCAGAAGAAACTGTTATGTAAATGATTTTTTTAAGAAAGAATTTCATGAAGATATTGTTGATATTTATTTAATGATATTTAAGATTCTCAAAAACAACAATAACAAGAAAGATTCAAAGAGTGTTGAACTTGATTATAGATGCAAAGATGTTCTTATAATCAATATTATATATTTGTGAAAAATCTCTCATCATAATTTTTATTTTAAATTTATTCAGAGATTCATCAGTGTTCAGCTTAAATTTGAATACTTATTTGCTGATTACTATGTTTGCATTTTTTGATGATACAATTTCTTCTTATGTTTTGTTAACTGTCAGAATTATTAATTCTGCATGAATAACATTTTTTTATATCTTTTTTCAGACTGAATTTCTCACTGTCTCAACATAAATAATAAACATGAAAATGTCAGATCTGATATTCTCAGTATTTTTTTTATTATCTGCAGTGAACACTGTGAATATCAGCATAATTCATGATATCTTGATCATAAACTCATCAAAGTCTTCATCATTATCATTTCATTTTCTCTTCAGAATCTCAACACATAAGAATGTTTTAATTTTCTCAGTTAAAATGTTCAGTGCTTTGCTGATGAAAACTTTAATGTGTAAAAACTGCTTAATTACATTCTGTTCACTTGTCTGTGATTTATTTAAATTAATTATGATTGATCTATTCATTATATGAATGTCTGATGAGAATGTGTCAAGATTGTTTGTAGTCAATTTAAATTCTTCTTTGTCATTTAAACTCATGAGTCTGAATCTGTGAATTTACTCAGAAATAATAAACAAGATTGTAGATGCTGCAGAATTCTTGATGACTACATTTTTTTATGATTACTTAACTGATTTCTGTTCAGATAGAATGTTCAATATTTGTCTTTGTAGTTTGAGATTAACACTGTCTCTTTTTTCATTTTTGACAAACTTCACAACATAACTTTTAATGATCTGCTTGAGATCTGAAACTTAAAATAGATATTGTTTTGTGATTTTATTCACATAGTTCATAAAGACTTTCACTTATTCTCAATTCATAAACTTATTCTGTCTACTCTTCAATAATGACTTGAGATCAACATAGAAGTAATATTTGCAATTTTAGACACAAATATAATCAATAAATAACTGCACATCAGTGAAGATCTTTTTCAGAATTGTTTGTCTGTTATTGATTAAGAAATTAATTGTTGTTTAATTGTAAAGATAAACATCTGTTTATGCTGTCTTCACTTAAAACTTTATTGAAAATTCTGTTTTCTTGATCATGATGTGCACTGAATTCTCAGTGTTATAAATGACTCTTTTAACAATATTATTCTGAATAAACATATAAAACACAATGTACTGCAATGTAATGTTAAAGAATCTGCATCAGTTATTTAAAATTGATTTTAACTTTGTAACATTGTCACTTCATACAGCAAGCATTCTCACATCAATCTGAAGCTCAATCTTTAATTATTACTCTTGCAGTTTCTGTAAAGCATTATTGTATCACTTCAGTAATATTATTTATATCTTTTAAAAATAGTTATTCACAATCTTCAGAAAGTACTGATGTTCAATAAATGACAGAGATAAAAAATTATATATATCAATGAAAATCAGAACAAAAATGTTGATTCTTTTTTTGTTTATATTGTGTTCTCACTGATTGACAAACTTAATGAAAACACAAACTTCACAAATATTCTTCTTGTCTTCAACAATGAGAATTGACTTCTTAAGAGTTGTAACTTTGTAAAAATCATGAAGTTTTACAGAATCAAGATGAACAAATCATTAATGTTACAGCTTGTAGATCTTAATCTTTTCACTTAAAAATGAAGTGTTAACAGAAAATAAAGTGTTAACAAAGCTTAATGAATCAGTCTGCATCTGAAAGTTCATATTCAGTACTGTGATTAAAAGAGTCATCTATGAATTAAATAACATATGTATGACAAACAACAGAACAAACTCATTCAGTTTTTTTACAATATGTTTAATTATATAGACATCATCTCATTCAAACACTTTTATCATAACATTGTTATGTTTATTCTGCATGTAAAGACTGTGCTGATTAAAGCTTCTCTACAATTTCATTTTATATATTTGTTTTTTTGACAAAAGATTGACTTCTAGATCAGACACATAAAGTGTTGAACTTAGATTTATAAAGTTTTTGAATTTATTCTGTATGACTGCAACTTTACAGTAATATGAGTATAAGTGTCTTCTTTCAACTTTGATTTGTCAGTGCTGTATATGTATTAAGAAATCACTAAAAAGTTAACATTGATCAATTATGTATGTGAAGTATTCAGAGTTCACAACTTATTCAGAGCTGAATATCTTACTGATAGCTTTCTTAAACAAAATGATAATCTCATTATTTTTCTCTGCATCAAACTCAGATATAAAGTGATTATCAAGTCAGACTGATTCTGACTCAATTTGATCTGACTTTAACTCAACTTACAAGTTAAATCAGAAATCTTGATTCACAAATTGAATCAAAGTCAGTCTGATTGCTTTAATCTGATTTGTGAGTCAATCTGAGTCAATCATGTGATATATACTTTGTGTACATTCATTATATATAATTTATGAAATCTCATAAAGCATCATATTCAGTATATGATATTTCATATGCTATGTAGAGTACATTTCTAACAATTTCTTCTAATGATCAAACATGATAACATTATAAGTTAATAACTTTACTACTAGCTTAGACTATTTTATCATTTCACATCTTGCATCAATTCAAAAGATGTCAGACAATCATAAAATTTCTGCACAAAAGTCATATTCTTTGTTTGAATGATAATTTGCTTAACATATATAACATAAAAATTTATGTCTATCAATTGAATCAGAAGACTGATCATCAAAAGAACTTAATAGCAAAGTTTCATCTTCAAGATAAGTTATCAAGAAAATCTCAGCAATCTTCTGTAAAGCTTGTATGATACTTTTTTATCAGTAAACATAATTAAAATATATCTGACTGTCATTTGTACAGATTGTTCTGATCAGTTAAACAAAGAATCAGCTTGAAATTAACAGATCTGTGAACTTCTGATAGTAATATATTTCTTGTAGAGTAGTTTTTGTGTGTAAGTGTGTTAAAACTGAGTATTAAAATATCAAAGTGATTGTATTTACTACTCAGTTTTGCACATCTCTTTTGTTTAGTTATTATGTTTAAGTGAATTGAAAAGAATAAGAAGTCATTTTCTCAATTTGTACTGTGTGATGAAGAAGACTGAGAAATGCATATTACTGCATTTTAAATAGCAAAACATATCAGCATTTCAGTCAACAGACAATTCATCTCTTGTTGTAACTCAAACATTACTTAATCTCTTGCAAGTTTTCAGACACTATACTCTATTATCTTATATTTTATAAACATTCTATATTCATCAAATATCATGCAACAACTCATAAAATGTTAACAGAGAAGAAGCATCAAATTAAGAAGACTGAATCAAAAATTTTTAATACATTTTTCTAACAGACTTCAAGCTGACTCTTCACTTTCAGAAAGAAAATGATGAGAATGACAGCATTGCAAATCAGATTTGAAAACAAAGAGAAGAAGAGAAATATGAAATTGATATACTCAAGAAATCTGATCAAGCAATAAAATCTGACTTTAACACATTTTGTAAATCAGAAAATAATTATTTAAAACACTGCAGTACAGAATCAGATCACATTTGATGCAAAAATTTGTTTTCTATGTTCAAATGTTGTGATCAAGCTCTTGAACACAATTGAAACACAAAGTTCTATGCTTTTAAGAAGCTCAGAAAGAACAAAAAGTATATTGATGTTGATGAAAATATTAAAGTGCAGATAAAGATTGATGTCATTGAAGATCTTAAGAAGTAATGATATTGAATGAAGCAAAATGATATGATTTCATTATTTCATGCACAACATGCACTGATGAAGTTAACTGTGTGACTTGAGAAAGAAATTCAGCATATTGAACATGAAATTCAACTCAAAGCAAAGCTCAAAGATCTGAAGAATGAGAAGAAAGACTTTGAGATTGTTATAACAAACAAAAACATCAAATCAAAAAAGAAGATCTTATCTTCAGATGTAAGTAGCAGAGCATTACAATAGAATAATATGTTAAAACAATGTGTTAGAACTAATATATGCTTATAGATTCATTCACAGCTTGATGATTTAATGAATTGAAATCTTGATTTAATTATCTGTTAATGAGAAAGAATTAAGTATCTAGTGAGTCAACAAAGTCTTGAGATTGTGAACAACTTTAATTCTCAAGCTCATATGAAACAATTTTGACAGCAGATCATGAATTCAGAAAATATCAAGAATATAAATGTTGAGTGAGTATTTTAATGAAACATTCTAATGAGCATAAACACTTATTATCTTGCTCAGCTATACTATTTCAGCTTCAGTTATCACTAAGAGTCTGATTGAACAAAACTCTGATTGTGATCTTGAAACTGTGAAGAGTATTTGAATTTATTTATCAAATAATGAAGTAAACAATGAAGCTTTAAACAGTAAGAAGAATGATAACTGAATCATGAATTTGAATAAAAAGAAAGAGAAAAAGATTAAGCATTTAAATGATCTGTTTTTGCATCTGTTTGATGAAGATGATGATGAGAATTGTGAATTTGATGAAGATGATGATGAGAGTTGTGAGTTCAATGAAGATGATGATGAAAGTCATGATAACAATGATGAAGAAAATGATGTTGATTAAGTTGATGAAAAGAATCAAGATTATGTTATAAAGAATGATGAAAAACATATTGAACTTAATGAATATCACAGATCAGTATTTTCTCTATAAGTTTAGTGAGCTCTTCTTTTTAACACATTATTTTAACACTTTATGTGTTTCTCAACTGTCTAGAAGATCAAGAAAGCAGAAGTTGTTAATGTTAATTTCAATAAATTGAAAATGAAAAGACTAGATGTTAATAGACTCAGTTTGCTTGTTAATGTCTACAATTTCTTTAGATTTTCAAGATAAACTTATTACTTTACTGTGATAAAAGCATACTATGTAATATTTGATGCTGATCTCAAAGTTATCTCTTATTTGTGAACTACAAATTTGACTACATCACATATTTTAATCTAACATGTAAATCTGAGTGATGTAACATCATAAGATGAGAGTCACTTGTAAAACTGTTTAATCAAGATTATATCTTTGACTTAAATCATAACACACTTGACATGAATAGCACAGAGATTGATGTCTAGTAGTTATTAAAATCTTGTATTGAAGAAGTTTCAAACAATCACACTATATTTTTCAAATATGTCATCAAGAATCTCTCTGCAGTCTTCTACAACACTTATAAGATACTTGTTTGTCAGTGAACATTTGAAATCTGCAACTTCTTATTGAAGAGACAAATTCACTGAACAACTCTTGAGAAAAAAAGTTTTGATATCAACAAATTAACATTCTTCTAATATCATTGAATCTCTTTCAGAGCAGTCATTAATTAAGAGTGCATTAGATAAAATTATTAAAATTGAAGAATATTATGAAGTAATACATATCATCTGACTTAACACATCTCTTAATGATCATCTTTGTAAACTGTTGTACTGATTGTTTTGATGACTGCTTTTTTTTTTGAAACATAGTTAATGAAATGTTCATTGATTGTAAATCAAATGCAGTCTGAAGATTTACTGTCTGCAAATCTGCAGCAGTTTGAGTATTCATTGTATTCAATGCAGTAAATTTATTCTTTGCAGCTGTCTTAAACTTGAATGCAGAATTGAGCTTGAGCTTAAGCACAAACTTGAACTTAATAGATATCTTCTTCTTTTTTCTCTTTAGCTCTCTAAACATCATCATTTTAGATGTTGACTGTTAAAACTGTACATTAAAAACAAAACATTTTGAGCTTGTATCTGTTGCTTGATGTGTTGATGTGTTGTAGTGTTGTGATTTGTGATGTAATGATGTTCTTGATGTAAAGTTGAGATCATGTTGTTTTATTTAATATTCACATTAACACACTGAGTGAATTTGATCAAAACAAACAAATATCATAGTCAAACAACAGTACATACATGCATCTTTCACAATGATTCATCTTTTAGACAACAAACTCTTCAACAAATCAGCATCTTCTCTCAGCACAACAAGAAACATCTGATACAAAGACTTGTACATTAAAACAGAGTGTTAGATTCAAGATAAACAAAAAGAAAGTTAAGATGACTGAAACTGCAGATAAATTAAACAAGAAGTCATCACTGCTTTTCACTTCTGTTAATAAATCAAAGCATAATCAATTAATCATCAATCAGATTCTGCAGCAGAAACATTTAATAAAGAAAAAACTCAGACTGAAAAAAAGACTGATATTATAACACTTTCTACATTTATAGTTTTTAATATATTTTTCTAACATTCTTTAACATGTCACTGACTGATATACTGTATAATCAGTTAAAGATTTCAATACTGCAACAACAGTAATCAGAATCTTGCAGAAACACAAAGATTAATTATTTACATTAAGAATGTCAGAATAAAACATTGAATTTGATGTAAAATCAGTGTATAAGAGAAAGCAAAACTATTTTTAACACTCATGCACTGTTGTTACATACATTTATTGAAAGAATCTTTCTTCTAGATCTCAAGCTATTGAATAAGCAAGAAAATATGATTACAACATTAAACATCACAAAATACTGAAACTGAGAAAATCAACAGAATAACTTAAAGCAGATTAAGATAGACATGAAACATTAAAGATAGATGCAGTAAAAACTTTAATAAAGTTCTGTTTTTGTAAGAACAGAGTAATATGATAGTTAGTTATTTAATTAAATGTTATTAACAGTCAGCAACAAAATAACTTGAAGAACAGATGAATCATGCTGAAAATGAGAACAAAGTACAACAGAAACTCATCAATGCACTTTATACTGAAGAAAACTTGAAGATCACAGAAAAAATAAAGACAAAACAAATATAAAAAATTGATGTATCTGAAGAGATAAATAGCTGATGATGTTTATTAAAATTGAACATTAGAACTAACTGATATATGTAGATTCACTCTCAGATTGATTAAGTCACAGTATGAAATCTTAATCTTTTCATTCAACACTGAAAGCAAATTGAGTTCATGACTGAACAATGAAATCTTGAACTATCTGAGAATTCTGATTCTTGAGCAAGTATGTAAGAATTTTGACAGTAAATTGTAAATTCAGAAAATATCAGAAATATGAAAGTAAAGTAAGTAATTTAATGATATATTCTAACAACATAAAGTACTTACTACTACACATAACTATATCATTTCTGTCATCACTATTTCTACTGTTCTTGAAGATGTCTGAACTGTAGATGTGATAACTTTTAGCAGTGTAAAGCAAGTCATGACTGAAGATGTGACAATCTGTTTGTCTGAAAATGAAAATGAGAAGTTATTCAACACTGAAGAATTAGATGACTTTGTAATCAATAATATGAAAGAAGAGTCTCTAAGTGCTGTTAAGCTCTCTGATGATTTATTACTGAATTTTAAGATTGAAAGTGATGAAAAAAACAATATCAGTGAGAAGAATGACACAGACAATGACTCAATGCAAGTAAGATGTTCTTTATTGCAAATGTGTCTTGATCATTTACTGATATTGACAACAGAAAAAGAATGTGAAATGATTCTAATGTATAAATTTAACATATGTACATTTTGACTTACTGTTCTCACTCTGTCATAACATGATGCTTAGTGTTCTACAATGAGTCAATAACATCAGCTAAGTGAGAAAACTATGTTGATGACAATGTTACTACTCTGATTATTGAACTTTTTTTTTTCTTAAAGTGTAGATTTAAACAATACATCACTCACACAATGCTGCACTTCAGTACTGAGTTTTCATTCTACAAGATTCATCATGTATATTAATGTGAGAAATTTAAATGCATTGATCAAGAATAAATTCAAAGATGACACAAGTTTAACATGAATTCATTATTACATCACATACATTAAAAATAATCATTAAAATTCTGCTCACAAACAGAACTGTTTTCTGATTCATGACTCATCAGAGTTACTATTTTTGTCTGACTCACTTTGAGAGTTATGTTGCATTGCTCTGAGTTTTTAAGATATTGTTGTTGATTCAATCAGACTGAACAACTGATCTTGTGATATGTTCAGCATTGATGAGTATGTTCAAAGAAGAGCAGATTTTCATAATAACTTGAGAAATAATTAATTTGCAGATGCTGAAACAGTAATGATAGAATTTGAAGTAGCAGATTGAGTAGTATTCATGACTGTTGTGATGACAGAAAGTTTAATGTTAATTGATTAAACAGCTGATGATGACTGCATAATGATGACATTAATGTCTGTATTGAACAAATCATCATTCTTTAAGTCAGAACTCATTCTAATGTCTTTTTTTAACACTTTATGCATCTTCTTCTCATAAAAATTGCTCAAACACTCATCAGATGCATTATTATTGTCTAAAATGATAATGATAAATAAATACTCTTTATTCTTTGACAGTTTGTCAGCTAATGACACTTTAAAGTTAAAATTGTGAGCAGTATCAATCTTAATGATTGTGTCTGAGTTAACTGTGTACTCATATGAGTGAAAGTCATGATGCTTGAAAGCATAATGCACTGAATTGTCTTGATATTGAGTTGATTTTGTCAATAATGACACACATTGCAAGTCATGTTGAAAAGACACTCAATACTCACTTCTGCAACAGATATAATGAGTATATTTTTAACAAATTGAGTTATGACAGACTTAATCTTTTCTCATAATTTTCACTCATCTAAAATGTTAAGATCTTTCATAAGTGCAGTTTGCAATCATGTTGTGACTTTGAATGCAGTTGTTTTTGACATTTTCTCACTAAACTGCTGTTGTAGTTGAATGACAGCTTCAAGACTAAGATGTGCAGTCTTGACTATTAAGACATTTGAATGTGCAGCTGATCAAATTTTAAACTATTAATAATATCTTTTGTAATATGATCTGAACTCACACTCATAATATTTTTAATGTTTTAATTTTCATGCTGAACTCTTAATGTTGAAGTGCTGTTAGCAGCTAAGCATTAAATTAAAGCATTAGAAAGAAGCTACACATCTGATAAATACTGAGTTTGATGCTTGAATTCAAAATACTGTCAAGATTGTATAATGTGTCTTGTTTATCAGTAGTCTTGTCATAATACTGAGAAAGTTTGTTCTTAACATCTCTGATTGCATTACTTAATTAAGATGTGAATGATAATTTACAGATACTTATTTTCACTCATTGATCTTCAAGATGATCAAATAAGTCATTGTAGACATATCATACTTTATTGATGATTGACTCAGCAGTAAAATCAAGTGCATTAATCAAAGTCTTAAATGACTTTAGAAGCTTGACAATATATCTAATCTGTTTTTATTTTTTATGAAAAATCTTCAGCATACTCATTGATTCATTCTGAACAGAAATTCATTTTTTAAGCTTGTTTCTGTGTTTAAGTGCTCACATTAACATATTATAAATTGAGTTTCAGTATGTCTTGATGTCTTAAATCATCTCAACAGCTTTGATGAAAATCACATTTTGTAATCACTTGAACTGCTCAAGTCTCTGAGAAATGCAATTAATGATAATAGCAAGTGTTCAAATCTGTGATAATTTGATTCAGCACATTAAATATTTTTGTTAAAATAGAACATATTTTTTTCAGTGTGTTATCAAACAAGATAGAATTCACTAATATAATAGCAAGAATTGTAGAATCAAAAGTGTCAGTGATTTTCTCATTGAATATCTCTGCTTTGAGTTTCTCAAGTAGTTTGTTCATTGTCAATTGAATGATGTGTATTATACAATTCATCATGTTTTTCTGATAATTTCAATTCACATTTCATTATTTCAGTAATTTACTAAGATGTTTGTGAAGAGTCTGATTGTTGTATGCATTTTTTGCTGTAATGACAAGAAGTTTTGTCTTCAGCTCTCATGACTCAAAAACATTAATTACATAGTTAGTTAGATTTTCATCAGTATGTGCTTCTTTTAGTTCTTTGAAGTCAAGAAGAACTTCATAATAATTTCAGTCTTCATCAATGAAATAATCAGTAATTTTCATAAAAGCAAGATTATTTGAACTGATTTAACAGTTCAAAACTATGAAAACTTTGATCTGAGATTCAAGTTCTTCAAGAATGAATACACACACTTTCTTATATTGTTTCTTCAAAAAAATTTCAATCTTTGTGCAGTCTGAAATCTTTGTATCTGAATAAAGCATCTCAATAAGTTTTTTGAAGTGAGAATGTTCTACTGATTAGAAAGATCAGTTGAGTGCAAGAATGATTGTAAGTAGTTACTGCTTAAATGCTTCAGCTCTGAACAATGACATTTTTGTAAAGATTATGACAGAGTTCTAGTGACATGAGCATTAAAAATCAGCATTAAAAAGATGAAGTAGTTGACTGATCTGTTTATTAAATGCTGAAACTAAATTATCTTGCTGTTTATCTTGCAGCTGCTGCACACTTTGATATGTTTTATGATTTAAATATCTTTTCATTGAACTAATTTCTTCATTTGTCATAGTGAAATGTATCATCAAAATTTCACATCTTTTGCAGAACATCTTAAGTTCTTTATTAATGACAGAGACAACTGATTCAAAGATGAATTATATTCTGAAAATTTGTACAGCATTATTTCACAGAAGTAATTTCTTTTGATTAATTTCAGATAGATGTTTGACAACTTAATATATTGTCTTTTATCAGTCTTGAAATTCTTCACTGATGTCTGAGTCATAACATAAGAATTCTGCTTTTGAAGATTGAATCAGACATGTAAGTGAAGTTGTTGTGCAAGAAAGTCAAGTGATACTGTTGTGCATGAAACTTCAGCTTTCATTGAGCTCACTAAGTTGTTAACTTGATTCAGTCTTTTCTTCATATGATATTGAGCTCTGTGAAGTCATGATTTCTTGAAATGTAAATATAAATATTACAAAATGATTATTCAATCAGATTATCATATAATTCAATTAGATTGATAGCATTTTAACAATTATTTTTAACACTACAAACACTAAATCAATCAAGCTGATTATAGTATTACTGATCAATAAAATGTAATATTTTATCAGACTGACTCTTCAAGTCAATTATTAGTTCTCTTTTGCATGATCATCAATGTCAGCTTCTTTCATCTTCTCATTTTCACACTCTCTTCAACTAAATTCTAATCTCAATTTTTTTGTTTGTTTCTTCATTTACATCATTGTTAATGACTTCATCTTCATTGAGATTATCTTTCTGATATTTGTCTTCACTGCTGAAATTTAAGATCAAAAAATACAATACTTCAATTTCAGAAGTATTTGTTGAAGACTCAGCAAGAAGATTATTCACTAAGATTGTACTGTTAAATTGCTCATCATCATTTAGCTTTACATGAATCTGAAATTCTGCAACAACACTTTTTTTCTTTTTGTTCACTTGTTTCACAATAAATGACAGAATATAACTATAAACATGTCAGTTTTGTTGACACTGAGATCTGACACATTAGAAAAATGCATTAAAACAATATGATATGTGTCTGATTCTTACTCATGCTCTTTACACTCAATATGCTTAGAATTCTCAATCTGCAATCAAAATCTTCTCATTATCTTCTTTGAGTTCTTATTTTCAACTGTCTTCAAGAGCTTTTTTTTGCATAAATTGATTATACACTCTTGATGCTTAATAATCACTGCAAGATTATTGACTCATATCTTTTCAAACTTGCTCATAACATCTTCAGATTCAATCTGCAACAATATATTAGCTTAAGTGAAGTAAGAATCAGCATTGAAACAACTTCACTGAATTCTTCAATTATTCATTTAACATAGACTTTCTTGAACAAAATCACACAATCTTTTTTCTTCTGAACTTCAGTCTGTCTCTGTAATTAATGTACTTTAATTTTGATTTGATTAGTGAGAAATTTCTTTATAAGTAGATCAGAACATGAGTGTTAAAACTAACTGTTAGAATTCAGAAATATTTACTGAAAATGTTAAGATTATAGTGTTCAGCTTTCAATGCATTGACAGCATTATTTTTTAAGATCTTTTGCTGAGTCTTTGTTGTCAATTTTCAGTTCTTTGATGCACACAATTTCTTTAAAGCTACATGTTTTGTGTTTCAATCTGCTGCATCTGTGTGTTCAATTTATCTTGTTGTGAAATCATTAAATAATATCTATCATCACTCTCTGATCTGAGTTGTTGCAGAATTTGTACTATACTCAAATGATGTCTTACTTGAAGCAAAACTTGAATTCATCAATGAATGATCTTTTGTCTCAGTAATACAGCAATTTCTCAATCATTCTTCAATCAATGAGAAATCTTCAGCTTCAGAGAATGATGATGATGTGAAGTTTTTCTTAACTTGTCACTGCTTCTTCTTTGCTGAGAATTTCAAACTGATGCACTTTCATTTTGTCTGCTTAGATTGATGAATTTTTGACAATAAGTTATAAGAGTTCTATGTTTTGTTCATTAATATATTAATTAAGCTAACATTAAATTATTGCATTAGAACACATCTTCACATCATTCTCTCTCATATTGTTATTGTTCACATCACTCTTATAAGAAGATGACTTAATTTAGCAGCTATCAGTATTTCAACATCAACTCAGTTCTAGAATGATGCATTAAAATATACATTTGCATTGCTGTTCTTCTCAGCATTATTGTTCTCATCATCTTTCTTCTCAACAGTATTCTTCTTAATATCATTTTCTTCATCATCATCTTTCTCAGATTAATTCTCAACAACATTATTCAAAACAACAACAGTCTTCATATCTGATTTCATCACAGTGTTCTTAAAAGACAACTCAGACTACAACAATAATCAGTATATTATTCTCTGAGTGTTAGAACAAAGCATTAAAACATACAATCACATTGCTTTCTGAGTTGTCTGCTTCATCAAAAAAATTATTGTGTCTTAACTAATCAGACATAAAGATCTTAAAGTGCAGCTGTGCATCAAGCATCTTGATTTTTGTCAGTACTAAGATCATTGTTAAAATTAACTGTTAAATTACACACTGCTTGCATGTCTGACTTTATGATGTCATCACTGTTGATTGAAACTAATATGAATTGTAGAAGTGAAAAAATGATATGTGAAAGAAGTTGAGAGAAAAGAAATGAGTGATGAGATGAATGAACTGTTGTTGTTGTTTAATATTCACTGATCACATCTCAGATGTAAATATAACAGCATAATAAAGCAATCACAATCATACAATTACAATTACAATCAAAACAGACAGCATTCTACAACATTGTCATCAACATTACATCTATGATCAGCTTTATGATATTCTCATTTAATTCATTTTAGAGTAAGTGAGCAATCACTTTTTTTAATGCTCAGTTTCAACAATCATATAGTTTTGTGAGATGACACAAATAAAAGTCACATTCAAATCTATCAAGACATCAAAGAAATCATCTATTATCTCAGTTCAGAAAAAGTCAAAACAAGTTCAATATATTAAGAAATTTATCAAATACAACAATGAAATCAAAGCATACAATAAATGCAAGAAGCAGATCAAGACAAAGAAAAAAAAGTTTCAGAAGTTTTTTTTGATCAAATCAATTTCTGTTGTGAAGTCAGAAGATATGTCATAGTCTACTTTTAATTTAATGCTCAAATCTAACACTCAAGATTCAGAGTGCATCATGTAAGAAATTAAACACTATCAAAAGTTCACAGCATCATTGATTTTCACACATTCTTTTTAAAAACTCATCAAGAAAATTGAACAGAACTATGAACAGAACTATAAATGATAGCAAGATACAGTTAATGTATTGTAAGAGATTGCTGAGATCTATATTGTTACATTTTTTAAGAGTATGCAATCAAGATTCTGTATATTGAACAGTTCAGATCTTAACTAATTGTAATGTTCTAATCTGAGATTTCTTGAGTATGTAGAGCTAAGAATTTATGCTTATTGATATAATAACTGGTCTGAAATGGTTCTGGTCTTTAACTCTTAAATAGTTATTTAAGTTGAATACAATTCTTTTCATAAGAAAAATGACTATGACTATATACTGAGTCTGCTTACCAGTCTCACTGTTGAGCTTGTCAAGACAGTTTATTTATGCACTTTATTGAGCTTGCTCATCAAGCTCATCATCAAGCATATTGAGATGTCACATGACTGCTGTCTAGATATTCTCTGAATATATGCTCTCTGCATGTACACATCAGTCTGCTTTAAGTTCATTCTGACTTGATTATAACACTAATTTCAACTTCAGATATTAATCTGATCTGTATTTATGTTAATTGCATCACAATACAGACAAAAAATATGAAATTGATCAAGACATACATGATCAAGTGAAGTATCTTTGTTGAGCAACATTCAGTTGTGCAACAGTGATGCTATTAGTAAATTTCTTGTAGCTAGATAATGAAGATTATGTGAACTCTTCTTTTAAGACTTTTTTCTAACACATCTTTCTAATGTGTTTCTTTAACAATTATGATTGTATGCACAACTATGACTAAGATGACATAGAAAATTAATAATCAGTCAGTTAACAAGTATAGAACTAGTGCAGAGTCATCAAGAAAAATTTAACTTGATTCTGATCTGATTTACAGATTGAGTCAGGTTAAAAATCTGAGACTGACTTAATCTGTGAGTCAGGTCAAATCAAAGATTTCTGACTTAACTCAACTTGATGATCATTCTACTCAGATGAGAATGAGTTACTGTTTTTTTTAGTTTCAGCATTGAAAACTCTATGCTTTCAGTTCTTATGCTTGAATCTTATTTTGTTTTTATGATGTGAGTTGTCTGCAGATTATTTGTCTGACTTTTAACTGACTTAATTGTGATTAAAACAGATAATTTTCTTAACTCAACATTCTTGCAAGTAGCAGAAAGATATTCACAGTTTTAAATATGATGAGAACTGCAACAAAGAAGATATTTAACTAATTTACACTGAGAAGAGTGATCATTATCAGAGTTTGATGATCTTTAATAATGATATCTCACATCATACTGATATAAGTGTGTCAGATTTTTCTCTTTGTATCAATCTGCTCATAAAACAGTCTCAACAGTCTTTAATTGTATTTTTTTCTTCTGAAGCTTCTGCAGATCTCTTTTGATATTTGAGATATTTTGAGTATTGATTGTGTTGTGAATCACTGTGTAATTTTCAAATAATGTTTGAAGAAATGTCTGAAATCATTATTCAAACTTAAATAAATCAGTTCTATCAGACTAAGTGATTACAATCTTTCTGTCAAGTTTACTGAGATGTATTTATATTTCATTAATAAACATATTTGTCAACATTCTATATTCAATTAACTTCATTAAATATTGTTTTTCAGTGATTTGCAGCTTCTTTCTGTATTTGAACTTCAAGATATTTTAAGTATTCTTTACATTGATCTTGTCTGTAATGTATTTCTGATTATTTATACTGATATAGATGATGAGTCAGTACAGAGTTTTTGTGTTGAACTTCTGACTTTTAAAGTTAAGATTGCTGAGAAAAAAGAAGAAATCATTAACTGAAGTATTAATCACTGAGATCTCAATAGTGTATTATAAATCTTCATTTATCAGTCATCTTCTCATGAAAATAAATCATTAATTGCAGTTCTTGCAACTGAGAATTGAAATGAGTTGTTGCTTCATGAAAGAGTCATTAAAATTCATAATGTAGCTTTTAATGACAGTTAACATATATGTCAGAATAAATAATGAAGCACAGTCACAGCACTATGTCTTAGTAAGTATAGTTAAGCAAGAGTCTATAAGTATGAGACTTCTCTGCACATAAGACTCTTCAGAAATTAGTCTTGACATTAATAGAGATATATTGTGTCACTCTATCATTGAATAGCTTATGTATCATTATATTTCACACTATCATAAATCTACTTTAGTAATCTATCTGTAATAGATAGATATTGAGATTTACAATTTTAATTTCTTTATTGTTACAGTTGACAGTTTGTTGTGTGATAATATGCAAATACAAAGTCAGCAACATCAAAACAATGACAGTATGCTGAACTCATCAAATTAATCTTGAGACTGTACAGATTTAAATGATTCACTTGCAATGAATTCATCTTTGATAGATTCATCACAGATAGTGCAATGTGAAACTGATCACTCTGCATTGATGCTTAAAAATTTAAATGCTGAGTTGAAGTGAGCAGAAAAGAAAAGAAACTTGTTTTTGAAAAAACATTGTTTTGCATCTATTCAGAAAGAAGTTCAAGTGCTGTGATGTTGAGATGTTAATGAGATATCTGTTGATGACTCACTTAATATGAAAGCAAATGATAGTTCTTTAATATCAGAGTGAGTTTTATTCAGAATCTTTAGCAAGCAATCTGCAGAGAATCATCTCAGTACAGTAATGATTAAAAGAAATATTTGTTCAGAATATCTAAATATTTATGCTGAAAAATCTGTATAAGAGTATCTTAACTTTATATGCAGTGCTGAAATGATGTTTCACTTGATGTTTAAGAACTTTGTTAATAACATGACAAAGATTCTATATGTGATGCAATTCTTAATGAATAAATTATAAAATGCATGATATCAACATTAAGAAACAATTTCTCTTGAGACAATCTCTTGAGAATACTTTATCAATTATCTTCTCAATCTCATTGAAGACTTAGTGAATTGTCAGTTACATATCATGCAAATATACATTGAGATTATATAAAAGTCAAATCAAAGTGTACATGCTTTCACAGCATATCTTAGCATTCTTGAAGCACAGCTGTCACTTTATAATAAGAAATAATTAATAATGCACTTCTTTACAAAGCTACAATCAGAAATCAGAAAGACTTTATTGAACTATTAAGATCTTTTAAGTAAGCAAGATAGTTTAGTAACTTTAACAGCATAATTGAAGAATAATATTTGCAGATTTAGCACTACAACAACAAAGAAGTCAAACAACAATTTTTATACAGAATTTTCTTTTAATAATTAAAGAATTTCAGAGACTATGCAGTTAAAATGATGTAATAACATTGATATGAAGTCAGATCAATTTAGTGCTTGCTTAAGAACAAAATTGAATGTGATATATTATTATTGTCAAGAAAAGAGTCACTATGCTGATGAATGCATTAAGTCAGTAAACAACTCTAATAATATCTGCATTTTCTCAGTGACTTTGTCAAAAAAAGAAAATGTCTCATTGAAGTCTTTACAACAACACAATGAAGAACAAAAGTAAAGATTAAATTTAGTATTGTGATCAAAGAAATCATTGCTGTGAGAGAAGATCAAGTTTCAGCTTTCTTTCTTTTAGATAGTATTGCTGAATTGAACATGATAAGTCAATATTTTGCTGTTGTGAATGAGATGATGAAGCTTAATGTGAAAGTATCAAACTTTTTACTCATGAATGATCACTCAGTATACTGCTATGATGTTTATCTTGTGAAGTATCATTTAAAAGACAGTTAAAACAAGAAGTGTGACTGTGAGCACATCTTTTATGCATTGAAAAAAGATGAACTTAAGTTTATGATGAGACTATCTACTCTAAAGAAGAAACAAATCTGCATTAATTGTGAGTTATAAATCTGACACTTCAACATCAAAATCTCAATTCTTACACTGAAAGATTCAGAAGAGTTTGAAGAAACTGTTGAAGACTTGATAACTTGTGTACTTCTTTGAGTTATATTTAAAACACAGATAATGCATCTTCAAAGTATGATCATCACATCATTTATATTTCAAATGTATTCTAAATATACAGATGTTTTCTCAGAGACTGAAGCAGAGTGTTTTGTCTTTCATGAGAAGCATAATCATGTCATTAATATCAATAATGAGAACTCTTCACACAGATCTCTATATAATCTATTAAGCAAGAAGTTTTATGTTTTGCAGAACTATCTGAATGATATTTTAGTGAAGAGTTGAATCAAATATTTTGTCAGTTCAGCTGATGCTTTAATGCTGTTTGCTTTAAAGAAGAATGATGACTTATGACTATGTGTTGATTGTTGAAAATTGAATCAGATTACTGTGAAAAATCATCATTCTTTATCTTTAATAAGTGAAATTCTGAATTAACTAAGTAATACAAAGATTTTCATCAAGCTGAATCTTAAAGATATTTATCATTGCATCTGCATAAAGATGAATGATGAGTGAAAGATGATGTTTTGCACATGTTACAATCACTTTAAGTATTTAATCATGTCATTTGAACTTGTCAATGCATCTGTTACTTTTCAAGTCTATATTAATTGTGTGCTTGTGAAGCATATGAATTTCATTTGTGTAATATATTTAAATGATATTCTTATATACTTGCAATCAAAAGAAAAGCACAAGCATCATATATGTAAAATACTGAAGTGACTTCAGTGCTATAAGTTCTTTGTGAATTTGAAGAAGTGTGTCTTCTCTATGAACACTGTGAAATTTTTGAAATTTATAGTATTGATTATCAATATAATGATGAATTCATGAAGAGTAAAAATCATTGTGAACTGATCAGTATTCAAGACTTTTCAAGAGATGCAAGTCTTTTTAGAATTTGTCAACTTCTATAGATGATTTATAAAAGTTTACTTGTAAATTATGAATTCACTTACAGATCTGTTGAAAGACAATAAGAATAAAAAGAAATTAGAATCATTTGAATGATCTGAAGATGTAGTGAAGACATTTTGCAAACTTAAAGATGTCTTTATGTCTGCATTTATTCTTGTTCACTTCAATTCTGAACTCAGAAACTGAATGAAAACTGATGTTTTTGAACATGCTGTGACAGAAATTTATACTTAGTTGCAAGTGTTCAAGCAATAACATCTCATTACTTACTGATTGCAGAAGCTGTCTTTAATGAAGAATAATTATGAGATGTATGATCTTGAACTTCTAGCTATTGTGAAAGCATTCAAGCAGTGATGTCACTATTTTGAAGATAGTGTGCAATCTGTGAAAGTTTTAACAAATCATAATAATTTATGTGAATTTATAAACATTAAAACATTAAATAAAAGACAGACATGATGAGCAGTGAAGCTTGTTGTCTTTGACTTTGTTATTTTGCATAGATTGAACAAGACAAATTCTGTCAATACATTATTAAGATATTCAGATTATGTCAAAGCTATTAGTGAAAGTCTTGATAAGTTATTGTTGATGTTACAAAGAAAGTTAGCAGCTATGTCTGCAACTATGTTTAAGTTCTTAATGATTATCAGTTGTCTTGAGACAGTTTGTCATGCTTGTGAAGAGTGAAATGACATGAAGTTTAGAAAATCTCAACTCAGTTAACATATATTAAAAGAATCAGACAACAAAGAATTGCTGATCATACAAAGACACAGTGTAGTGAGTACACTTAATTCTGCTGCTGAAACTGTTAATTGCAGACAACTTATTTCATATGTATTAGTTCAGAGATTGATTAGTCACAAAATAACATATAATGACAGTAGTGAATTCTTTCTATTGTTAGTACATTCTCTACAAGAGACAGATGCACTTGTATGAGCATGAAAAGTCAGTAAAACAAAAAAAAAATGCTGTCATTGTGTCAGAAGTCTGAGATGAACATTTGATTTAACTGAATTACTTCACTATAATAAGTAATTATATATATCATCTGAAGCTTCAGTTAAAACAGAGCTACTGAAGTGTCATCATGATGATGAACTGACAGAACACTTTGATATTGAGTAAACATTAAAGTTAATATCATGCAAGTATTACTGATCAGAATTGACTAAGAATACAAAGAAGTATGTTTTCTCATGTGATGTATGTCAAAGAATAAAGATATCAAGACATCATTCACATGACAAAATGCAGTTGCTATTACATTCAAATGATTCTTGAGAAGAAATAATCATGAATATGATTACTGAATTGTCATTAAGCAAGTGTGATATCAGTGTGTACAATATGATTCTAGTTGTGATCAATCATTATATTAAGATGATGAAATACATCTTTATAAGTAAAATTCTTACTGCTATACAATTAGCTGATGTCTTCTTTGAAGAAATAGTATGTTGTTATGAAACATTCAAAGAGATTGTTTTCAATAAAGATTCTATCTTTATGAGCAGTTACTGATCAGAGATATGCTATTAGACAAAGATTAAGTGTCAACTTAACACTGTCTTTCATTCACAGACAAATGAACAAATTAAGCATCAAAATCAAATTTTAGAACATTATCTTCACTGTTATTGCAACAATGAACAAGATAACTGAGTCAATCTATTATCACTTGCAAAATTTGCATATATAAATGCAAAGCAATCAATACTCAGATGTAGTCTCTACTATGTGCTTATAAGTTATAATGTTTTAATTCATTACAGCATTGAGAACAACATCTGAAAAAAAGATATATTCACAGTCAAAGATAAAATAAAGAAGCTGTATGCTGTTAAAGAAGAACTGTCAAAATAATGAGAAAGTACTGTGATGTCACAAGTCAAGACTTATAATTAAAAGCACAAATCAAAGACATATAATAAGAGTGATCTTATCTTATTATCAATGAAGAATCTAAGTCAGAAGCAATCTCATAAGAAACTTTTACATAAGTTTGTAAAACTCTTTCACATTGCAGATCTTGTCAAAAAGCAAGTGTATCATTTATATCTATCTTTTATCTACTGAATTCATAATATTTTTCATGTTTTCTATCTAGAGTTGTATGATCAACACAAAGACAAAAATGTAATATCAGTGCTTTCATCTTCTGAACTTGTTGATGAGAATGAGAAGTATGAGATTGAAGAAATTCTAGAAAAATGACAATGAAAAGATAAGTTGTGATATAAGATTAGATGAAAAAACTACTTTACTGAGTATAATCAATGAGTTTCAAAACAAAACATAACAGATGTGCAAAAGCTACAACAGAAGTGATTTGTGTAACACTGACTGTTATTATTAAAAGTGCTGTAAGAACACAGAGAAAGCAAAGTTATTATGCTCAAAAACAACTCAAGATTTAATGATACATCAGAAGAAAAGAAATAAAGTGTTGATTATGTGTAAGCAAAATGACAGTTTAACAACTGAAAGTCATTTCATTTCTTTTTCTCTCTTTGATCTTCTCATTTTTCTCAAAAATCATGACTGAATCATGAATCAGAGATGACAGATTGTGCTAAATTGTGTTAGCAGTGTGCAATTAAGATAAAGACAAAACAAAGACATATCATGATTCAGAAGAAGTCTAACATGTTTTTGAAAAGATGTGTTTGATGATGAAATTTAATCAGTTAAAGAAGATCAATCTTCATCTGCAAGATGAGTTTTTTCTTAAGATTTTTGTGATTAACAACACATTAATGAACTGTAACAATGATGATGTAGTTTTTCTGACACTTAATGAGTGCAGAACTGACAACATCATTTTTATTAAGTGCATTAACAGCAGCAAAGAAACAATTGATGAAAAAGAAGAACTTGACTGAAATCTAAAAAAAATTAATGAAATTGCAGTGTAGCACAGATGCTGAACATACACTGTTGTAAGACTTGTGTTTTTTGACACAGTAACTATAGTGAACATTTAACTTGACATTGCAAATATAGTTAAGATCAACAACAATTCTCTTGCTGCAACAAAAACAGCAGAGACAGCTAAACATCAATAATGAATCAGTGAAGTAAGCTGAAAGCAGTGTTAAAATGTCAGTTTTGTGATAAGAGTAATTTAATGTCAATGTAAACATATCATCAGCACTGTTACTACTCAGTGCTGTTGCAATATGTTGATGACTGATAAAGTCTGAAGTGTTGTCAAATATTAAGAAGAAGTTGAGTTTAATATTAACAATATTATTGACTGACTTAACAGTGATGACACACACATTCAGCATCATTTTAACAGCAGTAATGCACTTCTGCTTTATTTTCTTTGTGATGAACTGATTTAAATTATCTTTTTTATTAAAAATAGAATCTGATGTCTGATTCTCAGCAGTAATTTTCTCAAAAGTTCACTTTTCATCATTGTGTATCAAGCACTTCTTCAGCTCTTTCTTCAAAAATTAACTGTGTTTCTTTCAGTCACTGTTGAGCTTGATGTTGTTTTTTTAAAAAAAAATTAACATGTTTTGCAAAAACATCTAAGAAATCTACTGAGAGCATGATTTTTGAACATGTCACACAATAAGAATAAAAGTGAAGCAACTGTGAAGCAACAACAATGAGAATGCAGCTTGCATAACACAAATGATAAGATATTAAAACAAAAGAAACTCACTGCAGTAGTGTTGATGTGAAGCTTGCTGTCAATAATGTGTATAAAGAAAAGATGAAGAGAAAAGAAAAAAAGAAAAAGAGAAAAAGCATTTTGTTATTTCTCTTCTGTGAATAACATTGTCAGATTCAATTGAACATGATAAGAAAATTTCTTCTAGATTAAATGAGACATAATGAGAAATGCTAAGTAGCATCTCAATCTAATCTAGTGAGATTTTCAAAATGAAGCAAACTCTTAACAACAATACAACATCATAGATATGCTGAAGAATCAGTGTTTAAGAGAAAAGATAATTGTCAGAGTAAATAATGAAGTGCAGTCACAGCACTATGTCTTAGTAAGTGTAGTTAAGTGAGAGTCTATAAGTATGAGACTTCTTCACACATAAAACTCTTCAGAAATTAGTTTTGACATTAATAGAGATATATTGTGTTGCTTTATCATTGAATAGCTTGTGTATCATTATATTTCACACTGTCATAAATCTATTCTAGTAATCTATCTGTAATAAATAGGTATTGAAGCTTACAATATAGTATAAAAAATAAATAAAGTGAAGTAATAAGATGTACAGAAGAAGATAATATAAATAAGAGAAAGAAGAAGTTTGTGTGTATGCTTATTTTGTTTAATCATTGAGCATCATATTAAATCATCAGTATATCTCATTTTACTCAATCTCTGAGTTCTGTATCAAGTGCTGAGAGTGTTGTTTTGCTTAATCTTTGAGTTTCATATTAACTGTCAAGAAATATCATTTTGCTCAATCTTAAAACTCTGTATTGATGATCAGTAATGTTTGTTTTACTTAACTCTTGAGTTTCTGTATCAAGCTGTCAAGATATTAAAATAGTATGCATTTTTCTGAGAAGCTTTTCACTAACTTTGAGTTCACAATTTATTGAGAGATAAAAAAATACTCATGCTATACTGTTGACTAACTGTTTATCTAGTGAAATGTACATTGTCAACTTGACTATGATTGATGTGAATTGTAAAGATTATCTGTTCACATACTCTGTCATGCAAACTATATGAATAATGAATAATCTCTGACACTAGTTTCAACTAAGACTATGAAAGCAGTTAAAACACTATACTTCTCAACATAAAGCAACATTCTTTCAGAAATTAAACATTCTTCAGTCATACAACATTCTTGTGATCTTTTCTGTTTTACAGTTGCATGAAATATCAAGACAGATTTGAAACATATTGAGAACAAAGCAGTCACAGAGATTTTGAATGTCTCAACTTTATTGAAAGATTATTGCATCAAAACAAATCATACATATAAGTTGTGATTGATTGCTCTTGTGAAGAATGAGTTGTATGATTTGAAAGAAATCAAAACAAAGAAGATCAATAAAAATACAAAGATAAAGATCAAGAAGAAAAAACAGAAAAAGAAGTCTTTTTAAAGAATTAAATTAAATATTACTCAATCATTCAACTCATCTTGAATAAGTTGTACAATTTTATTTCTAAAATTCTCTAATAATCTCTATATCAGAAAGATACATTATTCAAAGATCAATTAATAATTTTAAAAGACTTTATTGCTGCAGAATTTGATATTTCTTCAGATGATAGTTCATTGATGTATTATATGAGAATTGATGATCATAAAAAATGATTTGTGTATTTGTATTAAGAGATATATAAAATACTTGTGCTAAAAACAGACACTGTTGTCATCATTGACTGTACAGACTGATTAATTAATTAAATTGACTGCAGTCAACTTGATCTATTCATACAATTCAGACTCTGACACAAAAATTAATTAAAACAATGAAAGCAGTTAGAATACTGCACTTCTCAACAGTTTATTATCTTATTGTATTAATACATATCTATTTTTTATTTAGAATATTTGATTAATACTCAAGTCATACAATTTAAACACATTCAAATTATCTGCTTCTTCTGCTTCTTCTTTTTTTTTTTTTTTGATTTTGTTAATTTTGATATTCACATTATGATCACATTTAATCATGTAATCATATCAGCAACAGTTGTTGCAAACATTTCAAAAATTCTTCAATATAAAAATACATTTCTGTACATCATTAGTATCATATGACTTAGATTTCAGAAAATAATATTTGAAATGAACTGTTTTCTTTATTATACTCAGTGCATTTTTTCTCATTTTCTTTCTCATTAAAAAGATGTCAATAATGTATAATGTTGTATATTGCTGTAGATTGTACAAATCAGAACTGTATAATAATTGTTTCAATATATAAAGTTTGCTGCAGCATGCTGATCATGATGTGATTCTTTTTTGATTATTGAGAGATAAATGAATACTCATGCTATACTGCTGACTAACTGTCTATCTAGTGAAATATACATCATTAACTTAATCATGATCAACATAAGTTGTAAAGATTGTTTATTCACATACTTTGTCATGCAGACTATATGAGTAATGAGTAATCTCTGATGTTAGTTTTAACTAAGATTATAGAAGCAGTTAGAACATCACACTTCTTAACACTCTCACTTAATGACACTGCATCTATTGACTTTCACTAACAGTAAGTCTCAGTTGTTCAACAAAGCACTTAAAAATTCATTTAAATAAAAACTTAATTAGTTCATCAGTCACTATGTCTTGACTGAACACAAAGTTCACATCAATCTGATTTTGCTTGTGCAGATCATGAATATGATGATAGACAATGTTAATGTATTTTAATCACTTATACACATGTGTATTCTTAATTAAAGTCAAGACAGCCTGATTATCTCTCTTGAGCTGAAGAGATGAGACTGCTTGATGAGCTTTATTCTTTTTAATGTTTACACAGTATAAATTATCTTCAAGATACTTACTTATATTCATGTTTTGCAGCATCTGTGTAAATCAAACTTCAGTCTTTATACATATTGACATGATCATGTATTCAGTCTCTATAATTAAGATAACAACAGACTTCTGTTTTTGACTTGTTCATGATACTAATTTATCTTCAAGCATATACACATATTTCAGAATTGACTTTCAATCTTGCTTGTCTGATGCATAGTCAGAGTCAGAGTATTCAAGTATGATTTGATTCTCATTGAATCTGTACACAATGTTAAAATTAATGATTGATTTCACATATTGCAGCAGTCTCTTAAACACATATTCATGATGTTCTGCAGAATTACTAAAATACTGACTTAGTTGATTTAGAACAAAGATGATGTTTAGTCAAGTATGAATTGCTGTGTACATCAGATTTTCAATTACATATTGATACTGTCTTTAATCTATTCTTTAATCAGCTGAATTGATGAGATAAAAAGTATTATATTCATTAAGTGAGATTGTTGTGATCTTATGCTTGTCAAATCACATGTAAAGATCTTTCAGCATCTTGTTTACATAATGAGTTTAATTTAAATGTAGAGTTCTTCTTTTGCAGTTGTGTGTGACTTGTATGTTAAGAATTTTTTGTGTCTCTCTCAAGTTCTTAATTTTGAACATTTTCACAAGAACTTTCTTAAATCAAAGAATATGTGTCAGACTTACTGAGACTACAATCATGTTGTTCACATAAAGAAGCAGTATTTGATGCTGTTGATGAAAAGATATAAGTTAACATTACTTTAATGAAAGTTTAGCTTATACAGATCAGTGATACATTGTTTATGTCAGTCTTGCATGACTTACTTTAGATTATAAAAACTACACAGTATATGCAGTGCACAGTCAAATGCAACTTAAACTTCAGAAGAAACTATCATGTAGATGATTTTTTTAAGAAAGAATTTCATAAAGATGTTGTTGACATCTATCTGATGACATTCAAGATTCTTAAGAACAATAATGACAAGAAAGATTCAAAGAGTGTTAAATTTGACTGTAAATGTAAAGATGTTCTCATAATTAATGTCATACATCTGTGAGAAATCTCTTATCATAACATTTGTTTTAAATTTGTTCAAAAATTCATTAGTGTTCAGCTTAAATTTGAACACTCATTTGCTGATCATTATGTTTGCATTTTTTAATAACACAATCTCTTCTCATGTTCTGTTGACTGTTAGAACTGTTAACTCTGCATAAATAGTATTTTTTTACATCTTTTCTCAGACTGAGTCTCTCACTGCTTTAACATAGATAACAAATGTAAAAATGTCAGATCTAACATTCTCAGTGTCTTTCTCATTATCTGTAATAAATGCTGTAAGTATCAACATAATTCATGATATCTTAATTATAAGCTCATTAGAGTCTTCATTACTGTTGTTTTATTTTTTCTTTGAAATCTTAATGCACAAGAATGTCTTAACTTTCTCAGTTAAAATATTCAGTGCTTTGCTGACAGAAACTTCAATATGTAAAAACTGCTTAATTTTACTCTGTTCATTTATCTGTGATTTATTTAAATTGACTACAGTTAATTTATTCATCATATGAATATCTGATGAGAATGTGTCAAGATTGTCTGCAGTTAACTTAAATTCTTTTTTGTCATTTAAATTCATAAATCTGAATCTGTAAATTTATTCAGAAACAGTAAACAGAGTTGTAAATGTTGTAGAATTCATGATGACTGCATTTTTTTGTGATCATTTAACTGATTTCTGTTCAGACAGAAAATTCAATGTTTATTTTTGCAGTTTGAGATCAACACTGTCTTTCTTTTCATTCTCAATGAACTTCACAGCATAACTCTTGATGATTCACTTAAGATCTGAAACTTAAAGCAGATACTGCTTTATGATTTTATCTGTATAATTTATAAAGACTTTCACTCATTCTTAATTCATGAACTTGTTCTGTCTGCTCTTCAGCAACAATTTAAGATCAATATAAAAGTAACACTTGTAATCTCAGACACAAATGTGATCAATGAATAGCTGCACATCAATGAAAATCTTCTTCAAAGTTATTTGTCTACTGTTGATTAAGAAATCAGTTGCTGTTTAATTGTGAAGATAAATATCTGTTTGCACTGTCTCTGCTTAGAACTTTATTGAAAGTTTTGTCTTTTTGATCATGATGTGCACTGAATTCTCAGTGATATAAATGACTTTTTTGACAACATCATTCTGAATAAACATGTAAAACACAGTGTACTGTAATGTGATGTTAAAAAATCTGCATCAGTCATTCAAAGTTAATTTTAATTCTGTAACATTGTCATTCTGTACAGTAAGCACTTTTATATTGATTTGAAGCTCAATCTTTAATTGTCACTTTCACAGTTTCTGTGAAACATTATTGCATTATTTCAGCAATATTGTTTATGTCTTTCAAGAATAGTTGTTCACAATCTTCAGAAAGTACTGATGTTCAGTAAATAATAGAAATAAAGAATTATATATGTTAATGAAAATCAGAACAAGAATGTTGATCTTTTTTTCACTCATATTGTGTTTTTGCTGATTAACAAACTTAATGAGAGCATAAACTTCACAGATGTTCTTCTTGTCTTCAGCAATGAAGATTGACTTTTTAAAAATTATAACTTTATAAAGTTCACAGAGTTTTGCAGAATCAAGATGAACAAATTGTTGATGTTACAGTTTGTAGATCTTGACTCTCTCACTTAAAAATAAAGTGTCAACAGAAAATAAAGTGTCAACAGAGCTTAATGAGTCAGTCTGTATCTGAGAGTTTACATTCAGTACTGAGATTGAAAGAATCATCTCTGAATTAAGTAACACATGCATGATGAATAACAGAGTAAACTCATTCAGTTCTTTTACAATGTGTTTAACTATGTAGACACTGCTCTGCTCAAGCACTTTTATTATGACATTGTTATGTTTATTTTACATATAAAGACTGTGCTGATCAAAGCTTTTCTGCAATTTTATTTCACATATTTGCTTTCTCAACAGAAGATTGACTTTTAGTTTAGACACATAGAGTGTTGAATTTAGATTCACAAAATTTCTGAATTTATTCTGTATAACTGCAACTTTATAGTAGTGTGAGTATAAGTGTTTTTTCTCAACTTTGATTTATCAGTGCTGTATGTATATTAAGAAGTCACTGAAGAGTTAATGTTGATTAATTATGTATGTGAAGTATTCAGAGTTCACAACTCATTCAGAGCTGAGTATCTTATTGATAACTTTCTTGAACAGAGTGATAATCTCATTGTCTTTCTCTGTGTCAGACTCAGATAAGAATGAATTACTGTTTTTCTCAGTCTCAGCATTAAAAATCTTATGTTTTTTCTCTTTGCACTTAAACTCTGACTTGTTGTGATGCAAGTTGTCTGCAGTCAACTTACTTAATTTTTTCAACTTAACATTCTTGTAGACAGCAGAAAGATATTTACAGTCTTAAATATGATGAATGTTACAACAGAGAAAACACTTAAATGACTTGCAGTGAGAAGAGTGCTCATTGTCAGAGCTTGATGATCTTCAATAATGATATTTCACATCATGTTAATATATGTGCATCAGATCTCACTCATTCTTGTATAAATCTGTTTACAGAGCAGTTTCTGTGATCTTTAACTGTGTCTTTTTTTCTTGAAGTTTCTGCAAATCTCTCTCAATGTTTAAGATGTTCTGAACATTAATTGCATCACAAATTACTGTATAGTTCTTTAATAGTGTCTGAAGCAATGTCTGAAATTATTGTGCTGACTTAAACAGTTCAGTCATGTCAGACTGAGTTGCAGCAATCTTTCTGCTAAGTTTATTGAAATGAGTTCACACTTCATTAATGAACATATCTGCTGACATTCTGTATTCAATGAACTTCATTAAATATTGTCTTTCAGTGATCTGCAACTTCTTCTTATATTTGAATTTCAAGATATTTCAAGCATTCTTTGCATTGATCTTGTCTGTTAAATATTCTTGATTGTCTGTACTGATGCAGATAATGAGTCAGTATAAGATTTTTGCATCAGTTTTCTGATTTTTGAAGTTGAGATTGCTTAAAGAAAAGAAGAAGTCACTGACAAATGTGTTGACTGCTGAGATCTCAATGATATATCATAGATCTTCATCTATCAGTCATTTCTTCATGAGAGTGAATCATTGATTGCAGTTTTTTCAAGTGAGAACTGAGATGAGTCATCACTTCACAAAAGAGTTGTTGAAGTTCATGATGTAACTCATGATGGTAGTTGACATGTAGTATAAGAAATGAATAAACTAATGTAATAAGATGTACAAGAGAAAAAAAAGGTAATGTAAATAAGAGAAAGAATATGTTTGTGTGTGTGCTTGTTTTGCTCAATCTTTGAGTCTCATATCAAGTGTTAAGAGTGTCATTTTGCTCAATCTTTGAGCTCTGTATTGACTGTCAAGAAATATTGTTTTGCTCAATCTTAAAGCTCTGTATTGATGATCAGTAATGCTTGTTTTGCTTAATCTTTGAGTTCTCATATCAAGCTGTCAAGATACTAAAACAATATGCACTTTCTCTGAGAAGCTTCTTGCTAATCTGAGCTCATAATTTATTGAGAAATAAATGAATACTTGTGCTATACTGCTGACTAACTGTCTATTTAGTGAAATGTACACTGTCAACTTGACTGTGATCAACATGAGTTGTAAAGATTGTTTATTCACATACTCTGTCATGCAGACTATATGGATAATGAGCAATTTCTGATGCTAGTTTCAACTAAGACTATGAAAGCAGCTAGAACATCACACTTCTTAACACTGATTATATTTTAATTTTTATTTTATCTTCTCATTTCTTCAGAATTTGTGTCTGAACATTGTTGAATTGAAACTCACTATCATATATTTTTGTACAATCAGTTTCTCAAATCAATCTTCATACTAAAAAATATTTACTCTGTCTTTCTGTGCTTGTGTTATATCATTGATGACTGAAATGAAGATGATTATTGTTGTAGTTGATGAGTTTGTTTGTACAACAATGAGAGTGTTGATTATCTACTTATAAATCATGATTTCTCTACTACAATCTATGGCTATGTGTTGTTAATGATGAATATTCATTAACACTTTGTGAAAATTTGAAAAAAATTTGATGTGTCAATAACCTCGTTATCATCCACCATACACAAGACAAAACTGAAAACAGAATTCTAAATTTGCTGATATCCGCACCTGGGATAAAGAGCCAAAAACAGATTATTTGAGAACTGACAGAAGAGAACTGAAAATGATCATTCTTCTTGCACAGACATGCTCAGCATCAGTTCGAGCTTTTACACCCTCATCTCAAGTCAAAGCAGCAGTACCTAGGTTGGTGACTGTAATGGAACTGGGAGGAAAATATCTTATGTTTGACTATGACGGTAATAGGGTAGCATTTGTCGTTGGATGCTTGCCTTGGTCATCCTCACCCAGTACCGAACCGTATCCTGCCCCTGACGTGCACCATTCCGAGCAATTACAGAGTGGCTGTTTCAGAGTGGCTGTTTTCCAATTATAGCTATGCATAGAACAATAACTAAGCTACCGAAGATACTCTCAAAGCTCTATTAAGTCGGGTGTAGCCACTCTATCATGACCCGTTTCAACCTTAGCAATCATCAACGGCCACCCCAAGACTTTTCTCCCGAATAAATCTTCTCAACTCCTCAACATCACCGCCTCTCTCTGCAACAACCCAATCCAGCGTCTGCCCAAACGTCTCCCCGTTATTCTCGAACCATTCTCCCAGTCCTTTGACAAAGGCCTCGACCATCCCTTTCAACGGTGCATTCTCCCTCAACCATACGATCTGCCCTGGATCCAGCTTCAGCATATCCTCAACGACGTAATAGTGCGGTATCTCGTCGCCCCAGCCCTCCGCTCCAGGCTCATGCCATGCCGTTGATTGGAACTTGTTGAAAAACTTGGTGCCAGGAGCAACTTGATGCGTGGTGTGAAAATGCGTCTCGAAGGCTGAAGGGGGCGGCGGATAGTTGAGGTGGATGTTGAAGAGAAGCTGATGGTCGGTGTCAGGGAAGCGCTTGCGAAACTTGCGCTGAATCGTGCCGTTGCTGGGACAGATGTGGTTCTGCAAGACCTCGCGGAGGACCTCACGCACGTCTTCGATTTCGGCTAACTCGGCCGTATTCCAGTTGTGCAGGAGCTCGGCGCGTTCTTGGATAACGTATCGATGCATGCGGGTATTGCGCGGAAAGGTCCGGTTGTGGAAAGCATTGGAATACAGCCAGAGACGGTATATGGCGCGACGAAGACGATATCGTTCGGGTCCGGAGAGTCCACGTCGGTCTTGGAAATCGAGCTTCCACTTCTTCGCGGGGTAGATGTCTTCCCACTTCTTTGCTACACGGCCGACTTCGATTATCTGCTTGAGGAGAGCGAGTGAGGTAGGAACTTTGCGGAGGAGATGTGCTGGCTGACTGGCGTTGTGGGTGACGAGCTGAATGGCGTCCTGGAGGGGCCCGTAGTGCGCTTCGGCTGCCTCGAACAGAATGGGCAACTTCGGGGAAGCTGCAAGTACTTTATGAAACCGACGACAAGTCGCCGCAAGGTTCAGGACGTCGGAAATGGAGGTACACGAGCGGAGGACGTGTAGCACGAGCTCAGTGGCGAGATCCTCGAGCAGCATGTTGGCAATGCTAGGGTTCTTGACAATTTATTTTTTGTGACTTCTTTTTCTGTACAATCTTGCTGCCTTCTTTTAAAACCTCTCCTAGAAATATATATACTTTTCTCTCGACGTGATATCGCTCCCAATCTGTGCTGCGAATATCGAGGCCGAAGTGAAACAATGGAAATCAGCTCTTCTCCACCCCTCCTTTGGGGCTATATAAGAACAAAGATACATCCTGAGATGATCTGAAGGGCAGCTGGATTTGGATAGCCAGCCTTGAAGGGCTGGAGATTGTTGTCGCTGTCATTTTGCCGTGAGGAAGGAAAAGGAGAGACGCCGCAACGACTCGAAAGGAGAGTCTACGAGTACCGTGACACGGGATTTGCCTACGGTGGACGATAACGAGGTTACCAACACATCAAATTTTTTTCAAAGTTTCACAAAGTGTTAATGAATATTCACCATTAACAACATGTAGTCATAGATTGTAGTAGAGAAATCATGATCTATAAGTAGATAATTAACATTCTCATTGTTGTATGAACAAACTCATCAACTACAACAATGATCATCTTCATTTCAGTCATCAATGATATGACACAAGCACAGAAAGACAAAGTAAATATTTTTTAGTATAAAGACTGATTTGAGAAACTGATTGTACAAAAATATACAATAGTGAGTTTCAATTTCACAATGTTCAGACACAGATTCTGAAGAAATGAAAAGATGAAATGAAAATTAAAATATAATTAAAAAAAAATTACATCATGATCAGCATGCTACAGTGAACTTTATATATTGAAGCAATTATTATACAGTTTCAATTTGTACAATTTACAGCAATATACAATATTACACATTACTGACATCTTTCTAGCAAGAAAGAGAACAAAAAGAAATGTGCTGACTGTGATAGAGAAAATGACTCATTTCAAATATGACTCTCTAAAATCTAAGTCATATGATATTAATAATGTATAGAAATGTATTTCTATATCAGAAAATTTTTGAGATGTTTGTGACAACTATTGTTAATATAATCACATGATCAGATATAATCATAATGTGAATATTAAGATCAACAAAATCAGAAAAAAGAAGAAAAAGAAAAAGCAGAAGAAGTAGATAATTTGAATATATTTAAATTGTATAACTTGAGCATTAGTCAAATATTCTAAATAGAAAATAAATATGTATTAATACAACAAGATAACAAGCTGTCAAGAAATGCAGTGTTTTAACTGCTTTCATTATTTTAATTAGCTCTAATATCAAAATCTGAATTGTATAAATAGATTAAGTTGACTACAGTTAATTTATTCAACTAATCAGTCTGCACAGTCAATGATGACAACAGTGTATGTTTTTAACACAAGTATTTTATATATCTCTCAATACAAGCACATAAATCATTTCTTGTGATCATCAATTCTCATATAATGCATCAACAGACTATCATTTGAAGAAACATCAAATTCTACAGCAGTAAAGTCTTTTAAAATTATTGATTGATCTTTAAATAATGTATCTTTCTGATATAGAGATTAATAGAGAATTTTAGAAATAAAATTGTATGATTTACTCAAGATGAGTTGAATAATTAAGTAATATTCAATTTAATTCTTTGAGAAGACTTCTTTTTCTGTTCTTTTTTCTTGATCTTTATCTTTGTATCTTCATCAATCTTCTTCATCTTGATCTTTTTCAAATTATATGACTCATTTTTTACAAGAGCAATCAATCACAACTCATATGTATGATTTGTTTTGATGCAATAATCTCTCAATAAAGTTAAGACATTCAAAATCTTCATGACTGCTTTATTTTCAATATGTTTCAGATCTGTCTTGATATTTCATGCAACTGTAAGACAGAAGAAATCACAAGAATGTTGTATAACTGAAGAATGTTTAATTTTTGAAAAAATATTACTTTATATAAAAAATAACAGATCATCAATAAGATGATTGTTCAACAGAAATGTACAGTATTGTTTTGTACAATATCAAAAGATTTAAGTTAGAAAAAGTTTGTATAAATTGCAATGATATCAGAATTCAAATCACTATATAATTCAAACTTTTTCAACTTCTTTTCATCATCAGAAGTTTATGAGAACTTTTGTCATGTAAGAATGATGATTGTGCAATATTTGAAAGCTCAACTATTGATGATTACTGATAAAAAAGTTATATAACTGCTCAGAACTATTATGTCAGCATAAGTTCTTTGACTTTCAACAGTATAAGTTACTTAAAGTACACAGCAATTTGCAACTTATCAAGCATCTTCTTCATGTCTGAAGAGAGAGTTTTGAGTTGTATAATTGAGAGAAAGAACATTCAAATCAATGATGACAGAAAAATGAAAATTAATAATGTCACAATCATAAAAACAGTATTTGTATTAAGCAGAAAAATATTCAGTAGAATGCACAACATCTTTAAGAATGCAACATGAATTTCATGATGATGAAGAAATTATTTTGTACAATCTGAATTATTTAAAAAGAAAAAAGATTTGTAAGCAAAAAAATCACAATTTCTGAAGATAAACATTCAACATATCTTTTGAATTAACATCAGCAGATATTTCATTCTCAATAAAATTTGCTTCATCATCATTTCATGCAAAATTCTTACTTAACTCATGATGTTCATTACATTCAATCAGCTCTCTGTTTTGATATGCATAATCTTTATAAGATTTAGCAGATTCTGTCAAAATTGAATGTATTTTGAAGACAATATGTGATCATACAATAATATATAATTACTTGTATATCTTAACATGATGTCATAAATCATCAGCAAGAACATTTTCTGCTTTTATATCTTTCAGAACTATGCTCAATGCTTGTAATTATGATGTAAATCATTTAAAAGTTGCAGTAAAAAGATATTCATCAACATCTTTTTAGTCAGTATTTATTGTACAATTAATTGTGATGAAGACTTATCTCAATCATTATATAATGCTCACATGATCATCATCACTTCTTCATTCATTCTCAACACATAATTCTCAGTGTTGATAATTTCTGAACAATGATATAACATTTATGAATTACTCATTACTGAATTTGATTAATTGAGTTGCTTTTGTACAAGATGAACATTTTATAATTTCATATAATTATAAACTTCTCACTGAATAATGAACATATACAGTATCACTAATATGATGCAATCTGCAAGACTGATATCATCTTAAAGATCTTGCTGCATAAGATCTCTGAAAAATGTCTGTACAAGTTATTTAATAAATTGTATAAAGTAATATCAACATAGAAATAACTTATTCATCATTGAAACAGTTGACTTTTGATTAACTGACTTCATCAAGCTTCAATTTGTTGATTTGCAGTGCTGATATTAAAGAAATAAATCTTTGACAGATGTGTATGTTCATTTGCAGTTATATAACTCAGTGTATGATGAAATTTCATACATAATAATGTTTTCTTGTCTCAATCAGAGCACAAAATTTGAGAATGTACTTTCAGATTGCAAACAACATTCAGATACTGACAGAGCATATTGATTGTTGTATAATTTGATATATTAATATAAATTCATGATAAGTATTTAAAATAAACATCAATTTCAACATAAATCTTAATGTCTCAACAGAACAGTTTATCATGATCATCAATAAATTATAGATAATTGAGTTCTGACACAATATATTCTTTATGTTAACATTGAAGATTTTTTGTACAACAAATGTGATCTTAAGAATTTAAATGTTTGATCATATTAAACAAACAATCTTTGATATAACATGTCAGAAAGTGATCAGAAATAGAATTAAAACAATATATTGACAGATGTTGAATTTTTTTGTATGAAAATGAATATAAAGCAATTCTCATTTATATTCATCAATAACATCAGTATTCAACTCTTTCAACACAAACTGTGTTATTTCTTCTTTTATTTCTTCAATGTCAAACAGAGAATGTCAATGAATTATTTTCATCTCTTTTTGTAATCATACAATTTTATATAATTCAATTTCATGTTTTTTCTTCTGCAATACATGTAGTATTTGAACATTATTGAGACATACTTTATAAAACAAAGCAACAATCTTAATTTGTAGTTCAGAAGTGTCAATGATTTTAATTTTCTTTGAGATTTGTTATTCTTGCAATCTTTGCTCAATTGTACAATAACTACAAGTGATGTTCAACTCATCTTGAAGTTTTCTGCTAATATCTTGACTGAAGTGATTTTCTTAAAACAGTTATATGATATAGTTTTTGCAGAAGTTAAGATTCACAGCTTGTGCTGACATTGTGAACAATGAATTTTATTTGTACAATTTAGAAATTAAAATTTGTGTGATTGTGACTGTGTATATTATTACATAAGCAAGAAAATTGAAACTTGTATGATTGAGACTGTGTATATCTTCACATAAGCAAGAAAATTGATTTTCTTTCTATAATATCAATGAACTACAGTATTGTACAAATTGAATACAATTATATTGATTATAAATTTAATCTACTGACTTACTTAACTTCATTATTGATATAACTATTAGTTTTGAGCACTGCAAAGAAGTGCAAGTTTTGCTCAGATATCATAACAACTTATATAATTAGATGAGAAGCAAAGAACAAAAATCAACAAGAATGTTAGAAATATAACTCACAATTAGTGTGGCTAAAGTGTGGTGCTCACTTTTGACAGATTATGAGCTCAGGTTAGTGCAGTGAAAAAATCTTACAAAAAATGCAGTTAATTCTGTACATCTATTGACCACTCAGAGTGTAAAGAGTAAGCTTAAAGATTGCAGATTTGACACACATTGTGCACACAAATTCTGTCTGTGTGAAGCTGAATCTCAGTGACATAAGTACATTGTTGATGATCATGAGTTAGAAAAAGTGTTAGAAATATAACTGTCAAGAATCTAACCACTAAGGCAAAAGACCTGCCTGACTGTGAGATCAGGTTTTAAGTGAATGTATAAGTGAATGTGCAGGTTGTGCAGTGTAGCAATCATAACAATAACTCATGATTAGCATGGCTAAAGTGTGGTGCTCACTTTTGACAAAGAAGATTAAAAAAAATTTGTATGTATTTATCACAACACAATAACATTCTTCAGTGATGATTCATCTTTATGTTCAGCAAACTCAGAATTTAAATTCAAGTGATACTCTTCAACTATTACAATATTATCATCATTCTCATCAACAACATTCTCATTATCATTTTGTATAAAGCAGCAAGCTGCATGATTATGTCATTTGTAGTTTTTATATATCTCATCAAAATGTCTGCAATGCAACAACATTCTGAAAAGAGTTTTAAAATTGACATGCACTGTGTGCATATTTATTTGACTCTTTCATGAAACTGAATAAGAATACTGTTGATGTACAAAGAACAGTATGTTGAAATTTGCTGTGAAATAATTGCATTTTATATAAACTTCACAAATTATTCAAAAAGAATCAGAAGTCTTTTACTCTGTGAATTGTGAACAAAAAAAATGAATTGTTGCTGTTTTACTAAGAAAATAAGATTCTGCTGAGTGACAGCAGCAGTAATAACTGCATTGTATATGATAAGAATTCTATATTGTACAATTTATTAATATTAATGTATCAAAACTATTTCTGTGTACTTACATGATGATTGTGATTGAAGTTGTGATAGTAATAAATTTAAAAGTGAGAATAAAAATAAAATTAAATAAAAAGCAGAGCATCAGTTGTACAAAGAACTTCATTATTATTTATTTGATAAAACTGTACAGCTTGTAGAATTTATGAATTAACTCAATGATCTACTATAATTTAAAAAATTACATTTCTTCTTTGTTACAATCAAGTCAGAATGAACTTAGAGCAGACTGAAGTGTTATGATCAAGTCAGAATGAACTTAGAGTGAACTGATGCATATATGTGAAAGATGTACATTCAGAAAAATGTTTCAACAGTAGTCATGTGATATCTTGACATACTTGATGATGAATTTGATGAGCAAGCTCAACAGATTGCATAAATAAGTTATCTTGATGAACTTGACAGTGAGATTGATGAGTGAACTCACTATATAGTAGAATCATTTTTCTTATGAAAACAATCATGTTCAACTTAAATAACTATTTAAGAGTTAAAGATCAGAATTATTTCAGATTAACTGTTATATCAAATAAGCACAAACTCTTAGCTTTACATATCTGAGAAATCTCAGATTAGAATGTTACACTTTGAACACTCTTATGATATAATGAGTATGATGTCTGACACACAAAAGAACATTTTAACTTCATTCTTGAAGCAAGTTCAGACAAACTCATCTTTATTATTTACTCTGAGTAGAATGACAGCATCATCAGTGATGATGTCAGTTCAAGCTATACAACTATTCTTAAGCACATCAAAGATACAGATATCAGATATCTTTAATGAAGAGAAAGAGAAGTTGCAAGTCTTTGTGACTAAACTTAATCTGTACATTGAGTTTAATCAACTGAAGTTTTAAACTGATCAAGAAAAGACACTGTTTGCAACAATCTATCTTGTGAATGCAGCTTTTGATTGAGTCAATTTCAAACTGCATGAGTTCTTAAAAAAAAGATACAAAGAATGCAATGCAGACACAGAGTCTATGTTCAATGACTATGAACAGTTTAAGAAAGAATTAAGAAAAATCTTTGAGATGATCAACAAAGAAAGAGTAGCTAAAAAATGAGTTCACATCTTGTGACAGAGTGAATCAGCAACAATATATGTCATGAAGTTTCAGCAATTAGCAATACTTATCAGATAAAATAATGAAGCACTTATCTATCAGTACTATTGTGAATTGAGAAAGTTCATCAAAGATAAAATAGCTCAAGCAGAACAATCAGACAATCTTCAGAAAATGATCAATTTGAGTATTAGCATTGATAGTCATCAGTAAGAACAACAAATGAAACAAAAAGAATATTGAATGTCATCTATGATAAAAGATCAAGAAGAAAGCTTCTGACTGTGAACAAAGTGATATGTTTTATCAATAAAATATAAAAAAACAGATTCTATAAATCTCAATACAATTAAAAAGCATCATCAGAAGTCATAAAAGACTAAATGAATGAAGTATGAATATCAGCTAAAGCAGTTCACTAAGTCTCAGATAACACTGCAAAATGAAATGTGAATATGTTACAATTGCAAAAAATCTGAACATCTTGTCTGAGAATGCAACAGATCTCAGATGAAAAGAAAAAATGTTGCAGTGATAGTTAAAAAGAATACACACATAGTGCACAACATTCTTAACTGAACAGTCTGTTACAATGACATGTGCAGAATACACATAAGTGCAAAAGATAAAACTGAATAATATCTTCAGAAATTATGCAAAGATGTGAAGAACAGATATGATGCAATGAGTTGATTAAATTATGAAAAAGAATTAGCTATTCTTATCAAGAAAAGAGTTCTTGATGCTGAGAAAGAAAACAATGTTCTTGAAGATGACATTGAAGAGACTGATGATTATGAATCTCAGATTGATGAATCTTGAATATTCTTCAATAATGATACACTTATGAAAGAAAGTTCAGACAATGTTGAGACAGAGTTCTTGAAGAAGTATTGAGCAAAGATTGAGAGAAATCTAAGTGCTCAAAAAGAAACAGCATCAAACTGCAATATGATGCAGAAGAGAAAGCAAGAGACTTGAAATTAGAAAGCAAAGATATGCAAAGAATTTGATGATTTAATGAGAAATGTATGAGTAATTACAAGAGAATTGATATCAGAATTTCTTGTGTGAAAAACTAAGAGTCACAAGATCAAAATATGCTTATCTGAAGAATATATCACACAGAATAAAGACAGATGAATCTTCAGCAAAAAATATATATCATTTGAATTTCTGCAAAGAGTAAAAGTCTTTGAAAGTCAGTTGCAGATAAAGTACAATCAATATGAATTCTGACTACATTCAGAAAGACACATTGAGCAGTACAGTTTAGAGTATGTGAATTTCATGATTGAAAGAAAATTAAGATGATTTCAAGAACTTTGAAGACAAGTTAAATAACTAAGTGAGTCAAAAAATGAAGAACTTTCTCAACAAAACTAGAAAACAAGAAGCTAGCAGCATCTTAAAGACAAGACAATGATCATTGAATATGAATCAGAATTACAATCAATGAACATCAAATTAACACATTAATGAATTTTAAAGCAAACAGAAATATCATGAATCAGAAAACAGTTAATATGTTGAAATTAAAGACACAATGAGTGCACTGTTCATTCAACATACAAATGATGAACAAAGTCATCAAAAGAATTGATGAGAAAATCTGTGTGAAAGTCTCAATTCTTGAAAACTCACAAGAAATAACATTTGATGTTATGAAATCAATTAAATATGATACAGTGCTAAAAATGTTCTGATTGTGCAGAAGAAATTTAAAGATCAATTGAATTATAAAAGAAATATATGCAATCAAAGACACATACAAGATTTTCAAACAATCAGAAATGAGCTTATCAGAGTATAAGTCATGAGATCATGAAATACTGCTATTGAATGAAAAACAATTTAAGTGAATGTCTTTATATTCAATGAGCAAGAATCAGCTCAAGAAAGTTAGAACTTATCTTGACAAGAATCTTAAGAGAGAATTCATAAAATCATCAAAATCATCAACAAAATACTCAATTCTATTTATATCAAAGAAGAATAATCAGAAACAACTATGTGTCAATTACAGACAACTTAATGAGATAACTCATCAAGATAGTTATTCTCTACTGTTGATAGAAGAGTTGCAAGATTAATTAGACAAGATTAAATGATTCACAAACTTAAATCTTAAGAACATCTATTACTGAGTCAGAATGAAAGAAGATAAAAAATGAAAGATGACATTCTGAACAAAATATGAACACTATGAGTACATTGTCATGTTATTTAAATTGAAAAATGCATCAGTCATCTTTCAGAGATTGATCAACAACATATTGAGAGAATATTTCAATTATTTTATGATCACATATCTTAATGATATTCTGATATACTCAGAAGATCTTGAGAAGCACTGAGAGCATGTGCACAAGATATTGATGAAGCTCAACAAGAAAGTCTTGTATGTAAAAAAGTCAAAAAGCAGATTCAAGATCAAAAAAATCAAGTTTTTAAACTATGTAATTCAATCTGAATAAATCAAGAAGAATTTAAAGAAGATAGAAGCAGTCAGAAACTGATTAACATCAAAATAAATCAAGAAAGTACAGATCTTTCTGAAGTTAACAAACTATTATTAAAAGTTTGTATCAAACTACACAAGAATTGCAGAATCACTGACACATTTGATGCACAAAAGCAAAAAATAGCATTGAGATCAAGAGCAGAAGAATGCATTTCACATATTAAAGAAAAGTTTTAGCAGAACAGCACATCTGAGAATACTCAATTCAGTATGTGAGAAGACACTGAAAACTGATGCTTCAGATTTTACAGTAAAAACATATTTGTATTAGATTGAGAATGAACAGCAGAAATTCATAATATACTGATCTAGAAAGTTATCAGAATTCAAGAAAAGATATGAGATTCACAATAAAGAACTTCTTGTGATAATAGAAGCACTACAAGATTGAAGATTTTATTTCACAAAAACAAATAAGTCAATTCAGATCTATACAGATCACAAGAATCTGAGAAACTTCACAACAACAAAACAACTCAATCAACAACAGATTCATTGAGCAGAACAGTTAGCAGACTATGAATTTCAGATTTATTACAAAAAAAATAATGAGAATAATGAAGTAGATGTCTTGAGTAGATGATTTGATCATGAAAATGTATAGACAATACATGTCAGAATTTTAAGCAAAGATGACAAAGAAATTCTCATGAAGAACTTAGCAGCAATGTACAAGATAAAGTAAGTTTTCTTGATGAACAAAGAACTCATTAAGATATGTCATCACAGCAGAGTCAGTGAACATCTAAAAATCAAGTGCACTGAGAATTTAGTGCAGAGAAGATGCAACATTAACAATTTTAGAAATTGAATCATCAAAATGATCACTGTGTACAATTCATGTTGAAGAAACAAGATCAATTAAAATAAACAATACAATGAAGTAACATGACTAGATGCATTGAATGCATCATGAAAATCAGTTATCATGAACTTCATTATAAAGCTATCACTGTCAAAGAATCTGACATAAGAAGTGAGATTCAACAGTATATTGACAATAGTGAATAAATTGATCAAATATATAATGTTCATTTCATTCAAAGAAACTGCAACAGCATCAGTATTGACATACATTATACTGCAAGAATTGATTAACAATCATGAACTATCAAAAGAATTTATCACTGACAGAGACAAACTATTTACAAGTAAATTTTAAAAAATGCTTACAGCAGAACTCAGAATAAAGCACAAGATATTAACAACATATTATTCACAGATAAATGAACAGAGCAAATGAATAAATTAAATGATAAAAATGTACTTGAGACACTATGTCAACAAGAGTCAAGACAACTGAGTATGACTGTTGTCAACAACACAGTTTGTGTACAATAATGCAAGAAACAAAATCACAGAAAAAATGTCTTTCTATGTGAACTATGACTACAACTCAGAGATATAACAAGATTTCAAAGAACACAAATCACAAAGTCAAAAAGTAATTTTGAATATCATTCAGATGAAGAAACTGCATCAAGATCTAACAAGATGAATTGAACAGTAAATGAAACAGACAACAGATGTAAGATTATTCAAGAAAGAAAAGAAGATATACTTGAAAATGAACAATATAAGAACTAAAGAGAGAAGCAAGAAACTGAGAAACAAAAACATCAAATTATTCAAGATCATACAGAACATCAAAGAATTAAGTTATGAACTAAATTTATTCAAGAAAATGAAGATACATTCAGTATTTCATGCATTCATGCTACAGCATTGCAATCAATTTATATCACTTCAAATCACTGAAACATCTGTCAAACTCAAAGAAGAATACAAAGTTGAGAATATTTTAGAAAAGAGAATGATTAGTGAGAAAGTTCATTATCTCATAAAATGAAAAAATTATGACATCTCAGAGAATATTTGAAAACTCAGAGAGAATCTTAAGAACTGTGTGAGAATACTTTGATGTTTTGAGAAAAAAAGTTGATATTAGTTCAGAAGAATGACAATATGAAGTCAACAAATTACAATATTGTTTGAGAATCTTCATTCTCAATTTCATCATTATCACTATTAAGTTCAGCAGCAAGACAGTCAGTTTTCTGCAAAACATGATGATTCATTTGATTCAGTGTTTTTTGAAGACATATAACTTTTAAGAAAAGTGCAGCAAGCTCAGTATGCTTAACTGTCAATTCATCATTTACTTAACTTATTTTCTTTCAGAGCAAAAGACAAGTTCTATTAAGAGACTTTCACAATACACTGATACACAGATAATTACAACAAGTATATTTATTACATTTTGATCAAGATTTCATTACAAAACAATTGATGTCACAACAAACACAATAATCACAAGAAAACAGAGCAAGCACATCACTGATCTGAATTTTCTTTGCAATTCTTAGACAATTGAAATTTTTAGAAAGCATCATTGCTGACAGTGAATGATGTGAATATTCTCACTTATATAGACTTTAGAAAACTAGCACCTGAGAAGAAAAGAATAGTGTTATGATCAAGTCAAAATGAACTTAGAGTGAACTGAAGTGTTACAATCAAGTCAGAATGAACTTAGAGTGAACTGATGCATACATGTGAGAGACATACATTCAGAAAGATGTTTAGACAGCAGTCATGTGATATTTCAACATGCTTGACAATGAGCTTGATGAGCAAGCTCAATGAATTGCATGAATGAGCTGTCTCAACAGACTTGACAGCAAGATCAGTGAGCAGACTCATTATATAGTAGAGTTGTTTTTCTTATGAAAACAATCATGTTCAACTTAAGTAACTATCTAAGAGTTAAAGATCAGAATCATTTCAGATCAGCTGTTATATCAAATAAGCACAAACTCTTAGTTCTACATACTTGAGAAATCTCAGGTTAGAATATTACATTCTTGTTCTCTTCTTCACTAAAAAGATGTCAGTAGTGTTTAATGTAGTATATTGCTGTAGATTGTATAAATCAGAATTATATGATAACAGTTTTAATATAGAAAGTCTGCTGCAGTATTAAGATCATTATCTGATTTTTCTCTGATCACAACTTTATTTTCTTTTTATTTTCTCACTTCTTCAGAATCTGTGTCTGAATAATGTCAAATTAAAATTCACTGTCATATATCTTTGTACAATCAGTTTCTCAGATCAGTCTCTATATTGAGAAGTATTTACTTCATTGTTCTGTGTCTACACTATATCATTGATCACTGAAATAGAAGTGAACATTTTTGTAGATGATTGATTTGTTTGTACAATGATGATGATGTTGATTACTTACTTACAGATCATCATTTCTCTATGTGTTTGTGAAAATTTGAAAAAAATTTGATGTGTTGGTAACCTCGTTATTGTCCACCGTATTTGCCGGCTACGGGATAGCCCACTGGATGAACCCCAGCAAGCTGGTGCCATACTACCATATCAGGATATCTTTGATGCAGTAAGGTAAGATGTTTCCAATATATGTGGCCAACATCTTAGCGGTCTTGTTCATCCCTCTCGCCTCGACCGCATCTCTATTCCTCATCGTCCCACACTCAGCTCTATTGCCCAATCCCAGTACACTTCCACCGTCCACATCTGCAACCCTCACGGATCTAGGTCGAGTATACACTGCGCCGCTACAGCGCGACAACCGCTTCACATTCCGAAACGTCAGTGCTGGCAGCTATCTGCTTGACGTGCACTGTCGAGATCACGTCTTTGCGCCATTCCGAGTTGATGTCAGCAGCAATGACGAGGTGGAGGCATGGCAGACTTTCCGGGGCCATGAATGGGATAATAAGGGAGAGAAGGTTATGGAGAGACCGGTGGAGATGAAAGTGCTGGGTGGAAAAGATCACTACGAGCAGAGATCTGGGTGTAAGTGGTGCACCTAGTCCGCTTGTCGATGAAGGGGAATATGGTAGCTAATGGTTGGCATGGGTATAGTCTCGCCGCTGAGTCTACTCAAGAATCCAATGATACTACTTGCAGTGGTAGGCTTGGGCCTTGTTTTTGGAATGCCATACTTGATCGATAACAGTACGTCTCCAAACTTACCAAGCAACGTAGCCGCGGTATGCTGATCGTTTCACAGTGGATCCGGAGATGCGCGCGGAATTTGAGGAACAACGAAAGAAGAGCCCTCTGGGTGGTGGTGCTGCGGTTGCGAATCCTTTGCAAAGCTTTGACATGGCTGCCTGGATGGCGGGTTCTACAGCGACGAAAGATAGTAGAGAGAAAGAGACAGACTCGTCACTGAGAAGGAGAGGCTGAATATGAAGTTCTACTCTTCTATGCGTCCAGTGCACCCTTCAAGACCTCCATGTGACAATGTTCAAGCTTTTGCAAGATCACCATACGATACGCACTGTGTCATACCTACATATAAACACTCTGTCCCATTTAAAGGTAATCCAGGCCATTGTCAGTACTACTACATCGTCCCAATAATCATGTCACATTTCTTTTCAATTGCCCGAGCGACCCATGACATTTTATGGACGAGTTCCTGTCGTTGGAAGGGTCAGTTTCCCCATCCGGGCTTCAATTGGAACGAGCAGAAAGCTTCGGAAAAACGGTTGCCCTGCCAAGAAAGCGGAAACTGTCCCAATCTCACCCATATCGGTTATTGGGTGAGTGCCGCTATATCGTCGCGCAATATCAAGTGATTCTGAGTAATTGCACCTTCAAGGGGACTACACTAATGCCTAATTCTCTGTTCATCAGAAACCATCATGTTCTTTCGTCATGTTGAAGAGATCACTCCTCACTATCCGAGTAGTTCTGCACTAGTTAGACCGACAGTCTGGGTCCCAGGGGTCAGAGTACGGCAGCCTATATTGAGCAAAGGGCAATAACCCATTTCGCGATTTCGCGAAATCAAAAATCAAAAATCAAAAACTGAAAATTGCAATTTGAAAATGATGAGTCCAATAGAAAACAGCTGTAGATTATATGTAGAAAGAAGATAGAACTCATGTATGTTCATGTAATTAGTAATGTATAAGATATATAAAGCTGTTCATTCTTGTATCAATATGAAGATTGACATATATACTATCAGCTGATATATTCATCAACAGCATACTGCAAGAAATTAACTTCTTTTCACAAGATATAATTGATGTTTATTTTATTAGAGAATCTGTATCTTAAACTCAAACATATAATATGACATGATCAGAGACAATAGACTCTGTATACTCAATATCACATTACTGTTCTGATTCAGCATCACAGAGTTGTTGAATCAGTCAGATTGAAAGAGAAGCATCTTCTTGTTCTATGCTTTTAAACAGCTGCTCACACTACACATTCTTGTTGTTCATATCATTTCTAAAGATACAGATTCATGTAGAGATCATGTTTATATCAGTATTAAGAATTCTACAGTCATGAAAGCTATCATGATTTAGATTTTACAAAGTGAAGAACTTAATTTATTCTATATCATTCTTTTCTACTTTAAGTACAGCATGTCTTTACATCAAATCATAAGAAAAGTCTCAAGTCTGAAGTGTTGATACAACTGAGTGTGTTTTTAATCTTTTTAGTCTATAATCTTCTTAACACTTCATCTCAACATCTTGTCTTTTATCACATCACAACTCATCTTCTTTTCTTATCATTTAACAAGCTGATCTGCTGTCAACACATACATTACTGATCAGTAACTTTCTTCAATATCTACTGCAATGTTCTGACTTGTGAAGTAAGTGCTCTTGATATTCAGTTTCTTTCATTATCACTCAGCTCACTGTCATCAAGATTACTGTTATCAAGATTACTTTTACACTTATGACATCTTTTACTCATTTTATCTCATCTTACACTCATTACATCTCATCTCATTTTACACTTACAACACTCTACAACATCACAAAATCACAACATCATAACAAACACAACAGACACACTTCTGCTCACAATCACACTCATAATACTCACTTGTCTTCTTAAAACTTAAATATCTACTTACAATACTCTTTTTTCTGCTTCACATCAAGAATGACTTCTCACACAAGAGCAGTAAGTATCTAAAGTCATCTTCATATCAATACAGAATTAAGACTGACTTATTTTTATCAGAATCAGACAGTCAAAGATATGAAGAATCAGACAGTCAAAGATGTTTAAAAACAAGCTGTCAAAGAAGTGACTGATTTTGAATTTTCAGAATTGTTTAATTTAAATAATGATGATGAAGAAAATAAAGAAAATAAAGAATCAAAAACATTACAAAAGACATTAAGTCTTCAAATCATCTTCATATTAATATAAAACTAATCATGCTTTAAACAAAGAAAGTCAGCAAGTTCATCAGCAAGTTCAAAGTCAAACTCAAGCTCAAGTTCAAGCTCAAGTTCAAGATCAAGTTCAGAAACAAGTTCAGCAGCAAGCTCATCAATTAGTTAGTCAGTCAGTTCATCAGTCAGTTCATCAATCAGTTTATCAGTCAGCTCATCAGTCAGTTTGTTAAAAAGTCTGTCAGAAAGTCAGTCAAAAATCTTACTACAAAAGAAACATCTTCAACTTCAAAGCAATCTGCATTCTCAAAAGCAGAAACTTCACAGTCAAAGATAATGAGTTTTTGCATTATATTCATATCAGTATGAAGCTAACTCTTTACAGATTAAGACAAAAGAAAAAGAAGTATAAACATCAACAAAGAATTCAGTCAATGAGATATCTGCAAAGATAGAGAATCTTTTTCTTCAATGTTTAACAAATAAATCAAAACTTCTTTTCTATCTTGAGTTCATCAACAGAGAAATCTTTCAACAGTTTCAGTTTACATATTCTGTTGTTGAAGTGTATCAACTTTACAAAACTATTTAGATCAGTTCAATAATCAGTAACATTTGACAGTTTATTTCTGAGAAGAAAAATACAGTTAAAGAATCAAACTCTTTTGACAGAATTCAAGTCAATCTTTAAAAAGTGAAAGCAATTTAAAAAGAAGCTCAAAAGAACATTATGCTGACAAACATTCTTGTGCATCTTCTTCTATATACATATAAAAGTATGCAGACTATTGACTACATATCTGAACAAGTCAAGAGATGTTAAGAGAAGTTCTTGAAGTGATTAAACAACTGTCATAAGTAAGTGAAGATTTCAAATTTTGACATGACTTCTATCACAGAGTTTTTCAAGCTTAATTCATTTCAGAAAGAAACTCTGCTGAAGTTTATCAATAGAATTTTAAATCTTCTTCAGTCACTCACAAGTACTCTGTCATCATTGTGTTTTCTTAACTTCTATAATTCACAAATTAATGATTTATATGTATCAGAAGTGATTACAGAAGATTATAAATTATTTTGAATATGAGTTCACACTTAAGCTGATGCTTCAAGCACATTTGATCAATTGTCAGTCTTGTAATCACTGTCATTTATATTGATATGAAACAAAAGTCACATCATACACTATACTGAGAATCTTAACAATCATATCTTCATCTATATTGATCAAAAACTCTATGCTATATCACTCATCAAAACAGCTGTCAACAGTGATTCTCAAGAATATCATAGTGCTGATCAGTGAAGAAATGAATTATGATAATAGTTGATCTTTTTAAAACTTGAAATCAACTTCATCAGCATCAATATTCAGATTGAGAAGACAGAGTGTCTGTTTTTTTTCAAAAATTTCAGTGAATCTTGAAATACTATCATCAGTTGACTTGCTGAAGTCAAAGAAGACAAGATCATGTTTATTTACACTTTCAAGATAGTGAATGTGAATGATGAATATTCATGAGAGTATGATGAGCTCTCATTGACTATTGAAAATATCATTAAGATTAATAAGACAGAAGATGTTGTCTGAAGAAATCAGAATGATTATATTAATATTAAGCAAAATTTTTCTGATAGTATTCATACTGATATGCAATTCACAGCTGCTGTTTCATTATCAAAAGCTGCTGCTTCATCATCAAATACTGCTGCTTTATCATCAGAAACTGCTGCTTCATCATTAAAGACTGCTGCTTCATCAACAGAGTCATAGAAAAAGAAAGATCTTCAAAAGCTAAAGATGAAATGATGTGAAGAACAATGTATTATGCTATCATCTAATATTACAAAGTAACTAATCTTTGACACTCTGCACAATGTTCATAAGTGAAATTTCTCTCAATTTGAAAAGATCTATTCAAACATGAACATCAGAAATTCTCAAATTTTTCTTAAATGATAACTTAAAATGATCAATAAGATCTGCATAGCACTGTCACAGTCAAAGACTACAATCAAAATCATCAAACAGACAATCACAAAAGAGAGTAAAGCACTCAAGAAACTTAAAAAGTTGCAGCATGAAGCAAATATGTCTACTGATGTAAGTTTTTTCTTGATACTTCTTTATATTAATATGAAGACTGACATGCATTACTAAATTGATGAGATTGAGAACAAGTTCATATATTTCAGTGTTCAAGCTGTCTTTACTGATAATCAAGCTCAGATTGACTCTTTTGTTGAGTTATTAAAGAGATTACTTGAAATGAAAACAACATTGAAGTATGATGCATTGAAGTTACTCAATAAGAGTCAATGTCAACTTATTTGCTTCAAATTTGAGTTTCTTGACTTACAGATAATCACTGCAGTTTTTATGTTGCAAAGAACTTTTGAATTTGTTTTACATGTTGATGATTCATTTTTCTACATCAATATTGACATCTTCAATGACTTAAAGCTTATCTCTGAATCACAGACATTTGAAGAATTTCTTTCTGATATTATAAGTTTCAGTAAAACTTCTTCTGCATTTTTCTTTCTTAACATTTATGCTATATACTGTCATAACAATATAAAGATTCACAAGTCATCTCTTTTACTCTGTTCTTCAGAAGTGATGCTTAATTAATGATTATAAATAAAAAAGAAAGACTTTTCTGAGCTTATCATTGTTGTTGTATATGAAGATAAGTCATCAGAAAAATTTATGCAGACAAAGCTGAACTGAGTCAATAGTGCAGCAATGAAACTTGAATCTTAAGACTTTGACAAATGATCAAAACAGACAAGATATATATGAAATTAAATCAATTCTAACATCTTCAAAGTCATCATTCTTACAAACTATAACATATAACATAGCAGAACACTACAGTTCAGAATTAAGATAGTTGAGATCAAGAAGAAATTAAAAGAGAAGCTGAAATACTTCTTGAATTGAAAGAGCATGATAGATCTTGTTTTCATGAATAAAAAACATCAATTGAGAAACAGAGACATCAAGACTCATGTAGCTGTTACACTGCTGAGTTATTCTTATCATTAATTCATCACTGCTACATCTTCAATCAACAATCTATTGATTGATCTATCTTCATAGTAATATGAAACTCTGCTCACTCATCTCTTAGAACATTACTGAACTAATACATGTGCTATGATTTTGAATTGAAACAGTCATCTATGAAAATAACAACAACATTGAATATCTGTTGAAAGTTCTTCAAAATGAAACAGAGATGATTGTAAAAGTTAGCAAAAGTAAAAACATGATGCAAAAACTGTGTATTCTGCAGTCAGAACTGTGAGCTACTCACTGTTATATATTAAACTCTATACTGATATGAAGCATAGAGTTAATGTGATTGTTTGTGACAAGTTGAACAAGATGAAAGAATACTTTTTCTATATTAACAACTTAATCTCAATCAGAAGATCAACAGCATCAGTTTTGATCTGAAACATCAAAGAAAATATAACATTGTTAATATTAATGATGCTCAGTCACACAGTCAAAACAGTAGAAATGAAGTATCAGAAGAATGAAAAGTCTGAAATACAGTGATAACATTGAGTAGTTGTAAAATGAGTTTATATTGTTTCTATATCAGTATGAACATACTCTGATTATTTAAGAAATCTGACAAAAACTTTCAAGCAGTGACTCAGTAATGAAGACAAACTCAATCTTATTGTTACTTCAGACAACAAAAAGAGAATCTTTTTCTCAGTTGCTGATCAGTTTCATCAGTTGAGCATCAGCTTCACAGTAATAAGATTATTCTGTTTAAATATGACAATGTAGAAGATAAATCTATCAACAAATATTGAAGACATAATCAAATATATCTTTTCAGAATTCAATGTGAATTGACTGATCAAGCATGTTTTGAAGACTGATGATGCAGCATTACAGACTTAAAAGAAACAGATTAAATATCTAGTTTCTGAATCATCAATATTTTGCTACATTTTTTCACAAGTTCATGACTATATTCTATCATCAGCACTCTTCTCTGTTTCTAGAAAGATAATAATAACAGAGAACACTTCTGTTGTGATTTGATTCTATAAATGTATTTTTAATTACTTACATATTAATGCATGAATTCTAGCAGCATATCTCAATGTCAATGAGTGAAAAAAGCTGATTGAAGACTTTAATGACTCAAAGTTTAATCTTATGATACTCATTGTCATATATGCTGTCTCAGCACAGAAGATCAATCTTAACAAGTGCTGTTCAAAATTCTTGATTGCAGCTTCTGCAGTCAATATTGCTGTAGAAATTCAAACATGAGACAGAATGTTACAGATGAGAACTTTTTATATCAATATGAAGATTGAACTAAATAAGAACAGATCTTTCAAACTGAGAATGTTTTCATTCTTCAAATTAAAGTTCAAAACAGTCATGACAAATATCAAGACTTTAAAGCAATGAAGAAGATCAGAGCTGAACTTGCAACTTAAATAAATAATTTACTCATTCAGACATTACTTGTTCATCTACTCAATAATGCAAACAAGAATGTTCAAAAGATTCAGAAAAGTGTCAGAGAAAAAGCAGTGAAGAAAAAATTGATGAAAGAAAAAAAAGAAACTGAGACTGCAACAAAAAAAGCTCTTTCTTTCAATACAGAAAAGAATGAACAGCTGATTAAAGCTGTCTCTGAAAAGATTGATCTTTATATGAATATAAAGAACTTCACTGCAGACTCAGCAGCTGCAGACACATCTGATGTCTTTGTCAAAAAGACTACTACTACTACTATAATTAGATCTGATCAGATTGTCTCTCAGTTTAAATATACTCTTCAGACTTATACTGAGAATTCTGAATATTAAGAGTTTGTTGAGAATAAGTTAAGTGTTCAACAAAAAGAGAAACAAAAAAGAGATTTAAAGCAATTAGATTCAGAATTTAAGAAATTCAAAGAAAAAAGTAGTGATAAGAACTCTTTAAACAATCATAACAGCAATAAGAAGTATCAGAACATCAACACTGATAAATAAGATAATGTAAAATACTTTGAAGATCTGATATCAACAACATTTCAAGAAGTCAAGACAGAGTTAAAAATCAAGTCAGCATTAATTCAAGAAGACTATGATCAGAAAAAACTGAATATTCAAATTGTTTTAGATCTAAATGTCAACAAGATCTATACTGATATGAATCTTAATGATTAAAAAGTTCTTGAATATGCATTAATTCTGTTGTGTCAGACTCACTTTAATGCAGATGTATCTCATTTGAAAATTACTTTTTACATTAACTACAATGCTTTATCAGTCACAGTGTTCAAGATCATTGAGAAGCAAATGTTGCTAAATACAAAGATAATTCATCAATTATACTCACTCTTTTCTGAGACAAGCAGCAGATAAGTTGACTGATCTCTTTATTAATCTTATATTAATATGAAGTTAGAGTCAGAACACTATCAAAGAGAGTTAAATTAAACAAAGTGACATTTAAGTTAAAAAATGTCTCAAAAAAAGATCAGAAAGATACTTAAAAAGAGAGAAGAAACAAAAGCAGTTCAGATTAAGCAAGAATCAGCATTAATTAAGAAGATAAAGACATCAGAAGAAAAAGAAAAAGAAAAGAGTAAACTTGTTATTATAATCATATCTAAAAAGAAAGAAACTTATAGATCTATGATCAGAAATTTGTCTGAAGTGTGTACAGAGAGAACTGCTGAGTGACAGTTATATAACAGCATAATAACTCAACAGTGAGCAGATAAACTGAGAACTCAACTTCTTGACATTGAAACATCAAAACATCAAGAATACTCAATGCAGAGACATTGAGCTTATTCTATATAGTAGAATTAATTTCTTTATGAAATTGATTGTATTCAACTTAAATAACTATCTAAGAATTAAAGATCAGAACTGTTTCAGATCAGCTGTTATATTAATAAGCACAAATTCTTAATTCTACATACTCAAGAAAGCTCAGATTAGAATATTACACTTTGAATACTCTTACAATATAATGAGTATGATGTTTAACACACAGAAAAACATCTCAATCTTGTTTTTGAGATAAGTTCAGACAAATTCATCTTTATTATTTACTTTAAATAGAATGATGATACAATCAGTAATGATGTCAGCTCAAGCAATACAACTATCTCTGAGTGCATCTAAGATACAGATATCTAATATTTTTGATGAAGAATGAGAAAAGCTGTGAATCTTTGTGACAAAGCTTAATCTATATATTGAATTCAATCAACTAAAGTTTCAGATCAATCAAGAGAAAATATTGTTTGTGATGATCTATTTCATGAATGCAGTCTTTAATTGAATTGACTTTAAGCTACATGAATTTCTAAAAAAAAAATATGAAGAATGCAATGCAGACACAGAGTCTATGTTCAATGACTATGCACAGTTTAAAAAAGAATTAAGAAAAGTCTTCAGAGTAATTAATGAAGAAAAAGTAGCAGAAAAACAAGTTTACATCTTGTAATAAAATGAATCAGCAGCAGTATATGTCACAGAGTTTCAGTGATTAACAGTACTTATTAAATAAAATAATGAAGCACTCATCTATCAGTACTATTGTGAACTGAGAAAGTTTATTAAAGACAAAATAGTTCAAGCAAAATGATCAGATAATCTTCAGAAAATGATTAATCTGAGTATTAATATTAACAGTTGTCAATGAAAACAATAGATGAAACAAAAAAAATATTGAATGTCATTTATGATAGAAGATCAAGAAGAAAGCTTTTAATCATGAGTTAAGTGATATGTTTCACTGATAAGACATAAAAAGACAAACTTTATGAATCTCAATGCAATCAAGAAGTGTCATCAAAAGTCATGAAAGACTAAATAAATAAAGTATGAATGTTAGTTAGAGCAGTTCACTAAATCTTAGATAACACTGTGAAACAAGATATAAATATATTACAACTGCAGAAAATCTGAACATCTTGTTTGAGAGTGTAATAGATTTCAGATAAAAAGAAAAAACATTGCAGTGATAATTAAAAAGAATATATGTGTAGTGCACAATATTCTCAGCTGAACAATCTGCTACAATGACATGTATAAAGTACACATGAGTGCAAAAGACAGAGTCAAATGATATTCTCAGAAGCTGTACAATAAAGACATTAAAGATAGACATGACACAACAGATTGATCAAACTATGAAAAAGAATTAGCTACTTTTGCAAAAGAACATATCAAGAAAGACATTCTTGATGCTGAGATTGAAGAGACTGATACTCAAGAAACTCAGATAAGAAAAAACTACAGTGATAATATTTGATAAGCACTGAATTTGAATGCAAATCAGAAAGAAATCAACAAATAAAAAGTTAATATAAAACTGAAGACAGCATATCAGCATTCTGAGAATTAACATTGAGTATTGAAAGAAGAAAGACTTCAATTTAAGAAGCAAAAGCTTGAGCAAGAAGTGCAAACTTGAAAACAGAAAGTACAACACAAAAATATGAAAAAATAAAAGACATATGATCAGCTAGAAGAGCTGATGATAACTGTTAAAGATGAATATTTCAACAGTAATAATACAGTATTGCTGAAATTTCTTGTTTAAAAAATAAAGAGTTACAAAATCAAGATATGCTTATTTGAAGAGAACACTATGCAAAATAAAGACAGATGAATCTTCAGTAAAGAGTATATATCACTTAAATTTCTACAAAGAGTAAAAGTCTTCAAGAGTCAGTTGCAGATGAAGTACAATCAGTATGAACTCTGATTACACTCAGAAAGACACATTAATCAATATGATTTAAAATATGCAAATTTTATGATCAAAAAAGAATCAGAGTGATTTCAAGAACTTTGAAGATGAGCTGAACAATCAAATGAGTCAAAAAATAAAAAGCTTTCTTAACAAGACTAAAGAATAAGAAGCTAGTGATGTCTCAAAGATAAGACAATGATCATTGAATATGAATCAAGATTATAATTAATGAACATCATATCAACATATTAATGAATTCTGAAGCAGACAGTAACATTATGAACTGAAAAACAGTCAATATGTTAAAATTAGAGACACAGTGAGTACACTGTTCATTCAACATACAAATGATAAATGAAGTCATCAAAAGAATTGATGAGAAAATCTGTGTGAAAGTCTCAATTCTTGAAAATTCACAAGAAATAACATTCAATGTTATGAAATCAATCAAATACAACACAGTGCTAAAGATGCTCTGATTGTGCAGAAGAAATCTGAAAATTAATTGAATTATAAAAGAGATATGTGTGATCAAAGACACATACAAGATTTTCAAACAATCAGAAATGAACTTATCAGAGTATAAGTCATGAAATCATGAAATACTGCTATTGAACAGAAAACAATCTAAATGAATGTCATTGTACTCAATGAGTGAGAATTAACTCAAGAAAGTTAGAGCTTATCTTGACAAAAATTTAAAAAGAAAATTCATAAAATCATCAAAGTCACTGACAAAATACCTGATTCTGTTTGTACTGAAAAAGAATGACAAAAAATAACTATGTGTTGATTACAGACAACTCAATAAGATAACTCATCAAGATAATTATTCTCTATCTTTAATAAAAGAGTTGCAAGACTGATTAAACAAGATTAAGTAATTCATGAACTTAAATCTTAAAGATGTCTATTACTGAGTTAGAATAAAAAAAGATAAAGAATAAAAAATGACATTCTGAACACAATATGAATATTATAAGTACACTGTCATGTTGTTTAAATTAAAAAATGCATTAGTCATCTTTCAAAGATTAATTAATGACATATTGAGAGAATATCTCAATGATTTTATAATCATGTATCTTGACAATATTCTAATATATTTAAAAGATCTTAAAAAGCATCACAAACATGTGCACAAGATATTAGTAAAGCTCAATGAAAGAGTTCTGTACATGAAAAAGTCAAAAAGCAGATTTGAAATCAAGAAAGTTAAGTTTCTAAACTATGTAATTTAATCTGAACAAATCAAGAAGAATTTAAAAAAGATAAAAGCAGTCAGAAACTGATCAACATCAAAATAAATCAAGAAAGTACAGATCTTTCTAAAGTTAATGAACTATTATTGAAAGTTTGTACTGAACTACACAAGAATTGCAGAATCACTAATACATTTGATACACAAAAACAAAAAATAACACTGAAATCAAGAACAGAAGAATGCATTTTATGTATTAAAGAAAAGTTTTAGTGAAATGACACATCTGAGAATATTCAACTCAGCATACAAAAAAACACTGAAAATCAATGCTTCAGATTTTGCAGTAAAAGTATGTCTATATTAAATTGAGAATGAACAACAGAAATTCATAGTGTACTGATTTAGAAAACTATCAGAAATCAAAAAAAGATATGAAATTTATGACAAGAAACTTTCTGCAATAGTAAAAGCATTATAAGATTGAAGATTTTATTTTATAAAAATAAGTAAGTCAATTCAGATCTATATAGATCACAAGAATCTGAGAAACTTTACAACAACAAAACAACTCAATCAACAACAGATTTATTGAACAGAGCAGTTAACAGATTATGAATTTCAAATTTATTAGAGAAAGAATAATGAAAATAATGAAACAAATGTCTTAAGTAAACAATCTGATTATGAAGATATACAGATAATATATGTTGAAATTCTGAGCAAAGACAATAAAGAAGTTCTTATGAAGAACTTAGCAGCAATGTATAAGATGAAGTAAATTTTCTTGATGAACAAAGAACTCATTAAAATGTGTCACTACAGCAAAATCAGTGAACATCTAAAAATTAAATGCACTGAGAATCTAGTGCAAAGAAGACACAATGTTAGTGATTTTAGAAATTAAGTCATTAAAATGATTGCTGTGTGTGACTTATATCAAAGAAATAAGATCAGTTAAGATAAACAATACAATAAAATAACACAACTAGATGCATCAGATGCATTATGAAAGTCAGTTATTATAAACTTCATTATGAAGTTATCACTGTCAAAGAACTCAGCATGAAAAGTAAAATTCAATAGTATATTGATTATAGTGAACAGATTAATCAAATACACAATATTTATTTCATTCAAAGAAACTGTAACAGCATCAGTATTGACATATATTATACTGTGAGAATTGATTAACAATTATAAAATATCAAAAAAGTTTATCATTGACAGAGACAAACTGTTTACAAGCAAATTTTGAAAAATGCTTACAGCAGAACTCAGAATAAAACACAAGATGTTGATAACATATTATTTACAGACAGACAAACAGAACAAATAAATGAATCAGATAGTAGAGACATATTTGAGATACTATGTCAACAAAATTCAAGATGATTAAATATGACTGTTATCAATGACACAGTTTGCATACAACAACACAAAAAATGAAATCACAAGAAAAACATCTTTCTATGTGAACTATGACTACAACTCAAAGATATGATGAGATCTCAAAGAATATGAATCATAAAGTTAAAAAGCAATTTTGAATATTGCTTAAATAAAGAAGCTACATCAAGATCTAATAAAATGAATTGAACAGTAAATGAAATAAATAATAGAGACAAAATCATTTGAAGAAGAAAAAAAAATATATTTAAGAATGAATAATATACAGATTAAGAGAAAAAGCAAGAAGTTGAAGAACAAAAGCATTGAATCATTCAAGATTATATGAAACATTAAAGAATTAAGCTATGAGTTAAATTTACTCAAGAAAATGAAAATACACTCAATATTTCATGCATTCATGTTACAGCATTGCAATCAGTTCATATTACTTCAAATTACTGAAATATTTGTTAAATTCAAAGAAGAATATGAAGTTGAGAAAATTTTAAAGAAGAAAATGATTAATAAAGAAATTCATTATTTCATTAAATGAAAAGATTATGACATCTCAGAAAATATCTGAGAACTCAAAGAAAATCTCAAGAACTGCACAAGAATGCTTCAATATTTTGAAAAAAAAAGTTGATGTTAGTTCAGAAGAATGACAATATTGAATTAACAAATTATAATATTGTTTGAGAATCTTCATTTTCAATTTCATCATTATCACTATCAAGTTCAACAGCAAAACAGTCAGTCTTCTGTGCAGTACAACAATTTGTTTAATTTAAAGTTTTTTGAAAATGCATTATTTTGATAGTAAAAACATCAAGAATTACATTTACATCACTTATTTTCTTTCAGAGAGAAAGACAAGTTCTGTTGAGAGACTTTTACAAAACTGCAACACATAAATAACTGCAGCAAGTACACTTATTGCATTTTGATCTTTCATCAGTCATAACAAAGCAATTGAGACTGCAAACAGTACAGAATTCACATAAAAATGTGATGAGACTATCACTGAGTTGAATTTTCTTTGTAATTCTTAGACAATTGAAATTTTTAGAAAGCATCATTGCTAATAATGAAAGTTGTTATATACATTTACTTAAATAAATTCTAGAGAACTAACATCTGAAAGAGAAAAATGATGTTATAATTATATCTGAAGAGAAAGAAACTCATAAGTTTATAACTGAAAATTTGCTCAAAGTATATACAGAAAGAACTGCTGAGTGACAGTTACATAACAGCATAACAGCTTAATGACAAGTAAACAAGCTGAAAACTCAATTTCTCAACATCAAAACATCAAAACATCAAGAATACTCAATGCAGAGACATCAAGCTCACTCTATATAGTAGAATTGATTTCTTTATGAAATCAATCATATTTAACTTAAATAACTATCTAAAAGTTAAAGATCAGAACTGTTTCAGATCAGCTGTTATATTAATAAGCACAAATTCTTAGTTTTACATACTCAAGAAAGCTTAGATTAGAATATTACACTTGTTGTGATGAAGAAGAATGTTGTTATGAAGAATGTAGATGATGAAGATATAACAGATAAAAAGAAGAAAAATGTGAAAGATAGATGTGCTGAAGAACTTGAAGAAGTAAAAGAAGAAAATGTGAATATGATGATGAAGACAGAGAAAAAAAAGTTAATACATGATTTCACAACTCTAGAAGAATTAAAGTGTTAAAACACTTAGTAGAAATCACTATCTCAGATCTTTGCTTCTAAAATTCAAATTTATGATGTTTAAAACAAATACAATTGTCAATATTTCTGCACAGCTAACTAGAACATCACATGACTATTGTTAAGTCATCATCTTCTTGACACATCATCTCTAATCATTCATATCAGTATGAGAAAGATCACTTGTTACAATATAACTATCTCACATAACAATGCTGTGTTCAGTCATTTCTCTAGAAGAATATCAAGAGTAAATTCTTCAGTTATCTCAAAATAATACAACAATATTAGAGATACACTGAATTCTACAAGATCACTATTACATTTATATTGACATATAAATTCTTAAAATTCAACTATGCATCTGAAAAATCACTAAGAACAATTGTTCTGACATCAGTGATCACTTTTACAATTGAATTGAGAATCTATTCATGTTATGACTATCTGATAAGAAAATACTTTAAATTTTAAAAAGTGAAGATCACAACATCACACAGATCTTTTTTATACATATACAGAAGAAGCTTAAAATTAAGAAATGTGTTGCAATAAAGAAAAGAGAGACTGCAGACACAGAAATACTTTCTGTTGTTCTAGCTGAACTATAGAAGAAAAATATAGAGAAATATAATCAAAATATGCTTCATGCTCACTTCTGAAAGCAGAACTATATAATATCACAGTAAAGTGAACTGTCTCTGATCTACAGTATTTACTTACACTCTGTAGTGATTGACTCTTTGAGCTTGTCAAAATTCTTGATTCTGAAAATGTAATACAGCAACAATACAATCTACAATGTCATCAAGATCAATTCATTGTGTCAAATTTCAATTTTATATAATCAATAGATGAATACTGCAAGCTGAACTTATTTAATTTCAAGATATATGAAGTTATCAATGCATACTTTCAATACATTATTTGAATATATGTTGATGTGTCAATTCATATCAGTATAAGCATCTTACAACAATTTCTAGATACAGCAAAGAAGACAAACAAGATTTCAAAGATTATACAAGTCAATCAAGAAATGATAACATCTCTAATTACTGCTGCACATCATTATCTTCATCAAGTACAGAAATCTGATATCTTGTTCAAGAACTGTTTCTTTTTTGAGATAAGCACTAAGAATCAAAGAATTAAATCATGATGAAATCAACTGAATAAGACACTTGTTTATTGCTGACAAGTAAGTTATGATTCATTCTAATATTTTTCTATACTAATATAACAACAGATTTACTTCAGAAATCTTTTTAAAGAGAATATCTTTAATGCAGATTTGATGACAGATCATATATTGCTTTATACAATCTATATATCAGTTCTTAAATATAAAGTTATCTCTTTTGTCAAGATCTGAAATCATCATAAGATTCAACATCAAAAAAATCAATTAAACTGTATATCTGATCAGTCATAAATGCTTTATCATTATTTTGTTAATGCATCAGATTTAATAATTCAGTCAAAGACAGCTTTATTTGAGATTTTTTTAGAAGAGATGACTACATATAATAAACTTGTTTTCTTCATGTTGTTCTTCTCTGAACTAATTTCAGTAAATGTTGATGAGTATTTGTCTGTTGCTGTTCTTGATTGATGTATGAATGTCATGACTCAGCTTTATATTGATATGAAGCATTTAGTACTTACTTTTGATGAAGAATTCTCATATCTTAATTAATCACACTATCAAGAATATCTAGATCTGAGAGAGCTAGTACATGAACATATTATCTTCAATAATCTATCTTTAATGCATGAGACAGCACATCTAAAGAGTGTAATGTTCTAATCTGAGATTTTTTGAGTATGTAGAGCTAAAAGTTTGTGCTTATTGATATAACAGCTGATCTGAAATGATTCTGATCTTTAACTTTTAGATAATTATTTAAATTGAACATGATTGATTTCATAAAAAAATCAATTCTACTATATAGAATGTGTTTAATGTTTCTGTGTTGAGCACTCTTGATGTTTTGACATTTCAATGTCAAGAAATTGAGCTCTTGACTCATCTACTCATCATTAAGTCATTGTGTTATTATGTAATTGTTGTTTAGCAGTTTTTCTTGTATGCACTTCAGATAAATTCTTAATCACAGATTTATAAGTTTCTTTCTTTTCAGATATAATCATAACATCATTTTTTTTTCTCAGATGTTAGTTCTCTAGAATTTATTTAAGCAAAGATATATAATAACTTTCATTATCAGCAATGATGCTTTCTAAAAATTTCAATCATTTAAGAATTACAAAGAAAATTCAACTCAGTGATAATCTCATCATGTTTTCTTGTGAATTCTGTACTGCTTGCAGTCTTAATTATTTTGTTATAATTGATGAAAGATCAAAATATGATAAGTGTACTCATCACAGTCATTTTTTATGTTGCAATTTTGTAAAAGTCTCTCAACAGAACTTGTCTTTCTCTTCAAAAAAAAATAAATAATGTAAATGTAATTCTTGATGTTCTTACTATCAAAATAATGCATTTTTAAAAAACTTTGAATCAAACAGATTGTCATACTGCACAAAAGATCAATTGTTTTGCTGTTGAACTTGATAGTGATAATGATGAAATTGAGAATGAAGATTTTCAAACAATGTTATAACTTATTAACTCAATATTGTCATTCTTCTGAATTAATATCAACTTCTTTTCTTAAAATATTGAAGTGTTTTCACACAGTTCTTGAAATTCTTTTTGAATTCTCAGATATTTTCTGAGATATTGTAATCTTTTCATTTAATGAAATAATGAACTTTTTCACTAATCATTCTTTTTTTTAAAATGTTTTTAACTTCATATTTTTCTTTGAATTTAACAGATATTTCAGTGATTTAAAGTGATATAAACTGATCACAATGCTGTAGCATGAATGCATGAAATATTAAATGTATTCTCATTTTCTTAAGTAAATCTAACTCATAGCTTCATTCTTTAATATTTCATATAATCTTAAATAATTCAATGCTCTTGTTCTTCAGCTTTTTGCTTTTTTCTTTAATTTGTATGTTGTCTGTTTTTAAATATATATTTTTTTCTTCTTCAAATGATTTTGTCTCTATTGTTTGTTTCATCTGCTGTTTAATTTGTCTTGTCAGATCTTGATGCAGTTTTTTTATTTGAATGATATTTAAAATCACTTTTTAACTTTATGATCTGTGTTCTTTGAGATTTCATCATATCTCTGAATTATAATCATAATTCATATAGAAAGATGTTTCTTCTGTGATTTCATTTCTTACGTTGTTGTACATAAACTGTGCTGTTGATAACAGTTGTACTCAGTTGTTTTGATTTTTATTGACATAGTGTTTCAAATATATTTTTACTGTCTGATTCATTTGTTTACTTTACTTATTCATTTGTAAATAATATGTCATTGACATCTTGTGTTTTATCTCAAGTTCTGCTGTGAGTATTTTTCAAAATTTACTTGTAAACAGTTTGTCTCTGTTGATGATAAACTCTTTTAATAGTTCATGATTGTTAATTAATTCTCACAGTATGATGTATGTCAATACTGATGTTGTCACAGTTTCTTTGAATAAAATAAACATTGTGTACTTGATCAATCTGTTCACTATAATCAATATATTATCAAATTTTACTTTTCATGCTGAATTCTTAGACAGTAATAGCTTCATAATGAAGTTCATGATAACTGACTTTCATGATGCATTCAGTGTATTTAATCATATTACTTCATCATATTATCTATCTTAACTGATTCTATTTCTTTGATATGAATTGTATACAGCAATTATTTTGATGATTCAATTTCTAAAATTGTTAACATTGTATCTTCTCTGCATTAAATTCTCAGTGCACTTGATTTTTAAATGTTCATCAGTTCTGCTGTAGTAACATATTTTAATGAGTTCTTTATTCATCAAGAAAACTTACTTCATCTTATATATTGCTGTTAAGTTCTTCATGAGAACTTTTTCATTGTTTTTGCTCAGAATTTCAGTGTGTATTATTTGTACATCTTCATGATCAAATTATCTACTTAAGATATTTGCTTCATCATTTTCATTATTTTTTTTGTAATAAATTTGAAATTCATAATCTGTCAACTGTTCTGCTCAATAAATCTGTTGTTGATTGAGTTATTTTGTTGTTGCAAAATTTCTCAGATTCTTGTGATCTGTATAGATCTGAATTGATTTATTTGTTTTTACAAAATAAAATCTTCAATCTTGTAGTGCTTTCACTATTGTAAGAAGTTTCTTATCATAAATCTCATATCTTTTCTTGAGTTCTGATAGTTTTCTAAATTGATATGCTATGAATTTTTGTTGCTCATTCTCAATCTAATATAAACATGTTTTTACTGTGAAATCTGAAGCATTAATTTTCAGTGTTTTCTTACATATTGAATTGAGTATTCTCAGATGTGCTGTTTTACTAAAACTTTTTTTTAATATGTGAAATGCATTCTTCTGCTCTTGATTTCAGTGTTATTTTTTGCTTTTGTGTGTTAAATGTGTTAGTGATTTTGCAATTCTTGCATAGTTTGATACAAACTTTCAATAATAGTTCATCAATTCTAGAAAGATCTGTACTTTCTTGATTTATTTTGATGTTAATCAGTCTTTGACTACTTCTGTCTTTTTTAAATTCTTTTTGATTTGTTTAAATCAAATCACATAGTTTAAAAACTCAACTTTCTTGATTTTGAATCTACTATTTGACTTTTTCATGTACAGAACTTTCTTATTGAGCTTTGCTAATATCTTGCACATATATTTATGATGTTTCTCAAGATTCTCTGAGTATATCAGAATATCATTAAGATATGTGATCACAAAATCATTAAGATATTCTCTCAGTATATTGTTGATTAATCTCTGAAAGATGACTGATGCATTTTTCAATTTAAATAACATAACAGTGTATTTATAATGTCTGTATTTCATTCAGAATGCTGTTTTTCATTCTTTATCTTCTTTCATTTTAACTTGATAATAGACATTCTTAAGATCTAAGTTTGTGAATTACTTAGTTTTGTTTAATCAATCTTGCAACTCTTCTATCAACAATAGAGAATAACTATCTCAATGAGTTATCTCATTAAGTTGTCTGTAGTTGACACATAGTCATTTCTTGTCATTTTTCTTTAATATGAACAGAATCAGATATTCTGTCAGTGATTTTAATAATTTTATGAATTCTCTCTTGAGATTCTTGTCAAGATAAGTTTTAATTTTCTTGAGTTGATTTTTACTCATTGAGTATAATGACATTTATTTAGATTGCTTTTCATTCAATAGTGATATTTCATAATCTCATAACTTATACTCTAATAAACTCATTTCTGATTGTTCAGAAATCTTATATGTGTTTTTAATTGTACATATTTCTTTTGTAACTCAGTCAATCTTCAAATTTTTTCTGCACAATCAGAGCATCTTTAGCACTGTGTTGTATTTGATTGATTTCATAACATCAAACATTATTTCTTGTGAATTTTCAAGAATTGAGACTTTCACACAAATTTTCTCATTGATTCTCTCAATGACTCTGTTTATCATTTGTATGTTAAATGAACAGTGTGCTCACTGTGTCTTCAATTTTAACATATTGACTGTTTTTTGATTCATAATATTACTGTCTGTTTCAGAATTCATCAATGTATTAATATGATGTTCACTGATCATGATCTTGATTTATATTCAATGATTATTGTTTTGTTTTTGAGACATCATTAACTTCTTGTTCTCTAGTCTCATCAAGAAAGCTTTTTGTTTTTTGACTCATTTAATTGTTCAGTTTGTCTTCAAAGTTCTTGAAATCACTTTAATTCTTTTTTGATCATAAAATTTGCATACTTTAAACTATATCACTCAATGTGTCTTTCTGAGTGTAATCAAAGTTCATACTGATTATACTTTATTTGCAACTGACTCTCAAAGACTTTTACTCTTTGCAGAAATTCAAATGATATATACTTTTTGCTGAAGATTCATCTGTCTTTATTTTGCATGATGTTCTCTTCAAATAAGCATATCTTAATCTTGTGACTCTTTGTTTTTCAAATAAGAAATTTTGACAACACTGCATTGTCACTGTTGAGACATTCATCTTTAACAGCTATCATCAGCTCTTTTAGCTGATCATATGTTTTTTGTTTTTTCACATTTTTGTGTTGTGCTTTTCATTTTCAAGCTTGCATTTCTTGCTTGAGCTCTTGCTTCTTAAATTGAAGCTTTTCTTCTTTTAACATTCAACATTGATTCTCAGAATGCTGATATGCTGTCTTCAGTTTTATATTGACTTTTTACTCATTGATTTCTTTCTGATTTGCATTTAAATTCAGTGCTTGTCAGATGTTATTGCTGTAGTCTTCTTTTATCTGAATTTCTTAAGTATTGATCTCTTCAATCTCAGTATCAAGAACATCTTTCTTGATATGTTCTTTTGCAAAAATAGTTAATTCTTTTTTGTAGTTTAATCAATCTGTCATGTTGTGTCTGTCTCTAATATCTTTATTATATGACTTTTAAGAATATTATTCAGTTTTATTCTTTATGTTCATGTGTACTTTGCATATGTTATTGTAGCAGACTGTTCAGCTGAGAATGTCATGCACTATGTGTATATTCTTCTTGACTGTCACTGCAACATTTTTTCTTTTTATTCAAGATCTGTTACATTCTCAGACAAGATGTCTGAATTTTTCACAGTTATAATACATTCATATCTCATTTTGCAGTGTCATCTGAGACTTAGTGAATCACTCTGACTGACATTCATACTCTGTTTATTTAGTCTTTTATGACTTCTGATGATGCTTCTTGATTATATTAAGATTTATAGAGTTTGTTCTTCTATGTTTTATTAATAAAACATATCACTTAATTCACAATCAGAAGCTTTCTTCTTGATCTTTTATCATAGATAACATTCAATATTCTTTTTGTTTCATCTGTTATTTTCACTGACAATTATTAATATTGATACTCAAATTAATCATTCTCTAAAGATTGTCTGATTGTTCTGCTTAAGTTATTTTGTCTTTAATGAACTTTCTCAACTCACAATAGTACTGATAGATGAGTGCTTCATCATTTTATTTAATAAGTATCACTAACTGCTGAAACTCAATGATGTATACTGCTGCTGATTCACTCTGTCATAAGATATAAACTTATTTCTTTGCTGTTCTCTTCTCATCAATCATTTTAAAGACTTTTCTCAGTTCTTTCTTAAACTGTGCATAATCATTAAACATAGACTTCACATCTGCATTACATTTCTCATATTCTTTCTCTAGAAACTCATGCAACTTGAAATTAATTCAATTAAAGACTGCATTCACAAGATAGATTGTTGCAAACAATGTTTTCTCTTAATTGATTTGAAACTTCAGCTGATTGAATTCAATATATAGATTGAGTTTCATTACAAAGACTTGCAGTTTTTCTCATTCTTCATCAAAAATATCTGATATCTGTATCTTAGATGCACTTAGAGATAGTTGTATTGTTTGAACTGACATCATTGCTGATTGTGTTGTTGTTCTATCTGAAGTAAATGATAGAGATGAGTTCACTTAAGTTTATTTTAAAAACAAGATTGAGATGTTCTTCTGTGTGTCAGACATCATACTTGTTATATTGTAAGAATGTTCAAAGTATAATGTTCTAATCTGAGATTTCTCAGATATGTAGAACTAAAAGTTTGTACTTATTGATATAACAGTTGATCTGAAATGATTCTGATCTTTAACTCTTAGATGATTATTTAAGTTGAACATGATTAATTTCATAAAAAAATCAATTTTACTATATAGAATGTGCTTGATGTCTCTGTGTTGAGTATTCTTGATGTTTTGATGTTTCAATATTGAGAAATTGAGTTCTTGACTCATCTGCTCATCATTGAGTCATTGCATTATTATGTAACTGCTATTTAGCAGTTTCTTTTGTATGCACTTCAGATAAACTCTTAATCACAGACTTATGAGTTTCTTTCTCTTCAGACATGATTGTAACAAAGAGCAGTGTATAATGAGTGTCAAATAACAGAAAAGATAAATCATAACTTCTTTTTACACTTCTACATAAATGAAATAGTGAAGTGAGCACAGAATGAATTGTGACTTCTGATGAAAATGATAATTCAAAAGCAAACAATACATATATATGTGACAATACTCAGTGTATCTGTCAAAATGTAATAACATTTGCTTCTAAGCTCTATATCAGTATGATTACTATTCAATCTTTTTGCTTTCACACTGATCAGACTCATGAAAAACTTTTTTTGCACAAGAAGTACTGCTTTAACTGTGATGTATTAAACTTACATTACAATTTTTCTAAGTCTTTGTTGTCTTTCAAACTGTTGCACACAGATACAGCTGAGATAATTGATCTTTATAATTCATCAGATCATCTATTCTCAACTAAAGCAACATTACAGTCAACATCAGCTTATTTCTCTCAACTGAATCATTATTAAACTGAGAAACATCAGTCAAAAGCATTCTGTACAATCAGCAAGTTTAAAAGTAAATTTTCAGCTGATTCAATCAACAGAAGCACAAAACATTCAGTTGATCAAGTTGTTGCATTTCAATATCACTTTGATTTGTTCTTTATTCTGACTTTGCAATCTTATGATGATGACAAGTCACTGATTAGTGACAAAGACTGAAAATGAAAGATCTTTCATAAGTTACTCTTATATTAATATAAAGCAAGACACTAACTCTTTCTTCTCTAGATTGAACTTGTGTATAGATTTTTAATGCATACATTGACAGTCTTAAAGACTTTATATAACATTGTCTTCTATCTTAAGTGAAATCATATGCAGAGATATCAAAGAATCAACTGTGTGAATCATATTTAGTTCATAAATAAAGTAATAAAACTGAGATCATACATCTGCTGATTCAGACTCAAGTAGTTATGAATATTAGTGAATTACTTATTCATCTCAAGAAAACTTCTGCATCTTACTGAATCATCTATTTTATTGTTGAGAAGCAGTTCAACACAGTTAGTCAAAGTAAGTTCAAATTTATTACTTCTATGACAATCAGTCTCAAGTCTCAAAAGATGTATTGCATCAAGCAAGAATCTCTTAATGATGATGAAATATCTAATAAAAAAAGAACAACAATCAAACAGAAATCTTCTGTGAAGAACATACTAATTAAATGAGAAATCACTGTCAAAAAGAAGTCTCATATCAGTACAGAGTGCATTCTTCATTTCAGAAGCAAAGCATGTATTAATTATCTGTTTAAAACTGAACAAGAAAAAACAGAAAGTCACAAGTCTGTTACTCAATGAGTAAGACAATGTTCATACTACTGTCAGCAATGATGAAGTCAATAACTGAAAGACTGACTCTTATAATGATCTTGACATGATCATATCTGATAAGATCAATCTCATCAAGAATGTAAATTCACAAACATCTGCATTCACTTCTGAGTCTAGATCTTCAATACTTCTTAAGTTCATAATATGAATATTCATATCATTCTGTCATATTAATATAAATATTAACTGACTTAATAACTAAAAGCAGTCAATAGCTGAGACTTTCACATCAGAAGAGAACTTAATTCATTATTGCTTAAATTATACTGATACTAGAACTGAAACTGAAATCAAATTACAATCAAAGTTTATACAGAAATAAACACAATCTCAGTTGTTCACAAGTGAGTCATCAAAGCACAAAACTCAATCATCACAGAAAGAATAGTGTGATAAAGCAAAAGTATGCAGCAAAAAGAAAATTAGCTGATTTTAGAACTCAAGCTTCAATGTCAGTTCAAAGATTATATAGTTACATTCTCTTAGATTGCATCTTAAAATTCTATGAAAAACAATTCACAGTGTTGTCATAGATTCACAGAGATCATAGTTATATAGTTTCTATCTTAATAATTCTATCTCTCTATTATACTGTCACTGTGACACTTATTGTTATTATATTCTTAAGATTAACTTCTGAAACTATACTTTTTATGCTCAACAAACTAAGTCATTTATATACACACTGCATATCAACAATAGATATGAGTACAGAAAGAACATTGATATTGTTATTGATGTGAATATCTGACATTGTCTTTTGTATTTACACTATAAGATTGTGAGATTTCATACTGATATGAAGACTTCAATCTTCTTGATTTGTAAATACAGTAGTCTCATAGATTCATAGTCTTCATACAAGTCATATCTGCTTGACTTCTCTAAAATCTCTTGCTAATATTTTATTTTTTATGAAATCTTTGTTCTGTTCAGCAGTCATGCTTTGTACTCAGTTCATAGTTAACTGTACACATTGACTGACTTAATTCTTGATTTTTAATTCTTCATATCAGACTTCATCAATTCAATCTTGCTTTTGAACATAAACAATCAGTTTGACTTAAGTGCTGAGAAGAAACTGCTGAGATCATAAGATATTAAAGTTAAGAAAGATATCTGTGTCACAATTTCATATGAGAAAATGTTTTTCATATTCAACTGACTGCTTAAGCAGAATCACTTCTCATACATATCAGTCTTAACATTTTCAGATCTTATCTGCCATTCAAGTGCTACATCAAGTACTGAAGACAGTCACTTAGATTCTTGATGTTGATGATTTATGCTTTTACAGTTGTGAGTAAATGTCTCAATTGTTTTCATCAATGAGATGTAAGATTCAGTTTTGTTTCATGATTTCATCTGAATATGTAATAGACTTGAGATGAATGTACACATGAGAGTTGAAGTCAAAGTCAAAGACAATTTGCTGCTGTAGATGTCAGTAAGACTTTAGAGATGTTGTGAAGTCTTAAGCAAGAAAATATGTGTGCAGTTCTTTCATGATGTAACTCATGAAGCATGTAATCAAAAGATCTTCATAAGAGATCAAATTCTTTCTGATGCTTTGTACATCTAATTTTTTCAATTGAAATTTTGGCTCAAGCTGAAGAAGAAAACACATAGACTGTGATGTGCAAAGTTGTTGTTGAGAACTTCATATTGATATGAGAATGTTAATGACTATGGATGATATGTCTTGTGGTGAATTATTCAATGGTTTATTGTCAGTGTTGTTGTGGGTGGACTTGTGATTTTTGATTTTCAGTTTTTGATTTTTGATTTTTGATTTTGCGAAATTGCGAAATGGGTTATTGCCCTTTGCTCGATATAGGCTGCCGTATCAGAGCCCCTGCACACTGCGAGAACGGCAGGGCAGCGCTTACAAGTTATGTCTAATTGATTGCAGTAGGGATGAATGTGCCGTCAACTCTTTGCTTTTCTTTTTCTCCGCTTCCTAGTCTCTCAGCCGTCGACATTCTCTTGTCACTTGGTGCGCCTTGGTTTTCATACGCCTTGAAGTATGGTGATTTCTTGCTCAATTGTTTCGTAACTGCCTTGTCGCCGCTGGTGCTCGTATGCTGGGGATATTTAGTCCCAACTATCTGACGGATACTCATCTACCAATACATATGATGCGCAGCTAAAGCTTGGAGGGGTTTACTACCTTGTGCCGGAGCAGAGAATCCTGGATTTCCGCTCATCTACGCTTCCATCACGCAAGTGACCAAGATATCCGCCGACAGATTTGGTCGTTCACCTTCAATTGGTCCAATCCGAAATGTCCAGACCAGAGGTCAGTCTTGTCCCCACCCTCCCCTTCTAGCCTTGGCTCTGTAAGAGTATGGAACGCTCACAGTTTTGTGGTTTGCAGAACACATATCCCACCTACACCGACACCCAGAACACCAATCCCCAGACCTCCCCCTGCAGGCTGCAACGCTCCCCATATTTACGCTCCCCTTCCCAAGCTCACTTCGCTCCTGACAACGGAAGCAACTACTTCGGCTCCCCGCCTCCCGCCGGTCCCGTCGGCCCACATACCGGCGGCTACTCCTTCCCTGCACCTCTACCAGGCGCGTACTATGGCCCTCTTCCGGGCCCTCAACAGCAACAGATGTTCTATGGCCCCTCTCTTTCCCAGCAACAAGGCATGCTCTATGGGCCGCCTCCGCCACCGCCGCAAGTCTTCCTCGGCTTCACAACTGGAATTACACAAAGAGCGATCTATGGGCCACCAGGCGCAAGCTTTGATAACTATGGGAACGTGTATTTTGACCACGGCAACGGGGACTGGGAGTATATCGGTATCTATCGGAATGGTGCTGGGAGAATAACGGATCCACCGGGCCGGCGGGAAGACGATTGCTGCGCAATTTGCTAGCGAACTTGGCGTGCTGCTTTTACTTGGACAGTCTTGTCTTTTCAAACAGAGGGATGTTGTTTATTTATGAGTGATGATATGCTCCATGGACATGTTGGGTGAGCAGGCTGTTGAAATGATGTAGTTAGCGTTATTTACCTCATCTCCTAAAACGATATATCCGGGAAAGCCGGACCTGTCATCCAGCCCACCCGCTATAATAAAGCGACAGCCTCTGAGCAAGCCTCGAACGAGTCAGAGGCAGATTGCTGTTTTCTTTTCGTGCCGAGAACCTCAAACCTGGTACTCCAAGAGGCCGAGCAAGCCTGTACAGCCGCAACACCTTCGTCTTGTTAATATACAGTGCCACGGTGAGATCTGTCAACAGCCTCGGATCCAATGGCCCAGCAAAGACAGCGATCAAATTGCGGACCGGCAGAAGTGGAAATGATCCGTTGAAGTCAGTTTCGAGCCCCTCGACCTGTCAGCAGTAGAATACGAGTGGATCTTCTTGAAGAATCTTGCAAGCGGTTCAATATCGCGACAATCCTCTACATAGAGGTGCCTTTTCTCGGCGCTATTTGCATCACGGACTCAGAATGAGTCTAGAGGAGTCGTGGTTGCGGATGATAGCGTGCGTTTATTGTCTTCTGTCACGCCGGAAGGAGCTGGGTGTACACAGGATCTATAGCATGTGCCCGTTAGGATGTCATGGAGTCAGTGAACATGCGGCGGAAATTGTGGGTGCTCAGCTGCGGCCGTTGTTTGTCACGGTCGATTTTTTGGTTGGGGATGACCGACTCAGTGAGTTATGCAGGCCTTGTGTAGGGATAGGATCACTATGCCACGCCCAACTAGTCACTGCTATGGGATACCATTAGGGCTATGTTGGGCTCGGAGCTTCCACTATGAGGCTGCGCCTTGGCAAAGTTGCGATAGCAAGAAGTGCTTCGTCAAGCACCATGTCGTGGGTCTTTGCAAGTCAGTAAGTTGCATCTGAGGTACGGCATATGTCTTGCTTGGAATAGGCTGGTGGTGGTTAATTGCTGGTAGAGGAACTCAGCTCCCGTTCGGCAATGGTTGGCCCCCATGAGGGAGTTTCAGGTTAGATAGCGTATGGTTATAGCGATTGAAACATGGTTGATATGAAGCTATGTGCGATTTCTGTCCTGGTAGGGGTATCAGGTAACTTGGTGTTTGAAGCTACCGCATTGCTCGTGAAGTGCTGCAGGCTTGACGTTGAAAGTATAGCAACCACGAGCTTCTGCCTTTCGGCCCTCCCTTGGCAGACCACCCAAGCTTCAAAGAGACAATAGCTCATGCAAAGAATGACGGGTTGCTACCCCGCAACCCGGTCTCATTGACTAAATCCTTCAACCACTCCCCTCCCCCTCAGTAACTTCCTCGGCGTCAGAATCCATAGCTTCAATATCGTAACCGTTATCTCTCAGATAAACTTGGTGCCCTTCTTTAATGAATGCTACCATTGTCTCCTCTATCTCGTCCTCGAATACCGCCGCCACTTCGATGCGTATTGGCAGTCCATGTACGAAGCCCCCTGCTAAACACCCCAGAGCTTCCCATTCGAGCAAGCAGCAGTTATATACACACCAAGGCCCGTCCAGAACGATCGTAAGATTTTGCAGCCGAAGTTTTTCAGTCAGCAACATCGCTTTACGTTCCCATGCGTTATCAGTAAGGCTTATTGACAACGCGTTATGCACCTCATCTCCTATAGCATCTAGGTTGTAGTGGTCCAACGGCCTCATACTGAGTACCTCGCGCGTCAGCTCAGAGCACACCTTCCCCAGCACCTTCTTTCTCGCGGCTCTCGAGAGATCATGAGTATGAAAGGCAACCTCGACAGATCTGATCCAGGGAAGTGCATCTCGTCGGGGCGTCTGCAGGTAGTGCTTGTAGAGTTGCTGCATGTCCTCCAATACAGGCATAACGAAGGTGTTGCGTGAATAGAGAAACTGCTCCGCTTCAAGGTTAATTAGCCTGGAGACCCTTAGGATCGCAGTATCGGGCACCTGGTGGTCTGTTGAGGGTTCCTTATAGCCGTATGTCTCCCACGAAAGCTTAGAGAACAGTGGGTAGACCTTGCCAACCACCAGGCAGTATTCGTATATCATGGTTCGGATCTCTGGCGGTAAAAAGAGGAAGTGACTCATATTCTCTTGAGAGATATGGTCAACGGTAAGTTAAAACATTGGAATATTAGGTTATATACCAGTGAGGACCTTAGACGATATGATATAACCTGTTGACTGTGGTATTAATGGACTGATGGAGCGTTCATGAAGTAATGCTCAGGTTGCCGGTCGAGGGTGTCCCTCAGCACGGAGGTAGAGCAAGTGTTGCTTCACTGGACTTGAAGGCTCTGCGGGGGTTTATTGAGCTGTGTCTTCGTGGAATCATGCCTTTATAAGATTCACTTACCCTTGAACAATATGTGAGCACCCACAGATCGAATAAACCTAGTAGATATCGGCACCTGAAAGCGGCCTCATATGACATGCGCTCATCTCACGTTCTCAGCTAGACGCTGTTGTAGTACCTCTAAGGCTTCTGTGATAGACTTGTGCGTAACACCCTGCCCTAATCCCACCGCAATATCTCGGAAGCGAGCCGGCGAGACCGAGTATCCCTTCTCCAAAGACTCAACGTCTGTTTAGAATATAAGGCGTAAAGAGTACCTGGGTATTACAAGATTACGAACGTGTAGAGAAAGGCTACCGAACCATTGCCTGGCCAGAAAAGGTTCGAGGTCGGCAGAACAGTGGCGAAGTATCACCAAACAGACTGTCAATTATTGGCGCTAAGACTTTTGTCACAACAGCCGCTCACAAGGCGACTTCAAACGCGTGTTAGCTGTCATTATTGACAAAAGACAGAGCCAGGAAGCACAACATATCACTGACGGGTTGAGATCAATCGGTTCAACATGATCGGAAGCCATCTAACGCCTCTTAAGTAATCTACTGATAGGCTGGGGAGACAGTTCAGCAAGAAGACAATCAGTAAGGAGACACAAGTCAATCGAGCCTTTGGAGGCCGGCCAAGCCACCTCCCTACCTCACAACCACTCTGATCTAGAAGTCTCCACCACCCATATCTCCACCATCGTCATAGCCGCCACCACCATCGCTACCACTACCATAACCCCCTCCATCATGATCTTCCATGGCTTCGCCCAACATCATCCCTCCAAGCAACCCTCCTCCCAGTCCGAGGGCAGCCGCCCCGCCAGCTCCCATGCCACCACCACCAGTCCTCCTCATCGGCTGCTGCCCATAGCCCCCTCCATAACCTTGTGGGGGGTAGCCGCCACCATAACCGCCACCATAACCCTGCGATGGGAACGCACCATAAGCAGGTTGGCCGTAACCCGCTTGTTGAGGAGGGTAGCCTGGAAACGCGCCGCCATGCGGTTGCTGTCCGTAGCCCTGGTGGGGTTGGCTGACTTTTCCCATCAGCTTCCCCAAGAGGCCTTTGTGGCCACCGCTCCTTTCTTGCGGCCTAGGCGGTAGTTGTTGCTGATCGTACGGCATGGCCGTGTTCTGGTAATCTTGCTGCGCGTTGTTGCGGGACACAGGACGCCCGGCTGCCGCGGCACGAGCGTCTTCTTCCGCTTGGAGTTGGGCGGCGTAACGAGCGTCGGCGTCCGCGGTGCTGTGGCCGCTCTTTTCGCCTGGAACGGTTTGGCTGGGTCCTTGTGAGTACGTCGGCGGTGCGCCTGGCGGTGGGGTGTCGGAAAAGGCTCCATGGGCTGGCTCGGTAGGCCGCTCCCATTGCGACTGTTTGGTGAAGATGTTTACGTAGAACCTAGGAAAACCAAAGGTCAGATGTGTTTACGCGTTGATTGACATGAAGTGAATTGAAAATGCAGGCGCGACATACCACTCCTTGTACTGCTCATTCCATAGAGCTTTCCAGCCTTCTGGCACCTTAGGCGGAGGAGGTCCAGGAGGGGGAACAAAGTCCGCCATGGTATTGAAATATCTGTTCTTGTGATATCAAATGGAATTGTGCGTAATTATGAAAACTATGAGGAGAGTAGGACTGAGGAAGGTAGGACTGAGAAGAGTAGGTGAGGCTTTTTAAGGCATGAGGCGATGTTGCAGTGAATACCCGGTTGGCGATCTACGTAATCGTGGAGGTTGTGGCGAGGCTGCGCCACACTATTGTGGCTCAACTTCAATTCACTTCTCAGCTCACCACAAGATGGCGAGGAACTAACAACTAAAGGCTAACTTTTGGATCATGCATGCAGCCTATGCTCGTTGCCAGAATCGTCGAACTGACTAGTGAATTATTAGAATATATTACCATTTGATGAGACCAGTATGACTACAAGTAGGGTTATTATTGTACACAAGTACAAGAGCATTCTGTACGATATCACCGCAAACAAAGACACGCAAGCTATGCACGCGGTACGCCAAACCCCAAATCTGGCCAGAGGACCGTAGCCCGCGACCGTAATCTCCACCAGGGTATGGAACCAGATGCCACCTTACGTTGCTCTGACCACACTCACGACTTCGACGTAAGGTAATCGGCGGCCTAGACATAGTGAATGATTACTACCACATTCGACAATCGTTCTCACACGGCTGCCGCTTACCTTGTCGATATTGTAGTCAAACTTCTCGAGCGCCTCTAAAGACCGGTCTCGTGGGTAACCCATGCCGGTCAGTCTCTTCAATATTGGATCGTCATGCTCGGAACTGGCAGTCAGAGCGCGTCCCAGCGGTGGTTGATTCGAGCTGGTTTTGTTTCCAGCAACTGTGTTTGCCGACGCCCCCGCTTGACCGCCACTGCCTGGAAAATAAGATTCGTCCCTCGGTGGAAGAATCGGCTTGCTCACTTCACCTTGTGGCGTGTCGATCCCGGCGAAGATAGCGTCCCAATCGTGCGATGAGTTTACCAGCGATTGCTGATGGGGCTGTCTAACCTGGGAGCTTTGAGAAAACCCACCGATACTATTCCCGAAGCCATGAGAAGTATCCTCAGGCTGGATTGTACTGCTCGCAGACTCCAGAGTACTTGACTTGGTAGTCGCTGGGGAGTCGAAGATCGGGTTGAATTCGTCGAATCCATCACGATGGTTCCCCCCAAATTCATCGTCACCTTTGTCATCTGCTTCCCTGGCATCTGCAAGATCGGCAAATGCATCGTCAAAATCGTCAGAGGGAGCATTTTTGCCTGGTATATGCTGCGGGGACTGCTGTTGCACTGGCGGCCTCTCCTGGCCAGGAAACATGCTTTCGTATGCGTTTGACGGAGCCCTTACCGGCAAATTATCCGGAAAGCTTGGTCCGGATGGCGCGTGATGCCCACCATCAGCAGCACTTGGTGCATCCCTCGCTCGGAAGGATGGATTGAAGAGGGCCTGACCTCCGGAAGGTAAAGCTCCAAAGGTGCGTTCAGGTGATTGCGACACTGGCGGAGAAGAAGTTGGATCCTCTCTTGCTGGTAGAAGACCGCTGAACTCTGGCGGAAATTGATTTGCATCTCTAGGTGAACTTGAGTCCCCATTGTGCGAGTGCACAGTCTGCTCATACGTTGGCGGAGACATCTGAGCTCCAGGAGTAGGTAGTTGACTTGCGGTCGAAGCCATCGTCATCATACTTGGACGTGGCGGGGCAAGACCTGTTGGCCGGTTGTTGGCGTCGGATTCAGGCTCGGATACCTTTGGGGCCGCTTCATTCGAGCTTGGGTGTCGGCGATGAGGCGAAGTGGCCGTGAAGTCGTCGTCGAAGCCTTGCTCGCTGGCACTGTCGCTGTCTTCGTCTGCACCAAGATCTTGGATTGGTGGGAACTCCTTGTGTGCCTTTCCCGAATCCGGCGCAGGAATGCCGCCATTGTTCTGTGCCTCTTCCACTGGCTTAGGTGCCCCGAAACCGGCAAATGCTGCGTCAAAATCATCTTTGACAGTTTTAGACCCTCCAACTTTGTTCTTCCCGAGTGCAAATGGGTCTGAACGACTATTCAAAGCGTCCTCGGAATTACGATTACTACTATCAGTCACGCTAGGAGCTTGCGGTTGCGCCGGTGGAGTCATCTCTCCGGGGAACGCTCCCGGGATATCACCTGGTAAGGTTGGCAGCCCAAACTCAGAATATGGGTCCCCTTTTTCCGCAGATGTGGAAGCACGTCGGGTCTTGTCGCTCGCCGTAGGCGACGCGGATGAAGTCCGTTGCAGATATGGCGAGCTTGGACGAGAACTAGCACTCTCATTGTTCCTCGTGTCACTGCCCCCAACTCCCTTAGATGTACGTCGACCTTGACTTGCATTCACCTCGGTTGGTGCATCGACCGCACTTTCCTGCTCACCACCGAATCGGCTTGCAGGTGCGGACACCTTGACGGACGAGCTGACAGAATCCGAACGTTGGGTGTTTTCGCGAAGGGGTAGGAAGCTAGATGTGATTTGCCTCGACTTTGGTGGCGCTGGCGGTTCCGTTGTCTGCGGGGAGTCATTGAATGCTGATGGCGGCGGTGACGTTGAGGGTGTTTGCAAGTCAGAACCTTCTGTCGAGCGAACTAACTGGCCGCCGGGGGATGCTGAGACAGGCGGCTTTTCGCGCACTTGGCCCGGGGATTCAGTTCTAAATGAAGTCTTGGGTTTGTCGGTGTTAGGTGTGCCGGATGCCGGTGCCGGAGAGTTATAGGATGGCCCAAAGACGCTGTCGAATGAGCTATGGTCTCCGGATGTGCCCGTTTGTCGTCCAAATGGTATTGAAGACGTCGTGGTTTCCGAGGCAACTGTTGGTGCCCGTCTGAAGAAAGGATTCATGCTCTGGCTGCTGGTCGAGGTAGCAGGACTAACTATAGGCGGCGGATTCTGTACTTGAGAAGGAGATTGCACCATTTTCCTACTCTCTTCAGCTTCCCGAGTAGCTTCAGCGAGCTCTCTTGAAGCCCCGTGGAGCTCGCCATGGAGCTTATCCCGTTCTGCTTCGTTGGTAACTAGCTGCTTCTTATTGATAGCGACTAGACCCTTTTGCTGCCGTGCATCGGACCTTACCCTCTCTAGCTGAGATTTTAGCTCCGCAATTTCAATGTTAGTTTGTCGAATACGCCCCTTGAGGCTTGTATTCTCCTGCTGATCTGCCTGCGAAGACGCCGCAGTCTGACTGTGCTGATTTTGCAGGTCTTGAAGAGTACCCTCTATTTTGGCAATCTCCTGTTGTAGCTTTTTGGTATCGTTGCTAGCGACAGACAGACGTTCTTCCAGGATTCTAACTTCCTTGACTTCATTTTCGTACAAGGTTCGGAGTTGTGCAAGTCTGGACTCGAAATCTCGTTTCTGTGAGCTCGCCCGAGACAACTCCTGCTCCGTCGAGGACCTCTTTGATTTGACTTCCTGCATTTGCCTAGACAATGTGCCTACTTGATTCGATAGATTCGCGAGCTCTGTCGTCTCTTGTGTAAGGTTCTTGCTGATTTCGGGATCATTATCACCAAGCAGGTCATCCACCTCGTATGGCTGCTGCTGTTGCTGCGCGAAACCACGATCCTGCAAAGGTGGCCCACTAGCCGATCCTCCTGTTGTTTGCGAAGATAGCATGTTCTGTCCGAAAGTGGACGAAGGCACGAAGGGTTTGAAGACTGACGATGACTGCGATTGCTGAGGTGACTCTGATATTCTTTGTGGGGTATTTGATGTATTTACCGTAGAGCCACCGGTAGACTGCGGGACCTGCGGCGATATGGCATCCAAGCCAAACAGGTCCGCCGAGGCTGACTTCGGTGCTGTGATATTGGCAGCATTGTCAAACATTGGAGCAGTAGGCTGAGAAGGTGGAATGGGTTGCCGTCGCATGCTTGGAGGAACAAGGTCAGCAGGTAGGGTTGACGGTAGAACGCTTCTGCCGTCTCGCTTTCCACGTTGCTGCCGAATGAGGTACATAGCCACAGCAAACTCATCCCTGTTGAGTTGGCCCTCCGATTTGATATCTGCGAGATCCCAGATCTGAGCCAAGATATCTTCTGGCAACCTGGAGTTACTGAAGAATGCCACGGCCTGTTCACCAGTAATGAATCCCCGATTTGCCTTGTCCACTGAAGCATAGATATTGTCAAACTGCGCCTTATCTTGAGGACTAATAGCCCAATTGCTACCAGTCGTTTGCGCAGATAAGGGCGGTGTACTATAGGCTTGTCTAGTTATTGGGCTCGATGGAGGTCGCGCTTCCTGGGTACTAAACTGCCGCTGCATTCCGGACACAGGAAAGCCTCCTGGCATGGGCCGCGAGCCAGGTCCAGTCATTTGCCTCTGGGGTGCGCCTCGCCTTGAAGCTACCTCATACAGACCCGGGGGCAGAATCTGTGGTAGGGCCCGTAACGAACCATTCTTATATGACGCAAGCAGATGCATTGCTATTATAAAGCCGGTGACATCCAAAAATCCTCGTTGCTCAGTGTCTGCAAGGTTCCACACTCGCCCAAGAACTTCATTCGGTAATCTTGCTCTTTCGAAAATCTGTTTTGCGATATCTCCTACGCAACAATTGATATTAGCTGCACGGCCTTTCCATCCGGGACAACACATTACCCGGAAGTATGCCATCCCGAGACCCTGCATTTTCGAAGATGGACGTGTATTCGCTGACTTTCTCAGGGCTCAAGGGCGGCACTCTTATGGGTCCACTAGCTTGTGGTTGTAATACCGCCGGAGGTGCATGTTGTGGTGGAACATTAGTCGCGGTGGTGAACCCGTCAAACTTCGGTAGCGGGCCGGCTGCATTGTTTCTGAGGTCAGCACCTGTGCCTCTCATCTTCAATGGTATGGACGTACGCCTAAGGGCAAGTTCTGGTGTAGGTTCCCGTCCAGCTTGCGCGTGTCCGATTAGCCTCAGCACCACTCCAAACCCAGCAGGCGTGAGGAGTCCACGATTCTCGGTATCAGCAATCTGCCAAATCTGTGGGCGGCCATAGTTAACATGATGCTACACGATCTAAGCAAGGTAGCGTCCAGACCTCTCCTAACGTTGTAGGGGCCAGCTTAGTCCTTTCAAAGAACTTCACTGCGACTTCCCCAGTAACGACGCCTATATTGTCGGTGTCTGCAGCAGCAAAGAGCTGACCGAACACACGCTTCTCGTCGGGAGTGAGGTTCAAGTTAGGGTGACCTAACACAATGCATAAACCTTGTCAGCTCCGCTTCAAATACCAGAGAGAATATGACCATGTAACAGAATTGATGTACTTTGCTCCGTGGCTCCATTGAACACTGCCATGACCTTCAGCTAAGCTGGCCAGCTTTGATGATTGTGTTGTAGAGACGCCCTTAAAGCTATACACGAGGAGTCCACAGCTCGATAGCAAGCTCGAGGGCAACCAGCTCAAGCTGAATCACGCCAACCAGCAAATATTAGAGGGATACGACAAGAAAAGTGTACATTTCGTGGGGGTTGACTGTGGCCCGGCGTCACTTATATAGGACTGTGGGCGACGTCGACCCACGCGGACGAGGCTGGCAAACAGCACCACTGCTCGCTACTGCATGTCATCCAACCAACTATATCAATTCTCCGCTCCTTAAAATTAAATATCAGCCAACGAAATCAGATGCTTTTATTATAAGGCTCCGAAGACTGTAGTATACTAATGAGCTCTCAGCAGCTATATCAAGCTGCCCACATGTGGTCCCTAGGCCTACTCATAATGACGCCTTTCCGGCAAGGATGGTTAATAAGTATTATCGTGCTACAAGTCTTCATTACTACGCGGTAGCCCTGGGGATCTCGATTGCATTCTAGTGTTACTTTCTGTGATTGCAGGATGGTGTCGTCAATCGGTCGTTCATTCATCTAGCCACTCCGTGCCTTTGAACCCCTTAGCATCCCGGAACATCCAGGCCGCCGAGCAGGAACAGAACTCATGAACAACTCGATTAAAACCTTGTACAAACTGGAGCCTCGATCTCAATGTGAAGCACGCTGAAACAATCTGGATTGCGCGGATGGGGCAAAGATGTGGCTGTTAGAGATGCGTGAATGATCCGGCAAGGGGGATTCCCACTGCTTGACCAACATCAACGATCGTCGGGTCCCCAGACACGTCGCCTAGTATTCGGCTTCGGCGCCTTCTTCGCCTTCGACAGAGTCGGTTGCGACCTCCTCGTAGTCTCTCTCAAGCGCTGCCAGATCTTCTCTAGCCTCAGAGAACTCGCCCTCCTCCATACCCTCCCCAACATACCAGTGTACGAAGGCGCGCTTGCTGTACATGAGGTCAAACTTATGCGACAGCGCAGACCAAGCTTCCGCAATTGCGGTGGTGTTGGACAGCATGCACCTAGAGTGTGTTAGTACGGCTGCAACTTTACTGTTGCAGAACAGGGAAAGACTTACACAGCACGGTTGACCTTGGCCAGATCTCCGTTAGGCACCATTTGCGGGGGCTGGTAACAGATACCGATCTTGAACCCGGTAGGACACCAGTCAACGAACTGGATCGTACGCTTTGTCTTCAAGGTAGCAACAGCACCGTGGACATCCTTCGGAACAACATCGCCGCGGTACAAAAGGCAGGTTGCCATGTACTTCCCGTTACGGGGATCGCACTTGACCATCTGGTTGTTGGGCTCGAAGCATGACATCGAGATTTCTTGCACCGAGTTGGCCTCGTGGGACGCCTTGGCCGCGGAGACCACAGGAGCATAGGCGACCAACGGGAAATGGATGCGAGGGTAGGGAACGAGGTTGGTTTGGAACTCGTTGAGGTCGACATTGAGCGAGCCATCGAAGCGAAGGGAAGCCGTGATAGACGACACGACTATTGCGGACTTTAGTTCGTCTCACAGATCATGACGGATGCTCATCTACATACCTTGAGCGATCAGGCGATTCAGGTTTTCGTAACTCGGCCTCTCAATCCCTAAGTTTCTTCGGCATATGTCATAAATTGCTTCGTTGTCAACCATGAAGCTGCAGTCTGAGTGCTCGAGGGTGGTGTGAGTCGTCAGGATTGAATTGTATGGCTCAACGACCGAGGTGGCGACTTGAGGAGCAGGGTAAACGCAGAATTCCAGCTTGCACTTCTTGCCATAGTCGACGGATAGGCGTTCCATGAGCAGCGCACCGAAACCGGACCCAGTTCCACCACCGAAAGAGTGAAACACCAGGAAGCCTTGGAGGCCGGTGCAGTTGTCCGCAACGTGTCGAACTTTATCCAAGACTTGATCTATTAATTCTTTGCCAACAGTGTAGTGACCGCGAGCATAGTTGTTTGACGCGTCTTCCTTCCCTGTGATCATCTGCTCTGGGTGGAACAAACTCCTATAAGTGCCAGTCCGAACCTCGTCGACAACGTTGGGCTCGAGATCACAGTAAATCGTGCGGGGCACATATTTTCCCTGGCCTGTCTCCGAGAAGAAGGTGCTGAAGCCTTGGTCCGGATCCGCAGCTTTACGCTCCTCGGTGAGATAGCCATCAGGCTATACGTGAATGATGGTCAGTCGTCTATCGGTATGTGGTAAAGGAGACGTAGGAGAGGATATTTCGCATACCTGAATACCATGCTCAAGGCAGTAAAGCTATAAGGCACAACACGAAAATATCAGTTGGCTGCCACCAAAGCTGTAATACCTATGGCTCCGATCTCTTAGGATAGCTTACCTCCCAACACGAGTTGGCAATCTGGCAGCCGGCTTGGCCAACTGTCCACCCCGAGTCGTCAGTATCATGGTGGTTTGGATAGTGGGGTAATGCACTTTCAGGAGGTCAAGGCGCGAAGGAAAAAACTTACCGTTCAAACTGATAACCTCTCTCATGGTGAGCACTTGCGAAGACGAGTCTGAGAGTGTATCAATACAGTCGTCCTCGAAGTGGGAATCACGCGAAGAAAGCCGTGTGCTGTTTTGATCAACGCAGTTCGAGAGTGAGTGTCAGCAAGCAACAAGGATTGGGGGGATTGTAACAGAGTGGTGGGAAGGTTTGTTGTGTGTTTCTTTAGTTTCGCTTCTCGACCAGGGTGACTAGCGCGAGGTGAAAGCGCGTCTCTCAAAAGCGACCGGAGCTAACCAGTTTTCACTCTGGTTAATTCTTGCCGATAAACGGTAACATACGATGTTGCTACATCTCGGAGCCTCATTCACTTCTGGAGCTCTCCCACAGAATGCTCAAGCAGATACACATAGCCATTCTAATCCTCTGGGTAGCTTGTGTTTCTGCAAATGTGGAGAAAGTGATCTTTCTTGCTCCAGCGAGCATAGCAATTCCAACGACGCATCCCAATCTAGACGACCTCAACTTAGACCGCATCTCTCCAGTCCATTCGTCCTTGCGGACCAAACTGGCTGCGGAGTTTCCGCAAGACAAATCTCCCAAAGGCAAAGCATCATGGGTTCTACTTGATGGATTAGAACCAGGTCGCCGCTATGAGACCAGGATTTGCTGGGCTGCAACGGTACGCTTTCCATATTTTTACCCTTGACCTTTTGCCGACCTCCACAGATTGTCGGATGGTCCACAGAGAAAGTGAACAGCTGACGCGGGGTATCCTATATAGCAACCAACGCAGTTCTGGCTCTTTCCACACACGTTGAAAGAGGTCTTTGAGACGCCCGCACTCATTTCGTCCCTGGCTTTATACTCTGAGTCCCGTCAGCCCTCTGGGACGACTGTTGAGGAATCTCGACCAAAGTTTTGGCAACACGCCGGATCTGGTACCGGGTCAGCATCCATTGATCACTCATCGATCCTTCTACTTGAAGTATTTTCCGCTGCGGACTATTATACCACAAATAAGATACTGATGAAAGATGTACTTCCAGTGGACGTTGATATCAGTACGTGAGAATTGCGAGACTTCAGAGTGCTGTCGAATGCCTCAAAGGCTGATATCTACTGTGCCCCACAGTCTTAGATAGCTACATCCTCAACATCTTTCCCAAGTCGCTGCTGCCAACTGCAGTCTACATTAGCTGTCTAGCTGTTTTGGGTTGGTTCATATCAGACTTCATCTGGAAGCAACTCTCCGCCTTTGTAGAGGCCTCACCAGCGGGGCAATCTATCGATCATCAGCGTCGCAGACCAAGCTCAGTGAACGACAAAAAGCAAAGCTGAAGGCTACAATCAACTTCGCTTCGTTCAGAAATACGTCTGAAGCCATCGAAGCCGCCAATAACCACAGATGACTAACTTTCAGCAACTCCAAGCGCTGTACAAGCTTCCAATCTACAGCCTTCCGCCCGAGCTAATCCTCAACATCCTCAATATGCTCACCACGGTCGAGTTCGCTAGCTTCACCTTCGCCGCATTTCACCTGATGAGACGCCACGGGATAGCGCCAGCCTTCAGCACCGAGCGAATTGTCGCCTTGCTCTCGCCACCTTCTTCCGACCAGGTGACAGCATCATGCGGCCTACTGCGTAACCTTCCGACTGAGCTGGTGTTGGATCTGATGCAGCAGCTGGATACCACCGATACGATTAATTTTCTGTTTGCCAACTATCAGCTGTTGCATGATAGGCATATTGCACCTTGGCCTTTGTGTGGTGGGTCGGCCCAGATCTGCAGGGCATGGCCGCAGTGGCGGTCTGATGGTGCCGCTGATGAGGATGGCTTAGAACGGATGTATTTAGCTGGCCACCGGCACGACCCAAGTTGACACTGGCTATGCGGCTGATGTCGAGCGAACCCCTGTACTCTCGATCAATAATGTCTTCCTGATGATTGACTATTTGTGCCAAGCATTTAGTAAACAATGCTCTTGAGCATCACACCCACACGGTAAGAGCTACAAACAAAGGCCTTGACAGCAATGCAGCGCATGAACGCCCCTAATTCACCCCGTTTAAAATCCAACCGACCCTAAACAGTGGGATCAATCCACTATGTCTGTTCGAAAACCCCACTTTTGGCCTTCAAGAAGGCCCGACGCGATTTAATATAGCCCTAGACGCCCTTGGCTATTGCGGGACGGCTAGGTAGGCATATGGTAGCATAAGACGAGCATCAAGGGAGTGGTACAGCCAAGACGAGACTTGTATTGGCGGCCCATGCCGAAGCCAGAAGTCAAGGTCTCGATAGCAAGTGTAGGCTTCGGTTCAGCCGTGATGGGTTGGTTGGCAAGCAGGGCTGTGGAAGGTGGGGGGTAGATGTCTTGAGTTGCGATGGAGCGTAATGTGTTGAGAAGTAGGTTGCCGGCTTCACTGAGGCTGTTGGCGGCGGTATTATGTATGTGATGGAAGGCCGGGTTGGCGAGGGTACTCTGATGGCCTTACCGGGAATGACCAAGGCAAGCGCCAATGGAATGCCTTCAATACCACTGGAAGACAACAACTACTTGCAAAAGATAAGGCAGAGGAAAAGGTGAGGACGACGAAAAAATGACTGCTTTTTTGGCCCGGTAAACAGTAGGGTTCGGGGTTTGGGTCGTTGGTTGTCTGCTGAACGGACTTCCTTGGGTTATTTCGGGGTATATGAGATTCTGGCTGAAGTAGTCGTAATGAACATGTGAAAGATAACGCCATGGAAGCCTTCTAGACGTAAGACAGTCATTGAAAGGTAAGGTAGTGAGCTGTTGTTCGTGGTGCAGAAGGCCACAATATGCTAATTTAGGGATAGGTGATAAGAATTTCGACTGCGTTCAACGTATTTAAGACCTAAGCGTCTATAGTGAATTTCTCATGCGGATAATATGACAATTAGCTGTATATATCGTCGATCGCCCACTGATGTTACTCGGTACAACAATGGGCGGGAATGCACCCCGAAAAACAGGAATGCTTGTAGAGTACAAAAGAGCCTGGTGGGCCAACTGGTGTGGTTTGAAAGTAGCAGGCTTGACTTAAATGTCGGGATTGCTTTCTCAGGCTGCCTGTAGGGTGGTATGATGATTCGGTGTAAGGCTCGTCCTTCGTACCCCCTCGGAAGAATACCGATGGTTGTTGCCTAGATGTGCCCTTTTCGAACATCGAAAGAGTCAACTTGAACTTCGGCATAGCAGTCATGGTGTATAAGCCTGTCTAGATTGATTGGTACTTCGTATTGTGATATCCAGCCGCATCGGCCTATTGGGCCTAGGAGGAGCTCCATCGTAGTTGGGTAGGGTTAGAAATATCGGTCAGGGAACTGCAGTGGCTGAAACCATGGTTTGCTTGGCCTATAGCAGGCATCAGAGGCTTAGGGTGTGGGACTTTCACAGTCCCGCAAAGACTCAAGTCGATGACACGCAACTGCAGCATCAAAGATCTGACATTACCACCTGGGTTCTTATACCTCTGCCTGTCAGGTTTAGATAGCCCGTCACAAGCGCCCATATCCGGACAGGTGTTGTCACGTTGTCGTAACTTGAGAGCTGAGCAGCCACGGGAGACCGGTTATGCTTGATATGTAAAATACCAGACCTCAGTTTACGCTCACTGAGGTATGACCATAGCTTTATCGTTCCTGACTGAACATGCCGTGCAAAGCCAATTAGGCAGGGGCGTCTGAAGACCGACACAGCGAAAATGATGCATGGGTGTCGAACAGTCCTATATTCAATGGATTAGTCGTCGATGCCCCCGAATTATGGATCCCAACGAGATAGGTGGTTAGATATCAACTCAATGTCTTTCGTTGTAAGAGATTAGACTCACAAGATCTGCGCATATGATAGCAGTACTAAGGTCCGTAATCTTCTCATTGCATTTACAGGTACTGTAACTGGTACCAGTGCCTATTCTGTGATTCAAAGCCTCAACTCGATCTTCTCGCAGATCGCTATCGATAGCTGTTTCTGCGTCTGGCATATCCACATCGCCCTGGGCTTGAGAGGGGGTAACGGCGTCTTCACACTCAGAATCCATGTCGGATACAATGGTTCGACGCCGACGAGTTCTTCTTTTTGCTTTCGTAATCTCAATAGGTTTGTTTGTTCCTTGGATGGTCCGTATACAGCCTTGTAATACCAGCTCACCAATGCTGCCCTGTGATATAAGACCAGCCGCGTTCCTCAGAAACTCTTTGAACACGTGTGGCTCCTGCAGCCACGCCTTGTTTTCCCGGCAGAATCTAATCAAAGCTTCGGCAAAATGAGCCTTTCCAGAGATATCTTCCTTTAACATATATGCGTCGTAACGCTTCATAAAGCGCTTCACTGACTCGGGCATGTTGGGGAAGCTCTCAATCAACTCGTCGTGCTTATGCCAGAACCATGTTTCGTCAACATCATCATCGCTCTCGCTGATCGGCTCATCCTCATTGAGAGGTCTTTTGGCATTTGCTCGGAAAAACGTGACTTCGGAAGGTGCAGCCGGTACAGCATGTTTCTTCCTTTTCGCTGCCGGTAGATTTGGAACAGTAGATGGGTCACTGCTTTGAAGCGTCCAAGATGAGGCATCCTGAGTCTGCGACCTTGATGGGGGATTTTGCTGTGTAATGGCTGTTGAACGTGAGCGATCGGATTTGCCTATCCAACTTTCATCGCCGGCCAAAAATGACTGCAAGTCCAACGGACTTTTGGGTCTTTCCCAGCAAAATTCTCGCTCATCCTTCACATGATTCGCTGCTTTGTTTCTGTAATCGTTGGCAACCGTAACATTTATTCTGATTATATCCTGTGGAGTGGGAACTTCGCTTTCACGCTCTTCCGTTATCTGAAATTTGAAGAGGTCATGGCCAGTGATAAGATGAAATTGAAGGAGTTCGAAGTTAAGAAAATCTCTCCGTTGGCAAGCAGGACAAAGGTATCCAGTCAGAGTCACCGTCTTCGTTTCGCCTAGATGGATGGTCCCGAAGGTCCATATCACGGTGACTGTGGGCTTAGCTATTAACTCCGGTGCCTCTGGTTCAGATATTGGTGTGGGAAAACGGTCGGCAGGAGAAATTCGTAACTGTGAGTTGTATACCTCCAGGGGTGTTTTGGACTGGCTCCAAGCGGCATCCAGCTCTAAAGAGATGTTTGCCTTGTAAGGCTTTCGGTTCTTGAAGGCCTGCATGCTCAGGAAAGTACCCTTAGGCGGACAATTGGGTAGCTTTGTCCACTTAGCAACAAAAACCTGGTCGTTTTTGACTTGATCCGCCACAGTTTCATCAACTTGTAGGCTGGGACGACCCTTCACTGGCTTCACGAGTATGGTAGGCCAAACTTCTCGAGAGTCCAGGGGCAAGAGCATGATCTCCATGTAGTACGAATCCGTGAGAGTCATCCTGGAATAATTCGACCTCTGCACACTGACAAAGAGTTCACCTGCGTTGAGGAGCAAAGGTTCATCCATCTCAATCCAGGCCATCACTTCGCCAGTAAGCGTAATCGATGTTTTGACAGTGCACTCTTGTGACTTCTTGACAAGAGGGTCGCTGTCTGGCGATCGAGGCCCCCATATAGTCAAGCCACAGTAACAGCGAATATCTGGCTGTTTCTGTCGCTTGTTCGGAGAATCAGCCAACGAGCCAGAGTTCGAGGCGGAAGCCGACCTCTTCCTCAACGCCTTGGGCTCAACCTTCAGAACAGCTTGCTGTGGCTTGATTGAACCATCTCTCAGTCCTTTGCATAGCTCTTCAACACTCCACCGCGGCCTTCGAATGTAAGTAGTGCTACCTGGAAACTTCACAGCATCATGATCTGAATCATTCATCGATTGATCTGCTTTCGTTATCATCTTTTCAAGAGCAGGGTCCTGCAATTGCAAGGTCGTATGATGTCGTCCGTGGTAAGCCAAAACCGTTGATATATTGCGTTGTAGGAAATTCCGAGATCTATGGCGCTCGCTATCGAGATAGTACGCAGTGTTGCCTGTAAACACTTTCCGGAAGTCTCGCTCTGCTTGGCTGATCATTGCTACCGTGGCAAAGCCCTTTTTTTCAGGCCGAAGTGAGATTGATGTATGATTTTAGAACACAGGTTGTGGTCAAAAACTAAGATATTGGCCATAACCCGCTTCCGACATCAGGCAAGCCTCATCACTCAGTGGATTGCCCCTCCTAATCGAGATCCGTGTCGACGTGCACAAAGCCAGGCAACCTTCAATTGACAATCTGAAAAAAATGTTAAATTCAACGTTAAGGAGGATCGTACGGTGAGTTCCTACCTTGAGGGATCGGATGACGCTCGCTTGACTGCGCCGCCAACGAATGGGTGCTGGGGCGCGTTACTTTGGACTTCAATGATCGTCCACCAGCCCGGTTTCCGTTATCATCCTGTACCACAACGCCCAAGATTTGCGTAGCCTAGAGTGTATACTCTAATCAACCCAGACAGGTTTGGAGCAAAGGCACGCTATGAACAAGAGTAGAAAGATTGTTGGTCAAGGCAGTTGGACAGCACAAATGTACTATCTCGGTCAAGGCAACTCTCGAAATTCCCAAGAGCTTTCTATGGGATCTCTGAATGATCGTGCCCTAAGAGAAGTCTAATCACGTATTTTTCATGGACTTGCATTCAACTCTGAATGGGGTGAAGATGTCTCTTTGGCTTTCAGCTAGGGAATTGTCAGGTGTTGGGCTGGGTTGTCTCTCTCCGCAAATGATATTCTCGAGGGAGAAGACACGACAGGGGACACCAGCGCGTCGAGAACACAACAGAGCCAAGATGACGGTTTCCAATCACAACTCGAAATTATTGCGCTCGACCATATGTATTAACCCAACCGGGCTTGTAAATTGATAAAAGCGACAGTTGCCATTCATGGAGGACAGGCACCAGTAATTATCAAAATTATAAGTGAATACCTTACACAACACCACCTACCCTTACCTTAGGTAGGAGCGAGGCCCGTAGTTTAACACGTGACGAACAAGATCGGCTAAGTCCCACCCCACGCTTAGTAATTGAGGTAAGGCAGGGTAACTTAATTACTCCGTAGCGCAACATGACGCATAACACAAGGAAGCTATCGATAAGTTCCTTCCTACGAGCAAGACTATTCGTAAGGTTCCTGTTGGCAACGACCACAACGTGAGACCTACCATACTACAATGGAATACCGCGGTCAGCCTCAAGGCCTCAACTCCAAACGGAGAGATCGATAAAGCACCGTTCGCATGTCTCGGAGAACCCGTCCTTCTCGGGCCTGCGCTGCGCCTGTTCGCAGCCGCGCAGCACGCACCAACGTTTCCTACCGGGAGCCTTCCTCAGAAGAAAGCTTGGACGAGCTCTATATCGAATCACCAGAAACCAAAGTCGTCAAGCCCAAGGCTCGAGTTCCGGCACACAGCTCGAGTACGGCAGGTGTTAAGAGAAAACGAAGCACTACACCTAAAGTGCTGCTGCAGACCTCAGAGCAAAACACCAGGAAGAGCACAAAGGCACTGAAGTCGGAGAGTGACCCTGTCAATGGAAGCCCCAAGAGCAGTGCAGTGATACCGCCATGGGATACACTACCATATGAGATTCTGCTCCAGATATTCATGCACGCCTCATATCCAGTCTATGACGACTGGTTCGTTCCTCAACCATCTGTCAACTGGCTGGTTGGCGTATCCCTTTTATGCAAGTCCTTTGCGGAGCCTGCACTTACAGCTTTGTACCGGTCTCCGCCTCTATTTTCCGAGCCCTATAGCTTAATGGGCCTGTTATCAGAACATCCTGCAGCTCATATGTTCAATTACAACTCCAAGGTTCAACGTTTGGAGATTGAGGTTTCCAAAACACTCGCATATACTTTTCCTGGTCATGGTCACTTCGACTTGGGGAATTTGATACGCTTGACTCCGCAGTTGCGCGAACTGTCACTGTATCATGTGGCTGACCACCCCAAATGCAGCAGAATTGGGACAGTGGCGCGAGCAGGAAAGTGGGTTTATCAAGATTCAATATTCCACGCTCTAAAGGAAACCAACATACGCCTCCGTAACTGGAGATGGAACACCAGGATGACCAGTGCTAAGCAATCTCTCGCTTGGATCCGAGATGTACATCGGACAGCGCCGTTCCAAGCGTTGAAGGCGTTGACATTTATCAATTATCCCCCAGCCAAACGACGCTCTAAAGTCGACAAATCAGTCCCTACTGATGAAGAGCTCCTTGCTGCTGCACTCTCTGTTCTGCCACACATCGAAGAGCTTACATTTGAATCAAGCGAAATCATCAATAAAAGGCTGATGCCTCTTTTGCCTACAGTCCTCTCGGGCTTGACAATACGAAACTGTCCGGCATTGATTTCTGAGATTTTTCATCCTTTCCTTCTCACTCATGGGAGTCGGCTTAAAGAGCTGGTTCTGGATCACAACCAGTCGCTCAGCCTCTCCTTTCTGACCAGCCTTGCAACGTCTTGCCCTCAACTAAAGATGTTGAAGATGGATCTACTCTACTACAGTTCACATGTCACATTCAGTGATTCGGAACCGAAATATGAAGATCTCCTCCTACCTGACGAGGTTCCTACATGGCCATCAACACTTCAAACTCTGGACTTGGTTCAGCTCCGTAATTGGGATGCTTCGACCGCAGAGATGTTCTTTCAATCTCTTCTGGATGCTGCACCGCACTTGCTGCATTTACGCCGGTTAGTGCTGAAGGCGATATTGAAGATCGGTTGGCGAGACAGAGCCTCCTTCAGGGACAAGTGGATAGGGAGGCTAAGACGGGTCTTTCTTCGGCCGCAAGAGTCGTTCGACACGAACCGCGGAGCGATTCAGATGCCTGAAGTTAGCGACAATTGTGTCCGCAGGGATGGTAGACGTCCCTCGAGTCGAGGTAGTGGCAGCCAGGGAAAGGCGGCTGGCAAGATTGACACGCAGCAAGGCACGAGACGTATCTTAAGGCAGCGGAACAGGAGGACTGGTACTTTTAGCCATGTGGAGATCACCAACAGACCTGACGATATTGACTCCGATAGCGATGTACCGCTTGTTCCAAAGCGGAGAAGTACGCGACTAAGCAAGCAGGACAAGGACGAGTATGCGTTACCTGTTAGCTCGGAGAGCCCTCCGCCACGTCTTCGTCGTGGTTGCCAAACACAGGTCGAAAGATCAATATCGGCGGAGGTCAACGGCAGCAATACTAGCCCTAAATTTGCAGCCGTCGGTCATGGCAAATGGGAAAGCAAACCCGAGATGTTTGTTCAGGGAATGTGTGAGATCGTAGAAGTGAGAATAGATAACCTGAGGCCGATGGAGGAGCAACTGAATGAGGATGACTTTCTCGACGAAGAGGCCAGTGGAGACGACGATTGGGATGGGGACGATACAGCCCTTGGAGACTCAGCATATGCTTGGTAAATTGCACGGATTAGCACCACGACAGTTCCAGTTGATGAGGGCGACAGTCATGGTCCAAGGCATGCGTTTCATGTAACATGACAGGCCAGCATTCATACCACGAGTTAGCAGTACCTTACCTAGGTATGGTTCAGGATTTGATAGTTTAGGCGGTGGCTGAAAGGCCTGCGGCCCGTATTGCTTGTTCGGATCAATGACACATTAACATCCATTACAATATTCAAAATCATCGTTCACCATATTATGAGAGCCTATGGGAAGCCTAAGTATGTATGTATAGGACCGTGTACGAGTAGTGTAGTAGAATTATCATCGCTTCTTGTACTCTACGAAATTACCACAACGGTGATGCAGTGTCACATCGAAACACAGCATCCATTAACTTACCTAAGGTAACGAGCCAGTTACATCGACCCTTTTCCAGGCGGTGAGTGCTTGGCGATAACCCTACTAGTTACCCTACTTAGGTACCTGACTGTGCAGCTGACCTCCAGCACATGGAATAAGGCGTCTGCAAATACAAACGGCCAAATATTGTCGGCTATAGCAGCAACATTGACAACAACTACAGCGATAGATCCCCATTCGCCTTCTTCCCATTGCACACTTTCGTACGCTCAAGATTTGGCCGCTGGCCGATAACACCAGCATTCTCGAGTTGACCACGAAGCTGAATGTAACCGGCTGAGTGGTGTAAGCTCCTTGCCTAATCAGGTCATTCTTCTTATATCAGGAGCCTCACTTTCTATCAGAATCACTAGACACCTCTATCTGTAGTCTTCCAACATCTCCCAGCATGGTGGAGTCAGGACAAACTCACCCAGCACCTTCGGAGCAAGAAGGTCCGTCACACGATCCACCGGCACTTCCAGATGGCTGGTGAGCTTGCATTTACCCGTTTGTTTCAGAGCTACTCTAAGAGCTAACATGGATTAAAGGCTTGCGCAATGGGAAGGAAAGTCACGCAAATACTACTACGTCCAGAGGGCAACCGGTCATTCTCAGTGGGAGGTTCCTACAGAACCAGCACCTTCAGCCCCTACACCGGATCCCACTCCACAGCAAGCCATCGACCCATTCCAGAAGCCTTCTACCCCGCAGTCGCATGGAGGTAAAGAGGACGGTGAAGTTGTAGAGAATAATGATCGAAGCGTTGAAAACTACCAAGGCGCAGATAGGGGCCTCTTAGGGGTGAAGCCCCCCCCCGGCGAACCAACCTTTGCCAACAATGCTGACGTTCTTACTACACAGGACATGGCTACGAGTATTTTGTCCGGAAAGCCCCACCGGCCACAGCATCAGACCCAGTCACAGTCTGGATTAGGCGGTATAGCGGGCAACCTTGTGGGTGGCCTACTTTCGGGTGGAAAGCCTCATGGTCAGCAACACCAACATCAACAGGCCCAACAGGCCAGCATGTTCGGCGGCTTGAGCACTTCTGGTAGTACACAGCATGGTGGCTTGATGGGGCTTGCTTCAGGACTACTAGGGCACCATGGCTCTTCAGTACGTGAACCGAATCTGTCACGAGTATGCCATTACTGGCCCCAAACGTGGTGAAGCTAATAGTCATCCTCACCCTAGAGTCAGCAGAATAGCTATGGCTACACACCTAATAATCCAGTATCTGGCACGGGTAGTCAATCGGTCCATGCTCCGGCGGGCAACCACAGTTTGCCAGCAACTCCAGGGGTCTCATCACCTTCAGGTCAATACGGTCCTTCGAGTGGTCAATACAACCCGTTAGGCCAGCAGCAAGGCCAGTATAGTTCTAACAGCAACCAGCCGGGCTTTGGCCAACCGACATATAGCCCCAGTGTTTCCGGGCAGTATGGACAACCGAATCAACCGTTTTCCTCCGCACTACAGAACCAGTATGGGCGACCGAGCCAGACGCTACCACTTCCTTCACAACATGGTCAACATGGGCAGCACACTCAGACGTTCCCGCAGCAACCACAAAGCCAATATGGTGACCACAACCAAGGTTTTCAGTCTCCAAATCCAGGCCAGTACAGCCAGCAGAATCAAACCTTCTCCCCTTCGGTGCAAGGCCACTATGGGCAACTAGGTCAGCAGAACCAAACCTTTCCCCCTCCCCCACAAGGCCACTATGGGCACCCTGGCCAGCAGCCTCAACCGTACTCCCAACCAGGGCAAGCACCAGGCCAATTTCAGTCCTCACCAGGCGCAACACCATTTCAGCAAGGTCAGATGTCAGGTCAGTATCCGCAAGCAAGCCAGGGTAGTAGTTTTCAGCCTTTACAGCCTACATCAGGTGTCATACCTATACAACAACAACAAAGTGCATTTCCGCCTCAGTATGTGGGACCCCATGGACCGCCAAGTGCATATCGGCCTCAATATGGTGAATTGTACGGACAGCCTTTCCAACAGCAACCTGGGCAACAAGGAGTACCTCGACCGGGACAACAGGGGCCTTATGGTCAACTTCCACAGCCACAGCAACAGCCTGGAAAGTACACCGCAGCTGGGCAGCCTCCTGCCCCAGGGTGGCGTGCCTGAGGTTGCTAAAGATTGAGAAAGACCTCTCGTAAAAGGTCAGCATCGACTTTTGTGAATTTCATGATGAAATGATTGGCATGAAGTTTCTTTGCTGTCTACGCTCTGGGCTGTGGGTGCAAGTTTGGTAAGATGGACTTGGCTCTGGCCTCCACCCAGGCTCATACATATCTGGTACCTTTTGATGTTGGTACAATGCCTTGCTATCTCCTTAAGGAAAAAAGTCACTGTGTATTATTAGACTCATTCCGTGCATGAGCATGTCTGTGAACAACGCCCTACCTTTTTCCGAAGCCAAATCGTGAATGCCTCAGGATATTGGTGTCAGGAGGCGTTCACCCTATGGCAAATGCCTTTGCGTCTACTCTACTTCTTGATAAGTACTTACATCTACCCCATGGCTGCCGTCTACCCACAGGTAAGATTCTATGATTCATGCCTGAGTCTAGGTATGACTTAGACATAGGGCAAGGTTTAGACATCAATGCGTGTGTGAGCTTCAGCATGACTTTAGGTGTGAGGTTACGCACGAATTAGGCATGAAATATGAGGTGTTGGTATTGGTTTATATAGGCGGTATAGGCACAAGTAAGAGTTGATACAGGAGCAGCTCAGCCCACCGGGCGGGGATAAATAATCTGCCTAGTGCCGCTTGGTGTTCGCTTCTCAGCCCTATGTGAAAGTTCTAGAGCCGCAACCAAGCATAGTCTGGGAGATAGAATCTTCGCCCACGTAGGGATATCTACATAAGCAATGGCAGCAGTCTATAAAACTCTTTCCAGAACAAACGGGTCTAAGGAAGACGGCGCCGCCAGCACCACGAAGCGGAATAGACAGAGAGTGTTGATCTTGACCTCGAGGGGAGTGACATACAGGTAAGGTCCGCATGCATTGAACGATGCCTCGACAACATGCCAGGGAAGCCGCGCTGACCCACTGTCAATGAAACGAAGACATCGGCATCTCCTCAATGACCTTTACTCGCTCCTCCCCCACAGCCGCAAAGATGCCAAGCTCGACACCAAAACCAAACTCTACCAACTAAACGAGCTCGCTGAACTCTATAACTGCAACAATGTCTTCTTCTTCGAGGCGCGCAAGGGCAAAGATCTATACCTCTGGATGAGCAAAGCGCCCAACGGGCCTACCGTCAAGATGCACCTGCAGAACCGTACGCTTTAACCCCGCCAATCTCCACTCTACCTTTGGACGGTAGACTAACGTAAGGGTGGATGTGCACAGTGCACACAATGGAAGAGCTCCATTTCACAGGCAACTGCCTCAAAGGCTCTCGTCCCATCCTCTCCTTCGATGCCACCTTCGACTCTCAACCACACCTCCGCGTCATCAAAGAGCTCTTCCTCCACATATTTGGCGTTCCGAAGGGCGCGCGGAAGACGAAGCCCTTCGTCGATCACGTAATGGGCTTTACGATCGCAGATGGGAAGATCTGGATAAGGTGTTATCAGACCAAAGAGACGGAGGCTAGCAAGTCAGCAGCGGCGGACGGAGGCGCAGACAGTGAAGTTGCGGAGGACGCCGCAACAGGCAAGAAGTCAAGACGGAAGGGCGACAGGGAAACCAATATCAGTCTAGTGGAGATCGGACCAAGATTTGTGTTGACGCCTATTGTGATACTAGAGTCGAGTTTCGGCGGGCCGGTTATTTACGAAAATAAGGAGTTTGTGTCGCCTAACCAGATTAGAGCGGATTTGAGGTTGAGTAAAGCGGGAAGGTATAACAGGCGAAATGAGGAGGGAATTGAGAGGAAGATGAAGAAGGGTGATTTGGGTCTTAGGAGTCAAGGTGGACGAAGGAAGGAGAGAAACGAGCTGGATGAGAGCGTACTGTTTGCCTGAACAATCTCTTTCCCAGTGGAATCTGGACAAGCGTCAGGCGTTTCGGTTCACCAATTCTGTGCTCAGGCATACCCTAATTGAAGAATGCATGCTGTGACCTTGCGCTGATCAATAGAGCTTGAAATTCGTTCTAACCCGCTTCTTTTTCGAATGAACCCCATAACCTAAGAGAACCAAAACATACAGCAGCGGGTAGTTACCGACTCAACCATTACTCCGTCCGTTGGTTCTGCCATGTTCACAGGTCTTTGATGAATGGAGTCAAGTGAGAAGAATGACCTTCCATTATTTTCTCAATGTTTACCAACAACCAGGTTGGCATCGAAAGCATCCATACCATTCGACATCATTCAGGAGAGCTTATAACTAGACCTCAAACCAAAGTGGCACACAATCATAGAACTCAAATTCCACCGCATTACTCCATCTGACTGCTCCTTTTCTCACTATTACTCTCCTTACAGCGCCACCCAGGAAGTTGTCTGCGGTTCGCCATACACTTGACCGGCGTCAAACAGACGTTCAACCTTCCCCTCCGCTCCATCAGTCACTACTAGCTGTTCCTAGCCAACCCGCTGTCCCATGCCCCAACTATTGCTAGCTCTCCAGAACGCACCAAACCCTTCCGCTGAACTCCCACCTCTCGAAACCTCAAGCACGCCCACTCTTCCCCCAAGCATACACAACATCCGTAACCCCTCTCGCAACCTTCATAAACCTCCTCTCCTCCGCCACGCTCCTCATCCTCCTAACTTGACTACCACACCTCGCGTCAGCCTATCCTCTCCCTGCAACTCCCAACCCTGCATCCCCGCACCCCCGCAACCCAAAACCAAACCTCCAAGACACAAAACCCCACACTCACCACCTCCCCTCCTCATCCCTCCCCACCCGATACATCTCATGTGGCACATCATCCCAATCCGGCCTACTATCCACCAACAACAAATCCTTCTCCATATCCAAGACGATGTGGAAGGAAGTCTGCCCCCGCCCGGGCGCCGGGCAGGGCTCGATGTGGGCGTGATGACGGCATTCAGGCAGCCATTCGCTGGGAGAGCGGCCGGCGAACGTGAGGTAGGCGGTTGGGATGTTGGTGGAGAAGTCGGAGGTGCGCATGCGGAGGATGATGCGTTTGGGGGTGGAGGGGAAGAGGGTTGGGGGCGTCATTGCGGTTGGAGGGTTGTTGGTGTAGAGGAGGGGTGTGTGGGTGGGTGGTGAGGGAGGAAGGTGGTGGTTCGTGTGCTGAGGGAGGGGGAAGATGAGGGGCCTGTCACTGTAGCACGGGTACTGCAGGGAGTAGGTAGTAAGCACTTGCCAAGTATGGCGCTGCCAAAGAGAAGTGTTAGTGTCCGGTCTCTCTGACATTGATGGTATTGAGCTAAGCATCTTCATCGGTAATTGTCAAGCTTCAGTAGAGGTTCATGCCCTCAAGGTACAGTCCCCCTTCAATTAACGGTATAAGTCATCAATATAGAAGCACTAGCTTGACAGCCCACCAATGGTACCAGCCCACAGCTAGGGCAGAACCTAGAGTTGCCTTATCTGGACCGTTGAAGATGAGGTTTGTTATGTGGAGGTAAGTGTATTACTGCTTCCGCGAGTCAGGCTCTTGACCTCCGACTCCCCCAGCCGGGGCCATACGCCAAGACTCTGAAAGTTGAGCTGGTACTGCCCGAAGCACTGTATGCGAGATTGAAAATGACCAACTGTACGGTCTCAACCAAAGATCTTCGAATATTTTCAGGTGCGGTGCCACCACCTGCTACTACTGGGCCTCAATGAAACACGGTTTCCCAAACAGGAACTTGGCTTGCGCTGAGAGCTGCAGTTTCGAAAGATCAACAAGCTAGACTGTTTGGTCGTTTTTGCTCATGATTGTAAGGTGCTACGCTTCGTTTTGCATTTGTGTAGAGACGATTCGGATGCGGGAATTGTCGCGAGCATAGACCGAGCGGTCGATCGTAACGTTTCCGTGACAGTAGAGGTCCGCTCTCATGGCGCAGAGACCTAATACTGCGATGTCATGGGTATAATCTCAAAGGCCTCGCGTGGATCACCGACGAAAACCGTGCTTCTCCAGATCATACCTAAAAGGTATCTCAGGTGACCGTGCACAGCTGACAGCTCAGGCTCCTATCATAATGATCTGACGGACATTAGACAGCTGGAAGAACGGCTCCATCAACGTTTGTCCTAGCTCTTCATTCCTGTTGTGGTCGAGTAGCTTGATCTCCAACCTCGTCAACTCCTCTGCGCCCTTCAGTACTCGACAGAGGTCTGTCACTCGACTTCGAAGACCGTCCGTAAGACCAGGGCCTCCATAATTGTATTTGACAAACCCGGTATAACTGTCAACGTGATGTACCGTAACTCGAAACCTCTTCATGAGAGAGACGTTCCGCGGGGCGAAGCCCTCCGGAAACTTCATTGTCCGTGATGGGACAAGCCCGGAAAGGAGGATCCATTGGTGTTTGAATGTGATGCTATCCCATTCTACGTCGATGAGAAACGTGTTGTCTCCGTACAGTAGTGTAATGTTTTCCTGGTATATCTGTCTGTTGGTAGCGAGGATGGCGATGTTGCCGCGCCGCCAGACGATTCCCTTGCTTGGATGGGACAGGGTGGTGGGCAAGAGATATGAATATATTTGGCTCCGGATTTCGAAAGGGAGCTGGAGCAATGGACTGTGTAGAGCGACATCCATTATACCACCAAGTACCGTTTTTCTTTGGTGGTTCGTCTTGAGGCCACAACACTCTGTGGCGTGTGGGATTGAAGCTCTACCCAACCCGGTGTCGTCTTTCGCGTGTAGACCTTCAACCCTAAGATGATAGGTCAAGTTGGATACGCTTAAGTCATACACGTGATCTTTCAATGTTTATCTTTGTAACACACTCTAGGTATGCGGCCGTGCAGTCAATCGTACTCGTCCTATCCGTGCTGTCACACTTGTCAGGAGTGTGCCGGGCAAGGTCAGTACTCTACCATCGTCATTTCACTAGCCAACAGCAATCAAGGACTCATGCTAGAGCTTCTCAGTGGGAAGGCAATAGCTGCATGTGGTAAAGGCCCTTTACGTTGAACGTACTCACCGCTCCACTCGGTCATGTGTCCGCCGCAAGGAAAGGTTGCATCTCGTATCTTACTCCCTCAACCTTGGCATTCCTCAACACTGCAAGTCTACGTCTGCTTTTCTTTGGTGGAACTCTGAAAATGTCAGAAGCTATAATGCAGTGCGGGGTAAATACGGACTGCTACGTTCTCTCTTGCAGTGTGTTTCTCCATCCTTTCTTCAATGTGACCGTTTCGAGCCGCTTGGCTTCTTCGGACGCGGCAGCCACCTCAGGCGGTCAATGCATCTTGGAGGCCTTTACGTGGAATACGAGCTGACTGTTGCGCCGGTGTCTCCGTCGAGGTCATGCCACTATATGTAATCCACATCTCGTTGTATCTTGCGACATAGCCGCATGTTGCCCTAAGGGCGCCTCGCAAGGCCGTGTTTTCCATGGCGGCTGCAGTCAATCTCCCTCTGATTTATCATCTTCGCGGTCTATAACGGTACTGCTATTCCAATTTTCTTGTATAAGTATGAGGGCTCTCCCACCTTGTCCTTTGCTCCTCAGCACACCGCAGAATCACCAGCGCTCTCCTTTTGAAGCTAAACAGAAACTTTTGGACTCTCCTTCTAAGATCCTAATCTCTCTCTCCACATCCGCAAAATGCATATCATTGCCATCACCGCCACCCTCCTAACCACCGCCCTCCTCTCCTCCGCCATCCCCACCGGCACCTCCGACCTCGCCCCCCGCGCCTGCACCACCCAATACCCGTCCCTCATCGACCACATCTACGAAATCTCCCCAGACTACGCCAATCAGCAATCCAATTTCTTCGAGATTGCCTACGACACCGTCTCCGGCGGCGGCTCCCGCCTCTACCGCCGCGACGTCATCGTCCAGTTCGACAACATCCCTGCCAACAGCTACGGCTGCCAGCTCGAAGCCTACTTCCCCGCCGGCGGCACCGTCTACCAGTACGGCGCTAGCCAGGTCAACGTCTTCACGGTCGACAAGCATGCCACGCCCGCCGATACGTGGAATACGGCGCCGAAGCCTGTCAGCTTGTTTGGGACAATCACGTTCGAGGCGAAGTCGAACGAGGCGGTTAAGCGCGTCATCAATTCGGGTGTGTGTAACGACACTTTGACGTATCGGTTTACGATCGCTAGTGAGACGCAGGTTGGGGAGGTGTATTTCCAGCAAGGGCCGGATTTTAACGGGCAGGGATTGAGGCTTACACATAACTGCTAGATGTCGGCTGGGGAGGTATTGGGGCGGTGTATCCTTTTCGGGGTCTTTCATTACAGTCGTCGACTTTACCTCTAGGGCTTAACCTTCCTTTTTGACTGATCAGCTTGGAATAGAACGAATATAAGAACATGAGATGAAGTGATAGAGATATAGTTTGCCAGATCTTTGACAAAACCAGGTTGCCGGCTAATAATGAACGCCATGCCAATGCTCAGCCCAAAGAACATAACGGAATCCTATGTATATCGTAGCATCAGAACGTGCACCTTCATGATACTCAACAGCATCCACCACCCCACCCGGCCTTTGACCCACCGGCCGCCGCACCATTCATGCCCAGATTCAGCGTCCGACTCGTATTCCCTCCACCACCTGCTCCCGGCCCTTTCACGCCTGATCTCCTATCGTTCAGATCGTACTTGCCCGCCTCTATATTCTGATATATCCTCTCCGCGACCTCGAGAAAGGCCCTCTCCACACCCTCCCCAGACTTCGCGCTCGTCTCTACGTACTTCAACACCCCATTCGCCCTGCACCACTCTTCGGCTTCCTCCTTCGTCACTGCTCGTTTGTTCTCCGCCTCCCGCCCACTACTGTCCCCGGTGGCGGTCGACGAACGCGCAAGGTCGGCTTTGTTTCCGACAAGGATGACGACGATGCCCTCTTCCGCGATTTGCCGTAAGTCATGCAGCCAGCTGGTCACGGAGTCGAACGTCGGTCGTCGCGTGATGTCGTAGACTAGAAGTGCGCCGGATGCGCCGCGGAAGTAGGAGCGGGTTATGGATTTGTAGGTTTCCTGGCCGGCGGTGTCCCAGAGGGATAGTTTCATTCGCTTTTGGGGCGGTTCTTGTGGTGGCTCTGTATTGGGACTGCTGAGTTTCGAAGCGCCTTTGGATCTGGACTTTGATGTGGAGGTCGTTGATGGGGCGGGAGATTTGGGAGCTGACGAGGTGGGATCGTGAGAAGTGTTGGGGTTGTTGATGCCTAGGGCAAGTGACGCAGGTGGACCGACGGGGACGATGCGGGAGCCGAATTCCACTCCAATCGTCACATCGTGGTGCGGTGAGAAGCGACCTTCACAGAGACGGATGGTGAGCTGGAGTGTGTTAGAGAACATGGAGCCTTGTCGCGGGGCGGTAAACGGCTGGATTCTTCGGGTAGGGGAAGAGGCAGAGGACGCACGCTAGATTTACCAGTCCCACTGTCGCCGATGCAGACGAGCTTTGCGATGTAATCCCATGGTTGTGACATTAGGCGCTTAGGGGTTTGTTGATCGTGCACAGGCTCGCCGTCACAGGAATTTGTAGCTTTCAAAGAGTGTAAAGACGTCACTGCACAGTTGGTTTATCTCGGAAGCAGGACTCTTGAGCGATACCTCGGCGGTCTGTTATCAAAGATGGACTCGATATTTGGGTGAATTTGATTAGACCTGGTTGATGCTGAGATGGTCTTGACAAGTAGTAGTACCAGAAAGTCTTTGGCAACATTACGGGGTAATCTAAAAACAAATCTAGACCCTTCTGACTGGACGTGTTCATTCTTGTTGTTCTGCTCCGAGTCACAGCTGTCGCTTACTCATCGTCATCGGTCGCCTGTGATTCACCGCATTGAGCAAAGGCATCCATCGCCGACGACCTAACACGGACCTTATACATAACTCTCGTGACCACCTCACTCACTCTTCAAACACATCTATCGCATGACAACATACTCCATAACCAAGAACACCTGCATCTATCATCTGCAAATCCTCCCTACAGCAGGTTTCCGATTATCAGCTATCGTTATCGCATCATCTTACTTCCGAAGGCCCCGGCGCTGACAAGCTCGGCGGTGAAGCTCATGAGTCGATAAACATGTTCTCAGAATGTCAGAACCCCTTTTGTGCCTTTGCTCTTCTTATCGACTAACAAAGGTGGGACCATCATGAGGGAATCTTGACTAACGGAGCCGTAGATGCCTCCCGGTTCCTGGCCCAGTCTCAATCCCGCATATCATTCAGGCAGCCTGAGGAGGGTCAAAGGAACGTTCCCGGGCGCCGAAAAGCGCCGGTTCAAGGGTCGTCCCGGTTTCCGACTTCCAGGTCCTACCTTCAACGGCCAGCAATAGGCAACCCATATCAGGCATCGGCGTCGAACTTCTCTCAGTTTCCCTTCGCCTCACGAACGTCCGCAGCGCCTGCACCGCTATTCTACAGCGCGACAGACGACTTTCGAGAGGAAGACGACGAGGAGGAGCGTGAGAGGGAAGTTGCAGACTTCTATGCCTTACAGCGGTCGAGGCGGCAATTCGGTGGGAGTCATTTAGACGAATCATCAGAAGCAGATGATGATGGAAGCAGAGGATCTGGATTAGAGGAGAGCGGGGATGGTAGGGAGACGGATGAGCGAGGATTTGGGAGGAGCATGGGCATCAAGAGCTCATGGAGAGGTGGCAAAACTGGGGGACGGGGAAGAGGGGCTGAGGTAGAGGCTGTGGACGAAGCTCAGGAGTACGCCGCCGAACGGCAGAGTGAGGGCAGCAGCAAGGGGAAAGGCAGGATGGTTGAGGTCGGCCTGGACAGCACGATGAGGAGCAGTATGGAAGCACTGGAACGAGACGAGCCACCGGACGATCTCGCGATGGATATGTCCGCGGACGAGCATCCTCCAGCCTTTCAGCAGTTCCGAAAACCTCCAACAGAAACAACCCCTCGGTTCCTTGCTCACAGCGCGTTCATGCCGCAAGAAACAGATCAGGAAGCGTTACTAAGCCGACCTCAGCCTCCGGACTCAGATGTCGAGTCGGTTCCACCGACGATTTCGTACCCAGTTACTGAACCACCTCGTCACGACTCATTCTGGGGATCTCTCTACCTGATATCCCTGGCTTCTCTTTTTGCGAGTTTCTTTCTTGTTTACTTGCATACCTCGGCGCCAACCCTCAAACACCCCTTGGGTGATACGATATACACCACGCTGCATGCATCGTTTCACCTGCTCGCAGTTGACACTCTGGTCGCCGTGATCGTATCTTTGTTGTGGCTGGCAATCCTCCGATCCTACGTCCGTCCTCTCGTCTACGGCATTCTTGTTGGCGTACCTGTAATACTCTTCGCTTTCTCCCTCTACCCCCTGATATCTAGCTACAAGGGTCCCTGGCATGGCGCCAGCTTGCAAGACCGAGCGATGCGATGGCTATCGTTCATACCTATCATTCTGTCTGTTCTTTGGACATACACAATCTATCGTGGCCGACATTCTTTCGGCAAGGCCATCGGGATCCTCGAGTTCTCCTGCAGAATACTCGCAGCAAACCCTGCCCTACTAATGCTCGGTGCTGCGACGCTCGTGGGTGTCGTCACTTGGACCTGGCTCTGGATGGGCATGTTTACCCGCGTCTTCCTCGGCGGTCATCTCGCAAGCTCCCGAAACTTCTTCGTCATCGACGCAAGCACCTGGTGGCTCGGCATCTTCTTCGTGCTGGTCTACCTCTGGACCCTAGCCGTCGGATCGGGCATCCAACGCGCCACGACCGCCGCCACCGTTAGCCAATGGTACTTCCACCGGCTCACCGTCCCCGCACCCACCTCCCGACAAGTCGTGCAAGCCGCCCTCGGCCACGCGACAACCACCCTCTTCGGCACCATCTGCCTCTCCACCCTCCTCTCGCTCCTCATCCGCCTCCCTCTGCTCATCCTCCCGCGCCGTCTGATCGCCTGCTTCGCCCTCTTCACCTACTCCCTCGTCCCCACGCCCATCATCGCCCTCACCAACCCGCTCGCCCTCACCTACGGCGCCATCCACTCCCAGCCCCTCTCCACCTCCGCCCGTGGCCTCGCGCAGATGTCCTTCGTATCCGTCAACTCCCCCACAACGGCGCTCAACCCACGCACTTTCTCATCGAACACTTCCGCACCCGGGATTCTCCCCTACCGCCTCGCCAAACTCCTCCTCCACGCCACTCGCTTCGTCACGTCTCTGGCTCTCGGCTTCGGCGGCTGGGTCAGCACCGCACGTATGCTAGTCGTCGTCGACGGTGCCGCTGGTGGGGCGGGCGTAAAGGGAAGTCTGTACGCGTACGTCGTGGGCCTGATTGCCGGCGCGATCGGGTGGGGAGTATTAGGCGCCATGGAAGGTGTTCTCGCGGGCGTGGTGGACGCGTGTCTGGTTTGTTGGGGTAGCGAAACGGGTGCCGGGGGTGGAGGTGGCGGTACGGGGAGAGGAGGACGTGGTGCCGGTGCGGGAGGGCGGCATGGGCAGGCGAGGTATTGTATTGAGGCCGGGTGGCTGTTTGGTGAAGATCGTGAGGGAGAGGAGTATAGAATGAGGGGTTAGGGATTGGGAGTTGCATGATGAATGGGGTATTGCCGGTCCTGGCGTTGTTGCTATTTTGTTCTAGTTCGGCTGTGCATGAGAATGAGAATGAGAAATGAGATTGAAAGTCTGGTTTGAATAGGATGGAATGGGATGTCGGCTGGATGGCCTGGTTTCGAAGCGTTGGGCGCTAAGAGAGAGCTGGACTTTGCAGTGTGAAGGCGTTCGTTACTGCGTGTACCTAGAGCGTACCTTACCCAGCCGGCCGGTTAACAACCCTCAATATGCTCGAGCGGAGTCATGAATGGGGTCGTTCTTCTCTTCCTCTACCTTGGTCATCTTGAGATATCATCCCATGTCACGCCCACACTCACCCTTGCATAACTTCTCAAATCCCCCCTTCCACACGAGAGCTCTCCCTTTCCCATGAGACACCAAGATCAAGGTGTTGTATCTGCATTACGACAAGACCCTGACAAACTACATATCCGTACAAAAAGAAGAAATGGAAAGGACCATGATAGTGTTCTTTAGAAGTACCGCCGCACCAGCCCACCCATCCGACCCTTATTATTGTTGAGTTTCTGTCCCTCTTGTTCCTGTCGCCGTCAATGCCAAATCGTATCATGCCCGTACATAGCACCCGATCCACCCACCACACTCCCCCTCTCCACGAAAACCAAATCAATCACTGATTCTCCACGTCGACAACCACTTCAAATGGCTCCACTGCCGATTGGGTCCCACCATGCCGAACGTAATGGCCCGGAACAGCACAAACATGCCAATCACACCCACATAGCAAAGCCCATAGACGGCCCACTCGACCGCCCGATTCCGCCTCCTCAGCGGCCTCGTAAACCAATCGATCAAGAAGCCCGCCGTCAAGATAGCGAAGTATAGCGCCGGATAATAATGGTGGACGTACGTGACGCGCGCCATGGCGACGAAGGGCAGGTAATGGAGAACCCAGCCGACGACGGGATACAGGCCGGAGTAATGGATGTGGTCGATGTCGTGAGCTTTGAGTTCATCGTAGCCTCGCTGCCAGCGGACGAGATACCATAGCGCGAGGAGGGAGAAGAGGCCTAGAGCGGCGGTCGAGGACCAGTAGACGAGTGGATTGCCGAGCAGGAAGTATTTGACGATGTGGTCGTCCCAGCCGCACATGCGGAGGCCGACGTTGAGGATGGGCCATTGCCAGAATTGCGAGGCCAGGTCGTCTTGTTTGTCTGGGTCGGGGATGAGGGCGTTGTTGGAGGTCATCATGGCGACGTTCAGGTGCAGGAAGTCGCGGAAGAAGGGGGATTTATAGGAGCCGGGGTCGCCGGGGGGGACTGATGGTAGAGTCAGTATCTATGAATTTACGATGGTGGTTCGTATTCTTACGCTTTTCGTTCCAGTGGCTTTCGACGTTCCAATGCGTGTACACATCTCCCGGCTTGTTGTCTTTTGTGCATGTGACTTCGATCTGTTTGAAGCCCCACTGTGGGAGATTGACATTGCCAGCGCGCAAGTAGCAGCCTAGGGTCGTATGCTTCAACCTGAAAGCCGTGGTCAAGGTTCGGATCTTAGACCGATCATTGGAAGCGACGTCGCTGACTACTTCGACGGTCCAGTGATCTTTGTCATCGCCAATGGTGGTATTTCCGTAGCAGGATACTTCATGATCGGCTTTGGTGACTGGTGCAGAGACTTGGTGTGAGTGAAGGTTACGGCCAGTTTGGGCGTGAATGAGTCGAATTACATTCTGATCAGCCACATATCGAAGAGGTGCTTCGGCGTCATATTCCGGTTCATTCCGGTTGGGGTAGAAGAACCAGTCATTATTGGCATCTTTGTGGTGGTAGCAAGTGACCTGCTGCTGTTGCGAGCCTTCTGGGTAGACCTGGACGTGTGAATGGAGTAGTCCACCACCATAACCCATATTCTTCAGCGTTGCCCTCGAACCGTACGCGATTTCGAGCGGGCTGTCCTTGCCGACCTCTGTACCCTTCAGGTTGGCTTGGAAAAGCGAACTCATCTGGGCATCTCCTGGGCCACTGTTCTCCAATACCGTAAAGTGGAGGTAGAAGGAGAACATGTAAACAAGAAGAGGTACCACAATCAAACCAATAACCCGAGCTACAACATGCTGGGCATATTCGACCTGTACAGATTATCAGCAAACCGAGGATAGGCCTAATACACGCAATCCAGACCCACCTTTGGCATTTTCAGGTCACCGAATTTGTTCCAGAGATCCTCTACCGTATATAACCCGACGAGTGCAGTGCAAAATAGCCCCACCCATTTCACACTGCACACACATCCGATACTAACTCCGGTCAGCAATAGCCAGATCCACCATTCCGGCGAAAAGCTGTCCTTCTGCAACCGATGGAACCTTGCCCAGCAAAGTACGGTAGTGAAGGTAAACATCAAAAGCATCGAATCCAAAAGGATGAATCTCGAAATGGTGGCGTAGGAATTTTCGAAGAGTACCATCATCGTGACAAGCCACACCGTAGGCCTCCTGAAGTTGAGCTCCTTCGCGGTAAAGTACGCTATTGGTACGCATAGAGCACCGAAGGTGGCATTGAACACCCGCATGAACGTGTAGTTGACCTCTGCCGGGTATGTGTCTCCCGACTTGAACTCGAAGGAACCATTATAACCAGCCAGGTAGCCAGACAGACCAACCAGCATCTTCCCCAACGGGGGATGTACGTCGAAGTAGAACTCGCGTTTGAGGTAGTGGGAACCGAATTTGCCAAAGCTACGGATAAAGTCAGAGCTGCTTTCCTCGCTTTCCTCGTGGTACGGGGTTGGGACGTACTGAGCTTCATCCCATGTCACGATGGGCGATAACCCTATCTTATACATTCTGGTGAAGAAAGCAAGGAAAGTGAATATTAGCGGCGCAATGATGAACTCGTACTCGTCCAGTATAGATATAATTGATCGCTGCGCCTGCCACGAGAAGAGGTGAGGTCAGTATGTTGATGCAAATGTGGCAGTCCCTTCCTGTGATGTGCCCATAACGCAACCCACTGATATTGCATACCTTCTTCGCCTTCTTGTCGAAATCAGACGACTCAGGCTTTTGTATGACATCTCCATTGCTCCCACTGTATGTGGGGACATTCCTTCGCCTCAAGTCATTTGCGTCGTGGTCCGCGCCTGTAGCATAGCTTGGATTATGTGATGCCATTCTTGCAACGTAAGGTGTATACCAGGATAGGCTCAGTGAACGAGTGACGAACCCCAGACTAGATGGCGGAGGTTACGGAAAGAGTCAAATAGGAGACAGGGCGCAGAATGTCCTGATGGTCAATGAGAGTAGATGAATAAGTATCAAAAAGCTTCGATTGGGGCCCCCATGGACCGTGAAAAGAGGCAAGAAATTGTAAGCCAATAATGGCTAAGAAGGCACACTCTCCTGATGCTGTTGTTTGGGCCAAGGTGTCCTTGAAGGCTGCAGCTGAGGATCGCCGGAGAGCTGGGGCCAAAAATAAGACAAGCGAATGCCGGTGCTAACTAACGCTAAGCTTGAACTAGTTAGGCAAGGGAGTAGCCGCTTACAGGTAACAGGAGTCAAATTGGAGGTACTCGTACGAGTCAAACCGATGTCAATGTAAGGAGATCATCAGTCTCTCATGGGGTCATAGTTGATATGTCATTACTATGTCCATACACGCAAATGCGAAAATACAACGCAGGCCGCCAAATGTTGTTGGTAGCTGGGAATAAAGCTAAAACAAGAAACCCATGACACACCCTCTAGAGCTTATAAAAGAAATTGAGTAGTCGGCAACTTGGTGAGGACGATACACCTCTCAAGATAACTCGACCTAAAGCGCAGGAGCTGGATCTTAGCCTTCGTCCTGGTCTATCCGCCGGTACTGTCCGCTCTGGCCATTGGCACTTCTACCGTCTCCTTTGCTTCGGTTTACCATTCGCGTGATCCAACCGCCAATGCCTTCGCCCTGGCTGGCGTTGCTCTTCACTGCTGGACGTTGGGGCATGCCATTTTGAACGGTGATATTGGGTGGGTCAATGTCTAAGCCAGGGATGGCGCTATCAGCGTCCAACGGGCTAGGTCTCCCTCTCCGGATGTCAAGGGAGGGTATCCGAGTACGACCACCTATCAGAGAGTCGACCTCAGCATCCTGAGCAGGCGTAGGCATAGCCGTCGTCGCGTCACCGAACAATTGACCCATATCTTCCAACCGGACGCCGCTGGTTTCGGGATACAGGAACCAGACTAGACGTAGTTCAGCCGAGCCTATTGAAGTGAAAATATGGAGAAGGTAACAACGTACCAAGTATAAAGCTGACGGCACAAAAGAACGCATGTACAAGATACAACCGCCATGTGATCCATTCCTGGAGCACCGGAGTCAACTCCCCGACCAACCAATTGAACGCCCAGTTTGATGCGGTGCTCAAACTTGCTCCCTTGGCTCGGATGCTTAAAGGTAGGATCTCTGGAGGATACAGCCAAGGGATAGGTCCCCACGAAGCCCCGAACGCTGCGTTATAGATCATGACCGAGATCACTACAAGTCTCGGTGTCCAGTGGACGTCGACAAAGATGAAGTACGATATTGCAGAGAGGGAGAGAATCATGGCCAAGGCGCCAGAGAGCAGGATGGGTCGACGCCCTATCCGATCGACAAGGTACCAAGGAGGGACGGTGGAAAGCAAGTAGGTGATACCGTTGATACCTGTCATCAGGATGGCATCTCGTCCAACCCATCCAGCTTGCTCAAACACAAGAGGCGCATAGTATGAGATGACGTTGATGCCGTTGAGTTGCGCTAACGCTTGCGCGGACATGGCGATGAAGACGCGCTTGTAGTACCGCTTGAACATGTCTTTATAGGATCGTTCTCCTTCCTGTCGTTGTAAGAGCACGTCCATTTTGATCTCACGGTACTCTTGTCGAGCCTTATCGTTATGAATGTTGCCCTTTCCGTACAGGTTTGCAATAACTATGATACCCTCTTCATCGTGATCGTTGTCCAACAGCCATCTGTTTCGTGTCAGCACCGAAAACGTGTGTAGAATCCAAAAAATGCTATTACCTTGGGGATTCGCAGATGATAAGACTACCTATCCCGAGTAATGCTCCCATGAAGCACTGCAGCAGTAGAGGCACTCGCCATGCGTAGTCGCTCTGGATGAAACTGCAGAAGTAGTCCACCCATACGCTCGCCGCATAGCCACTCACATTCCCCGTGAATTCGATGCAGGCAAGTTTCCCACGATTGTGCGGTGGTGAGATCTCTGATTGATAGACGGGCACAATGGTGGACAGGGCACCGACCCCAAGACCGGCGATTGTACGCCCGACATACATCATTGGCATACCGGTAGCAAAGGTCTGAAGCGCACCGCCAATGAAGAATACTATCGAACCGTATAATATCGTTCTCCGCCGACCGATCATGTCGCCTATTCGACCGACGCTGATAGATGAGACAAATGCGCCGACCTCGAGGATGGCCACCATCGTACCGATCTCGGCTCGTGTTGGCTGGTTGAAATAGTCCTTGAAGTAAGGACCTCTGTACCACCGTCACTTAGCACCTTCCTACTGGTCATCAAGCAGTAAACGCACGTTATGATACCGGACATGACACCCTGATCATATCCGAAAAGGAAAACGCCCAACGACACAAAGACACTCGTGAAATAGCTGCGTCCTGTCAGCGGCGCCGGCGCATCGATGGAAGAGCATTGTAGACCTACAGCAGCTGCTTGCCGGTCAGGCCATGCATCTGGCTCGCTGCTCGATTGCCTGTCATGATGGTCGCCAGGACCTTCTCGGTCCGAGATATCCGCCTCGGCGGAGGGTTCGGAATCTCGATCGCCTCTTTATCGACTCCAGGATGAGTGATCTTCCGCTTCAGATGATCCTGTTGTCGGTATCGAACTCGCTTGGGTTGCCGGCCACGTGCCGTCGCGGCGGCACCCCTGAAAAGCTCCTCGTCGAGTGAATCTCGAAGCCTGATTTGTAGAGGGTCCTCCTCATCGGCGAGCTGCTCCGCAAGATCACCGGTGTCGCTCAGGAGAGAAAACTCCGATCGATCTGAATCGGAGGAAAAGCGCCGGATATCCGGTTTCTCGTTGTTGGTCGACGACGAGTGGTCGTCTAAGCGATGCAAGGAGGTTGGAATGCTTCGGAGTTGAATGCTGGCAGGGCGGTGGAAGACTGAGGAAGGAATTGTGGGCAGTTATAAGAGGGCTGACCTGCAGCAGCCCCCTCTATGCGTGGTCGCTGACGTTTGAAGGGTCTCGTGGGTTGGGTCTGTGGTGAGCGGAGGATCACGATGGCTAGGTGAATCACGCATCAAAGAACGGGGCTGCTAGAACTGGACGGGACGACGCATGTCACTTAGGTTCCAGTTGAAGAGCAGTTGTACTCCGTAAGTCCGATTAGTTCGTATTGTCACTAGACACAGGATGTGTATTGCTCTGCTTGTCGATTCGATCCCGGGTTTTGTAGGTACAGCACACCGTCAGGTAAGCCAGCCTTGTAAGTTGTAAGAGAGTGCCTAAGGCAGCCTTGCCGGGACTTACACGCATATGGGTTGGCATCGGCCTTACTACTACCTTAAGGTACTGGCCCAAGTACTCCGAATTCTCTACCTGAAGTCTATGGATTCACCTATTCGTCTTTGATGAGTGCCTGGAGGATTTCAATAGCATTAATAATGCGGCCGTGATCAGGGTCAGGCAAGCGACCACCGCTGACAATGCCCGGAAACGGACACCTGGGGCTTTTATGCTTTTGCAAGAGTATTATTGTTCTGATCTATGATCGCATCTTCAGATCAAATCGATTTCTTGGATTTCACTGCAAAAGAGTGATCATGCCAGGTGTATTCAAATACATCATTGACCACCGCATAATGCCATGAGCTGTCTGGAGAAAGTTCAGTTGCTGTATCATCGGAATGCCAACCGCCTTCTGATAAACGATTGGCAACAACAATCAGCAGCAAGACGAAAGATGAGGTATTGGTAATTTGTGCTAGAAAGTTGGTTTGCAGGACATGCAGACAGTTCAGTTGGCGCCATAGCAATTCCTCGATGAAGAGGGCAACGAGTGCCTATCTATAGCTTATGGCTCTTAACTAACTTAGAGACAGGCATACGCCAAAAGAGCACTTCTATTTACTACGAAGAGTTCACACTGAGATGTCTACCCAGAAATATTCACTATTATCAGCAAAGTAATGGGAACAATGCGGATCTCAACTCTTATAACTTGGATATCAGTCGCTAAACCATTCTTGGGGTGCCGAAGAATTCTGTCATTCGCCTTCGTAGTCTACATCAACACTTTGTTGTCGATCATTCGGAGATTTCCAGCGGAGGAATAGAAATGCTTTGAGAAAGAACTCGAACAGATCAGTAGACCTTTCTATTCTAGTCTTTGTCCTTCAGGAGCATCGTGACTTCAAAGTTAGCCAATCATTGTATTACCTTCTTCATTTTGCATACCAGGGGCATTGCCGCTCCCGTTGAGAGAATTTTGCGTACTTTAGCTTGATGTCCACGTCCAGGAACAGAAAGAATCATCCTCACAAGCCAAATTGAGTATCAAGGGTCATATGCTGCTGTTGCTTGGCTGTTGCATCTCCAACAGACGCAAAAATAACTTGGATGAGGGTCCCGCCGGTCTAGATATGAACATGGCTGCGACCATTTCTCATCTCATCTTGCCACACCACCAACCCGTGGCTAAATGCAATATCGATCATGGAAGTATCTTTGTACTTTCTCGTTTCACTATTGCTGGTCCTGAGCAGACTCTCTGAAGCAGCTCTACGTACTTACAATTTTACGCTCCATAGTGGCACGAAAGCTCCCGGTAAATGCGCACTCTATTGCATGTCCAAGCATCGATTTGTTCGGCGTTTGGGAAGGACCGTTGCTAACTTTCTGTAGATGGCTTTCCCGGAGAAGTGTACCTGATCAACGGCAGACAGCCTGGGCCGCTGATAGAAATCAACGAGGGAGACAATCTTGAGGTATTCGTGAAGAATGACTTATCCGTGGAGAGCACGATCCACTGGCACGGTAGGCAACCCAATGTCATGACTTCATAAAGATGTCATTTCCCAGAACATTGCTTTATCCATCGAGACGTCAATACTGACCCCTCAACGCTAGGCCTTCTTCAGCGTGGGCCACCGGAGATGGACGGAGTTCCTGGGGTAACACAGATCCGCTACCGTGTGCACTGGTCAGTTGAATACGTGCCATTTAACATGGCCTAGTATCCCATCGCTCCCGAGGGTAACTTCACCTATGAATTATCTATCGGAAAGGAATATGGCTTCTACTGGTACCAATCCCACTTTCGAGCCTACTACAACGATGCGATTCGAGGGCCATTGATGATACACCCATCACGAAGGCGGCCTCAGCCTTTCGAGAATCTTGCGCAGAATAGCGATGAGCTGGCGAAGCTTTTTCAAGCTGAACTTGACGCCCTTCCTGTACTATTAACCGATTGGACCCATGATCTTTCGGAGACGATTGCGCGTTACTTCCAAACTGGCGCGTTCCCGCATTGCGTCGACAGTCTTCTGGCAAACGGGTTTGGCCGAGTTGAATGTCTCCCTGACTACATCCTGCAGGCGGGTACAGGTTTAGGGCTCAATTCTTCAGCTTCCGGAGGCAGAGAATCCTCTCAGACTTTTAGTGATATCTCTACAATGAGCATGGCGGGAATGAATAAAGAATGGATATGGCTCGATCAAGCATGTCCACGGATATGACAATGAAGGAGATGTCAAGAACAGAGAGTTCAATGCAGATGACCTCGACCTCGCCCATGTCGAGAATGGTTCCGCTGTCAAGCATGGCATCAAATTCGAGCATGAATTCGATGTCCGGAGCACCAGGAACGGGCTCACTGGATGCACGGGGTTGCACGCCTCCAATGAGGTTCAAACCAAGCTTCAATGTCAGCTCACTTCCTCTAGCAACATGTGCGAACACAACGCCTTCCTTATTGACAATTCCGGCGAATGACAGCAAGGATGGCTTGCCGTCAATCTCATCACATCGGGAGCGGTCAGCAAATTGGCTGTATCGCTCAATGCCTATTCCATGTATGTGTACGCTGCCGACGGAGTATATGTTACCCTGCAAGAGGTCAATGTCAGTCGAAAGCCGTCCGATGGTCCTGTCCGGCTTTAACTAACACAGCAAGGTCCTTTACCTATCCGTTGGCCAGCGGTATTCAGTTATTATCAAATTGAATCAACCGCCTGGCGATTACAGTCTTCGATTTTCATCGTACCCAATGGGTGATATGCAGCAAGTCCTGAAAGGCCAAGCCATTGTATCTTACAAGGTATGGATCCCATAGGACGCGGTCTTGGATAGACGCTAATAGCTTAGATGAATTCCACAGTGTCCAGGCGTACGCTCGAAGCACGGGACGACTTAGCGTCGGTGTGGATGCTTACAAAGGGGTCGGCGATAAACAATGCTTCGATCCTCGATAGTACTCTGCTGCAACCGTTCCGAAGCAACTCGCCACCGTCAGGGAGGGCACGTATGACCAAAGCTTTCACATCAGCCAGACAGGTATTGTGACTTGGGTGATAAACCGTGCCTCATACACCGAGCCTTCAACGCCGGTTCTCTACATGAATTCATCCGATGGATGGGACGCAGATACAACGCTTCATCTGCCTCTCAACTCGACTACTGACAGTATTATGGCAGTTGCGGAGTGGATAAGGTAAGTCCATCTCCTCGCAACGCGCTGCACTTCTGGGGCCATCATTGCTAAAGTCTTCAAGATGGGCCACCCCATCCATCTCCACGGCCACAAGTTCTGTAAGTCTTGTTGTTTCCAGGCTATTGTGTGTGGGCTGTTATATGGGGCCTAAGCTACAGCCTTCACAGCTACGCGTCAAAAGTTTGCGCGAATTAGGCAAGTTTTGTGGATCATGACTATGTTCGAATCCACACCAATGACCACTATCGGGTGGCAGTCCCGGGCATGGTGGAGTCCTGGAAAACAACGCGCCATTGGGGGCTTGCAGCTGTTAGCTTGAGAGGGCGCTGAAATTACGACCCCTGAGGCCACACAATATGAATTTCAAAGTGTTCCTTAATTATATAGAAGGTCGAGCCCGCTTAGACCATATATTCTGTTGCCATTTTCTTTTGATTCTGCCAGGGTGCATATTCCACTTTGCAAATGTCAATAATTTGCCCGATCTAGCTTTCCCGAGCACCGCTCTAGGGGCTATTACTTAGTATCAAGTCTTCAAGCGGAGACTTCTTCCCCATTCACAGCAGCGCGTGCAGGTTCCTGACTATCATGCGTGATCGCAACACTCTCTATCTTCTTTCCAATCCCCGTCTGAGTCTCAGTGTGCTCTTTGGCCAGCTCTTTCTTCGTAACAAGCCCACCGGCGAGAAGACCACATGCTGCCATACAAGTGCACATAATCCAAAAATTCCTCAAGCTCCACGCGAAGGCCTGTTTGACCGCTAATTTCTGAGCCTGATTGGAGATCGTCGCAATGAGATTGATGTTAGTCGCAGCATCAGCCCCCGAGAGGTTCTTAACCAGATCTGTCGACAGTCCGTGGTCTCGTAAGTTGGACCTCTGAAGTTGCATTCCGTTCTGGAAGATGATGCCACCGCTAACAATCGAAAGAGATATACCGACGTTGCGCATAAATCCAAGAGTAGCTGTGGCCGTTGCGGTGTCATCTTGGGATACGAGAGCTTGTAGGGCAATGAGAGGGGGGTCGAAGAGAAGACCTGCTCCCAGACCGGCCACGACTTCGAAGGCGATAATTGAACCTATGGATGATGTCGCGTTGAGATGGATATATAGTCCGTTACCAATAGTGAGCAAAATCACGCCTACCCAGATGAGCTCGACATATCGGCCGATTTGGTGAATGAAGATACCCGCAGCAATGGCCATGAGTGCTTCGGTGATTATTAGTGGAAGGAGGAGGACTCCAGAGTGGAGGGGGGAAGCCTCTTTTGCGGATTGAAAATAGAGTGGGAGGTAGTACTCTGTAGCACTGACGACCTATATCGCCATTTGTCAGTACAAGGCTATCATTTGGCCACGGGATTCGAGCACACATACGAACTGTTGTGTAAAGCCAATAGCAAGGCATGCAGCATTGGACTTATGGCGGAACAGGCCAAGGGGCATTATTGGATAGCGTGCGAGCCGACTTTCATTGAAGAGAAACAAGACAGCCATCAAAGCACCAACCACGACAAGGCAGATGACCTTCGGAGAGTCCCAGGGGTACGCTGTACCTCCAAAGTTAAGGCCAAGCAGCACCATAACCATGAGACCTACGATAGAAAGGCTCCCAGCCCAGTCGATGGCTTTGATACCTTCCGCGAACTTGGTCTTCGGGTTATGCACGTCTAGGAAAAGGAGTAATAGACAGAACGCTGCCCCAGAGATTGGAAGGTTGATCCAGAAAATCCACCTCCACGACAGAAGCTGTGTGAAGGCACCTCCGAGCACTGGTCCAAGCCCCCCGGCAACAGCCCAGGTTACTTGAAGAAGGCCGAGAAAGAGAGGTCGAGTCCTGCGAGAAACATCAACGATGCGAGATCAACGCACGGGTATATGATGCGAACCTCATACTAAACAAATCCGAAATGACAATGTTGATAAGGGAAGTCAAACCGCCGCCGGATACGCCCTGGAGAGTACGACTCACGATGAGCATGCCCATGCTGCTTGAGACCGCGCATATGATGGAGCTGGCGAAGTACAGAGCAACGGCCATCAGCAGAATTGGCTTCCGGCCCCATATGTCTGAGAGTTTCGCCCAAATAGGGACCACAGCGGTCGTGGCAATGACATATGAGGCACCGATCCAGGAGTAGCCGGATGCCGAACGGAGATCGGAGCATATCGTGGGTATTGCAGTGGCTACGATGGTGGTGTTCAGAGCGGCGATGAAGAGCGTGGACTGGACAGTCACAGAGTCAACATGTGAATCAGGATTTTACTGACAGTCTCTTGAGTGAAGCATGCCTTCCGGAAGCATTCGGCCGGCCTTTGCCACCTGTCGTACTGACCTGGGGGCCTTTGGAATTTAAAAAGAAAGAGAAGAGCACACGAGACATGATCGTGCGGTATCGATCAGCAAATGAAGTGATTACTCACAAAAAGAGCGATCATAACAGTAAACGTCCTCAATGTGCTCCGTCGCTGGACAGGCTCAGACAGGACTTGAGGCAGTGTCTCAAATTCCTTCCGCTCGTTACTTCTTCTCGAAGTAGCAACAGTAGGAGGTAGCTGTATTGCTGGTAGTTCAATCGACTCGATTGTGTCCTCGACTAGCGGAGCGTGACTTGACGCCATTGCCATGATATACTAAGCGGGAGGGTTTCCCCAGCTGTATCACAAATGGTTCCAGCTATGTAGAGTAGTGTAGAGAGGCTAGTACAGCAAACGAATGAAGAACAGTCCGACTTTGTAAGTAGGTGGGTGGTGAGGAGCACCGATGATGATTCTCGCTCAAATTCTGGTGAATTTGATATCGCTGGTCCGTCTGTGATTATGTGTGGAGAACTTGAGCATTCTCCGGTCAGACCAACAGTTCGTAAGTGAGACGATCATGTATGTACGAAGGCAGTGAGCAAAACTCTACGCCACCCCAAAAAGCTGATTCAAAAGACCAAGGGCTTCCAACCTCAGTTGACTTTGACAGATACAACTTGCTCAAAAAACTTTGCCGAGTGCTTTATAGACCGTTGCCACTAGAAGAACACTCATTTTGCTGAGATAAGTGTGTTTAGGTACTCAAGACATTTGTCAGTCTCTGCATGACAGCAAAAGCTGTGAGGTGGCGTAGAGATTTAAATGCTCACCGCCTTTGTACAACATAGATGCTGTAGTACATGAATCAAGATCGAGGATGCAAGATGTGATGTGAAACAAGCCTTAGCGGGAGGAGCCACGCCATTAATAACCAGGTACTACCTTAGGCAAGGTACTTTCCCCTGTAAGGTACGGTAACAAACGTAGCAGTCGATGCCTCTAACTCTAACCAGACTGGTCGATAGTAGAAACGCTTCTTCGAAAGTGGGCAGTCGCAATTTCCGAGCCAGACGCCCGCCCGCCATGGCAGTGGCATGGCAGTGGCAGTGGCAGTGGCAGTGGCAGTGGGGAGTGGCCTCCCTCGATAAAAATAATAAGGTATCTTACTCGTACCTTAATCTTGCGTCCCCCATACACACGCTACCTACCTATTCCCATGTCTTCCTCATCCGCTTCTCATCTTCATTCATCATTCTCCTCTTCTTCATGCTGCAGGACATCACAGCATTCAACCTGCATTCAATCCTTTCTATATTTCCATAGCACCTCCACGTCGCTATAATATTTGAAGCTATGTTAATGGTTCATGGGTGGTTCTAAGAATATCTGTCAGTCGATCACCTCTCGCTCGCTTCGCTAGGAAACGAACCAGTTGTCGTTGTTTTCTTGTTTTTGCGACACCCTTTTCAGCCAATGCTGTGTCTGCACAACGGCTGATCAACAGTCTGCTGCACACACAGCCACCAGATCAGGAATCCTCACTAGGGCGATCAATTGGCCACTTGGTCGTGACGTCTGCCTTACTCGGTGCATTCGACAAAGAAGCTTCCACTACCAAGATAATATCCGTGTCTCGAAGACGGCTGCGATAATTCAAGGCTCGCGTGGCTCTACGACAACTCGGTCGCTATGGGCTCAACAGCATTTGGCAACTTTCATGTATGTTCTTACCGTTTTAGCCAGGACTGGCCAAGAAAAGGATAGAGGCTAATCACCACTTGCGCAGAATTTCTGTCGAGACTCTACTCTACCAGTCTGCAACGTGGGTCGCCCAAAACATGCACTCGAGCTTAGAAGGGTCGGCTTCTTCGAGGGCAAGACTGATGGAGTCATAGCTTTTTAACGAATCACCAACAAGGGGCGGGAAAGGCTTCGGCAGTTGTCAATTGACAGGAATTCCACTGAGCAATAGCCGAAATCTGGCAAATCTGGGTGCGTGTGCAGGTTAAGGGTATATGGTGGTCTCAGGGCCACTGCTGACAATGTCAGGTTCAATAATCCTCTGTGGCATCGCCATACTCGTCACACTTCTCTTAATATGGAGGTCAGAAAGGAAAAAAGCAGCTGTGGGGCGAAGGTACTGATTATGGTCGCGACGGTGTAAGGCATAGGCTGATACTGTTCACTGTGTAGAGAAATGCAACTGTTCCTTGTCGGGTACATTATCGTCGAGATATGTGAAATCTTCACCGTTGGGGGCTTCCCCCTCAATGGTCGAGTCCGGATGGTGTGTCTCGGCTTTCCTATCGTGTCAAAGTGAAGGTCCTGACGTTTGACCCAGGGCTTCACTGCAGCCCATCTCGGTGCGATCGTTGCGACTCTCTGGGTCCTCCTTCTCAATGCTGTGGTTGGCTTCCAACTGCTCGACGATGGAACGCCTACGTCGATAGGGCTACTGCTCTTATCAGCAATCGCTCTCTTTGTCGGGACTGGCTATATCGCACTGGATACTGCCTTCAGCTGGACAGGGCACTTCGCACCTAGCCTGAACGACCCCAACCGGAACATCGGGCTCTATGTGCTTTACCAGCTGGTACCGCTTATCTTCCTTACGTTATTTTTCATTCTAGAGACAATTCTCGTATTGAGAGTGCTCGGTGAAAGTAAGCCAATGCGTAAGTCTGATGATGTATCTATCCAGCCACAACTATTCTGACGAACTGTAGTTTATCTGGCAGGCGCAGCACTACTGTTCGCCATCGGGCAAATATTTCAATATGTCATCAGCCCTCACCTCTGCCGAGGTACCAGCGGCAAGATCAACGGTGCCTTGTTCGAGACTCTCTTTACGTTGCTATCCGTGGTCATGGTTTGGATTTTCTGGTCGAGCATAACAGAAGACGACTGGCCCGTTGGCCCACCGACAGAGACGTATACATAGTCTAAGTTTTATTCCTGGCGTTGTTCATGGGTATCTTCTTCCTGATTTGATGGTTATTTTAGCGGTCTACTTATATTGATATCCCACCTCTCTAGTCAGACACCGGAATATGCAAAGGGGAGGTTAATGTGGCTAGTCCACGGATCCACAGCCCTACGTTATTACCATAACTTAAGAAGATTTACAACGCCTTCAGGGTTGGTCTTACTGACTGCAAGGAAAGCATGACACGGTGACCTATGACTGAAGCTTATGCGGTCATCTCACCAAAGCCTTCGATTGTTCGAGACTTGTCCTTGTTGCAGCTTCACGACAGCTGCTTCAATGCGCCATTACTCCGTATATGCCCATCCTGCTGCCAGGCCATTCTTTGACTGACAGCCTTCCCAAAAAGCCCAAGTAGAGTTTACAGCCTATGCTATCTACTGTTCAGCAAGATATAAGCACCAAGGGTCTAATGAAGACGTCCAGAGAACTTCTCAACTTCTTCAACTGCATGGATCATACTACTGCCGATATACATAGGGTGTTAGCCAAGTATATGCACAAAAGCCGAACGACGTGAAGTAGACATTACAGTAGTCTATTGCAGGTGCTACCACTAGTAAACGATCAACTTATATATTGATTGTCATATCAAAATCATCAATATCCAGGTTAGCCATATATGAGTGATGACATAGCGAAAGCTCCCGCCGAACCCAACCTCATGCTCTCCCCATCCGCAACCGAGCATGGCGGACTCTGATGGCGAATACATCCAAGACATATCCGACGATGAGATCGGCGCACACCAAGTGACGAGCGGGGCGCGTCCTGGCACACGCTCCAGAGGACTACGAAGCCGAGGCGCCAATCAGGCGGCACAGCAGACATGGGAAGTCCGACGAACGTGGGAGAACGTGGTGGAGGGGGCGGATGGGACGATCAGCTCTACGGTCGAAGGGCTGCTGGAGGCGGGGAAGAGGAAGCGGTCAGTCGGGAGATAAGATCTAGGGAGCAGATGGAAGCTCTAAGGGCACGCTGATGGCTGAGATGATTTTACAGACTGCTACGAGATACGACGCCCTTACAAAGAGGGATTATACGACACCTGATCCTCATTCTGGACCTCTCCTCCGCCATGTCGGAGAAGGACCTCCGGCCTACGCGCTACCTCCTCACGCTCCGTTACGCGCAAGAATTCGTGACGGAGTACTTCGAGCAGAACCCTATCTCGCAGCTGGGAGTAATCGGCATGAGAGACGGCCTCGCGGTCAGGGTCAGCGACATGAGTGGGAATCCAAACGATCATATCGGGGCGATTTTGGCACTCAGGGAAAAGGAAGCCAAGGGTCATCCGAGTCTACAGAATGCGCTGGATATGGCTAGGGCTGCGTTATTGTAAGAAAGACCCATGACCCGAACTCGCGAAGTGTGAGACTCAAGTTGTGTTCACCGACCAATGGTACAGCCACGCTCCGTCTCACGGCACCCGCGAAGCCCTAATCATCTTCGGCGCCCTCCTGAGCTCCGACCCCGGCGACATCCACCAGACCATCGGCGCCCTGGTGGCGGACAAGATCCGCGTCAGCGTCGTCGGCCTCGCCGCGCAAGTCGCCATCTGCCGCGAGCTGTGCGCCAAGACGAACAACGGCGACGACAGCGTCTACGGCGTCGCGCTGAACGAGCAGCACTTCCGCGAGCTGATGATGGCCGTCACCACCCCGCCCGTCACCCGGTCGCAGAAACAGTCCGCCTCGAGCTTGCTCATGATGGGCTTCCCGTCGAGGATTGTCGAGTCGTTCGCCAGTCTCTGCGCGTGCCATTCCAAGCTCACGAAGGGCGGCTATCTGTGTTCGCGGTGCAGTTCCAAGGTCTGCGCTTTGCCCAGCGAGTGTCCGGCTTGTGGCCTGACGCTCATCCTGTCGACGCATTTGGCTAGGAGTTATCATCACCTCTTCCCCTTACGCAATTGGGTCGAGGTCCCGTGGAAGCGTGCGGGCCGAAGCAGTCACTGCTTCTCGTGCGGGACGGCCTTCCCGCAAGTACCTCCCCGAGAGGAATGGGCGAGGATGCAGGGGGTCAAGGGGATGAGCATGAGTAGTAGGTATGAGTGCACGGTGTGTGGGAATCATTTCTGTATCGATTGCGATCTTTTTGCGCATGAGATTGTGCATAATTGTCCGGGTTGTCAGAGCACCGCACAGCTACCGGGTATGGTGACGGGAGCAGGGGAGGAGGGTGTGGGCGAGGCAAATGGGCATGCGAATGGCGTTCTGCCTATGGACGTGGGGTGATGGAAAGATCCTATTGATACCAAGTACGGTTTGGCAGGGCGGAGAAGTCATGAATGGGAGGTCGGTGATGCTCAGATGATGGATGTAGATGAGCGTCTGGGAGTTATACAGGTGGGTTATCCAATTATTCAAACTTGACATGACTCTAGACATTTCCTGCCAGGTTTGATTATGTCCATAGATACTCTTCATTCCAACCTGTCTATACCATAAGAAAAGGAAGCCATTCGTTATTGGAGGAAGAAGCAGATTCTTGACGATAGACTGATCTCTAAAACAGTATAAACTTTGACATTGATAATTGTGAACTTTATATTGATGCTTTTTTACTTAATGATGTGTATTTTGGTAATTTATCTTCTGACAATCATTATAGCAGGTCGGGTTGGGTTAGAGATGCCAACCCGACCCGACCCAGTCAAAAAACCTGACCCGACCCAGTTTTTCCGGCCGGGTCAAGATTTTTTCCTATATACAACCCGACCCGACCCGACGACCAGTCTAAATACAGTATTCTTTATAATACCTCCGTACTATCCCAGAGACCGTATTTGAGACTTTGGCTATGCTGACAAGGATGTTCACTTAGTATGTGACATATGTGTCTACATTTTTGGAAGTCATTGTTATCCAGGGCGGAAGAGTATTACCTTCCCATATGTTCTCTCTGTGGGGTTTCAAAAGCCTTGACAGTTCAACTGAAGCCACTGACGCCTGCATCTTGTGTTCTCAGTATTGATGGTGGTGGGTCACGAGGGATCGTTCCGCTTTGAAAACCTCGAGATCTTGCAGGATAATCTTGGACCTGAGCTTCCACTATCAGATCCATATGATCGATTTGACGGTTGGATGCAGCTCTGGTGGTTTGATCGCTCTATAAAAGTTCATGCTTCGGATGGACGTCCAGTCCTGCAAAGCACTTTTGCAGGAACTGGCAAAAAAAGGTCCTAGCTCGGAAGAAACGTTTCTTGAGAGGCAATAGAAAGATACCTAGATATTTATATTCCCTATCTTATAGGGCCGTCCGCTTGACCTCAAAATGCTTGTCCAGAAACAAAAACGTCTTTTGCGCCAACAACGCCCAAGCCCCAATCTTGGCCGTCAACCCTCCATCGGCGACATCCGTCGGCACCCAGACCTCCTTCTTGCTTGCCGGCACCTTTGTGAGCATCTCCTTAATCTTGAACGTGCTGTCATCCGCCGACGCATACATCTCGCTGCCTGCTCCCGGACCTGTGAGGAAGACAGGACATGTGATCCTGTCCAGGATCTTGCCGTCCTTCTTGTTCTCCAGCGAAAAATCCTTGAATCGTCGGAGCATGGCACTAGACTTTTCGACCCCCATGCTACTCTTCCCCAGGCTCATCTCCCACCCCGCCTGGAAGTTGCCGCGGCAGTGCGCATCCGTAAACGTGTCTAGGACATTGTCCATAACCCAGCCGTTGTCCCAGAGCTTCATGAACATTGGGGGTGCACGCGTCAAGGACAGGTCCCACAAGCTGAAGAACGGATCGACCGCCACACACGCCTTGATCCGCGCATCCGTCGCCGCACGAAGAGCGAAGTATCCACCGGTCGCCGCACCTGCCACGGCAATTCTGTCCAGGTCCAGCTCCAAATCAGGCCTAGACTCCGCAAGGTTGGCGAAATAGTCCAATACATAGCCCGCCACCACCTCAAAATCCGGCCGGAGGGGAATCTTGGACTTCTTCAGAAGCATGCCCTGGCCCGGGCCTTCTAGGCAGAGCACGGCGTAGCCAAGCTGCGGGCCGGTATGTCCATACAAGAAGTAGAGCTCCTCCTTGGTCGCATCCGCCCCGCTGGCATACAGCATCACCGGCGTCTTGCCCGCGACCCTGGCCTCCGTGGGCGGCGTACACAGCCACCCCGTGAGCGTGACTCCATCCTCATACGGGATCTCGACAAACATCACCTCCCCATCCATCAGCCCAGCCGCGCGCTCAAAGTTCCGGATGGACCGCTCCGAAAAGGGGACCACGCGCGGCTCGTCATTAGGAAACATGTACGCGGCCGTGCGGAAGTAGTTGGACGCACGAAGGTAGGCGTTGCGCGCCGGCACCCGGCACCCCGCGGCCGCCGCCTCGTCGCCGATGCGCTCGGCCCGCTCGCCTTGCTCCTTCCAGGCCGCGTGCCACGACTCGGGATCGTGCTTCTTGATCTTACCGACGGCTGACTTGAACTCGCCGACCTCGCAGCCGCCGCTGGAGGCGGCCCCGAGGATACGGGTCAGTTCGAAGTCGAACATGAAAGAGGGGGAGAAGGGGAACATAGTCATTGTGGTCTAGTAAAGGATGCAGGGCTTTGATGATTTGGTGCTTAGCGAGGTGTTGATGAGGGTCAGGGGAGAGGGAAGATTTTGGTATAGCACTTTGTTCTATTCACCGAGAATGTCAGAAGAGACGACTTTGGGTGTCAAGTTCAAGCGCTACCCAGTCTACTCTATCGAACTACGGTGGAATCCGTCGAGGCTGAGGTACCCTTAGCTCAGCCCCGAGTCGGGATAACTCGCAGACGCAATCGCAGAGTACCATTAGCCCCAGTCCTCTGTTCAATGAATATGCAAAGATTGGGCCTGAAACTGGTAAGGGTGTGTGCTCGGGACTTTTTGTTCGGGAGTTTCGTCATTCGGGACTTTTGAACGCCCGCACCATCCTTTGCTTCCCTCGAATCTCTTGACTCGCGATTCCGGTGGGGACAGAAAGACGGGGTTGTTCGTCTGTTACATACAAATGAGTCTTGAAAGTGAATCACGAACGAAAAGACGTATCAAGGCGAAACTCGCACAATGGTCTTTGCAACGCCATAATAGACTTCCTATTTAGGAATGTGATGCCTATTGAATGCCTGGGTGGTAAGGTATCTATGAAGGGACGGTAGTTAGTTAGTTAACTATTGAAAGCGGTCAGTTTGCTTATTGATTATGCTATTTTCCAAATTGCCCTTAGTTATTGTCTGCTGTACTGCTATGTTTGATACGAAAAAGGGGGATTAGGAGGCCGTAGCCGAATATGAGGGAGTAGATAGATTGTATTATTTAACAACCAACTAAGGGCGATGCAGTCACGTTTACCGGACCGCAGACCTCGTAGCATGTACCCTAACCCAATAAAATATTAATATAGATACAAATGTTGCAAATATGTTCCCTGATGTATCTGGCCGGTCATCCTACGTCAAGTGCTTCCATCTACCCCGTGTCTAATCATGCCTCTGTCTTGGACTGCTTTTCCTTTCCCTCCATGGAGAACTTAGTGTCGAGCTCTTTTCTTAGGGGAACTTCCTTCTCCAAGAACACCAGCAGGAATCCCAGGCCCGCGAAAGCCAAACTCACATACCAAACCACATTAAGCGCATCCACGTAAACGGACCGGACCTCCGTGATCGTGACGGGATCCGCGATGGAGTTGATAAAGATCTTAGTGGCATACCCGTACGCCCGCCCATTAGTGAGCTGGCTACCGATGGCGGTGTCGGTAATGCGTGGTGCCAGAACGTCGAACCGATTGTTGAAAACGGCCGTGGCAATGGTTGCGCCCCAGATAAAGCCATAAGTGCGCATGAAGGACCACGTCGCAGTGCACAGCGCCGTATCCTCTTCGGTAAGTGGGGCCTGGACCGCGGGGAGAAGAACCGGCAGCGCAAGACCCGTGCCCAACGCACCGAGAAGTTGGTAGCCCACCCACTGTCCTGTGTTGGAGTCGGCGTCGAGGAGGGTCAGGAGACCGAACCCGATGATCATCAGCGCGAGGCCCCCGTGCTGGAGGGGACGGTAGCGGCCGAATTTGGAGAGCAAGGTTCCGCCGGCGATAGCACCGGGGATCATGAACAAAATGGTCGGGAGAAGCTGGACACCGGAGCGGGAAGGTGTCGCGTTGAGCACCGCCTGGAAATACACAGGTAAGAAGTACATGACCGACACGCTGGAGAGCGTGTGCAGAAAGGTGACAGCGAACGCGGTTCCCGACGTACGGTTGGCAAATATGTGCAGCGGCATGGTCGGGTTGACACAGAGGCTCGAGGCCTCGTAGAACACAAAGACCGCGGAGCCCACGAACCCCAGCACCAGGGGGACGACGACGTGGTAAGAGGACCACGCGTATTGCGTCCCGGCCCACGACAGGGCGATGAGGATCGAGACCATGGACAGGACAAAGAGCGCGTTGCCGATCCAGTCGAAGCGACGCAGGCGCTGTATGTAGTCGGGTGTCTTGTCTGACTTGACGCGGAGGAAGGCGAAGAGCATAATGCACGCCACTCCGCCGATGGGAACGTTGAGGTAAAAGACCCACGGCCATGAAGAGTATTGCACGATGAGCCCCCCGAAGAGTGGTCCCAAGGCGGCGCCGACTCCCACGAGGCTGACAATCATGCCCAGGTATTTGCCTCGCTCGCGCAGAGGGAGAAGGTCGCAGATGATGATCTCGGTGAGGACGAGGATCCCGCCACTACCGATCCCTTGGAGGAGGCGGCCCGCGATGAGCGTTTCGATGTTCTTGGATCCTCCCGCGACGCCGCTGCCGATGGTGAACATGGCTGCGCTCGTGATCATGGGCCATCGGCGGCCGTAGATGTCGGCCATCTGTCCAACAAAGGGCTGGAAGGCCGTTCTAGGCCACTGTTAGTGAATATCAGACGCGCACGGGGAAGTGTTGTGCCTACTGGGTCAGATAGTAGCCATTGACAACCCAGACGTAGAGACTGGCACCTCCAAGATCGGCCGTGATGGTAGGCAGCGCCGTGGACGTGATGGTCGCCTCCAGCGAGGTCAGGAGACTGGTCAGGGCGAGGGCCAAGATGATGGCGTAGAAGCCAAAGGACTTCTTTGTCGTTGTCGGCTTGGCCTCAGAGTCATCGGATGCCTGGTTTTGCTCATCAGCTGCGGTTATATCTGCGGCGATATCACTCTGATGGCTCTTGCCCGCGTCTGGCTCCTTTGTCATGTTGGTGACTGGTAATGTTGTCGCCGTGGTCCCGGCGTCTACAGCCATCTTCTGGAGCCTCACAGTTGACAAAGAAAATGACAAAAAACGAAAAGGGAAAAGGGGAGAATGAGATACTGTTCATCTACAGGCTATGGCATTTGAGTAGACTAGGAGATGCAAAATGTGAAGAGGCGAGATAGATTGATTGAGTACTAGGTGGAAGAAGTTAAGATACATATATCACTACTAATGTGAGATGGGGAGGCATCCCGTCACATAGAACTCGGGTTGTTTGCTGTCCCGGCTTTGTTGGAATATATCGTTACGATACGGCTAGTCGCGAAGGCGCTGTACCATGGTACTGTAAAGCCAGCACCTTTGGGGGATAGACCGCAGGATCGGGATCCCTGCGACCCCTGCAGCCTTAACGTATAACTATCATAATGCACGATCGGGACCACGCGAGAGCACGTGAGCTGACCGAAAGCTGAGAGGGCAATATGAAGGGGGATCGCTCGGGAAAAAACTTACTACTGTGTAGTGGTGACCAGAGCCTTGTAGCCTCGCCCCGGGTCGTAATCCGACTTGCTGTTCATGTCAGCTCAGGCGATATCATTCAATTGGGTCGTCATTCTGTGTAGTAAACCTTAACTCCAACATATACTTAGGGTTCAACCGTATACGGTACTAAGCGCTACTTCTCCACCTGCATCAGGAACAACAACATTCAAAAGAGCAGGCTTGATGTCCAGATGATGCATTCAATTTCGTTGGCTGCTCCCAAGAATACTACTGTCCCTTCCTACAGTAGCCTTTGGCCCCCAGCGGCGCGGTTCTTGACTCGGTGTTGGCCACGTCAACCGAGCAATAATCGGGCAAGGCAGAGTACTACGCCTCAATCCCTCTCAGATCAAACAATAATATTAATCGACCGTGAGAAGCACTACCCGGGCTTAAAAGCCAGGATATTCCTGCGACCCCGGTCTGTTTCAAAACTGGGGACTTAGGTCTGTGAGTCTGTGATTATTGCAGGTACCCGGCTCGATATACGATGCCGGAAATACCTGATTACTTCAAATTCATTTCCACTTTTACCTCTTCTTCACCTCTTTGGTCGACGGAGAACTGGAGTCTCGGACGGACATGGCCTCCACAGATGCATCGGATCTTAATCGTGTCGCCAAGACAAAACGGCAACACACAGCAGCCTGTGAAAGATGCAGAGGCCAGAAACTGCGATGTATACGAGCACCACAGGGATGCGAAAGACGTCAAAAGACAGGGGCAATGTGCATCGCGGACCCCAATGTTCGAATGGGCCGCCCCCAACGCGGTGACACTGGCAAGGAACGACGCGAGTGTTGGAACTGCTCGTGTTTGATTGGTGTTATGCTAACATGCGATAGACGCCTTTTTCCAAAAGCTGCAGGTCTCCCTATAGCTTCCGGCCGAGACCGAGAAATCGCAGGTCTTGGCTTCGGGGCTAGATGATCTCGGAGTCGACCCCTTGATCGCCGTCGAGATCCGCTCCTGGTTCACCAAGGAGATCGAGACCGAGATTCCCGTCTTCAAGGTCCTGTCGGGAGGCTCAGTTGCCCAACTGCTCGACTATGCGCTCGAGAACATACCTGCCAAGCTGACTCCCAATCAGAACCGCGAGGCCTCGACTACCTCTGAGGAGAGTGAATCCGCTCCCGCCCAGCTGACTTCAGACTCGCACTCCTCGGTGCCGAGCATCATCCTGACAAGCGGCAGCAATGGAACGAGCCAGACAGGCGACGACAATGACAGCTCCGTGGGTGCGGCTACTAGCCAGCTTGACGACGGGCACAACAAGACGGAGCCATTGACTGCGCCCCCTCTCAACAATGTCTCACGGACCGACTTCGAAAAGATCATCCCTATCTCACCTGGACAGTCGAGGTTCTGGTTTCTCAAGCAGCTAATGGAGGACCAAACAACGGCCAACAGCACCATCTCTGTCTCGATCGAGGGCACGATTCGCCTCGACAGTCTCGGGGGCGCGGTGCACAAGATCGCTGCTCGCCACGAGGCCTTTCGCACTTCCTTCTTCACCGATGAGGACCAGAAGCCGGTCCAGGCCATCTCGGAAACATCCCGCCTGTATCTGGAGAGAACGGCTATCGCCGATGAGTCCCAAGTCGTCGAGGAGTTCGAAAAGCTGAAGAACCACATCTACGACATCGAGCACGGCGAATGCATGCGCCTGATCCACCTCTCGCTAACACCCACCAAGAGCTGGCTCCTCATCGGCTCGCACCATATTATTCTCGATGGCATCAGCCTCGAAGTCTTTCTTAACGTCCTCCAGCGCGCCTACAACGGTCAGACCCTCCCCGAGGACGTCTTCCAGTACTCCGACTACTCGGAGAAACTTCGCCAGGAAATCTCCTCCGGCAGCCTTCAAAACGACATCGACTACTGGAAGTCCGAGCTCGCTAACCACCCGGCACCCCTCCCCCTCCTCCCCTTTTCCTCCACCAAAACCCGCAGCCCCCTCGCCGAGTACTCGCACACCTCCTTCAGCCGCACCGTGCTCCCCGCCCTCGCTAAGCAAATCGAAGACACTTGCCACCGCCTCAAGGCCAACGTGTTCCACTTCTACCTCGGTGTCTTCGAAATCCTCCTCTTCAAGCTCCTCGGTACCGCCGACGTCTGCATCGGCATGGCCGACGCCAACCGCTGGGACGACCGCGTGGCCGAGAGCATCGGCATGTACCTAAACCTGCTGCCGCTTCGCTTCCACCTCGACGGCACCCAGACCTTCGAGGCTGTCCTCAAGGAGACGCGCCGCAAGGCTTACCTCGCCATGTCGCACTCGCGGCTACCGTTCGATGTTCTTCTGGAAAACATAGATTGCGAGCGGCCGACGTCGTTCAGTCCGCTGTTCCAGGCGTTTATCAACTACCGCCAGAGGGTGAGCGAGACGCGGAGATTCGATGGGGCGACGGGCAAGATGCAGGAGATCTCGCTGCCAAGGTCCGGGTATGATATATCGTTAGATATTATTGAGAATCCGGGACATGATACCAGGGTGATTCTCATGTTGCAGAAGGGTCTCTATGGGGAGGGGAGACGAACAAGGTCCTGGACATGTACTTTAGGCTGCTGGGGGATGTTTGTCGGATGTCGGGACAGCCGTTGAAAGATATCTCGCTCTTTTCGATGGAGGATATTAACCATGCGGTCCAGCTTGGTCAAAATAAGTTTTTTTCGTCCTCTCGTAATGTTTCGTATTGACCTCTTTTAGGCCCCGTTTTGCCTTCTAGCTGGCCAGGGACATTGCCAGGCCGCATCGACAACATCATCGCTGAACTCCCCAAGGCGGTTTCTCTCAAGGAGATCACCGGCCGGTCGTGGACCTACCAGCAACTCAGTGCAGAGGTCAACCGCATCTCATCGGCACTCCTTGATGCGAGTGTCACCAAGGGCTCTGTTGTTGCTGTCTTTCAAGAGGCGTCGGCGCGCCTCGTCTTCTCACTCCTAGCCATTCTCCGAATCGGCGCCATCTACGCGCCACTGGACGTCAACATTCCTGCCGAAAGACTGCAAGTCATTGTCGCCGACTGCAAGCCTGCAGCAGTCCTGGTCAACACGACGACCGTCACAAAAACTGGCGACCTAGCTCTTCCGTCTTCCGTCGCTGTCCTGGATGTTTCCAATCTGCCTAACGGAGGACACACTCATGCGGTCAACGTCACAGCCAGCGACCCGGCTGCCATCCTCTTCACCAGCGGCACCTCGGGGGTGTCCAAGGGCGTTGTCCTTTCCCACAGCAACTTCCGCAACCACGTCGAGGCCTTGACCGTCACTCACGGTTTTGGCTCCGAGACCGTCCTCCAGCAAAGTTCAGTCGGGTTTGACATGTCGTTGAATCAAATCTTCATCGCCCTCGCTAACGGCGGGACCCTCGTCATCGTTCCTGAGTCGCTTCGCAAGGACTTTGCCGCCGTTGCTCAAATCCTCCTCGATCACGAGATCACTTACACCAGCGCCACCCCGCCCGAGTACCTCGCGTGGCTTCGTCACGGTGCAGACAGTCTCTTCCAGTCCAAGTCGTGGAAGTTCTCTGCCGAGCTGGTGCAGGCGTTCCGACAACTCACGAACCGCTTTGAGCACTCGTTCCGTATCTTTAACGCTTATGGCCCGACCGAGTGTTCCCTGTCTTCCAACGAACTCGAGGTCATTCTCGAGAGCCAGCACATTACGGCTGGGAGAGCCCTTCCCAACTATGCCATCTACATCGTCGATGAAGACTTGAACCCTCAACCGATTGGGTTCCCTGGCGAGATCCACATTGCCGGTGCAGGTGTTGCCATTGGGTACCTGAACAACCCGAGGAGACTGAGCGCAAGTTCCTCAGGACTTCCTTCGCTGACAAGCTACCGCACCGGAGACAAGGGCGTGCTCCGCGCCGACGGCACCCTCGAGATCCTCGGCCGCATTGACGGCGACACGCAAGTAAAACTCCGCGGCCTTCGCGTCGAACTCCAAGACATCGAGCAGTCCATCCTCGCTGCCGCCAACGGACAAGTCAGCGAAGTCGTCGTCACCCCTCGCGGCAACCCAACCATCCTCGTCGCCCACGCAGTCCTATCATCAACCGCCCCAACAAACACCCAACAGTTCCTTCAGACCCTCGCTGCATCCCTGCCCCTCCCACAGTACATGCGCCCGGCCGCCATCTTCGCCATCGATCGCATCCCCCTGACCACCTCGGATATGACCGACCGCAAGACCCTGCAAACCCCCCACCTCCCCTCTGGCTCTCCACGGGAGGGCAAGCCCTCCCTGACCTCAACGGAGCGCAAGCTCGCCCAGATCTGGGAATCCGTCCTGCCCGCCCAGACTCGAGGCCTGCACACCCTCACTCCAGCCTCCGACTTCTTCCAAGTCGGCGGCAACTCGATGCTGCTCATCGAGCTGCGCAACTCCGTGCGCCGCGAATTCGATGTCACCCTCCCGCTGCTGCGCCTCTTTGAACATAGCACCCTCTCCGCCATGGCCTCGGCCATCCATTCCGCCTCCGACTCGGAGAAACCTTCCTCGATTGACTGGGCCTCCGAAGTCGCCATCCCCTCCTCCCTGCTCACCACCCAACCCTCCCCACCATCGACCAAACCCCTTCACCACCCTCCGCAGACCGTCCTCCTCACCGGTGCTACCGGCTTCCTAGGGCAGCACCTCCTCCGGTCCCTTACCAGCAACTCCAACATCACCAAGATCCACTGCCTCGCTGTCCGCGACCCGTCCAAACTCGCCTCCTTCACTCACTCCGAAAAGGTCGTCCTCCACACAGGCGACCTTTTGCTCCCCTATCTCGGCCTCTCCCCCGCCGCATTCGCCGCTCTCTCCGCCTCGGCGGACGCAATCATTCACAACGGCGCCGACGTCTCCTTTTTGAAGACGTATGAATCCCTGCGCGCCGCCAACGTCGGCGCTACCAAGGCGCTAGTTGAGATGGCGCTGCCGAGGAAGGTTCCGGTGCATTTTGTTTCAACCGGCACGGTCGGGAAGCTTGTGGGTGGTAATTCTCTCGCGCCAGAATCGCTGGCGGGGTTTCCACCGTCTGAGGGGTTCAAGGATGGGTATGCGGCTAGCAAGTGGGTGAGCGAAGTCTTGTTGGAGAGGGTGGGAAGGGAGGTGGGGCTGCCGGTGGTGATTCATCGCCCGTCCAGCATCACGGGTGATGGGGCAGGCGAGGGGGATGTTGTCGCGAACGTGCTCCGGTATGCGAACCTACTAAAGGCGGTGCCGGAGTCGAGGGGGTGGAGCGGGTTTGTGGACTTAATTTTGGTGGAGGAGGTTGTTAAGGGGGTGGCCGGGTCGGTGATCGAGAAGGGGGCGGAATGGATAGAGTTTACTCTCAGAAAAAAAATCAGCATAATTTAAAACTCTATGAAGAAGAACAGAAGAAGCAGTAACAACAAAAAACTGTGAGTTTCTTGACAAAATTAAAGAATAAAAAGCTACCAACATCTCAAAGAAAAAACAATAGTCATAGACTATGAATCAGAATTGAGATTGATAAACATTTAATCAATGCATGAATAAACTTTGAAGCAGACAGTATCATAATTAACTGCAAAATAGTTTTAAAATTAAAAATATGAGTACACAGAGCACAAAAATCAACTAATCTTGAAATGATAAGTGAAGTCAACAAAAGAATCAAAGATGAAATCTGTGCAAAGACTATGATTTTAGAGAAATCATAAGAAGTAATATTTGATGTTACAAATTTAATTGAATATGATGTCATATTAAAGATGCAATGATTATACAAATGAAAATTAAAGATTAACTGAGTTACAAAAAAAGTAAGTACAATTAAAAATGCATACAAGATTTCTGAACAATCAGAGATAAGTTTGTCAGAGTATAAGTTATAAAATCATAAAATATTGTTATTGAAGAGAAAATAATCTAAGTGAATATTATTATACTCAATAAGTAAAGATCAACTCAAGAAGATATGAACTTATCTTAATGAAAATCTCAAAAATAAATTTATTAAATCAAAGTCATCAGCAGAGTATCTGATTCTGTTTGAATTAAAGAAGAATGATAAAAAATAACTGTGTGTTAATTATAAACAACTTAATAAGATAATTTGTCAAAATAATTATTCTTAATAATTGTTAAAAGAGTTACAAAATTAACTAAATAAGATCAAATAATTTATCAGCTTAAATCTTAAAAAGATTTACTACTAAAAAAAAATGAAAAAAGACAAAGAATAAAAGATAACATTCTGAACAAGATATAAACACTATGAGTATACTGTTATGTTGTTTGAACTCAAAAATACTTCAGTTATCTTTCAAAAATTAATCAATAATACATTACAAGAATATCTTGACAACTTTATGATTATATATTATTATTATTATTATTATTCTTACACTAAACTAGCTATGCTAAGCAGAACTTCTCTTCAGTTCATATCTTAGAAAATCTTACAAGAATGAAAATCTAAACTCATAATGTTTTTTGTATGAAAGTAGATTAGATGCAAAAGTTGAGTGAATAAGATATAAGATGAGTGATTTCACTCTTAATCATAAAGAACACTGATTATAAATTAGAACTGACTTAGATGACTGTCATACACAATTTATTTGACAGTCTCATGAGTCAGCTCTTTGATAAATAAAAATTGTATAAAATCTTTCTTTCTTTCTTTCTGAATGATGAGTAGCTGAAAATTTCTTTTAATTTTATATGTCAACAACACATATTGTGAAGTCTCTGCTCTCTTATTACACAAGTAGTTGATAGAGTGTCAGAATAAATAATGAAGTGCAGTCATAGTGTTACACATTAGTAAGTGTAGCTAAGCAAGTGTCTATAAGTATGAGACTTTTTCACACATAAAACTCTTCAGAGATTAGTTTTAACATCAATAAAGATATATTGTGTTGTTCTATCATCAAATAGCTTGTGTATTGTCATATCTCACACTGTTATAAATCTACTCTAGTAATCTATCTGTGATAGATAGATATTGAGACTCACAATTTTAATCTCTCTATCATTATAATTGACAGTTTGTTGTGTAATGATATGTAAATGTGAAGTCAACAACATTGAAGTGATGATAATACACTGAATTCATTAAATCAATCTTGAGATCACACAGATTCAAATGATTCACTTGTGATAAATTTATCTTTGATAGATTCATCACAGACAGTGTGACATGAAACTGATTGCTTCACATTGATGCTTAAGAATCTAAATGTCAAGTTAAAGTGAACAGAAAAGAAAAGAAACTTGTTCTTGAAAAAACATCATCTTGCATCTATTTAGAGAGAAGTTCAAGTACTGTGATGTCAAGACATTGATGAAATATCTGTTGACAATTCACTTAAAGTAAAAGCAAACAATAGTTCTTTAATATCAGAGCAAGTCTCATTCAAAATCTTTAGTAAGCAATCTGCAGAGAATCATCTCAGTGCAGTGATGATTAAGAGAAATATTTATCTTGAACACTTAAATATCTATGCTGAGAAATCTGTACAGAAACATCTTAACTTTATATGCAGTGCTGAGACAGTGTTTTGCTTGATGTTCAAGAACTTTGTTAATGATGAGACAAAGATTTTATATGTAATGCAATTCTTAGTGAGTGAATCATGAAATGTATGATATTGACATCAAGAAATGATTTTTCTTGAGACAATCTCTTGAGAATACTTTATCAATTATCTTCTCAATCTGATCAAAGACTCAGTGAATTATCAGCTACATACTGTGCAAGTATACACTGAGACTGTACAAAAGTTAAATCAAAATATGCATGCTTTTGCAGCATATCTTAGCACTTTTGAAGTGCAGCTGTCACTTTATAATGAGAAACAGTTAGTGATGCACTTCTTTACAAAGCTATGACTCAAAGTCAGAAAGACTTTGTCAAACTATTAAGATCTTTTAAATAAGTAAGACAGTTTAGTAGCTTTAATAACACAATTGAAGAACAATCTTTGCAGACTGAGCACTACAATGATGAGAAAGTCAAACAACAATTTTCATATGAGAAATACTTCAAGTCAGACACCTTCTTCTAATAATTGAAGAATCTTTGAACAGACACAGTCAGAACAACATAATAATGCTGATGTGAAGTTCAATTCATTTAGTGCTCACTCAAGAGCAAAGCTGAATGTGACATGTTACTGTTGTCAAGAAAAGAGTCATTATGCTAGTGATTGCACTAAATCAGTGAATAACTTTAACAATATTTACATTTCTTCAGTGACTTCATCAAAAAAAGAAAATGTCTCATCAAAGTCTCTATAACAACACAACAAAGAACAAAAGTAAAGATTAGATTTAATATTGTGATCAAAGAAATCATTACTGTAAAAAAGAATCAAGTTTCAGTTCTCTTTCTTTTAGACAGCATCATTAAATTGAATGTGATAAGTCAGTGTTTTGCTGTCACAAACAAGATGACAAAGCTTGATGCAAAAGTATCAAGCTTTTTACTCATGAATGATCACTTAGTATACTGTTATGATGCTTATTTTGTGAAGTATCATCTAAAAGACAGTTAAGACAAGAAGTATAACTATGAACATATTTTTTATGTCTTGAAAAAGAACAGATCTGAGTTTGTGATGAAACTGTTTGTTTTAGAAAAGAAGCAAGTTCACATTAACTGTGAATTGTGAAGTTGATGTTTCAGCATTAAAATGAATGCTTTTACATTGAAAGACTCAGAAAAGTTTGAAAAAATTATTAAAGACTCAGTCATCTGTGCTCTTCTTTGAGCTGTATTAAAGATGCAGTTAATGTGTCTTTAAAGTATAATCATCTCATTATTTATATCTTCAATGTATTCTGAATATACAGATATCTTCTCAGAGACTGAAGCAGAGCATCTTGCTTTTCATGAAAAGCATGATTATGTTATTGATATTAATGATGAGAATTTCTCACATGAATCTCTATATAATCTGTCAAGCAAGAAGCTTTAAGTTTTGCAAAACTATTTGAATGATATCTTAACAAAAAGTTAAGTCAAACATTTCATCAGCTCAGCTGATGTCTCAGTGCTGTTTGCTTTGAAGAAAAATGATGACTTGTGACTATGTGTTGATTACTGTGAATTGAATTGAATTACTATGAAGAATTGTCATTCTTTATCTTTAATAAGTGAAATCTTGAATTGACTAAGTAATACAAAGATTTTCATCAAGCTGAATCTTAAAGATATCTATCATCACATCTGCATCAAGACAGACAACAAGTGAAAGACAGTGTTTTGAACATGTTATGATCACTTTGAGTATTTAGTTATGTCATTTGAACTTGTCAATGCATTCACTACTTTTCAAATCTATATCAATTGTGCACTTGCAGGTCATATGAATTTCATTTGTGTAGTGTATTTGAATGATATTCTCATATACTTGCAATCAAAAAAGAAGCACATGCATCATGTATGTAAAATACTGAAGTGACTTCAACACTATAAGCTCTTTGTGAATTTGAAGAAGTGCATCTTCTCTACAAATACTGTGAAATTCTTAAGATTTATAATATTGATTACTAATGTAATGATGAATCTGTGAAGAATAGAAATCATTGTGAATTAATTGATGCTTAAGACTTTTCAAGAAATGCAAGTCTTCTTAGAATTTGTTAACTTCTATAGATGATTTATCAAGATTTACTTGCAGATTATGAATTCACTTACAAATCTATTGAAAGACAATAAAAATAAAAAGAAATCAGAATCATTTAAATGATCAGAAGATGCAGTGAAGATATTTTGCAAACTTAAAGATGTCTTTATATCTGCACTCATTCTTGTTCACTTCAATTTTAAGCTCAAAAATTAAATGAAGACTGATGCTTCTGAACATGTTGTGACAGAAATTTATATTTAGTTGTAAATATTTAAACAGTAACATCTGATCACTTACTGATTACAGAAGCTGTTCTTAATGAAGAATAGTTATAAGATGCATGATCTTGAACTTTTAGTTATTGTGAAAGTATTTAAGCAATGATATCACTATCTTAAAGATAGTGTGCAGTCAGTGAAAGTTCTAACAGATCATAATAATCTATGTGAATTTATAAACATTAAAACATTAAATAAAAGACAGACATGATAAGCAGTGAAGTTTGTTATCTTTGACTTTATTATTTTGCATAGATCAAGAAAGACAAACTTCATCAATGTGCTGTCAAGATGCTCAGATTACATCAAAGTTATTAGTGAAAGCATTGATAAGCTGTTGTTAATATTACAAAGAAAGTTAGCAGCTATGTCTGCAACTATGTCTAAGTTCTCAATGATTATCAGTTGTTTTAAAACAGTTTATCATGCTTGTGAAGAACAGAATGACATGTGATCTAGAGAATCTTAACTCAGTTAACATATACTGAAAGAATCAGATGACAAAGAATTGCTGATTTTACAAAGATGCAGTGTAGCAAGTGCACTTAATTCTGCTGCTGAAACTGTTGACTGTAGATAACTTATTTCATGTGCACTAGTTTCAGAATTGACTAGTCACAAAACAGCATATAATGACAGTAGCAAATTCTTTCTATTATTAATATGTTCTCTACAAGAGACAGATGCACTTGTATAAGTGTAGAAAGTTAGTGAAACAAAAGTAAAACATTATTGTTGTGTCAAAAGTCTGAGATGAGCATTTGATTCAATTAAATTGCTTTACTATGAAAAACAGTTATATATATCATCTGAGACATCAGTTAAAACAGAGCTACTGAAGTGTTATCATGATGATGAACTGATGAGATACTTCAGTATTGAGCAAACATTAAAGTTAATCTCATGCAAGTATTACTGATCAGAATTGACTAAGAATACAAAGAAGTATGTCTTTTCATGCAATGTATGTCAAAGAATAAAGATGTCAAAACATCACTCATATGATGAAATGCAGTCACTACCACATTCAAATGACTTTTGAGAAGAGATAATCATGAATATGATTATTGAATTACTGTTGAGCAAGTGTGATATCAGTGTCTACAATGTAATTCTTGTTGTGATCAATCATTACACTAAGATAATCAGATATATATCTATAAGTAAAATTCTTACTGCTATACAATTAGCTGATGTCTTCTTTGAAGAAATAGTATGTTGTTATGAAACATTCAAAGAAATTGTTTTGAATAGAGATTCTATCTTTATGAGCAGTTACTGATCAGAAATATGTTATCAGACAAAGATTAAATGCTGACTTAACACTGTCTTTCATTCACAGACAGATAAGCAAACTGAGTGTTAAAATTAAACTTTAGAACATTATCTTCACTGCTATTGCAACAATGAATAAAATAACTGAGTCAAACTATTATCTCTTGCAGAATTTGCATATATAAATGCAAAGCAAGCAACACTCAGATGTAACTTCTACTATGTGTTTATGAATTATAATGTCTTCATTCATTACAGTGTTGAGAACAATATCTGAGAAGAAAAGATATTCACAGTCAAGAATAGAATAAAGAAGCTGCATATTGTTAGAGAAAAGTTATTGAAGCAATGAAAAAGTGCTGTGATGTCACAAGTTAAGACTTATAATCAAAAGCATAAATCAAAGACTTATAATAAAAGTGATCTTGTTTTATTGTCAATGAAGAATCTAAGTCAGAAGCAATCTCATAAGAAACTTTCACATAAGTTTGCAGAACTCTTTTGCATTGCAGATCTTGTTGAAAAGCAAATATATTATTTACATTTATCTTCTATTTACTGAATTCATAATGTTTTTTATGTTTTCTATTTAAAGTCATACAATCAACACAAAGACAAAGATGTAACATCAGTGCTTTCATTTTCTGAGCTTGTTGATAAGAGTGAGAAGTATGAGCTTGAAGAAATTCTAGAAAAATGACAATGAAAAGATGAGTTGTGATATAAGATTAAATGAAAGAACTACTTTACTGAGTATAATCAATAAGTTTCAGAACAAAACATAACAAATGCATAAAAACTATGACAGAAGTATGACATCAGAGTGAAGAAAAGAGACAGAAGATAACTGTAGTCAACTTAAATAATTTGTGTAATGCTGACTGATATTACTAAAAGTGTCATAAAAGCACAAGAAAAACAAAGTCATTATGTTCAAAGACAATTCAAAATTTAATGATACATCAGAAGAAACAAAATAGAGTGTCAGTTATGTGTAAGTGAAATAACAGTTTAATGACTGAAAGTCATCTTATTTTTCTCTTTCTTCTCAGTCTTCTCATTCTTTTCAAAGATCACAATTAAATCATGAATCAGAGACAACAGATTGTGTTATGATGTGTTAGCAGTACATAGTTAAGATGAAAGTGAAACAAAGACATATCACAGCTCAAAAGAAGTTCAATATGTTTTTGAAAAGATGTGTTTAATGACAAAATTTAATCAGTTGAAGAAGATCAATCTTCATCATAAAGATAAGTTTTTTCTTAAGATCTTCATGATCAGTGATGTGCTGATGAGCTGTAACAACAGTAATATAGTTTCTTTGACACTTAATGAGTACAGAATCAATAACTTTTTTTTTATTCAGTACATCAACAGTGACAAAGAGACAATTGACACAAGAAAAGAACTTGACTGAAATCTGAAAAAAATTAATGAAAAAACAATATAGCACAGGTACTGAACCTATGCTGTTGCAAGACTTGTGTTCTTTGACATAATAGTTACAACAAATATTCAGCTTGACATCACAAATATAATTAGAATTAATAACAATTCTCTTACTGCAGTAAAGACAGCAGAAATGACTGAATATCAGTAATGACTCAGCAGAATGAACTAAAAACAGTATTAAAGCATTAGTCTTGCAACAGAAGCAGTTTGATGTTGATAAGAACATATTACTGATGTTATGAGTACTTGATGTTGTTGTGACACATTGATAATCATTAAAAACTGAAGTATTGTTGAAGATCAAGATGAACTTGAACTTAATATTGATGACATTATTAACTGACTTGAACACAGCAATACACATGTTGAACATTGTCTTTGTGATAACAGTGTGCTTCTATTTCATCTTCTTAACAATGAATTAATTTAGATTATTTTTTTCATAAGAGATAGAGTCTGATGTCTGATTTTTGACAGTAATCTTCTTGAAAGTTCACTTTTCATCATTACATATCAAGTACTTCTTCAGCTCTTTCTTCAAGAGTCAATTACATTTCTTTTGACTGTCATCAGATTTCTTGATGTTGTTTTTTTAAAGAAATGATTAACATATTTTGCAAAAACACTCAAGAGATCTACTGATGACATGATTCTTAGATGCACAATATGACAAAAATGAAAGTAGAACAACTGTGAAACAACAATGATGAAAATACAGCTTGTATAACACAAGTGATGAGATATCTAAACAAAAGAAACACATTACAATAATGTTGATGTAGAGCTTGTTGTCAATGACATGTATGAAGAAAAGATGAAGAGAAAAGAAAGAAAGAAGAAGAGAAGAAGCATTTTGTTGTTTTTTTTCTGTGAATAACATTGTCAAACTTAATTGAGCATGACAAGAAAATTTCTTCTAGATTAAACAGAACATAACAGTAAATGCTAAGAAGCATCTCAATTTAATTCAGTGAGGTTCTCAGAATGAAACAAACTCTTAACAACAATATAATATCATAGTGATGCTGAAGAATCAGTTTTTAAGAAAGAAAACAATTGTCAGAATAAATAATGAAGTGCAGTTACAGTGCTACACATTAGTAAGCATAGCTAAGCAAGTGTCTATAAGTATGAGACTTTTCTGCACATAAAACTCTTCAGAGATTAGTCTTGACATCAATAAAGATATATTGTGTCACTCTATCATCAAGTAGCTTGTGTATCATTATATTTCATACTGTCATAAATCTACTCTAGTAATCTATCTGTGATAGATAGATATTGAGACTCACACAGAGAAAATTTCAGAAATCTTAATTTTGTGAAAAAAGTAATTATAATTAACACATCTCATACAAAACTAAATTAATTCTGAACTTTCAGTGTTTCTCAGTCTCTGATGAAGTTGAAGAACTTTTTTGAAAAATAATTTAATGATTTGATCTTGTCTTCTGATCTTCTTTTTCTGATTAATATTATATTATCTTTAAGTTTATACATTTTGTACAGTCTTCTTCAAACTGATTTTCTTCATCAGTTTCACTAAGAAATAAATGACTATCACAGTCATCAAGAATCAACAGACTTTCTGCTTAATTTATTTTCTGATAAGATTGTAGATTTTGTTTTTCATTTCTGTAAAGACTGTACTCTTTATACAAGCAGCATAGACTTGCACTCTATTATCTAAATATAGATTAAGAGAAAAAATGTAGATCTTGATTTTCAAAGTGCTGATTGAAATAACTTGATAAGTATTGACAATTATATAAAAACATTTGAACTAAGTAATCTTGATTGCACTGATCACTTTCTTTATGCAGTGATTCTTGATAAATGTGTGTCAGATATGTGTTTCATAAGTCATTGCTAATTAAATGATTGTTGTGTAGATCTGTTGAGATTGTACATAAAAAGTTTTTCAAATAAACACTATTATTCTGATTAGTGCTTCTGTCTGTTTAATTATCTTGTTTTGAAGAATTTTAATATAAGTGATTTATTTGAGTTTAGAATCAAATCAAATTTCTAAGATTCTCACACTTGAGAAAAAAATCAATTCATTGCTTTAAATTCATACAACTGTCTACATGTTGAATTTAATTCTGACTCTGAAGAAGTGAATTATCTTATATTTGTAAGAGATAAATTTAGCTTCATGTTGTGTGATTCAGCTTTCACATTCTTTATGAATTTTTTTCAGTTTGATGCAGTTAATCTTAGTAAACAGTCTGTACAAAAGAATGTTGATATTATCAATGAAATTAATTGTCAAAATTTTCTCTTTTAATCAATTACATCACTTCAACAGATCTGCATTGTAGAATAAAAAGAAAATAAATGATAAAGAAAAACTCTATAAAACTTTAATCTTCATAGAGAAGCAGCTTGTCTTCTATTCTTATATAATCAGTAAAATAGTTTGATTGTAAAGAAAACTCTAAACTCATTATACAACTTAATAAAATATTCATCTTTTTCATAAGTTGTTCAGAAGTCAAGTTGAATTCATTGTGTTAAAGATTTTTGTTATATTCATTGACAGAAAAGTGACAACATGTTTTTTACTGTTTTAAATTGTATAAATTTGACTTATCAATAGATTCAGTGCAGTTTTTGTAAATCATTCTGTTCTACATTTTATCTAACTTTTTAAAAAAAAAAATGTTGTCTTCTGCAATCTACTTAATTTGTATGATTAATAAAGTTTTTATAATCTTTCTCACTGTGTTCAGTAGAGCAATTAATCTTTATAATTTAACTTCTTTGTAGAATTGCTTTTCTGACTTGTGTAACACTATTATATAAGTTTTTTTGTATTTTTCAAAAAGAAAGTTTAGCTTTTAGTTTGCATTAATAAGATTGATTATTGTTTGAACAAATTTAAATCTCATTACTTTAAAAAAGCAATATAAAATGCTGTCTGATTCTGAAGTATTGTGAAATACTTTTGTACAAAGAATTGCAGAAATTTTCTTTACATTAGTTGAGTCAGAGATGAATATAAATTGAATAAAGATTTTTAAATTAATAAATCTGTTTTTTTGTGAAAATCAGAGTTCTTTGATATTCAAAATATTTTAAAGATTGACTGTTATCTTGAGATAAAATCTTTTTTTAAAGATCTCAGCTTTTTTATTCAGAATGTGAACTTCTTTATGTATTGTATAAATTGAAGAGACTGTTGCTGCAGAATTTAAATCTTTTTTTTTTATCTTGATCAAGACTCAAAACTCATTTTTCTCTGTTATCTCACTGATCACATTGTAGAAGTGTATAATTTTTGTTTTTGCAATTAGATTTCTTTTAATCTTGTCTTTCATCTTAATTAACTCTCAAACTTCTTCTGTACAAATTATTTTTGCTTATTATTTTTTTTTTTTATCTGATTGTTTCATTAATTGTGTCTGTTCATTAAACTTTTTCTTAGTTTGAAAGTTTGTGCATAGAAACTGAGTTACTAATTAATGTCTCAATGAAGTTAACAAGATACTCTGTGTATTGTATGATCTCAGTTTTTGTTGATAGATTTTAATTTGTCTGAAAATGTTGAATTTCAGTCAGTATAATTTTTTAATTCATTTTCTTTCAATATCTTATCTTGTTTTGAGTGATTTATACAATCTTAAGATTAAAAATCACTGAGATTGAAAGATAATCTGAGTCATAATTCATATTCTTTTTAATAAAACATTCTTTCAACTGATCTGCAAAAATTCAACTGACAAAAATTAGATTTATTGTGCTGAAGATTTTCTGAATATGTTAAGTAGAAATTTTTGATGTAATCAATAAAAAAAGATTGTATAATGTGACTGTCTCAACAAGAATTTCATTCATATTGTGAATACTTAAATTGAAGAGTTCACTTCACAGTGAATAGTGTAAATTGAAGTTCTCTAAAATTATGTATTCACTCTTTCTTTGTATAAATATTGACAGAAGAAAAATAAAAAAGAAATAATTAGTGTTTATGTGACTTTCTGAAGACTGCAAGTAAATATTGTATATTTAGAGAGTTTTGCTGTTCATATGAAGACAGAATATGTATAAGTTAAAAGTAAGAAAGTTCACTGATCAAATACTGAAATTAAGTCTTTTATTAATTAAAAAGTAACTTCATCATGAAATCAAATTATATTGTAAGATAAAAGAAGTGATCTTGAAGTTGTAAAATGTTAATGTAAAAGAATATTGTCAGAGTTTTTGAATTACTAAAATATTATATAATTAGATTGTCTTGTCAATCAGAAAAAAGATCATCATCTTGTTCTTGCTTTTCTGCACATTATATTGCAGAATGAACAGCTTATTTATTGATTTATGACTGAGAAAGCATTTCTGTGATTGTGAAATTCATATAATTAACTGTTAATGTCTTAAATAATCTTCTTTTTTTTCTTTTCAGAACTGAAAGAAAATCATTGTTATTAACTGTCATAACTGAACTTAAGAATTGAAAAGTGAAACTGATATCTGCATAAGAGAATATTCTGAATGAAATGTTCAGTGAGATTTTGAGAAAAGAATTTTTCATTGAAATCTGAAAGTATGTGAATTATATAAGATAAATTTATCTTACTTTTTTTACTTTCTTCACTCTTTCTGAACAATGTCTGACTTATATAGAGTGATTTTTGTTTTTCTTTCTGCATAATGCACATTAAATTTTCAAAGAATTCTTCTTTTTAATGTAATTCTCAGTTATGTGACTCAGTGCTGCACAGAAGTCATATTGTATGATTTTTTTACAGTGCTTAACTGTATAATCTTATACTGTTAACATTTAAAACATTAAGTGACAATACAGTTTTTAAAGAAGATCTTACAATTATAAAACTCAGAGTTAAGAAGAAGATCATTTTGCAGAAGATAGTTTGTTTGTTCAGCTTTTGTTATCTTGATGTGAAGTGATTCAAAAAGATGTTCTTATATAATTGTCTTTTTAAATCATTTTACTCATAGAATTTTCACTTATTTCTTAAATTGTGAATTTTGCATATAAAGAATCTCTATTGTCTTAGCTTGATTTTTGTCATTTATGAAGATGATTTAAATTTCATAAATTATAATGATGTGCTCTTACTGCTTAATTCTGACATTGAGTTTAAAGATTTGTACAATTTTCTCTCTTTTTTTTCACATCATCTTGTTCTTTTTCTTTTCAAAGATGAAAATCACATCATCACTGAACAGACATCTTGCAGTTATCATTATTTCTGAAATTTGTATCTTTTTTTGTATCTCTTGTACAATATTCTGTTTTGTTCTTGTTCTTTATATTTTTGTCATATACAATAATGTTCATTAGCATGACTTCAGCATAAAATGTGTTAAAAAGATCTGAAGTAATAATATATATATGAGTATCTTTTTCTAAAAAGAGTTTTCAAGAACACTCAAAGCACTCATGAGCTGAAACATAAGATTTCTAACTCTGAGCACTCTGAGCTGAATTTAGTCAAATTAGTTCAGCTTTGAGCTGTGCTTTTAACTTGTTGATGATTGTAGATATAATTTTGATGATATTGTTGTAGAATACTGTCTATTTTGATTGTAAATGTTATTATATAGTTATAATTGTTTTATTATATTTACATCTGAGATGTAATCAGTGAATATCAAACAACAACAATAATAGTTCATTCATTTCACTGCTTATTTTCTTTCTCTTAGTTTCTTTTATATATTATTATTTTACTTCTGCAATTCATATCAACTCAGATTAACAGTGACAGCATCATGAATTCAGATATGCAAGTAATGTGTAATTTAATGATTAATTTTAACAAATGATCTTAGTGTTAACAAAAATCAAGATGCTTAATGCACAGCTGCACATCAAAATCTCTGTGTTTAATCAGTTTAAACATAATAATTTTATTAATGAAGCAGACAATTTAGAAAGCAATGTGATTGTATATTTCAATGTTTTGTTTTAACACTTAAAAAATAATATACTGATTGTTGTTATAGCTTGAGTTGTGTTTTAAGAACACTGTAACAAGATTGAATATAAAGACTGTTGTTGTTTAAATGATGTTGTTGAGAATGATTTAAAAGTAGAGTGATCACACAAATCAGTATTAATCTATGTATCTTCTGTAATAAAAGAATAAATTATATAAACTACATGTAATTTACCATTTTCTGATTGTTCTAAACATAAATTATCAAAGTGTGTAATTTATTGTTTCAAAATGGTTTAGTTCTGAGTCAAACAAGTTAAAAATACTAACTCATACAGTTACACTAATGATTTTAAGAAAGATAATGATGAAGAAGTTAATGTTGAAAAGAATACTGTTGAAAAGAAAAATGATGAGAATAATAATGTTGAGAAGAACAGCAATACAAATGTATATTTTAACACATTGTTTAAGAACTGAATTGATGTTGAAATACTGATAGCTGCTAGACTAAGTCATCTTTTTATAAGAGTAATGTGAATAATGATGATATGAGAGAAAATGATATGAAGATGTATTTTAACACAATAATTTAATGTTAGTTCAATTAATATATTAATAAACAAAACATAAAGTTCTCATAACTCATCATAAAAGACTTGTTAATCTAAGCAGATAAAATGAAAGTGTGTTAGTTTTAAATTCTTGACAAAGAAAAGACAGTGACAAATTAAAAAAAACTTCACATCATTATCATCATTTTCTGAAGCTGAAGACTTTTTATTGATTGAAGAATGATTGAGAAATTGCTGTATTATTGAGATAAGAAATCATTTATTAATAAATTCAAGTTTTACTTCAAGTAAGACATCATCTGAGTATAGTACAAATTCTACAACAATTCAGATTAAAGAGTGACAATAAGTATTATTCAATAATTTCACAACAAAACAAATTGAATAAGCAGATACAGCAGATTGAAATATAAAACTTATTGTTTTAAAGAATTGTGTGCATCAAAGAACTAAAAACTGACAATTAAGACTCAGCAAAAAATCTTAAAAAATAATGCTGTTAATACATTAAAAACTGAACATTATAATCTTAACATTTTCAGTAAATGTTTTTGAATTCTAACAGTTAGTTCTAATGCTCATGTTCTAATCTGCTTATAAAGAAATTTCTTATTAATCAAATTGAAATTAAAATACATTAATTACAGAGACAGATCAAAGTTCAAAAAAAAGAAGATTGTGCAATTCTGTTTAAAAAAGTCTATATTAAATGAATAATTGAAGAATTCAGCAAAGTTGTTTCAATGCTGATTTTTACTTCACTTAAGTTAATATATTGTTGCAGATTGAATCTGAAGATATTATGAACAAATTTGAAAAAATATGAACTGATAATTTCACAATAATTATTAAGCATCAAGAACATATAATTAATTTGTATAGAGAAAAGCTCTTGAAGATAGTCAGAATTAAAAACTTAAAGAAGATGATGAAAAGATTTTAATTGTAGATTGAGAACTCAAAGCATATTGAGCATGAATATTGAGAAATAACAAAATACTTGTGCTATACTGCTCTTTAACTGTCTATCTAGTGAAACATACACTGTTGACTTGACTGTGATTAATATAAATTATAGTGATTACAGAAAATATTCTGCATTAGAAGCAGAATATATAGATAGTGACAAATCTTTAATATTAAAGCTAACTAAATTAATGAAAGTGACTAGAACATCACACTTCTCAATACTTTCACTTGATGATATTGCATCTATTGACTCTCAATGACATTAAGTTTCAGCTGTCAGACAAAGTGCTTAAAGATTTGTTTAAATAAGAACTTAATTAATTCATCAATCATCATATTCTAACTGAACACAAAGTTCATTTAAATCTAATTTCTCTTGTGCAAGTTCTGAATGTAATAATAAACAATATTAATGTGTTTTGATCACTCATGCACATGTGTGTTCTTGATTAAGATCAAAAAAACTTAATTGTCTTTTTTAAACTGAAGAAATAAGACTGTCTGATGAGTCTCATCTTCTTTGATGAGTACTCAGTATGAATTGTCTTCAAGATGCTTGCTCATACTCATGTTTCTCAGTATTTATGAAAGTCAGATTTTAATTTTTACACATACTGACATGATTATATACTCAGTTTCAGTGATTAATGTGAGAACAGACTTCTGCTTTCAATTTACTCAAGAAATTGATTTATCTTTAAGCATATAGATTTGTTTTAAAATAAACTTCTGATTTTACTTGTCTGATGTATAGTCTGAGTTAAAATATTTAAGTATGACTTGACTCTCATTAAATTCATACACTATACTAAGATTAATGATTGATCTAATATACTGCAGTAATCTTTTAAATATATGTCTGTGATGTTTTGCAGAATTGCTGAAATATTGACTTAATTAATTTAGAACAAAAAAAATATCTAATTACATATAAATTACTGCATACATCAGACTCTTTATTACTTGCTGATACTGTTTTTGATTTATTCTCTGATCAATTGAGTCAACAGAATGAAGAGTGTCATATATATTGAATAAGATTCTTGTGATCTTGTGCTTGTCAAGTTATATATGAAGATTTTTCAACATTTTATTCACATAATGAATCTGATTTAGATGTAGAGTTTTTCTCTTGTGATTGTGTGTAACTGTAATGTTAAAAATTTTCTGTGTCTTTCTTAAGTTCTTAACTTTAAACATCTCAACAAGAGTTCTTTTGAATCAGAAAACATTGAATAAACATAATGAAGTCACAATGATATTATTTACATATAGAAACAACATGATCTTTTTGACAGTGTGAATGAGAAAACAAAAATTCACATTGCTTTAATGAAAGTCTAGCTTGAGCAGCTTCATAACACATCATTTATATCAGTTCTGTGCAACTTACTTTAAATCATAAAAATTGCACAATATGCACAGTACATAATCAAAAGCAATATTAACTTCAGAAAAGATTGTTATGTAGATGATTTCTTTAAGAAAAAACTCTGTGAAAACATTGTTAACATCAATTTGATGATACTTTAAGTTCTTGAGTGCAACAATAGTTAGAAAGACTCAAAGAGTGTTAAATTTGATAGTTAATGTGAAGATATTCTCATAATTGACATTAAACATCTGTGAGAATTCTCTCACAATAATTTTTGTTTTGAACTTGTTTAAGAATTCATCAGTGTTTAACTTGAGTTTAAATATTCATTTACTTGTCACAATATTTACATTCTTTAATGACACAACTTTCTCTTAAATTCTGTTTATCATTAAAGTTATTAACTCTGCATAAATTGTGTTCTTTTACATTTTTTCTTAAATTAAATCTTTCACTACTTCAACATACATAACAAATATAGAAATATCTTATTTAACAGAGTCTTCTTTACTCTCTTTATTTACTGTAAAGATAGTCAGTGTCAGCATAGTTCTTAATATTTTAAATAAAAGTTCATTCAAGTCTTAATCATTGTTATCATTCTGCTTTCTCTTTGAGATTTTGATGCACAGAAATGTTTTGACTTTCTTAATTAAAACACTCTTCACTGACTTGTTCATTGACATGTTCACTGATTTGTCTGTCTTGCTTATGAAAATCTTAATATATAAAAACTGCTTTATCTTGCTTGAGTCTGTCTGCAATGCATTTAAGTTGATTATGATTAATTTATTCATTATATTGACATCTGATTTCACAGATTCAGATCTGTGAATTGAGTTGAAGTTGTTTGTAAATAACTTTGATGAAATTATGAGTGCAGATGAATCTGCATTGTCAGATATCTTCTTTGTGAACTTCACAATAATTGCTTTTTTTTGTGAATACTCATTTGATCTTTGCTTCAACAAGATATTCAGTGTTTATTGTTGCAGCTTGAGATCAATGCTGTTTTTCTTTTCATTCTTAGCAAACTTAACAGTGTAACTCTTGATGACTTACTTAAGATCTAAGATTCAAAGCAGATACTGCTTTGTGATTTTCTCAATGTAACTCATAAAAACTTTTATTCATTCTTAATTCATAAACTTATCTTGTCTGTTCTCAGACAGTGATTTAAAATCAATATAGAAGTAGTATTTGCATTTTTACATATGAATGTGTTCAATGAATAACTTTTTGTTGATGAAGATCTTCTTTAAAATTGTTTATTTGTTATTAATTAAAAGATCAGTTACTATTTAATTGTAAAGATAGATATCTGTTCATGCTGTCTTCACTTAAAATTTTATTGAAAGTTTTGTCTTTTTAATCATAATATATACTGAGTTCTCAGTGATCTGAATTGCTCTTTCAGCTATTTATTTTGAATGAACATGTAAAACACAATGTATTGTGATATAATGTTAATAAATGTACATCAGTCATTAAAAGTAGTTCTGAACTCTGTAACATTGTTATTTTGTATAATTAAAATTTTTGCATCACTCTATAGCTCAATCTTCAGTTATTATTTCTGTAGTTTCTGTAAAACATTGTCACATTACTTTAGTAATATTATTTATGTCTTTTGCAAATGATTATCTACAATCTTCAGAAAGTACTAATATTTAATAAATAAGAGAAACAAGAAACTGCAGATATCAATGAAGATTAGTATGAGAATGTTGATTTTCTGTTTACTTACAGTGTGCTTTTGCTGATTGATAAATTTGATGATGACACAAACTTTACACACATTTTTCTTGTTTTCAGCAATGAAAATTGACTTATTAAGAATCATGACTTTGTGAAAATTGCAGAGCTTTGTGAAGCTTAGATGAACAAATTATCAGTGTTACAGCTTATAAATCTTGATCTTTTCACTTAAAAATGAAGTATCAACAGAAAGTGAAGTGTTAACAGAGTCTAATGACTTAGTCTGTATCTAAAAGTTCATATTTAATATTGTGACTGAAAGAGTCATCTTTGAATTAAATAATATGTGTATAATGAATAACAGAGTGAACTCATTTAGTTTTTTTACAATATATTTAACTATATAGACACTATTCTGCTCAGACACTTTTATCATAATATTGTTATGTTTATTTTACATATAAAACTGTGCTGATCAAAGCTTCTCTGCAATTTTATATTATATATTTGCTTTTTTAACAGAAGATTGACTTCTAATTTAAACATATAAAGTGTTGAACTCAGATTCACAAAGTTTCTGAATTTATTCTGCATGACTGTAACTTTATAGTAGTGTGAGTATAAGTGTTTTTTCTCAACTTTGATTTGTCAACATTATATACATATTAAGAAACTGCTGAAGAGTTAATGTTGATCAATTATGTATATAAAGCATTCAGAGTTTACAACTCATTTAAAACTGAATATTTTACAGATAATTTTCTTGAACAAAGTGACAATCTCATCATTTTTCTCTGCATTAAACTTAAATAAAAATGAGTCACTGTCTTTTCTGATCTCTGCTTCAGTATTAAAGACTTTGTGTTTTTTTTTTTTATCACTGTCTTGTTTTTTTATTGATGCAAGTTGTCTGCAGACAATTTGTCTATCTTTTTGATTGACTTAATTGTAATTAAGTCAACTGACTTTCTTACTTTAACAGCTTTATGAGCAACAGAAAGATATTTGCACTCTTGTGCATAATGAATATTGTTGTATAGAAAGTATTTAAGTAATTTTTGACAAAAAAAGTGACTGTCATCTGAACTGAATAATCTTTGATAGTAATATCTCACATTACACTGATATGAGTGTGTGAAATTTTTCTCTTTGCATTAATCTGCTCATAAAACAGTCTCAATAGTCTTCAGTTATATTTTCTTCTTTTAAAGTTTTTGCAGATCTTTCTTAATGTTTAAAATTTCTTGAGTGTTGATTGTGTTGTAGATCATTATATAGTTTTTAAATAATGCTTGAAAAAGTGTCTGAAATTGTTATTCAGACTTAAATAAATCAGTTATATCAGACTGAGTCACAGCAGTTTTTCTGCTCAGCTTACTGAGATGTATTTATGCTTCATTAATAAATACATTTGTTGACATTCTGTATTCAATAAACTTCATTAAATATTATTTTTTAATGATCTACAGCTTCTTTCTGTATTTGAACTTCAGAATATTTTAAATGTTTTTTATATTGATTTTATTCACAATGTACTTCTGATTGTTTGCACTGATGTAAATGATGAATTAGTATAAAATCTTTGCATTAAACTTCTGACTTTTAAAATTAAGATTGCTGAGAAAAAAGAAGAAATCACTAGTTGAAATGTTGACTGCTGAAATCTTAACAGTGTATTATAGATCTTTGTCTATCAGTCATTTTCTCATAAGAGTGAATCATTGATTGCAGTTCTTGTGACTAAGAACTAAGATGAATCATTGCTTTGTGAATGAGTTGTTGAAGTTCATAGTGTAGCTTGTAATGATAGTTGATATGTAGTATAAGAAATGAATAAAGTGAAGTAATAAGATGTATAAAAGAAGATAATGTAAATAAAAGAAAGAAGAAGTATTTAATAAATACTTATTTGTTTAGTAGATTTGTAGTAAGCTGTCAAGAGTTTTGTTTTGCTCAATTTGAGTGTTGTATTAAGAATTATGAATGTCTCATTTTATCAATCTTTGAACATCATATTGAGAATCATAAGTGTCTCATTTTATCAATCTTTGAGCATCATATCAAGAGTCATAAGTATGTCTTATTTCATTAACTTTAAGTGTCATATTGAGAGTCATAAGTGTCTGTTTTGCTCAGTCTTTAAATTTTGTATCAGATCATCAAGATATTAGAAGTCTGCATTTTTTCTAAGAAGTCTTTGTTAATTTAAACTTATAATTTATTGAGAGATAACAGAATACTCATACTATACTGCTATTTAACTGTCTATCTAGTGAAACATACATCATTAACTTGACTGTGATTAACATAAATTGTAAAAATTGCAGAGTATATTCTGCATTGAAAGCAGAATATATAGACAGTGACAAATTTCTGATGCTAAAGTTAACTAGATTAATGAAAGTGACTAGAACACTGCACATCTCAATAATGAAGAACATAAGTAAGAATTAAACACATATTATATTGCTTTAATATGTTTTTCTAATGTGTCAGATCTCAGTGTTAACAAAACTGACATATTTATAGTTTGTTCTGTCATCTGTCATGAAACAAACAAAAAAAAAAAAAAATGTTGTTGCAGAATTGCAGATTCATGTAAAGCTAAGTGATGATGAACAGTTTAACAATACAATCTTAATAAACAATTTTCTTGTCAAGTCTTCAACAGATATCTTTGAAATTGAAGTATTGTATTTTTTAATCTCAGATTTTAGCAGTGAAGATAAATATCAGAAAGATAATCTTAATGAAGATGAAGTTGTTAATAATAATGTAAATAAAAAAGCAAACAAAAAGATTAAGATTAGAATTTAGTTGAAGAAAGTGTGAAAATGAAAAAATGAAAAAAGCTGATATTAATGATTATGCAAAAAAGAATTAATAATTGATTCAGAAGATTAACTCAATAAAATGTTACATTTCATTGATTAATAATACTGTAATCAGCTTAAATGATTTAATATTTGTAGTGTTAAAAATAATTGTTAGAATGCTATCACTCTGATTAAATTATATGATAATTTAGTTGAATAATTATTCTGTAATATTTATATCTACACTTTAAGAAATTATGACTTCACAGAACTCTATATCATATGAAGAAAAGACTAAATTAAGTTAACAATTCAGTAAGCTCAGTAAAAGCTGAAGTTTCATGCACAACAGTATTATTTAAATTTTTCACACAACAACTTCATTCATATATCTGATTCAATCTTCAAGATTTAAGTTTTTACATTATGATTTAGATGTTAGTGAAGAGTTTCAAAACTGATGAAAAACAACACACTAAACTATTAAGCATTTATCTGAAATTAAATGAAAGAAATTACTTCTGTAAAATAATGCTGTACAAATTTTCAGAATATGATTTATTTTTCAATCAATTATCTCTGTCATTGATGAAGAACTCAAGATGTTTTACAAAAGATGTGAAACTCTGATGATATACTTTATTATGACAAATAAAGAAATTAATTCAATGAAAAAATATCTGAATTGTAAAACATATCAAAGTGTACAGCAGCTGCAAGATAAACAGCAATGTAATTTAATTTCAGCATTTGATAAACAGATCAGTCAATTACTTTATCTTTTTAATGTTGATTTTTAATGTTTATGTCACTAGAACTCTATCATAATCTTTACAAAAATGTCATTGTTCACAACTGAAGTGTTTAAGTATCAACTGCTTACAATCATTCTTGTATTTAACTGATCTTTTGAATTAGTAAAACATTCTTATTTTAAAAGATTTATTGAGATGCTTCATTCAGATACAAAGATTTCTGATTGCACAAAGATTGTAAATTTTTTGAAGAAATAATATAAGAAAGTTTGTATAACTGTTCTTGATGAACTTAAATCTCAAATTGAAGTTTTCATAGTTCTGAACTGTTGAATTAGTTTAAATAATTTTACTTTTATGAAAATTATTAATTATTTCATCAATGAAGACTGAAATTATCATGAAGTTCTTTTTGACTTTAAAGAACTAAAAGAAGTGCATACTGATGAAAATTTAATTAATTATGTGATTAATGTTCTTGAGTCATGAAAGCTAAAGACAAAACTTCTTGCTATTACAGCAAACAATGCATACAACAATTAAATTTTTACAAACATCTTAGTAAACTACTAAAATAATAAAATGTAAATTGAAATTATCAGAAAAACATGATGAATTGTATAATACAAAAATCAAGCTAAGACAATAGAGACTTTTTACATGCAAAATTCACAATTTAAGAAACAAGTGAAGATTCTATAAGTAGAATGATTCAAGAAGATAATTATATAAGAACATCTTTTTGAATCACTTCACATCAAGATAACAAAAGCTGAACAAACAAACTATCTTCTGCAAAATGATCTTCTTCTTAACTCTGAGTTTTATAATTGTAAGATCTTCTTTAAAAACTGTATTGTCACTTAATGTTTTAAATGTTAACAGTATAAGATTATACAGTTAAGCATTGCAAAAAAATCATACAATATGACTTCTGTGCAGCACTGAGTCACATAACTGAGAATTACATTAAAAAGAAAAATTCTTTGAAAATCTAATGTGCATTATGCAGAAAGAAAAACAAAAATTACTCTGTATAAGTCAAACATTGTTCAGAAAGAGTGAAGAAAGTAAAAAAAGTAAGATAAATTTATCTTATATAATTCACATACTTTCAGATTTCAATGAAAAATTTTTTTCTTAAAATCTCACTGAACATTTTATTCAGAACATTCTTTCATGAAAATATCAATTTTAGTTTTCAGTTTTTAAGTTCAGTCATAAAAGTCAGTAACAATGACTTTCTTTTAGTTCTGAAAAGAAAAAGAAAAAGATTATTTAAGATATTGATAATTAATTATACAAATTTTACAATCACAAAAATACTCTCTCAGTCACAAACTGATGAATAAACTGTTCATTTTGCAATATAATGTGCAGAAAAGCAAGAACAAGATGATGATCTTTTTTCTGACTGATAAGACAATCTAATTATACAATATTTTGATAATTTAGAAATTTTGACAAAATTTTTTTACATCAACATTCTACAACTTTAAAATTACTTCTTTCATCTTACAACATGATCTGATTTTACAACAAAGTTACTTTCTGATTAACAAAAGACTTTATTTTAGCATTTAATCAGTGAACTTTTTCATTTTTAACTTATACATACTTTGTCTTTGTACAAACAGCAGAACTCTCTAAATATACAATATTTATTTGCAGTCTTTGAAAAGTCACATAAATACTGATTATCTTTTTTCTATTTTTCTTCTGTCAACACTTATACAAAAAAAGAATAAATACATAATTTTAAAGAACTTCAATCTACACTATTCACTATAAAGTGAATTTTTCAACTTAAATATTTACAACATAAAAGAAGTTCTTGCTGAAACAATCACATCATACAATTTTTCTTTATTGATTACATTCAAAATTTCTATTTAACATACTCAAAAAATCTTCAACACAATAGATCTGATCTTTGTCAGTTGAATTTTTGCAGATTAACTGAAAGAATACTTTATTAAAAAAAATATGAATTATGATTCAGATCATTTTTCAATCTCAGTAATTTTCAATTTTAAGATTGTACAAATCACTCAAAGCAAGATGAAATGTTGAAAAAAGATGAATTAAGAAATCATATTAACTGAAACTCAACATCTTCAGACAAATTAAAATTTATCAATAAAAACTGAGATTATACAATATACAGAGTATTTTGTCAACTTTATTGAGATATTAGTTAGTAACTCAGTTTCTATACACAAGTTTTTGAATCAAAAAGAAATCTGATGAACAAACACAATTGATGAGATAGTTAGATAAGAGAGAAGAATAAAATGATAAACAAGAATAATTTGTACAAAAGAAGCATAAAAGTTAATCAAGATAAAAGACAAAATTAAGAGAAATCTGATTGCAAAAACAAAAATTATACACTTTTACAATGTAATCAGTGAGACAGCAGAGAAAAATGAGCTTTGAATTTTGATTAAGATGAAAAAAGAAGACTTAAATTCTGCAGTAACAGTTTTTTTAATTTGTATAACATAGAGAGAAATTTACATTCTAAATAAAAAAGTTAAGATCTTCAAGAGAAGATTTTATTTCAAGATAATAGTTAATTTTCAGAATATTTTGAATATCAAAGTGCTCTGACTTTCACAGAAGAACAGATTTATTGATTTAAAAATCTTTATTCAATTTATATTCATCTCTAACTCAATTAATGTCAAGAAGATTTCTGCAATTCTTTGTACAAAAGTATTTCACAATGCTTCAGAATCAGACAATATTTCATATTGTTTTTTTAAAATAATGAAATTTAAGTTTGTTTAAGTAATAATTAATCTCATCAATGCAAACTAAAAGCTAGACTTTCTTTCTGAGAAATACAAGAGAACTTATATGATAGTGTTACACAAGTCAGAAAAACAATTTTACAAAAAAGTTAAATCATAAAGATCAATTGATCTGCTGAACACAATGAGAAAAATTATGAAAACTCTGTTGACTATACAAATTAAGCAGATCATAAAAGACAACAATTTTCTTTTTAAAAGTCAGATGAAATGTAGAACAGAATTATTTATAGAAACTGCACTAAATTTGTTGCTAAGTCAGATTTGTATGATTTAAAACAGTAAAAAACATATCATCACTCTTTTATCACTGAACATAGCAGAGATTTTTGACACAGTGAACTCAACTCAGTTTTTAAACAATTTGCAGAAAAAATAAATGTCTTATTAAATTGTATAATGAGTTCAGAGCTTTCTTCACAATCAAATTATTTTATTAATTATATAAGAACAGAAGACAAGCTGTTTCTCTGTGAAGATTGAAGTTTTATAAAAATTTTTTCTATCATTTATTTTCTTTTTATTCTACAATGCAGATCTGTTGAAGCAATGTAATCAATTAAAAGAGAAAATTTTGACAATTGACTTCACTGATAATATCAACATTCTTTTATACAGACTGTTTATTGAGATCAACTGCATTAAACTGAAAAGAATTCATAAAGAATATAAAAACTGAATCACACAACATGAAGCTAAATTTACTTTTCACAAGTATAAGATAATTCACTTCTTCAAAATCAAAATCAACTTCAATATACAGACAGTTATACAAATTTAGAACAATGAATTGATCTCTTTTTCAAGTGTAAAAGTCTTAGAAATTTGATTTGACTTTAAACTCAAATGAATCACTCATGTCAAGTTTTTTCAAAATAAAATAATCAAACAGACAAAAGTATTAATCAGAATAGCAGCATTTATTTGAGAAACTTCTTTTGTACAATCTTGACAGATCTATACATCAGTCATTTAATCAGCAATAATTTATGAAGTATATATTTGACACACATTTATTAAGAATCATCACATAAAGAGAGTTGTCAGTGCAATCAAGATTACTTAGTTCAAATGTCTTTGTATAATTGTTAATATTTATCAAGCTACTTCAATCAGCACTCTGAAAATTAAGATTTACATTTTTTTTTAATTTATATTTAGATGATAAAGTGCAAATTTATATTACTAATACAAAGAACACAGTCTTTACAGAAATAAAAAACAAAATCTGCAGTCTCATCAAAAAAAGAATTAAGCAGAAAGTCTGTTGATTCATGATAACTATGATAGTCACTCATATTTCAGTGAAATTGACAGAGAAAATCAGTTTAAAGAAGATCATACAAAATGTATAAACTCAAAGATAATATGACACTAATCAGAAAGAGAAGATCAGAAAATGAAATTAAATTATTGAATCACTCTTTAAAAAAGTTCTTCAGCTTCATCAAAAACTGAGAAAAATTAAAAATTTAAAATTGATTCAGTTTTATACAGAATGCATTAACTACAATTACTTTCTTCATAAGATTAAGATTTCTGAGATTTTCTCTGTCAACTACTTGTATAATAAGAAAGTAAAAACTTCACAATATATACTATTGATATGTGAAATCAGAAAGAATTCACAGCTGCTTATTATTTAAAAAGAAAGAAAAAAAGATTTTATATGACTTTTGTTTATCAAAGAGCTGATTTATGAAATTGTTAAATGAATTGTATGTGACAGTCATCTAAGTCAGTTTCAATTTATGATCAATGTTCTTTATGATTAAAAGTGAAATTACTCATCTTATGTTTTATTCACTCAACTTTTGCATCTAATCTACTTTTATACAAGAAATATTATGAGTTTAAATTTTCATTCTTGTAAAATTTTCTAAGATATGAACTGAAGAGAAGTTCTGCTTAGTATAGCTAGTTTAGTGTAAGAATAATAATAATAATAATAATAATAATGTTTAACTGCTAACAGCACTTTAACATTAAAAGTTCAGCATGAGAATCAGAACATTAAAAATACTATGAGTGCAAATTCAGATTATATTACAAAAGATATTATTAACAATTTAAAATTTGATCAACTGTACATTCAAATGTCTCAGCAGTCAAAACTGCACATCTTAGTCTTGAAGCTGTTATTTGATTATGACAGCAGTTCAGTAAGAAAATACTGAAAATAACTGCATTCAAAGTCACAACATAACTGCAAACTGCATTTATGAAAGATCTTAACATTTTAGATGAGTGAAAATTATAAGAAAAGATTAAATTTGTTATAACTTAATTCATCAAAGATATACTCATTATATCTGTTGCAGAAGTGAATATGAAGTGTTTTTTCAACATGATTTGTGATGTGTATCATTATCAACAAAATTGACTCAATATCAAGACAATTCAGCACATTATGCTTATCAAGCATCATGACTTTCACTTATATGAATACAAAGTTAACTCAAACACAATCATCAAAATCAGTACTGCTCATAATTTTAATTTTAAAATGTTATTAGTTAACAAATTGTCAGAAAATAGAAAGTATCTATTTATTTTTATCATTTCACACAATGATGATGTATCTGATGAGTATTTGAGCAATTTTTATGAGAAGAAGATGCATAAAGCATTAGAAAAAGATTTTAAAATGAGTTCTAACTTAAAGAATAATGATTTGTTCAATATAGACATTAATGCTGTCATTATGCAGTCATCATTAGCTGTTTAATCAATTAATATTAAACTTTCTGTTATTACAATAGTCATGAATGCTACTCAATCTGTTACTTCAAACTCTATTATTATTGTTTCAGCTTCTGCAAATCAATCATTTTTTAAGTTATTATGAAGATTTGTTCTTCTTTGAACATACTCATCAACATAGAATATATTGTGAGATTAACTGCTCAATTTAATTAAATTAACAACAACATCTCAAGAACTCAGAACAATGCAATGTAACTCTTGAAGTAAGACAAGACAAGAAAAGTGACTCTGATGAATTATAAGTAAAAAAATGATCTTGTTTGTGAGCAAAATTCTAACAATTATTTTTAATGCATGTGATGTAATCATGAACTCATGTTAAATCTCTGTCATCTTTGTATTTATTTTTGACTAATGCATTTAAATTTCTCTCACTAATGTACATGATGAACTCTATAGAATAAAAACTCAGTATTGAAGTGTAATGTTGTGTGAATACTGCATTACTCAAGTCTGCACTTTAAGAAGAAAAGAAAGTTCAATAATTACAGTAGTAATTTTATCATCAACATAATCTCTTCACTTAACTGTTGTTATTGACTCATTATAGAACATTAAGCATCATGTTATGACAGAATGAAAACAATAAGTCAAGATGTATATGCATTAAATTTACATATTGAAATTATTTCACATTTTTTTTCTGTTGTCAATATCAGTAGATAATCAAGACACATTTATGATGAAAAACATCTTATTTACATCAAATCATTGTCTGTCTCATTCTTCTCATTTTTGATATTGTTTTTTTCATCACTTTCAATTTTAAAATTCAGTAATGAATCATCAGAGAGTTCAGCAGCATTTAAAGACTTTTTTTTTCATATTATTAATTATAAAATCATCTGACTTTTCAGTACTGAGTAACTTCTCATTTTTATCTTTGAATAAACAAATTGTCACATCTTCAGTTATAACTTGCTTTACATTATTAAAAGTTATTACATCTACAGTTCAAACATCTTCAAGAACAGTAGAGATAGTGATGACAGAAATAACATAATTACAAGTAATAATAAGTACTTTATGTTATTAAAACATATCATTAAATTATTTACTTTACTTTCATATTTCTGATATTTTCTGAATTTTTAATCTGCTGTTGAAATTCTCACATACTTGTTTGAGAATCAGAATTCTCAGTTAATTTGAGATTTTGCTGCTCAATTATGAATTTAATTTACTTTCAGTGTTAAATGAAAAAATCAAGATTTTATACTGTAACTTAATCAATCTGAAAGTGAGTCTACATATATCAGTTAATTTTAACACTTAATTTTAACAAATATCATCAGTTATTTACTTTTTCAGACATATCAATTTTCTGTATTTACTTTGTTTTTATTTTTTCAGTGATTTTTAAGTTTTCTTTAACATAAAGTGCATCAATGAGTTTCTGTTGTACTTTGTTCTCATTTTTAACATGATTTATTTATTCTTCAAGTCATTCTGCTGTTAACTGTTAATAATATTTAATTAAATGATTAACTATCATATCACTCTGTTCTTTACAAAAACAGAACTTTATTAAAGTTTTTATTGCATTTATCTTTAGTATTTTACATGTATCTTAATCTGCTTCAAGTTATATTGTTAATCTTTTTAATTTTTGTATTTTGTGATGCTTGATGTTGCAATTACATTCTTTTGCTTATTTAATAATTTGAGATCAAAAAAAAAAGATTTTTTTGATAAATATATACAGTAATGATGCATAAATATTAAAAATAGTTCTGCTCTTTCTTACACACTGATTTTATATCAGACTTAATATTTTATTTCAACATTCTTAATGTAAATAATTGATCTTTGTGTTTCTGCAAGATTTTGATTGTTGTTGTCTCAGTATTAAAACTCTTAACTGACTACACAGTATATCAGTCAGTAACATGTTGAAGAATGTTAGAAAAATGTGTTAAATTATAAATATAGAAAGTTTTATAGTATCAGTTAATTTTTCAGTCTGAGTTTCTTCTTTATTGAATGTTTCTGCTGCAAAATCTAATCAATAATTAATTAATTATGCTTTGATTTAATAACAGAAGTAAAAAACAGTGATAATTTCTTGTTTAACTTGTTTGCAGTTTCAGTTGTCTTAACTTTTTTCTTGTTCATCTTAAATTTAACACTCTGTTCTAATGCACAAGTCTTTGTATTAAATGTATTTTGTTTTGTATCTTATTATGCTGAGAAAAGATATTGATTTGTTGAAGAGTTTGTTGTTTGAAGAATGAATTGTTGTGAAAAAGAATATATTGCATATACATACTGTTGTTTGACTACAATATTTGTTTGTTTTGATCAAATTTACTCAATACATTGATGTAAATACTTAATGAAACAATATAATCTCAGCTTTCACATCAACAACATTACTACATTACAAATCACAAAACAACAACATCATAACACTCAGAGCAATAGATACAAGATTAAAATACTTTATTTTTAATGTGTAGTTTTAACAATTAACATTTAGAATAACAACATTTAGAAAGCTTAAAAGAAAAAAGAAGAAAAAGATGCTTATTAAGTTTACATTTAAGTTTAAGACAGTCATAAAGAATAAATTTACTGCATTAAATACAACAAACACTCAGATCACTGCAGATTCACAGATAATAAATATTTAGTTTGTATTAAATCTATAATCAGTGAATATTTCATCAGTTATGTTTTTAAAAAAAAGCAGTCATCAAAGATATCAAAGTCTACAACAATTCAATAATCAGCACAATAGTCAGCAAAAATAATCATTAAAAGACATGCTAAGTCAGACAGTATGTAATACTTTTATAATATTCTTCAATTTTAATAGTTTTATTTAACACACTCTTAATTAATAATCATTCTAAAAGAAATTCAACAATATCAGAAGACTGTCAATTTGTTAATATTAAAACTTTTTTTTTCACAAGTTATTCAGCAAATTTGTCTCTTCAATGAGCAGTTATAAATTTTAAATGTTTACTAACAAACAAATGTCTTATAAATGTTGCAGAAGACTGTGAAAAGATTTTTGATGATATATTTAAAAGATATAATGTAATTATTTAAAACTTTTACAGTACAAAATTCTAATAGTTACTAGACATTAATTTCTGTGCTATTTATGTCAAGTGTATTACAATTTAAGTTAAGAATATGATCTTGATTGAGCAGTTTTACAAGTGACTCTTATTTTATGACATTATTTCATCAGAGTTTACACACTAAATTAAAATATGTAATATAGTCAAATTTGTAGTCTGCAAATGAGATCAAATTCAAATATTATGTAGTATGCTTTTACTGTGACAAAATAATAAGTCTATCTTGAAAATCTAAAGAAATCATAGACACTAGCAAGCAAACTGAGTCTATTGACTTCTAGTTTTTTCATCTTCAATTTATTGAAATTAATATTAATAATTTCTGCTTTCTCAATCTTCTAGATAGTTGAAAAAGATATAAAGCATTAAAATGATGCATCAAAAAAAAGAGCTCACTGAACTTACAGAAAAAAAACTAATCTGTAATGTTCATTAAACTTAATACATTTCTCATCATTTTCTGTAACACAATCTTGATTTTTTTTATCAAATTGATCAACATCATTCTTTTCATTATCTTCAATATCAACTTCTTTATCATCTTCATCACAATTCTCTTCATTATCTTTATCAAACAAATATAAAAACAGATTATCTGAATGTTCAATCTTTTTTTCTTTCTTCTTATTTAAATTCATAATTCAGTTATCATTTTTCTTACTATTTAGAGTTTTATTATGTACTTTATCATTTAATAAATAAATTCAAATACTTTTCACAGTTTCAAGATTACAATCAGAGTTTTATTTAATTAGACTCTTAACAATAACTAAAGCTGAAATAGTATAGTTAAACAAGACAGTAAGTGTTTATGCTTGTTAGAATGTTTTATTAAAATATTCATTCAACATTTATGTTCTTGATATTTTCTAAATTCATGATCTGCTGTCAAAATTGTTTCATATGAGTTTGAAAATCAAAGTTGCTCACAATTTCAAGACTTTGTTGACTCATTAAATACTCAATTTTTTCTTATCAATGAATAATCAAATTAAGATTTCAATTCATCAGATCATCAAGCTGTGAATGTATTTATAAGTAGATATTAATTTTAACATATTATTTTAACACATTGTTTTATTATTATGCTCTGCTACTTACATCTGAAGATAAGATCTTTTTCTTTGATTTAGTGTTTTTATTTGTTGTTACAATCTTGAAATCTTTCTTATCATTTTTCAGATCTTTGAGCTCTGTTTTGAGTTGAATTTCATGTTTAATATGCTGAATTTTTTTCTTAAATTATGCAGTTAACTTCATCAGTGCATGTTGTACATAAAATAGTGAAATCATATTACTTTGCTCTGCTCAATATTGTTGCTTCTTAAGATCTTCAATGACATCAGTTTTTATTTACACTTTAATATTCTTATTAGCATCAATATACTCTTTTTCTTTCTGAGCTTCTTGAAAACATAAAACTTTGTGTTTTGATTGTGTTTAAAAGTTTAATCATGATGTTTGAACATAAAACATTAATTTTTGCATTAAATGCAATCTGATTTCATACTGTAGTGTTTTGACTAACTATTTTCTGATTTATGAGATGTGTCAAAGTTAAATTTTATTGCTCAATCTGATTTCTTGAGTGTATTAATTTCATATTTTTTTTTTTCTATTTTCAAATTCAATTTGCAGTGCTGTCATTCTCATCATTTTCTTTCTGAAAGTGAAGAATCAGCTTGAAGTTTGTTAGAAAAATATGTTAAAAATACTGATTCAGTTTTCTTGATTTGATTCTTCTTTTTTGTCAACATTTTATGAGTTGTTGCATGATACTTGATGAATTTAAAATGTTTATGAGACATAAAATAATAAAGTATAGAGTCTGAGATCTTTTGAGAAATTAAGTAATGTTTAAGTTACAATAAAAGACAAATTGTCTGTTAACTGAAATGCTGATATGTTTTACTGTCAAAATGCAGTAATATGCATTTCTGAGTCTTTTTTATCATGTAGTACAAATTGAGAAGATGACTTCTCATTTTTTTCAATTCACTTGTACAAAATGACTAGACAAAAAAAACATGCAAAGTCAAATAGTAAGTATGATCACTTTAACATTTTAATGCTCAATTTTAACACACTTACACACAAAAACTACTTTACAAGAAATACATCACTATCAGAAGTTTGCAGATTTATTAATTTTAAGTTAACTTTTTACAAAACTAATCAGAGTAATCTATACAAATGACAATCAAATATGTTTTAATTATATTAGTTGACAGAGAAGTGTTATATAAACTTTACAAAAGACTGTTGAAATTTTCTTAACATTTTATCTTGAAGATAAAACTTAATTATTAAGTTCTTTTGATGATCAGTCTTCTGATTCAATTGATAGATATAAATTTTTGTGTTATACATGTTAAGTAAGTTATCATTTAAATAAAAAATATGACTTTTGTGCAGAAATTTTATGATCATCTGACATCTTTTGAATTGATGCAAGATGTAAAACAATAAAATAGTTAAGCTAATAGTAAAGTTATCAACTTATTATGTTATCATGTTTGATCATTAGAAATAATTGTTAGAAATATAATTTACATAGCATATAAAATATTATATACTGAACATAACACTCTATGAGATTTCATAAGTTATATATGATGAATGTACACAAAGTAAGTATCACATAATTGATCTGAATTGATTTACAAATTGAGTTAAAGTAATTAAACTAATTCTGACTTAACTTATAAATCAACTTTTCTGATCTGACTCTAATTTGACTTATAAGTCAGATCAGATTAAATTAGAATCAACTTGATTTGATGATCACTTTCTATAAAATATATCATTATTCATAAAACACTTTTTTTAATGAAATTCAACTAAAAAAATCTATACATCTTATATACAGTTTTTTTCTTAAAAGTATTGATCTTTACAGACTTTTTATCTTTTCAGTGATGTTATTTTTCTTTAAGAATTTATATGTTTTATGAGAACTTTATGAGCTTTTTATTTATTTATAATCTCTTCAGAAATCTTATTTTTTTTGATACTTCATATTGAAAGATAAAAAAATACTCATGCTATACTGCTGACTAACTGTCTATCTAATGAAATGTACATCATCAATCTGACTGTGATTGATGTAAATTGTAGAAATTATCTATTCACATACTCTGTCACACAGACTATATGAGTAATGAGCAATTTCTGATATTAGTTTCAACTAAGACTATGAAAGCAGCTAAAACATTGCACTTTTTAATACTTTTATTTGATGATGCTACATCTATTGACTTTCATTAACAGTAAGTCTCAGTTGTTCAACAAAATGCTTAAAGATTCATTTAGATAAAAACTTAATTAATTCATCAGTCATCATGTCTTAACTGAGTACAAAATTTACATTAATCTGATTTTGTTTGTGCAGATTACAAATACAATGATAAACAATGTCAATGTATTTTAATTGCTCATACACATATACATTTTTAATCAGAATTAAAACAGTCTGATTGTCTTTCTTGAGTTAAAGAAATAAAACTGCTTGATGAACTTCATTTTTTTTGATGTTCACATAATATGAATTGTTCTCAAGATACTTGTTCATATTCATGTCTTGCAGCATCTGTGTAAATCAAATCTCAGTTTTTGTACATATTGATATGATTATGTATTCAGTCATTGTGATTGAGATAATAACAAACTTTTATTTTTAACTTATTCATAACACTAATTCATCTTCAAGCATGTACACATATTTCAGAATTAACTTTCAATCTTATTTGTTTGATGCATAGTTGAAGTTAAAGTATTCAAACATGACTTAATTCTCACTGAGTCTGTACACAATGTCAAAATTAATAATTAATTTCACATATTGCAGCAGTTTCTTAAACACATGTTCATAATATTCTGCAGAATTACTAAAATACTGATTTAGTTGATTTAGAGTAAAGACAATGTTTAGTCAAATATAAATCATCATATACATCAGATTTTCAATTGCATGTTAATACTGTTTTGAATCTATTCTTTAATCAGCTAAGTTAACAGAATGAAGAGCATCATATTCATTAAGTGAGATTATTGTGATCTTATGCTTATCAGATTATATGTGAAAATCTTTTAACATCTTATTTACATAATGAGTTTAATCTAGATGTAGAGTTCTTTTCTTGTGATTATGTATGACTTATATGTTAAGAATTTTCTGTGTTTTCTTTAAGTTCTTAATTTTGAATATCTTCATAAGAACTTTCTTAAATCAGAGAATGTGTATTAAGTTTGCTGAAATTACAATTATATTGTTTACATAAAGAAGCAGCATGATTTTTTTGATGCTGTTGATGAAAAAACATAAATTAATATTGCTTTAATGAAAGTTTAACTTGTACAGATCAATAATGCATTATTTATGTTAGTTTTGTGTAATTTGCTTCAGATCATAAAGATTACACAATAAATACAGTATACAGTTAAATGCAACTTGAACTTCAGAAGAAACTGTTATGTAGATGATTTTTTTAAAAAAGAATTTTGTGAAAACATTGTTGATGTTTACTTAATGACATTTAAGATTCTCAAGAACAATGATGACAAAAAAGACTCAAAAAGTATTGAACTTAACTATAAATGTAAAGATGTTCTTATAATTAATGTTATACATCTGTGAGAAATCTTTTGTCATAACTTTTATCTTAAATTTGTTCAGAAATTCATCAATATTCAACTTAAATTTAAATATTCATTTGCTGATCATTATGTTTACATTCTTTGATGATACAATTTCTTTTTATGTTTTGTTAACTGTTAGAATCATTAACTCTGCATAAATAACATTTTTTTACATCTTTTCTCAGATTAAGTCTCTCACTGCTTCAACATAAATAACAAATGTGAGAATGTTAAATTTGATGTTCTCAGTGTTTTTCTCATTATTTGTGATGAATATTGTAAATATCAACATAATTCATAATATCTTAATTATGAGCTCATTGAAGTTTTTATCATTGTTATTCTGTTTTTTCTTTGAAATCTTGATGTACAAGAATGTTTTAACTTTCTCAATTAAAATATTTAGTGCTTTGCTGACAGAAACTTCAATATGTAAAAACTGCTTGATCTTACTTTGTTTACTTATTTATAATCTGTTTAAGTTGACTGCAGTTAATTTATTTATTATATGAATGTTTAATGAGAATGTATTAAGGTTGTCTGCAGTCAATTTAAATTTTTTTTTGTCATTTAAACTCATAAGTCTGAGTCTGTGAGTTTGTTCAGAGATAGTAAATGAAGTTGTAGATGTTATAAAGTTCTTAATGACTATATTCTTTCATAATTACTCAATTGACTTCTGTTCAGACAGAATATTCAATATTTATTTTTGTAATTTAAGATTAACATTATCTTTCTTCTCATTCTTAACAAACTTTACAGCATAACTCTTAATGATTCACTTGAAATCTGAAATTTAAAGCAAATACTGCTTTGTAATTTTATTTATATAATTTATGAAAACTCTCACTTATTCTTAATTCATGAACTTGTTCTGTCTACTCTTTAGCAATGATTTGAGATCAATATAGAAGTAGCACTTGCAATCTCAGATATAAATGTGATCAATGAATGACTGCACATCAGTGAAGATCTTTTTTAAAATTATTTGTCTATTATTAATCAAGAAACTGATTGCTGTTCAATTGTAAAAATAAACATTTATTTGTGCTATCTTCACTTAAAATCTTATTGAAAGTTCTGTCTTCTTAATTATGATGTAAACTAAATTCTTAGTGATATAAATGATTCTTTTAACAACATCATTCTGAATAGACATGTAAAATACAGTATACTGCAGTGTGATGTTAAAAAATCTGCATCAGTCATTTAGAGTTAATTTTAACTCTGTGACATTATTACTTTATACAATAAGTATTTTCACACTGATCTGAAGCTCAGTCTTTAATTGTTATTCTTGCAGTTTTTGTAAAACATTATTGCATCACTTCAGTGATATTGTTTATGTCTTTCAAAAATAGTTGTTCACAACTTTCAGAAAGTACTGATATTCAATAAATGACAGAGATAAAAAACTATATATATCAATGAAAATCAGAACAAGAATATTGATCTTTTTCTTGTTTATATTGTGTTTTCACTGATTAACAAACTTAATGAAAGCACAAACTTCACAGATGTTCTTCTTGTTTTCAGCAATGAAAATTAATTTTTTAAAAATTATAACTTTATAAAGATTGCAGAGTTTTGCAGAATCAAGATGAATAAATTATCAGTGTTACAGCTTGTAGATCTTAATCTTTTCACTTAAGAATGAAGTGTCAGCAGAAAATGAAGTGTTGACAAAGTTTAATGAGTCAGTCTGTATCTAAAAGTTCATATCTGATACTGTGACTGAAAAAGTCATCTTTAAATTGAGTAACATGTACATGACAAATAACAGAGCAAACTTATTCAGTTCTTTTGCAATATGTTTAACTATGTAGACATCATCTCACTTGAGCACTTTTATCATGTTATTGTCATGTATATTCTACATATAAAGACTGTGTTAATCAAAACTTCTATGCAATTTCATTTCACATATTCACTTTCTCAACAGAAGATTGACTTCTAATTTAAACACATAAAGTGTTAAATTCAGATTCACAAAGTTTCTGAATCTGTTCTGTATGACTGTAACTTCATAGTAATATGAGTATAAGTGTTTTCTCTCAACTTTAATTCATCAGCATCATATACATATTAAGAGATCATTGAATAGTTGATGTTGATCAGTTATGTGTATGAAGTATTCAAAGTTCACAACTTATTCAAAGTTAAATATCTTATTGACAGCTTTTTTAAACAGAATAACAATCTCATTATCTTTCTCTTTGTCAGATTCAAATAAGAATGAGTCACTATTTTTTTCAGTTTCAGCATCAAAAGCTCTATGCTTTCTGTTCTTGTACTTAAACTTTATTTTGTTCTTATAATGTGAGTTGTCTGCAGACAACTTGTCTGACTTTTTAACTGATTTGACTGCAGTTAAGACAGATAACTTTTTTAACTTAACATTTTTGCAAGCAGTGAAAAAATATTCACAGTCTCAAATATGATGAGAATTATAACAGAGAAAACATTTAATTAATTTACACTAAGAATAACAGTTGTTGCTGAAGCTTAATGATCTTCAATAATGATATTTCATATCATGCTGATATAAGTGTGTTGAGTTTTTCTCTTTATATTAATCTGTTTATAAGACAGTCTCAACAGTCTTTAATTGTATTTTCTTCTCTTGAAGCTTCTACAGACTTCTTTTGATGTTTGAGATGTTTTGAGTATTGATTGTGTTGTAAATCACTGTGTAATTCTCAAATAATGTTTAAAGAAGTGTCTGAAATCATTATTCAGACTTAAATAAATCAATCATATCAGACTAAGTCACAGCAATCTTTCTGTTCAGCTTGCTGAGATGTGTTTATGCTTCATCAATAAATATATTTGTTGACATTTTGTATTCAATAAACTTCATTAAATATTGTCTTTCAGTGATTTGCAGCTTCTTCTTGTATTTGAATTTCAAAGTATTTCAAGCATTCTTCACATTGATTTTGTCTATAATATACTTTTAATCATCTGTATTAATATAAATGATGAGTTAGTACAGAATCTTTATGTTAAATTTCTGATTTTCAAAATCAAGATTGTTGAGTAAAAAGAAGAAATCACTGACAGAAGTACTGATCACTAAAATCTCAATAGTATATCACAGATCTTCATTTATCAGTTATTTTCTCATGAGAATAAATCATTAATTGCAGTTTTTGCAACTGAGAATTGAGATGAGTTATTACTTCATGAAAGAGTCATTGAAATTTATAATGTAGTTTTTGATGACAGTTGATATGTAGTATAAGAAATGAATAAAGTGAAGTATTAAGATGTATGAAAGAAGATAATGTAAATAAGAGAAAGAAGAAGTGTGTGTGCTTGTTTGCTTAATTATTGAGCACTGTATTAAGTTATCAATAAATTTTGTTTTGCTCAATCTTAAAGCTTCATATCAAGTGTCAAGAATGTCATTTTGCTCAATCTTTAAGTTCTGTATTGATGATTAAGAGTGTTTGTTTTGATTTTATATTTAGCTGCTGAGAGTATCATTTTGTTCAATCTTAAAGCTCTGTATTGATGATCAATAATGTTTGTTTTATTCAATTTTTGAGTTTCTGTATCAAACTGTCAAGATATTAAAACAGTATGTACTTTCTTTAAGAAGCTTCTTGTTAATCTGAGTTTATAATTTATTAAATTTATTGAAAGATAAAAAGAATACTTGTGCTATACTGCTGACTAACTGTCTATTTAGTGAAATGTACATTGTTGTTTTTGATTATAATTGATGTGAATTGTAAAGATTGTCAATTCACATACTCTGTCATGCAGACTATATGAGTAATGAGTAATCTCTGATGCTAGTTTCAACTAAGATTATGAAAGCAGCTAGAACATTGCACTTCTCAACATTGAGCAATATTTAAAATTACTTTTTGACTCTGTAATTCATGTCTCTGTGAATCTTGTCATATCTTTGAGTTGTAGTTATAGTTCACATAGAAAGATGTTTTTCTTGTAATCTCATTTTTTGCATTGTTGTACACAAACTGTGCTGTTAGTAACAGTTGTACTCAGTTATTTTAATTTTCATTGACATATGTCTCAAGTATATTTTCACTGTCTGATTCATTCATTTACTTGTTTATCTATTTGTAAATGATATACTGTCAACATCTTATGTCTTATTTTAAGTTCTGCTGTGAGCATTTCTTAAAATTTGCTCATAAACAGCTTGTCTCTGTTGATAATAAATTCTTTTGATAGTTCATGATTGTTAATCAATTCTCACAGTATAATGTATGTCAATACTAATGCTGTCATGATTTCTTTGAATGAAATGAACATTGTGTATTTAATCAATCTGTTCACTATGATCAATATATTATTGAACTTTACTCTTTATGTTGAGTCTTTTGATAGTAATAACTTCATAATGAAGTTCATAATAACTGACTTTCATGATGCATCTGATGCATTCAGTTGTGTTATTTTATTATATTATTTATTTTAATTGATTCTATTTCTTCAGCATGAGTTGTACACAACAATTATTTTGATGATTCAGTTTCTAAAATCATCAATATTGCATTTTCTCTGCACTAAATTCTCAGTGTATTTGACTTCTAGATGTTCTTCAGTTCTGTTATAATGATATATTTTAATGAGTTCTTCATTCATTAAGAGAGCTTGCTTTATCTTGTACATTGCTGCTAAGTTCTTTGTGAGAATTTCACTGTTGTTTTTGCTCAAAATTCTGATGTGTATTGTTTGTATATTTTCATGATTGAGTTATTTACTCAAGACATCTGCTTCATTATTTTCATTACTTTTCTTGTAATAAATCTGAAATTCATAGTCTGCTAATTGTTCTGCTCAATAAATCTGTTATTGATTGAGTTATTTGATCATTGCAAAGTTTCTCAGATTCTTATGATCTGTATAGATTTAAATTGACTTATTTGTTTCTGCAAAATAAGATCTTCAATTTTGCAGTGCTTTCACTATCATAAGAAGTTTCTTATCATGAATCTCATATTTTTTCTTGAGTTCTGATAGTTTTCTAAATCAATATGCTATGAGTTTTTGTTGTTCATCTTCAATCTGATATAATTATACTTTTATTGCAAAGTTTAAAGTGTTAATTTTCAGTATCTTTTCACATGCTGAATTGAGTATTCTCAAATGTGCTGTTTTACTAAGACTTTTCTTTAATGTGTGAAATGCATTTTCTTGATTCTTTTTTCAATATCATTCTTTGCTCTTGCATATCAAGCACATTAATGATTTCACAATTTTTGTGTATTCAAATACAAACTTTCAATAATAATTTATTAATTCTAGAAAGATCTGTACTTTCTTGATTCATTTTAATGTTAATTAATTTCTGACTGCTTCTGTCTTTCTTAAATTCTTCTTGATCTGTTCAGATTGAATTATATAGTTTAGAAACTCAATTTTCTTGATCTTGAATCTGCTTTTTGACTTTTTTATGTACAAGACTTTCTCATTGAGTCTTGTCAATATCTTGTACACATATTCTCAATACTTTTCAAGATTCTCTGAGTATATCAGAATATCATCAAGATATGTAATTACAAAATTATTGAGATATTCTCTCAACATATCATTAATTAATCTTTGAAAAATGACAGAAACATTCTTCAGCTCAAACAACATGACAGTGTATTTATAATGTTTATATTATTTTCAGAATGTTGTTTTTCATTTTTTATCTTCTTTCATTCTGACTTAATAGTAAATCTTTTTGAGATCTAAATTCATAAATTACTTTGCTCTGTCTAACTGATCTTGCAATTTTTTTATCAATGATAAAAAATAACTGTCTTGATGAGTTATCTTGTTGAGTTATCTATAATTAATACATAGTCATTTCTTGTCATTCTTCTTTGATATAAACTGAATTAAGTATTCTGTCAATGATTTTGATGATTTTATAAATTTTCTCTTAAGATTCTTGTCAAGATAAGTTCTAACTTTCTTGAGTTGATTTTTACTCATTGAGTATAATGATATTCACTTAAATTGCTTTTCATTCAATAGTAATATTTTGTGATTTCATGACTTATATTCTAATAAGCTCATCTCTGATTGTTCAGAAATCTTGTATGTGTTTTTGACTGCATATATTTTTTTTGTAATTTAGTCAATCTTTGAGTTTCTTTTGCATAATCAAGACATCTTAGTACTGCATCATATTCTATTGACTTTATAACATCAAATATTATCTCTTGTGAATTTTCAAGAATTGAAACTTTCACACAGACTTTCTCTTCTATTCTTTCTATGACTTCATTAATTATTTGTTTGTTGAATAAACAGTGCACTCACTGTATTACTAATTTTAACATTTTAACAATTCTGCAGTTCATAACATTACTGTCTGCTTCAAAATTCATCAATGTATTAATTTAATGTTCATTGATCTCAATCTGAGTTCATATTCAATGATCACTGTTATTTCTTTGAAACATTGCTAGCTTCTTGTTCTCTAGTTTTGTTGAGAAAGTTTTTCATTTTTTAACTCACTTAATCATTCAGCTTATATTTAAAGTTCTTGAAATTATTTGAGTTTTCTTTCAATCATAAAATTCACATACTCTAGACTGTGCTGCTCAATATATCTTTTTGAATGTAGTCAGAGTTCATATTGATTATATTTTATCTGCAACTGACTCTCAAAGACTTTTACTCTTTGCAGAAATTCAAATGACATATATTTTTCATGAAAAATTCATTTTTCTTCATTCTGCATGATATATTCTTCAGATAAGTATATCTCAATTTTGTGACTTTTTGTCTTTTACACAAGAGATTTAAACAATATCACATTATCACTGCTGAGACATTCATCTTTAACAGTTATCATCAACTTCTTTAGTTGATTGTATGTCTTTTATTTTTTCACATTTTTGTATTGTGCTTTCTGTTCTCTGATTTGCATCTTATGTTTAAGCTTTTGCTTCTCAAATTAAAGCTTTTCTTCTCTCAACACTCTGTGTTGATTTTCTGAGTGCTGATATGTTATCTTCAGTTTTATATTGATTTTTCATTTGTTAATTTCTTTCTGATTTACATCTGAATTCAATGTTTGTCAAATATTATCATTGTAGTCTTCTTCTATCTGAGTTTCTCAAGTATCTGCTTTTTCAATCTTAATATTAAGATTTTCTTTCTTGATAAAAATAACTAATTCTTTCTCATAAATTAATCTGTTACATTCATCTTTATCTTTTCTCTTAAACTTCTGTGAATATCATTCAGCTCTGTCTTTATTGTTTATGTGTACTTAATATAAGTTATTATAACAGACTGTTCAGCTCAGAATATTATGCATTATGCTTGATTTTTTTGCTTTTGTTTTGATCATTATTACTACAATATCTTTTCTATTCATCTGAGATCTGTTGCATTCTTCAGCAAGATGTCTGAGTTTCTTATAGTTATAACATATTTGTGTCTTGTTTCACAGTATTATTCAAGACTTATTGAATTACTCTGTTTAATATTCAAACTTTATTCATCTAGTTTTTTATGACTTCTGATGATGCTTCTTGATTGTATTGAGATTTATAGAATTTATCTTTCTATATTATATTAATAAAATATATTTCTTTGTTCATGATCAGAAGCTTTCTTCTTGATCTTTTATTATAGATAATATTCAATACTTCTTCTGTTTTATCTGTCATTTTTACTGATAACTATTGATGTTGATGAATAAATTAATCATTTTCTAAAAATTGTCTGATTGTTCTGCTCAAACTATCTTGTTTTTGATGAATTTTCTCAGTTTACAATAGTACTGAGAAATAAGTACTTCATTATTTCATCTGATAAGTGCTGCTAATTGTTGAAACTCTGTGACATATACTGTTGTCAATTCACTCTGTCACAAGATATAAATCTGTTTCTTTGTTGCTCTTTCTTCATTAATTATTCTGAAGACTTTCTTCAGTTTTTTTTTGAACTGATTGTAGTCATTGAACATGAACTTTGTATTGTTGTTGCATTTTTTGTATTTCTTTTTTAGAAACTTATGCAGTCTGAGATCAATTCAATTGAAGACTGCATTTACTAGATAGATCATTGTGAAAAACATTTTTTTTGATTGATTTGAAACTTTAACTGATTGAATTCAATATACAGATTGAGTTTAATCACAAAAATTTGCAGCTTTTCTCATTCTTCATTAAAGATATTTAGTATCTGTATCTTAGATGCACTCAAAGATAGTTGTATAGCTTGAATCAACATTGTCATTAATTGTGCTGTTATTCTATCTGAAGTAAATAATAAAGATGAGTTCACTTGAGCTTGTTTCAAGAACAAGATTGAGACATTCTTCTGTGTGTTAAACATCATACTTTTTATATTGCAAGAATGTTCAAAGTGTAATGTCTTCACAGAAGATTTCTTTCATATAAGAACTAAGAATTTATGCTTGTGAATATAAAAGTTAATTTGAAATGATTCTGATCTTTAATTTTTAAATTGTTATTTAAGTTGAACATGATTCTTTTCATAAGAAAAATGACTGTAACTATATACTGAGTCTGCTTACTGATCTCACTGTTAAGTTTGTTAAGCTGACTCACTTATGCAACTCATTGAGCTTACTTGTCAAACTCATCATTAAACATATCAAGATGTCACATGACTTCTTCTTGACAGACAACTTGTTCAATGTTTTTCTCACATACAAGTCAGTTTACATCTTATCTTCTCAAATATGATCATAACACTCTTCAGATATAGTCATAACAAATTGATTTTAACTTTATAACATTGTTACTCTGTACAGTAAGCACTTTCATATTGATTTGAAGCTCAATTTTTAATTGTTACTTTTGCAGTTTCTGTGAAGCATTATTGCATCACTTTAACAGTATTGTTTATATCTTTCAAGAATAGTTGTTCACAATCTTCAGAAAGTACTGATGTTCAATAAATGATAGAAATAAAAAATTACATATGTTAATGAAAATTAGAACAAGAATGTTGATCTTTTTTTTGTTCATATTGTATTCTCACTGATTGACAAACTTAATGAGAACAAAAATTTTACAAACATTCTTTTTGTCTTCAGCAATGAGAATTGATTTCTCAAAAATTGTAACTTTATAAAGATCATGAAGCTTTGCAGAGTCAAGATGAATAAATTGTTGATGTTACAGCTTGTAAATCTTAATTTTCTCACTCAAAAATAAAATATCAACAGAAGATGAAATGTCAACAGAGCTTGATGAATCAGTCTATATCTAAGAGTTTACATTTAATATTGTGACTGAAAGAGTTATCTCTAAATTGAGTAACATATGTATGATGAATAATAGAACAAACTCATTCAGTTTTTTTTCAATGTATTTAACTATGTAAATACTGCTCTGCTTGAGCACTTTTATTATGACATTGTTATGTTTATTTTACATATAAAGACTGTGCTGATCAAAGCATTTCTATAATTTTATTTTATATATTCACTTTTCTGACAGAAGATTGACTTTTAATTTAAATATATAAAGTGTTAAATTTAGATTCATAAAGTTTCTGAATTCATTTTACATGACTGCAATTTCATAGTAGTGTGAGTATAAGTGTTTTTTCTCAACTTTGATTTGTCAACATCATATACATATTAAAAAGTCACTGAAGAGTTAATGTTGATTAGTTATGTGTGTGAAATATTCAAAATTCACAACTCATTCAAAGCTGAATATCTTACTGACAGCTTTCTTAAACAGAGTGACAATCTTATTATTTTTCTCTGCATTAAACTTAGATGAAAATGAGTCACTATTTTTCTCAATCTCAATATTAAAAGTTCTATGCTTTCTGTTCTTGTGCTTGAATCTTATTTTGTCTTTATGATGTGAGTTATTTGCAAACAACTTGTCTGACTTTCTGACTAACTTAATTATGATTAAAATAAATAACTTTTTTAACTTAACATTTTTGCAAGCAACAGAAAGATATTCACAGTCTTAAATGTGATGAAAATTACAATAAAGAAGATATTTAACTGATTTATGTTAAGAAAAATGATTGTTGTCAGAGCTTGATGATCTTTGATAATGATATCTCACATTATATTGATATAAATGTGTTGAGTCTTTCTCTTTGTGTTGATCTGTTTACAAAACAGTTTCAATAATCTTTAATTATGTTTTTTTATCTTGAAGCTTCTGCAGATCTTTCTTGATGTTTGAAATGTTTTGAATGTTGATTGTGTTGTAAATCACTGTGTAGTTCTCAGATAATGTTTTAAGAAATGTCTGAAATTGTTACTCAGACTTAAATAGATCAATTATATTAAACTAAGTGATTGCAATCTTTCTGTCAAGTTTGCTGAAATATATTCATACTTTATCAATAAACACATTTGCTGACATTCTGTATTCAATAAACTTCATTAAATATTGTTTTTCAGTGATCTGCAGCTTTTTTCTGTATTTGAACTTTAAAATATTTTAAACATTCTTCATATTGATCTTGTCTGCAATGTATTTCTGATCATCTGTACTGATATAAATGATGAGTCAGTACAGAATTTTTGCATCAGACTTTTAACTTTTGAAGTCAAGATTGCTGAAAAAAAAGAAGTCATTAGCTTAAGTGTTGATTACTGAGATCTCAACAATATATCATAGATTTTCATTTATCAGTCATTTTCTTATGAAAGTACATCATTGATTGCAGTTCTTGTGACTGAGAATTGAAATGAGTGGTTGCTTTATAAAAAAGTTATTGAAATTCATAATGTAGCTTTTGACAGCAGTCAGCACATAATATAAAAAATAAATGAAGTGAAGTAATAAAATGTACAGAAGAAGATAATGTAAATAAAAGAAAGAAGAAGTTTGTGTGTGTATTTATGTTATGATCAAGTCAGAATGAACTTAAAACAAACTGATGTGTATATGTGAAGAGCATACATTCAGAAAAATGTTTAGACAGTAGTTATGTGATATCTCAACATGCTCAATGGTGAGCTTGATGAGCAAGCTCAATAGATTGCATAAATGAGCTGTCTCAACAAGCTTAATGACAAGATCAGCAAGCAAACTCACTATATAGTAGAGTCATTTTTCTTATGAAAACAATCATGTTCAACTTAAATAACTATCTAAAAGTTAAAGACCAAAACCATTTCAGACCAGCTGTTATATCAATAAGCACAAACTCTTAGCTTTACATACTTGAGAAATCTCAGGTTAGAACATTACACTTTGAATACTTTTATGATATAACAAGTATGATGTCTGACACACAGAAGAATGTCTCAATCTTGTTTTTGAAACAAGTTCAGATAAACTTATCTTTACTATTTATTTCAGATAGAATGATGACACAATCAGTGATGTCAGCTCAGATAATACAACTATCTGTGAATACATCAAAGATTCAGATACTCAATATCTTTGATGAAGAATGAGAAAAGCTGTGAGTTTTTGTGATTAAGCTCAATCTGTATATTGAATTCAATCAATTAAAGTTTCAAACTGATCAAGAGAAAACACTGTTTACAACAATCTATCTCACAGATGCAGTCTTCAATTGAGTCAATTTTAAGCTGCATAAGTTCTTAGAAAAAAGATACAAAGAGTGTAACACAGACACAGAGTCTATGTTCAATAACTATACACAGTTCAAAAAGAAACTGAAGAAAACTTTCAGAGTAATTGATGAAGAAAAAGCAGCAGAGAAATGAGTTTACATCTTGTGACAGAGTGAATCAGCAGCAGTATACATCACAAAGTTTCAGCAGTTAGTGACACTTATCAGATGAAATAATGAAGCACTTATTTATCAGTACTATTGTAGATTGAGAAAGTTCATTAAAGACAAAATAGCTCAAGCAAAATGATCAGACAATCTTTAGAAAATGATTGATCTGAGTATTAATATTAATAGTTGTCAGTGAAAATGACAGATGAAATAAAAAGAATATTGAATATCATCTATGATAGAAGGTCAAGAAGAAAGCTCTTGACTGTGAACAAAGTAATATGTTTCATCAATAAGACATAGAAAAATGAACTCTATAAATCTCAATATAATTAAGAAGCACTGTCAGAAGTCATAAAAGACTAGATAAATGAAGTATGAATGTCAGTCAGAGTGGTTCACTAAGTCTCAGATAACACTGCAAAATGAGATGTGAATGTATTACAACTGTGAAAAACTCAGACATCTTGTTTGAGAATGCAACAGATCTCAAATGAAAAGAAAAAACATTGCAGTGACAGTTAAAAAGAATACACACATAGTACACAACACTCTCAGCTGAACAGTCTGTTACAATGACATGTGCAGAGTACACATAAGCACAAAAAATAAAGCTGAATAATATCTTCAGAAATCATGCAAAGACATGAGAAATAGATATGATGCAATGAGTCAATCAATTTACAAAAAAGAATTAGCTATTCTTATCAAGAAAAGAATTCTTGATGCTGAGAAAGAAGACAATGTTCTTGAAGATAACATTGAAAAAACTGATGATCATGAATTTCAGATTGATGAATCATGAATATTTTCTGATAGTGATGCACTTGTAAAAGAAAGTTTGAACAATGTTGAGACAGAGTTCTCAAAGAAATATTGAACAAAGATTGAGAAAGATCTAAGTGCTCAAAGAAAAGTGACATCAATCAGCAAAAAGATGCTGAAGCAGAAAGCAGAGATATGTGAAGAATTTAATGATCTAATGAAAGATGTGCAAACAGTTACAAGAGAACTGATATCAGAATTTCTTGTGTGAAAAATTAAAAGTCACAAGATTGAGATATACTTATCTGAAGAGTATATCATGCAGAATGAAGACAAATGAATCTTTAATGAAGAATACATATCATCTGAATTTCTGCAAAGAATAAAAGTCTTTGAGAGTTAGTTGCAGATGAAGTACAATCAGTATAAACTCTGACTACACTCAGAAAGACACATTGAGCAGTACAGTCTAGAGTATGTGAATCTTATGATGAAAAGAAAACCTAAATAATTTCAAGAACTTTGAAGACAAGCTGAATGATCAAGTGAGTCAAAAAACAAAGAACTTTCTCAACAAAACTAGAGAATAAGAAGCTAGCAGCATCTCAAAGACAAAACAATGATTATTGAATATAAATCAAGATTATGATCAATGAACATCAGATCAATGCATTGGTGAATTCTGAAGTGAATGATAATATTATGAGTTGACAAATAGTCAACATGTTGAAATTAGTGACACAGCAAGCACACTGTTCATTCAACATACAAATGACAAACAGAGTCATTGAAAGAATTGATGAGAAGATCTGTGTGAAAGTCTCAATTCTTGAAAACTCACAAGAGATAATATTTGATGTGATGAAATCAATTGAATATGATGCAATGCTAAAGATATCTTAATTACACAAAAAGAATTCACAGATCAATTGAGTTACAAAAGAAATATGCACAGTTAAAAACACATACAAGATTTCTGAACAATCAAAGATGAGCTTATTAAAATATAAGTTATGAAATCATGAAATACTGCTATTGAAGAAAAAGCAATCTAAGTGAATGTCATTATACTCAATGAGTGAGAATTAGCTCAAGAAAGTTAAAACTTATCTTGACAAGAATCTTAAGAGAGAATTCATAAAATTATCAAAGTCATCAGCAGAATATTCAATTCTGTTCATATCAAAGAAGAATGACAAAAAATGACTATGTGTTGACTACAGACAACTCAATGAGATAACTCATCAAGATAATTATTCTTTATCACTGATAGAAGAGTTGCAAGATTAACTAAACAAGACTAAGTAGTTCACAAGCTTAGATCTTAAGAACACCTATTATCAAGTTAAAATGAAAGAAGATAAAAAATGAAAGACAGCATTCTGAATAAGATACAGACACTATAAGTACATCATTATGTCATTTGAGTTAAAGAATGTCTCAGTCATCTTTCAAAGATTAATCAACAATACATTGAGAGAATATCTCAATGATTTTGTAATCACATATCTCAATGATATTCTGATATACTCAGAAGATCTTGAAAAGCACTGCAAGCATGTGTGCAAGATATTAGCAAAGCTCAATGAGAGAGCTCTCTACATGAAAAGATCAAAAAGCAGGTTCAAAATCAAGAAAGTTGAGTTCTTAAATTATGTAATTTGATCTGAACAGATCAAGAAGAATTTAAAGAAGACAGAAGCAGTCAGAAACTGATTAACATCAAAATAGATCAAGAAAGTACAGGTCTTTCTAGAGTTAATGAACTATTATTGAAAGTTTGTATCAAACTACACAAGAATTGCAAAATCACTAACACATTTAACACACAAAAGCAAAAAATAACATTGAAATAAAGAGCAGAAGAATGCATTTCACATATTAAAGAAAAGTTTTAGTAAAATGACACATCTGAGAATACTCAACTCAGCATGTGAGAAGACACTGAAAACTGACACTTCAGATTTCACAGTAAAAGTATGTCTATATCAGATTGAGAATGAGCAGCAAAAACTCATAGCATATCAATTTAGAAAGCTATCAGAACTCAAGAAAAGATATGAGATTCACAATAAGAAACTTCTCACAATAGTAAAAGTGCTACAAAACTGAAGATCTTATCTTGCAGAAACAAGCAAGTCAATTTAAATCTATACAGATCACAAGAATTTGAGAAACTACATCACAACAAAACAACTCAATTAACAACAGATTCATTGGGCAGAGCAGTTGACAGACTATAAATTTTAAATTTATTACAAGAAGAATAATGAGAATAGTGAAGCAGATGTCTTGAGTAGATAATCTGATCATAAAGATGTATAAATGATACATGCTGAAATTCTGAGCAAAGATAACAAAGAAATTCTCATGAAAGACTTAGCAGCAATATACAAGGTGAAGCAAGCTCTCTTGATGAACAAAGAACTCATTAAAATATATCATTACAGTAGAGCTGAAGAACATCTGAGAGTTAAACACACTGAGAATCTAGTGTGAAAAAGACACAACATTAGTGATCTTCAAAATTGAATCATCAAAATAATCACTATGTGCAATTCATGTCAACAGAACAAGATCAACTGAGATAAACAATACAACAAAATAACACAACTGAACACACCAGAAGCACTGTGAAAGTCAGTTATTATGAACTTCATTATGAAGTTATCATTATCAAAGAATTCAGCATGAGAAGTGAGATTCAACAGTATATTGATGATAGTGAATAGATTGATTAAGTACACAATGTTCATTTCATTTAAAGAAACTGCAACAGCACCAATTTTAACATACACAATACTAAGAGAATTGATTAGCAATCACAAACTATTAAAAGAATTTATCATCAACAGAGACAAACTATTTACAAGCAGATTTTGAAAAACACTCACAGCAGAACTCAGAATAAAACATAAGATGTCAACAGCATATCACTCACAGACAGATAAACAGAGCAAATGAATGAATTAGATAGTAAAAACATATTTGAGACACTATGTCAACAAGAGTCAAGATGACTGAGTATGACTGTTGTCAACAACACAGTTTGCATACAACAACACAAAGAACAAAATCACAGAAGAAACATCTTTCTATGTGAACTATGATTACAACTCAGAGATATGACAAGATTTCAAAGAACACAGATCATGAAGTTAAAAAGCAATTTTGAATATCACTCAGATGAAGAAACTGCATCAAGATTTAACAAAGTGAATTGAACAGCAGACAGAACAAACAATAAAGACAAGATTATTTGAAAAAGAAAAGAAGATATATCTGAGAATGAACAACATACAAACTAAGAAAAAAAGCAAGAAGTTAGAGAACAAGAGCATTGAATCATTCAAGATTATACAAAACATTAAAGAATTAAGCTATGAGCTAGACTTACTCAAGAAAATGAGAATACACTCAGTATTTCATGCATTCATGTTACAGCATTGCAATCAGTTCATACCACTTCAAATCACTGAAACATCTGTCAAACTCAAAGAAGAATATGAAGTCAAGAACATTTTAGAGAAGAGAATGATTAGTGAGAAAGTTCATTATCTCATCAAATGAAAAGATTATAACATCTCAGAAAGTATCTGAGAATTCAGAGAGAATCTTAAGAACTGTGCAAGAATATTTCAACATTTTGAGAAAAGAAGTCAATATTAGTTCAGAAGAATGAAGACATTGAGTCAATAAGTTATGACATTGTTTGAGAATCTTCATTCTCAGTCTCATCATTATCACTATCAAGTTCAGCAGCAAGACAGTCAGTCTTCTGCAAAGCATGATGATTCATTTGATTCAGTGTTTTCTGAAAATGTACAACTTTCAAGAAAAGTGCAGCAAGCTCAGTGTGCTTGACTGTCAGTTTGCTGTTTGCTTTACTTATTTTCTTTTGAAGCAAAAGACAAGTTCTATCAAGAGACTCTTATGATACACTGACACACAGATGATCATGATGAGTATATTTATCATATTTTGATTGAAATTTCATTACAAAACAATTGATGTCACAACAAGCACAATAGTCACAAGAAAACAGAGCAGATGTATCATCAATCTGGATTTTCTTTGTGATTTTTAGATGATTGAAATTTTTAGAAAGCATTGTTGCTGATGACAAACAATGTAAATATTCTCACTTATATAAATTCTAAAGAACTAGCATCTGAGAAGAGAAGAATAGTGTTATGATCAAGTCAGAATGAGCTTAGAACAGACTGATATGTATATGTAAAGAGTGTATATTCAGAAGAATGTTTAGACAGTAGTCATGTGATATCTTGACATGCTCAATGGTGAGCTTGATGAGCAAGCTCAATAAATTGCATGAGTGAGTCATCTCAACAGACTTGACAGTGAGACCAGCAAGTGAGCTCACTATATAGTAGAGTTGTTTTTCTTATGAAAACAATCATGTTCAACTTAAGTAACTATCTAAGAGTTAAAGATCAGAACCATTTCAGACCAGTTGTTATATCAATAAGTACAAACTCTTAGCTCTACATACTCAAGAAATCTCAGGTTAGAACATTACAATTTATTTTACTTAACTGTTGAGCACTGTATTAAGTCATCAGTATATCTCATTTTACTCAATCTTTAAGCTCTGTATTGAGTGCTGAGAGTGTTATTTTGCTCAATCTTTGAGTTTTGTATTGACTGTCAAGAGATATTGTTTTGCTCAATCTTAGAGCTTCATATCAATGATTGAAAGTGTCATTTTGCTCAATCTTTGAGCTCTGTATTGACTGTCAAAAGATATTGTTTTGCTTAATCTTAAAGCTCTGTATTGATGAACAGTAATGTTTGTTTTGCTTAATCTTTGAGTTCTCATATCAAGCTGTCAAAACACTAGAACAGTATACACTTTCTCTGAAAAGCTTCTTGCTAACTTGAGCTTATAATTTATTAAATTTATTGAAAGATATAAAGAATACTCATGTTATACTGCTGACTAACTGTCTATTTAGTGAAACATACATCATTGACTTGACTGTAATTGATGTGAATTGTAAAGATTGTTTATTCACATACTCTGTCATGCAGACTATATGAATAATGAGTAACTTCTGATATTAGTTTCAACTAAAACTATAAAAGCAGCTAGAATATCACACTTCTCAACAGCAATCATACTTAATTTATTTATGAAGTTGTAAGCTTGTATCTTTCTGCTCTGTAAGTTGAATTTTTAACTTTAATTTGTGAATTTAATTTCAGTAATTTCTGAGAACTTCATGAATTTTGATGTCTCTGTAAAAGTATTTATTATTTTGTAAAGAAATTCTTATTTTTTTTTGCAAAACATGTTTAATTTTAAAAATAATTTCTCTAAATTTACAGATCTACTCATCAGTTCTATAAGATAAAGTTTGCATTTTACAGACTTTTGATTCATTTTTTTATTTTTTTCATTTAATATTTACAGTATAAAGTTCTCATCACTTCTGAGTTTGTTAGCAGTTAATTTATAAATATTTTCAGTGAAATCACTCAAAAAGACTTCAGACTTCTTCAGTTACTTAGAATTTTCTTGTATTATAAAATAGCTTGATTTTAATTCTTTTGCTTGTGTAATTCTCTTTGTTTTCTGTAAGAGTTGTTTTAATCTTGAAGTTATTGCTGAATAATTGTTTTATGCTAAATTAAGTAATAATACTGTAAAACTAATCTTGACAGTTACATAATTGTGAATTTTATAGATTGAGATTTATAAATAGAATTGTTGTTAATTTTCACAAAAAGAAAAAGTATATAATTTTATTTCTTCACAAAAACTGACTTATTAAGCATATTAGTTATATAAAATCTCACAAGAAAATTCTAATTCTCACAAATTAAAATGAACTTACATAGTTGCTGAACACTGTTTCATAAATATTTAAACATAAAATTGATGCATTACAGAATAATGATTGCTACTCACATAAAAAGAGATTATTAAGTTAAAAAAATAATTTTCAAAAAGTAACTCATCTGTACTTTTAAAATCTGCAAACAAAGTTAATTACTACTTTCTTATACAGCTGATCACTTAGTTATGCATTAAGACAATAAATTTAAATAAATTAATTATGTTCAAGATATACAGAATTATTAAAGACTCACTATGTATTTACTTAAACATTTTCTTAAAAAAAATAATGTTGATGCTTCTGATCAAATAACTTTTTAAGTTTTAAAATTTTGTAAACTTGTATTTCACTGAATTTAAAAATTGCATCATCAATGATGAATGAATTATAGATGCAAGCATGATTTTATAATTGACAAAATTTATCAGATTGAGCTATACAAAAATACTATAATACAGTAATGTAAATAGCATCTGAAATACTGAGCATCAGTATCTGTCTAAGTAAAAGAGAATATTCTGCACAGATTTAATTGTTTAAATACATTTTGTATTTTTCTCTAATGACTCTCAGAAGAAGAATATTATGTTGTAGATTGTTTGAATTAAGATATAGTAGTGTTTTGAACTGTTTTCTCAGTTTGAGTGTGTGATGAAGTCATTAAATTATGTTATTAATGATGTTGACAAAGACATGATATATTATCTTTTGAAATTCTGCATTGAAAGTTGTGAGTGAAAAAGATAGTTCAGTATAAATTGCATCTGAGTTCTTTCTGATCATATTGTTGATGATTTGATTCAGAAGTCTCTTAGTAGCATTAGTTATTATTATGATTAAGACTGATTTCTTTCTATTATTAGTGAGATTTAACAGTGTTTAATATCATTGTAGCATAACAATAGAACAATTCAAAGTTTTTTGAAGACAGATGACTGTAGATAGAGCAATGAACTCTGTCTTCTCTTACTTGCTTGAATGTTTTAAACAGAGAGCTGATGCAGCTTTCTCTGAGTCTCAGGTCAACCTTAGTTCATTTACAGCTGTCAGTCAGAGTTTCAGACACTCAATTGGCATTTCATAGTAGCTGTCAATTCTCTCACATATGTGGGCACACCACAATCTCTCTTTTCAATAGCACACACCTGTTGGGTAGCATCAGCACTGCACTACTTTCAATCATCTAGGATGATCATGCTGTAGAGTGATTCATCAGACTTTTTTTCTGATAAGTTGAGGTACTTCTTCTGCTAGTACCTGAAACCTGCAGACTCAGCCTAGTCTGTTTGGGTGTGCATGGCCATTGAGGTTCTGTCCACCTTCTGGCAACCAATAGAATGTCTGTCGCTATGATGCAAAAGGTCTCTTTTTGCATCACTGTGGATGACTGTTAACTGTTACTTACACTGACAAGTAGGACTAAAAGCTTCAGCTTTCACTTTTTGACTCATATAATTAGTAGGTGCGCATCTGTGATGCGCTGAAGTACTGTTATCTTTGGACCAGTTTGACATGATATATACCTGTCTGACCATAGACAGACAGAAAAGCTGACTTTACAGCACGACTCTCTCTATAATGCGTCAGGGATTTCTGAACCGGAAAACTAATACACAAACAAGCCGATGAGAGCTTTCAATCTACATGTTATTCCGTAATCTCCCAGTCCCCCACGAGGTAGGTATCGAGCCCTGACTTGCCAGGATTGAGCAAGAAGACTGCCGGTAGCGCTATTCTTAATCAGCCGCTTCAAAGGACCCGACAACCAGGAGCTTCGAGAATAGACTGCTGACAGAAGCTCACTGTGTGACGAATACGATACCTGACCAGACTCCACCATTCCTCGATCACTTCCGCTTCCGCATCCCTCCAACGATCTCCCCCAACCCTCCCATCTGCATCTACCACATCCTCCCCAGCAACCACTGCCCCGATCCCATCCCCACCCCCCAAACGACCAACCATCGCCGTAAACCCCCTCCTCGCCTTTGCCCTCTCCCATCAAAAGTCGAAACCGTTGCGTTACCATTCGCCCCCCCTCCCCCACCGCCACCTAACCCCTGCACGATCCACGCGCCCACTCTCTCGGTGCTTGTACCGACATCAGTCGGAGTAGCAGCCAGCGAGATGGGCGTGCCGGACACGGTGATCGCACCACCGGGCACGAGCGTCTGGTCCGCGATTACGAAGGCGGAAGCGGAGTTGGCCGTATAGGGTTGGTTGGCAAAGGTGAGCACCGGGATGGAGGGAGCGGCAGGGGCGATGCTCAGTGTGAAGGGTTGGCCTGCGATGGTGAGGACTTGTGTGGATGATGTGGAAGCGGCGTAAGGGAAGGCGGAGGTGCCGTCTATGAGGAGGTAGGATCGTAAAGCGGGGCGTGAGATTGGAGTGTCGGAGATGGTTATCGCGCCGTCGGGAGGGAGGGTCTGGGAGGCTATGATGATGAGGGGGAGAGCGTTGGTGGGGAGGCTGTTTATGCGGAGAGTGGTGCTGCCGACGACGGTGGAGCTCGCGTCGATGGCAGCGGATAGGGTGGTGCCGGATGCTGTGATGGCTCCGTTGGGACTTGATGTTTGGCTGTCGATCGCAGAGGTTGACATGGGGTTGGCTTTGTAAGCCTGGCCTGCAACTGTGATGGGCGCGAGAGCGGGATCCGAGGCGCTTGCAGACGCAGCTGATTCCGGACCGGCCGGATATTCTGTCGTCTGGAGGGTTTGAGCTTCTGAGCTGGCGGGAGCATTTGGACCCTGTTGAGTCTGGGTAGGCTGAGGTCTTGCAATAGCTGGGTCGTTTGGATCATCTTGACTTTGTGTTGACTTCGTGTACGAGATCGGAGCCGGTATTGGGCTTCCAGAGGACGCTGGTTGTGCCACTTCCGTCTGTGACGACTGTGCCCATACTGAAGTTTCAGTGCCTGAAGTCCGCTCAGGTAGCACTGAAACACTTCGAATTGGACTTGCAGGCGTTGCAGTAGGCAACGGATCGTTGACATCAGTAGTGCTTGGTACTAAATTGGCTGCAGGCATCAAAGCATGTGGAGGATCGTTTCCTTGGAAAGGCGCAGCTTCACAAAGCTGATTCCAAGTAGGATCAATCAGACTGAGGCCTGATGGAGGTGAGATAACAGGGTTATAGTTCCCCGCTTGGCCAAGGATCGTCCAGGCGTTAAGAGCGCTCAGAGACGATGGCGGACACTGTGCATCAGCATAATTGAATGGAAAGTACAGAGTACTAGCATCGTTCAAGACCACAGCAGTAGATATTTGATCGGGTGCAAAAGCACGAGTAACTGATTTGTGCACGGAACCTATGTATCCACATTCGTCCGCGGCGTGTATGGTAGGAAACACAATATATATCGATGGTGATGTACTGACCGGCGATCAGCTGTCTGGCTCGCAAACTTGACGGCAGAACACTTACAACGTATAACCATCTGAGTTTACTAATGTCGTAGCACTGTCAGTTATTTGAGACAGGCCACGAGGTTGGACAGTTACTCCAGCAGCAGATTGGTTGCCCGCAGCTGTGGTAGCTGTCATATTGTTTGGTGGTAGACATGCAGTATTTGGATACTTAACTGGCCAGTAGTGTACATAGACTACCTCGAAGAAGATCTGGCAGCTACCGCAACGTGCACCACATCTTGCTCCAGGGGGACGAACGACGTTCCTGAACATAGGACTGCCGATATTGGGTGCCAACAAAGGGACGGTTTCAGTGCGATATACAGTCGAGGGCCCCGAAAACGTTTTATTACCCGGAGTTGGGTATGGATACCCTTCATTCAGCTGTGTGATCATCGTCTGACCAGCAGTGAGGGTGGCTATAGGTGACTTTCTGACCACAGTATGCCTTGCGTAGAACGATGCATAGTCGAGCGTCGGACTCAAACCACAGGCTGGATCCGCCGAGTTATCGTACGCTATAAAGGGGTCATCATGATTAATCCATGGGGCTGCTTGCGCCGCCGCATCAGCACTCGGCGGCTTCGTCGTTTGGCTGGCCACTATAGTAGCTGTAGTAGGTCCGACCAGAGTAACGACTGAGTAAGATGTGCCTTCGGCAGCCTGGAACAGTAGGGTGCCTTCATCCACGGTGAAAGTGCTTGTGGCAAAGTATGTCGCTTGAGGACTGCTACTGTTGAAGGGGACCGACGTGGTGTTGAAAGCGAACGCTGTGGAAAATCATTAGCAAGCAAACGCTTTTATTGATCTGGACTTGCAATGTATGACCACCAACCTTGACCACAATATACGCCGAGAAGACCCACCAAAAGTGCGATCAAAGAAAACATAGTAGCCAGAATAGAACAGGGCCGTAGAGAATTGAAGACCAATGTACAACAACTGCGAGCACAGCATAGGAGAAGAAAAGGCTGGAAGTGTCCTTGACCGTGCACGGGAGAAGCATGGCTTTATGACTACCTATAGGTAGGCCCCAAATAAGCTCTATATTTGTAGAAGTCCAGTACCATTACTCCGAGTGCAGTTACGCAGTAATCTTAAAGTCAGCCAAGGCTGATACTGTCAGATTGAAGGTCAACGCCTCATTCATGAGCCAGGGCCAATGAGAAGAGTCGCTGCCCTACTTTGCAAACTCTGAAAGGGGCCAGGCAGCGAAGTTCTTGTGAGCAGTGCGACCTTTTGAGATGTCATGTTGTGTTGAAGGTTGACACTGGTTCTTCTTTCAAGTGAGAATCTCCACTAGTCATCTCTCTACCAAGTATACCCAGAGCTATGATTAGGCACCTCTGAACCACATACTCTAAACTTAGACTGGCCGCTTGGGTCAGGAAATCCTGACCCGACCCGGTGAAAAACCGCCCCGATGACTGGGTCGGTAAAGGAATTTCCTACCGACCCAACAATTTTCATATATGCATAAATTACGCATAGGCATGCATATGGACATGGGTAGGCCTAAATTTAGGCTATGCAGCTATGTAATTTATAAAGATATAAAATACGGGATGTGAAATTTATACTTTGCAACACCTAAAAATGGTAATTTATGTGTGATATAGTGTATTTTTGATAATTTATCTTATAACAATCATTATAGCGGGTCAGGTCAGATTTTTATGTGTGATTCAACTCAACTCAGTTAAACAACTCAACTCAGTTAAAAAACCCAACCCAACCCTGTTTTTCAGGTCAGAACTATCAGATCAAGACTTTTTTCTATATACATATTGATTTGACTTGACAACCAGTCTATTTAAACTCATAGTTGTCATCTCTTGAAGTATTTATAGATCACTGAAGATATTTACATTGTTGACATCAGACTTCTATTAACTGTCAGGTTGATGAAGTAAGCACTAATAGTTGAAGACAGAAAGAATTCTCTAACAATTAACTTTGAGCTTACTCTAAAGTGAGAACAAGAAACTGATTCTGTTTTGATTCATAAAATCTGTTTTATATTTAAAAACTGAGATAGTAGTGATATTACAGATAGAATTTATTTTTTAATGTTAAAGTTGCTAAAAAGAAATAAATTAACAACTACTTTAAGCTATCTGAACATTGAGATTTGAGAAGAATTTGTTTAAATTAGATAAACTATGTACTGATGATTAAAGAAGACAGCATACTTTGTATTTAAGAAATCTTGTTGAATTATTTTTTTCTGTTAATGTGATCTTTACAGTTTTAGTTTTAATCTTTTTATTTTCTTACTTCTTTTTGTTACATCTAAGTTGCAGTTAGGGTGGTCACTTGAGTCAGTATTAATCTGTGCACCTTCTGTAATAAAAGAATAAATTACATAGATTACATGTAATTTACAATTTTCTGGTTGTTCTAAACATAGATTACCAAAGTGTGTAATTTATTGTCTCAAAATGATTTAGCCCTGAGTCAAACAAGTCAAAAATACTGATCTGTGGGGCTACTCTAAGTGAGATGAAAGAAAAATGTTTTTGTCACATTGAAAGTCTGAAATGAACATTTAATTCAACTAAATTACTTCATTATAATGAACAATTATATATATCACCTAAAACATCAGTTAGAACAAAGCTACTGAAGTATCATTATAATGATGAACTAACAAAACACTTTAATATTGAGCAGACATTAAAGTTAATGTTATGCAAGTATTACTGATTGAAATTGATCAAGAATACAAAGAAGTATGTCTTCTCATGTGATGTATGTCAAAGAACAAAGATATCAAGACATTGTTTATATAACAAAATGCAGTTACTATCACATTCAAATAATTTTTAAGAAGAAATAATCATGAATATGATTACTAAATTGTTATTAAGTAAGTGTAATATCAGTGTGTATGATGTGATTTTAATTATGATTGATTGTTACATTAAGATGATAAAATACATTTCTATAAATAAAACTCTTACTGCTATATAGTTAGCTGATGTTTTCTTTGAAGAAATAATATGTCATTATGAAATATTCAAAGAAATTGTTTTGAATAGAGATTCTATCTTTACAAACAGTTATTAATCAGAAATATACTATCAGATGAAGATTAAGTGTCAATTTAACATCATCTTTCATTCACAAACAGATGAGCAAATCAAGCATTAAAATCAAACTTTAAAACATTATCTTCACTGTTATTGCAACAATGAACAAGATAATTAAGTCAATTTATTATCTCTTGTGAAATTTGCATATATAAATGCAAAGTAAGCAACACTTAAATGTAGTCTCTACTATGTGCTCACAGATTATAATGTCTTCATTTGTTACAGTATTGAAAACAACATTTGAAAAGAAAAGATACTCACAGTCAAGAATAAAGTAAAGAAGCTGCATACTGTTAAAGAAAAGCTGTTGAAGTGATAAGAAAGTGCTGTGATATCATAAGTTAAGATTTATAATTAAAAGTATAAATAAAAGATTTATAATAAGAGTAATCTTGTCTTATTATAAATGAAGAATCTAAATCAGAAGTAATTTCATAAGAAACTTTTACATAAATTTGCAGAACTCTTTTGCATTGCAGATCTTGTCAGAAAGCAAGTATATTGTTTATATCTATTTTTTATTTATTAAATTCATAATATTTCTCATGTTTTCTATCTAAAGCTGTATGATCAACACAAAGATAAGAATATAATATCAATGCTTTTATCTCTTGAACTGATTGATGAAAGTGAGAAATATGAGATTGAAGAAATTTTAGAAAAATGACAATAAAAAAACAAGTTATAATATAAAATTAGATAAAAGAACTACTTTACTGAGTATAATCAATAAGTTTCAGAACAGAACATAAGTGATGCACAAGAGTTACAGTATGAGTATGACATCAGAGTGAAAAAAAAAAGATAGAAGATGACTATAATTAACTTCTGTGAATATCATCTGACTTTATTTTTATCACTTATGTGCACTCAGCACAGATCATCATAACAGACTGTTTAGTTCAGAGCATCATGCATTATATTTGATTTTTTTGTTTTTGTTTTGATCATTATTGCTGCAATATCTTTTCTATTCATTCAAGATCTGTTACATTCTCAAGTAAGATGTTTAGATTTTTCACAATTATAATACATTCACATCTTATTTTACAGTGTCATCTGAGACTTATTGAATCACTCTGTTCAGTATTTAAACTTTATTTATTTAGTTTTTTATGACTTCTGATGATACTTCACAATTATATTAAGATTTATAGAATTCATTCTTTTATATTATATCAGTAAAATATATCTCTTTGTTCACAGTCAGAAGCTTTTTTCTTAATCTTTTATCATAGATGACATTCAATATCTTTTGTACTTCATTTGACATTTTCATTGACAACTATCAATGTTAATACTCAGATTAATCATTCTCTGAAGATTGTCTGATCATTTTGCTCAGACTATTTTGTCTTTGATGAACTTTTTTAACTTACAATAATACTAATAGATAAGTACTTTGTTATTTCATCTGATAAGTGCTGTTAATCACTGAAACTCTGTGACATATACTGTTGTCAATTCACTTTATCACAAGATATGAACTCATTTCTCTGCTGCTCTCTTCTCATTAATTATCTCAAAGATCTTTCTTAGTTTCTTCTTGAACTGATTGTAGTTATTGAACATGAATTTCATATTATTGTTGCATTCTTCATACTTTTTTTCTAAAAACTCATGCAGCTTAAGATCAACTCAATTGAAGACTGCATTCACTAAATAAATCATTGCAAACAATGTTTTCTCTTAATTAATTTAAAACTTTAATTGATTGAATTCAATGTACAGATCAAGTTTAGTCACAAAGATTTACAATTTTTCTCATTTTTCATCAAAGATATTTAATATCTGTATCTTAAATGCACTCAGAGATAATTATATAACTTAAGTTAACATCATCACTGATTGTGCTGTCATTCTATCTGAAGTAGATGATAAAGATAAGTTTGCTTAAACTTATCTTAAAAACAAGATTAAAACATTCTTCTGTGTGTCAGACATCATACTTTTTATATTTTAAGAATGTTCAAAGTGTAATGTTCTCACAGAAGATTTCTCTTGTATAAGAACTAAAAATTTGTGCTTATTAATATAAAAGCTGATCTGAAATGATTCTGATCTTTAATGCTTAGATTGTTATTTAAGTTGAACACAATTCTTTTCATAAGAAAAATGACTGTGACTATATACTGAGTCTATTCACTGATCTTGTCATTAAGTCTGTTGAGATGACTTGTTTATGCAATCTGTTGAACTTGCTCATCAAATTCATCATTAAACATGTCAAAATATCACATAACTTCTACTTAACAGACAACCTGTTAAATGCTCTTTTTACATATAAGTCAGTTTGCATTTTATCTCTTCAGATATGATTATAACATGAGAATGATGAGAATGCAGCTTGTATAGCACAAGTGACAAGATATCAAAATGAAAGAAACACATCATGATAATGTTGACATAAAGTTTGCTGTTGATGACATATATAAAGAAAAGATGAAGAGAAAAGAAAGAAAGAAGAAAATAAGAAGTATTTTGTTGTTTCTTTTCTGTGAATAACATCATCAGATTTAATTGAACATGATAAGAAAATTTCTTCTAAATTAAATCAGACTTAATAAGAGATGTTAACAGCAACTCAACATAATATAACAAGATATTCACACTGCAGCAGTATCACAACAAACTTTTAATGCAATAAAGACACTGAAAAGTTAGCATTAAAAGAGAAAAATAACTGTCAAAACACTTTAAACAATACTTTAACACAGTCATGACATCAACTTTTAGTAAGCATAGTTAAGTAAGAGTCTATAAAGTATGAAACTTCTTTGCACATAAGATTCTTCAGAAATTAGTCTTGATATTAATAAAGATATATTGTGTTGCTTTATCATTAAACAGCTTGTGTATCATTATATCTTACATTGTTATAAATTTACTCTGATTATCTATCTGTGATAGATAGATATTAAGACTCACAATTGTGAACAATATGAAGAAGAGTTTATTATTAATATTAAAAGAATTAAAAAAAATAAAATATTTTTCATTATAATCTGCTGCTGTTACTAATTCATTAACTGAATTTTATAAAGAACTTAATTATAACTTCAAAATTTTCTTCAAAGCAGCACAAGTTCTGAATTTCAAGATCTTTTAAAAATATATATTAAATTATTACATCAGAATCAAGATAATCTTCAATTCAAAAATTACTGATAAATTCTATATATATATGTTTTTAACAAAATTAATTGAGACTTCAGTCAGTATAAAAGAAGAGATATACACAATGTAAAATGTCTTAATTATTTAAGTCTGAAAAGAATTCTTACTAATATTTTAATTAGACACAGTATTTTAATTTGTTCATTAATGAGTATTATCTTCACACTATGCTTAAAAAGAAATCTGTTATTAATCTTGACAATTTTTATTTTCTTTTCTATATATAATAAGTTTTTAATGATTAAATATACAAAAATAAACATCAATGAGTTTAAATAACTACAGAGCTTTTTGCAGTCATCTTTCTTAATTGTTAATTATGTTCATTATTTAATATTTAAATTAAACTTAACAAAAAATTGAGCAAGCTAACTGATGATAATCAGATTAATATAAAGTATAAGATAAATATTATTGATATAAATACAGAGAGAAATACACACTGTAAGTGCATTGATGATATTGTGATATTTATTGATTTTAATTATAAGTTTAATAATGATTTCAGCATAGTTTTTAATAATAATAGCAACAATAATTTCAGTACTATCTGTAGAAATAATAGTGATAGTAATTTCAGCTTAGTGTATTATACTGACAATGATGACTGTAAAATTGATGATAACTGTAATATTGAGACTGAAAAAACTTAAATATTTCTGTATTAATATTTTATCATTATTATTGTTTATTGAGAAGTATAGTGTTTTAACTATTACTATTGTTTTAATTAGTACTAGTATTAAAAGCTATTTATTGTTTTTATGTTTAATATAATAGCATTAATCTGACATATACACACACATATTGATTACAGTCAAGACAATTGATTCACATTAACTGCAGTTTACTTCAACAGTGTATGTTCACTAAATAAACAGTATAGTATGGGTATTCTTTAAATCTTTCACTAAATTCAATTAATTATAAGCTCAAGTTAGCAAAAAGCTTTTCAGAGAAAGTGCACACTGTTTTAATGTCTTGATTTTTAATACAAGACTTAAATAGTTGAGCAAAACAAAACTTATAATTCTTGATGTTACAACCATATCTAAAAAGAAAGAAACTTGTGAATCTGTGATCAAGAGTTCACTTGAAGAGTGTACAAAGAAAACTGCTAGACAGCAGTCATGTAACAGCACAATAACTCAACAGTGAGCAGACAAGCTGAGAATCTCAGCTTGTCTGCTCACTGTTGAGATGTTAAAACACTAAGAATGCTCAATGCAAAAGTATTGAGTGTAACATTCTAACCTGAGATTTCTCAGGTATGTAGAGCTAAGAGTTTGTGCTTATTGATATAATGACTGATCTGAAACAATTCTGGTCTTTAACTCTTAGATTGTTACTTAAGTTGAACATGATTGTTTTCATAAGAAAAACAACTCTACTATATAGATAGTATGCTTGCTGACTCTTGTTGACCTCATCATTGAGTGTGTTGAGCACATTAAGCTCTCAGCTCACCCAGCTCACTGTCTGCACATTGAGCACAGTGAGATGTCATGTGACTGCTGTTTAGCAGTTTCCTGAGTGTATGTTCTTTTCATATACACACTGATTTGTTTCAAGCTCATTTCAACTTGATCATAACATCATTCTTTTCTTCTCAGATGCTAGTTCTCTAGAGTCTATATAAGTGAGAGTATTCACATTATTCTTTATCAGCAATGATGCTTTCTAAAAATTTCAATTGTCTATGAATTGCAAAGAAAATTCAACTTGATGACATCTTAGTCCTGTTTCTCTGTGATCATTGTGTTTCTTGTGATCTCAATTGTTTTGTAATGAAATCTTGACTGAAATGTGATAAATGTATTCATCATGATCATTCATGTGTCAATGTATTGTGAAAGTCTCTCAATAGAACTCATATTTCTCTTCAAAAGAAAATATTCAAAACAATGAAAGAAGTGAGTAAGACAAATGATGTCTTGATGACTAAGCACACTGAGCTTGTCACACTCTTCTCAAAAGTCATACATCTTCAGAAAACTCTAAATCAAATAAATTGTTGTGTCACACAGAAGACTGACTGTCTTGCTGTTGAACTTGATAGTGATAATGATGAAATTAAGAATGAAGATTCTCAAACAATGTCACAACTTGTTGACTCAATATCATCATTCTTCTGAGCTAGTATTGACTTTTTTTCTCAAAATGTTGAAGTGTTCTCACACAGTTCTTGAGATTCTCTCTGAGTTTTCAGATATTCTCTGAGATATTATAATTTTTTCATTTTACAAAATAGTGAACTTTCTCACTAATCATTTTCTTCTCTAAAATGTTCTTAACTTCATATTCTTCATTGAATTTGACAGATGTTTTGATGATTTGAAGTGGTATGAACTGATTGCAATGCTGTAGCATGAATGCATGAAATACTGAGTGTATTCTCATTTTCTTGAGTAAGTCTAGTTCATAACTTAACTTCTTGATGTTTCATATGATCTTGAATGATTCTATGCTCTTGTTCTTCAGCTTTTTGCTTTTTTCTTTAATTTGTATGTTGTTTGTTCTCAAGTATATCTTTTCTTCTTCTTCAAATGATTTTGTCTCTTTCATTCATTCTGTCTGCTGTTCAATCTGTTTCATTAGATCTTAATGCAGTTTCTTTATCTGTGCAATATTCAAAATCACTTTTTAACTCTGTGATCTGTGTTCTTTAGAATCTCATCATATCTCTGAGTTGTAGTTGTAGTTCACATAGAAAGATGTTTCTCTTGTGATTTCATTTTTTGCATTGTTGTATGCAAACTGTACTGTTGACAACAGTCATATTCAGTTGTCTTGACTTCTGTTGACATAGTGTCTCAAGTATGTTTTTACTGTTTGATTCATTCATTTGCTTTGTTCATCTGTCTGTAAGTGATATGTCATTGACATCTTGTGTTTTATCTCAAGTTCTGCTGTAAGCATCTTTCAAAACTTGCTTGTGAACAGCTTGTCTCTGTTGATGATAAATTCTTTTAATAGTTTATGATTGTTAATTAATTCTTACAGTATGATGTATGTCAATACTGATGCTGTCACAGTTTCTTTGAATAAAATGAACATTATGTACTTGATCAATCTATTCACTATGATCAATATACTGTTGAATCTCACTTCTCATGTTGAGTTCTTTGATGATGATAGCTTTGTAATGAAGTTCATGATAATTAACTTTCATGATGTGTTTAGTGCATCTAGTTGCATTACTTCATTGTATTATTTATCTTGATTGATTTTGTTTCTTCAGCATAAATTACACACAGTAATCATTTTGATGATCTGATTTCTAAAATTATCAATATTGCATCTTCTTTGCATTAAATTCTCAGTGTGTTTAACTTCTAGATGTTCTTCAACTCAATTATAGTGACACATTCTAATAAGTTTTTCATCTGTCAAGAAAGCTTGCTTCATCTTGTGCATTGCTGCTAAGCTCTTTGTGAGAATTTCTTTGTTGTCTTTGCTTAAAATTTCAGCATATATTGTCTGTACATCTTCATGATCAAATTATCTACTTAAGACATCTGCTTCATCATTCTCATTATTTTTCTTGTAATGAATCTGAAATTCATAGTCTGTCAACTGCTCTGTTCAATGAATCTGTCATTAATTGAGTTGTTTTGTTGTTGTGAAGTTTCTCAGATTCTTGTGATCTGTATAGATCTGAATTGACTTGCTTGTTTTTGCAAAATAAGATCTTCAATCTTGCAGTGCTTTCACTATTGCAAGAAGTTTCTTATTGTGAATCTCATATCTCTTCTCAGATTCTGATAACTTTCTAGATTAATATGTTATGAGTTTTTGCTGTTCATTCTCAATCTAATATAAGCATGCTTTTACTGTGAAATCTGAAGCATCAGTTTTCAGTATTTTCTTGCATGCTGAATTGAGTATTCTCAGATGTGCTGTTTCACTAAGACTTTTCTTTAATATGTGAAATGCATTCTTCTGCTCTTGATCTCAATGTTATTTTTTGCTTTTGTGTGTTAAATGTGTCAGTGATTTTGCAATTCTTGCATAGTTTGATACAAACTTTCAATAATAGTTTGTCAATTCTAGAAAGACCTGTACTTTCTTGATTCATTTTGATGTTAATCAGTTTTTGACTGCTTCTGTCTTCTTTGAATTCTTCTTGATTTGTTTAAATTGAATTACATAGTTTAGAAACTCAACTTTCTTGGTTTTGAACCTGCTTTTTAACTTTTTCATGTACAAGACTCTCTCATTGAGCTTTGCCAATATCTTGCACACATACTCATAGTGCTTCTCAAGATCTTCTGAATATATTAGAATATTATTGAGATATGTGATCACAAAATCATTGAGGTATTCTCTGAACATGTCATTGATCAGTCTTTGAAAGATGACTGATGTGTTTTTCAATTCAAATAACATGACAATGTACTCATAGTGTTCATATCTTGTTCAGAATGCTGTCTTTCATTTTTTATCTTCTTTCATTCTAACTTGATAATAGATGTTTTTAAGGTCTAAGCTTGTGAACTACTTAGTCTTGTTCAATTAATCTTGCAACTCTTCTATCAGTGGTAGAAAATAACTATCTTGATGAGTTATCTCATTGAGTTGTCTATAGTCAACACATAGTCATTTCTTGTCATTCTTCTTTGATACAAACAGGATCAGATATTCTGCTGGTGATTTTAATGATTTTATGAATTCTCTCTTGAGATTCTTGTCAAGGTAAGCTCTAACTTTCTTGAGTTGATTCTCACTCATTGAATATAATGACATTCACTTAGATTGCTTTTCTTTCAATAGCAGTATCTCATGATCTCATGACTTATACTCTGATAAGTTCATCTCTGATTGTTCAGAAATCTTATATGCATCTTTGACTGCATATATTTCTTTTGTAACTCAATTGATTCTTAAATTTCTTCTGTGCAGTCAGAGCATCTCTAGTATCACATTGTATTTGATTGATTTCATAACATTGAACATTATCTCTTGTGAGTTTTCAAGAATTGAGACTTTCACACAGATCTTCTTGTTGATTCTTTTAATGACTTCATTCATCATTTGTATGTTGAATGAACAGCACACTCACTGTGTCTCTAATTTCAACATGCTGACTGTTTTTTGATTCATGATATTACTGTTTACTTCAGAATTTATCAATGTGTTGATCTGATGTTCATTAATTGTAATTTTGATTTATATTTGATGATTATTGTTTTGTCTTTGAGATGCTGCTAGCTTCTTGTTCTCTAGTTTTGTTGAGAAAGCTTTTCATTTTTTAACTTACTTAATCATTCAGTTCATCTTCAAAGTTCTTGAAATCATCTGAGTTTTCTTTTGATCATGAAATTCACATACTCTAAACTGTGTCACTCAATGCATCTTTCTGAATGTAGTCAGAATTCATACTGATTATACTTCATCTGCAACTGACTCTCAAAGACTTTTACTCTTTGCAGAAATTCAAATGATATATACTCTTCACTGAAGATTCATCTGTCTTCATTCTGCATGATATACTCTTCAGATAAGTGTATCTCAATCTTGTGACTCTTTGTTTTTCACACAAGAAATTTTGACATCAGTTCTTTCATGATCATTCATACATCTTTTATTAAACTATCAAATTCTTTGTCTATCTCTGCTTTCTGATCATGAATTCTTTGTTTTTTTCTCAGTATCTTTTTGCTAACTGATGCTGCTTTTCTTTGAGCACTTAGATCTCTTTTGATCTTTGCTCAGTACTTTTTTGAGAATTCTGTCTCAGTATTGTTCAAACTTTCTTTCATGAGTGTATCACTATCAAAGAATATTCATGATTCATTAATCTGAAATTCATGATCATCAGTCTCTTTGATGTTATCTTTAAGAATATTGTCTTCTTTCTCAGCATCAAGAACATTTTTCTTGATAAGAATAGCTAATTCTTTTTTGTAAATTGATCAACTTGTCACATCATATCTGTTCTTCATGTCTTTGCATGATTTCTGAGAGTATCATTTGACTTTATCTTTTGTGCTCATGTGTACTCTGCACATGTCATTGTAACAGACTGTTCAGCTGAGAACATCATGCACTATGTGTGTATTCTTCTTGACTGTCACTGCAATGTTTTTTCTTTTCATTTGAGATCTGTTGCATTCTCAGACAAGATGTTCAGGTTTTTTGCAGTTGTAATACATTTATATCTTGTTTTGCAGTATTATCTAAGACTTAGTGAATCACTCTGTCTGACATTCAAACTCTATTCATCTAGTCTTTTATGACTTCTGATGATGCTTCTTGATTGTATTGAGATTTATAGAGTTTGTTTCTCTATATCTTATTGATAAAATATATTACTTTGTTCACAGTCAGAAGCTTTCTTCTTGATCTTTTATCATAAATGACATTCAATATTCTTTTTGTTTCATCTGTTGTTTTTATTGACAACTATCAATATTAATACTCAGATCAATCATTTTCTGAAGATCATCTGATTGTTTTGCTTGAGCTATTTTGTCTTTGATGAACTTTCTTAACTCACAATAGTACTGGTAGATGAGTGCTTCATTATTTTATCTAATAAGTGCTGCTAATTGCTGAAACTCTGTGACATATACTGCTGCTGATTCACTCTGTCACAAGATATAAACTCATTTCTCTGCTGCTCTTTCTTCATCAATTACTCTGAAGATCTTTCTGAGTTCTTTCTTGAACTTGCTGAAGTCATTGAACATAGATTTCACATCAGTGTTGCATTCATCATATTTCTTCTCTAGAAACTCATGTAGCTTGAAATTAACTCAATTGAAGACTGCATTCACTAGATAGGTTGTTGTAAACAATGTTTTCTCTTGATTGATTTGAAACTTTAATTGATTGAATTCAATATACAGATCAAGCTTAGTCACAAAGACTTGCAGCTTTTCTCACTCTTCATCAAAGATATCTGATATCTGTATCTTTGATGCACTCACAGATAGTTGTATTATCTGAGTTAACATCACTAATTGTGTCATCATTCTATCTGAAGTAAATAATAAAGATGAATTCATCTGAACTTGTCTCAAGAACAAAGTTGAGATGTTTTTCTGTGTGTCAGACATCATACTCATTATATTGTAAGAATATTCAAAGTGTAACATTCTAACCTGAGATTTCTCAGGTATGTAGAGCTAAGAGTTTATACTTATTGATATAACAATTGATCTGAAATGGTTCTGATCTTTAACTTTTAGATTGTTATTTAAGTTGAACATGATTGTTTTCATAAGAAAAATGACTCTACTATATAGATAGTGTGCTTGTTGACTCTTGTTGATCTCATCATTGAGTGCATTAAGCACATTAAGTTCTCAGCTCACTCAGCTCACTGTCTGCACATTAAGCATGATAAGATGTCACATGACTGCTGTTTAGCAGTTTTCTGAGTGTACACTCTTTTCACATACACACTGATTTGTTTCAAGCTCATTTTGACTTGATCATAACATTGAGCACATTCTATATAGTAGAATTGTTTTTTCTATGAAAATGATTATATTCAACTTAAATAACTATCTAAGAGTTCAAGATCAGAATTGTTTCAAATCAGTCATTATATTAATAAGCACAAACTCTTAGTTCTACATACTTGAGAAAGCTCAGATTAGAATGTTACACTTTGAATATTTTTATGATATAATGAGTATGATGTCTAATACATAAAAGAATGTCTCAATCTCATTCTTGAGACAAGTTCAGACAAATTCATCTCTATTATTTACTTCAGATAAAATGATGACACAATCAGTGATGATGTCAGTTCAAGCAATACAATTACTGTTGAGTGCATCTAAGATACAGATATCAAATATTTTTGATGAAGAATGAGAAAAACTGTGAGTCTTTGTGATAAAGCTCAATCTATATATTGAATTCAATCAATCAAAGTTTCAGATCAATCAAGAGAAAATATTGTTTGCAATAATCTATCTTGTGAACACAGTCTTTAACTAAGTTGACTTTAAGCTGCATGAGTTTCTAGAGAAAAAGTACAAAGAATGCAATGCAGATGTGAAGTTTATGTTTAATAATTATGCATGATTTAAGAAAGAATTAAGAAAAGTTTTCAGAGTAATTGATGAAGAAAGAACAGCAGAGAAATAAGTTTATATTTTGTGACAGAATGAATCAGTGACAGTATATATCACAGAGTTTCAGTGATTAACAGCACTTATCAGATGAAATAATGAAGCACTCATTTATCAGTACTATTGTGAGTTAAGAAAGTTTATCAAAGACAAAATAGTCTGAGCAGAACAATCAGACAATCTTTAGAGAATGATTAATCTGAGTATTAATATTAATAGTTGTCAGTGAAAATGACAGATGAAACAAAAAAAATATTGAATATCATTTATGATAGAAGATCAAGAAGAAAGCTCTCAATCATGAATTAAGTGATATATTTCATCAATAAGACATAAAAAAACAAATTCTATAAATCTCAATATAATTAAAAAGCATTGTCAGAAGTCATGAAAGACTAGATAAACAGAGTATGAATATCAGTCAAAGTGATTTACTAAGTCTCAGATGACACTGCAAAACAAAATATAAATGTATTACAATTGCAGAAAATCTGAACATCTTGTCTGAGAATGTAACAGATCTCAGATGAAAAAAAAAAATGTTGTAGTGACAGTTAAAAAGAATACATGCATAGTGCATGATGCTCTCAGCTGAACAGTCTGCTACAATAACATGTATAAAATACACATGAATGCAAAAAACAGAGTCAAATAATACTTTCAGAAGTTATACAATAAAAACATCAGAAATAGACATAACATAATAGATTGATCAAATTATGAGAAGAAATTAGCTACTTTTGCAAAAGAACATATCAAGAAAGATATTCTTGATGCTGAGATCAAAGAGATCAATACTTGAGAAACTCAGATAGAAAAAGACTACAGTAATAACATCTGACAAATACTGAATTTGAATGTGAATCAGAAAGAAATTGACAAATAAAAAGTCAATATAAAACTGAAAACAGCATATCAGCACTCTGAGAATCAATGTTAAGTGTTAAAGAAAGAAAAGCTTCAATTTAGAAAGCAAGAACTTGAGCAAGAAATGCAAGCTTAAAAATGAAAAACACAACACAAGAGTGCAAAAGAACAAAAGACATATGATTAGCTAGAAGAACTGATGATAGTTATTAAAGATAAATGTTTCAGCAATGACAACACAGTATTGTCAGAATCTCTTATTTGAAAAACAAAAAGTCACAAAATTGAGATACATTTATCTGAAGAATACATCATGCAAAATGAAAACAGATAAATCTTCAGCAAAAAGTATATATCACTCAAATTTCTGTAGAGAGTAAGAGTTTTTAAGAGTCAGTTGTAGATAAAGTACAATCATTATGAATTCTGATTACATTTGAAAAGACACATTGAGTAATACAGTTTAAAGTATGCAAATCTTATGATCAAAAGAGAATCAAAGTAATTTCAAGAACTTTGAAGATGAGCTGAACAATTAAGTGAGTCAAAAAACAAAGAGCTCTCTCAACAAAATCAAAGAATAAAAAACTAGCAGTATTTCAAAGACAGAACAATGATTATTGAATATGAATCAAGATTACAATCAATGAACATCATGTCAACACATTAATGAATTCTGAAGCAAACAGTAACATTATGAATTAGAAAACAGTCAACATGTTAGAATTAGAGATATGATGAGTGTGCTGTTCATTTAACATACAAATGATGAATGAAGTCATCAAAAGAATTGATGAGAAAATCTGTGTGAAAGTTTCAATTCTTGAAAATTCACAAGAAATAACATTCAATGTTATAAAATCAATCAGATATGACACAGTGCTAGAGATGTTCTGATTGTGCAAAAGAAATCTGAAAATTGATTGAGTTACAAAAAAAATATATACAATCAAAGACACATACAAGATTTCTGAACAATCAAAAATGAGCTTATCAGAGTATAAGTTATGAAATCATGAGATATTGCTATTGAATGATAAACAATCTAAGTGAATATCATTGTACTCAATGAGCAAAAATCAACTCAAGAAAGTTAGAACTTATCTTGATGAGAATTTAAAGAGAGAATTCATAAAATCATCAAAGTCACTGATAAAATACTCAATTCTGTTCATATTAAAGAAGAATGACAAGAAATGACTATGTGTTGATTACAGACAACTCAATGAGATAACTTATTGAGACAGTTATTCTTTATCTTTGATAAAAGAGTTGCAAGACTGACTAAACAAAATTAAATGATTCACAAACTTAGATCTTAAAGACATTTATTACTGAGTTAGAATGAAAGAAGATAAAGAATGAAAAATGACATTTTAAACATAATATGAACACTACAAATACACTGTTATACTGTTTGAGTTAAAAAATGCATCAGTCATCTTTCAAAGATTAATCAATAATATGTTGAGAGAATATCTCAATGATTTTGTAATCACATATCTTAATAATATTCTGATATACTCAGAAGATCTTGAGAAGCATTGTGAACACATGTGCAAGATATTAGCAAAGCTCAATGAGAAAGTTCTGTATGTGAAAAAGTCAAAAAGTAGATTTAAGATCAAGAAAGTTGAATTTCTAAATTATGTAATTTAATCTGAACAAATTAAGAAAAATTCAAAAAAGACAGAAGCAGTCAGAAACTGATTAACATTAAAATGAATCAAGAAAGTACAGATCTTTCTAGAGTTGATGAATTATTACTGAAAGTTTGTATTAAGTTATGCAAAGATTGCAAAATTACTAATATGTTTAACATACAAAAGCAAAGAATAGCATTGAGATCAAGAACAGAAGAATGCATTTCATGTATTAAAGAAAAGTTTTAGTGAAATAACACATCTAAGAATATTTAACTCAGCATACAAAAAAACACTAAAAATCAATGCTTCAGATTTTGCAGTAAAAGCATATTTATATTAAATTGAGAATGAACAACAGAAACTCATAGTATATTAATTTAGAAAACTATCAGAACTCAAGAAAAGATATAAGATTTATAACAAGAAACTTCTCACAATAGTGAAAGCACTACAAAACTAAAGATCTTATCTCACAGAGATAAGCACATCAATTCAGATTTATACAGATTACAAGAATCTGAGAAACTTTACAACAACAAAGTAACTCAATCAATAACAGATTCATTGAGCAGAGCAGTTAGCAGATTATGAATTTTAAATTTATTACAAAAAAAATAATGAAAATAATAAAGCAAATGTCTTGAACAGATGATCTAATCATGAAGATGTACAAACAATATATGTTGAAATTCTGAGCAAAGACAACAAAGAAATTTTCATGAAGAACTTAGCAGCAATATACAAGATAAAGTAAGTTTTCTTGATGAATAAAGAACTCATTAAAATGTGTTACTACAGCAGAGTCAGTGAACATTTAAAAATCAAGTGCACTGAGAATCTAGTGCAAAGAAGATGCAACATTAGTGATTTTAGAAATTAAGTCATCAAAATGATTGCTGTATGCAACTCATGCTGAAGAAATAAGATCAGTTGAGAAAAGCAATATGATGAAGTAACATAATTAGATACACTGAATACATCATGAAGATTGATTATCATAGACTTCATTACAAAGTTATCACTGTCAAAGAACTCAACATGAAAAGTGAAATTTAATAGCATATTGATCATAGTAAACAGATTAATTAAGTACACAATGTTCATTTCATTCAAAGAAACTGTGACAGCATCAGTATTGACATACATCATACTGTGAGAATTAATTAACAATTATAAGATATTAAAAGAGTTTATCACTGACAGAGACAAGCTGTTCACAAGCAAATTTTGAGAAACACTCACAGTGAAACTTGAAATAAAACACAAGATATTAACAGCATATCATTCACAGACAGACAGACAGAACAAATGAATAAATCAGACAGTAAAAACATACTTGAGACACTATGTCAACAAAAGTCAAGACAATTGAGTACAACTGTTATCAACAGCACAGTTTGCATACAATAATGCAAGAAATGAAATCACAGAAGAAATGTCTTTCTATATGAACTATAATTATAACTCAAAGATATAGTAAGATCTCAGAGAGCATGAATTACAAAATTAAAAAGTAATTTTGAATATCACTCAGATGAAGAAACTACATTAAGATTTAACAAAACAGATCAAACAGCAGACAAGACAGACAATAGAGACAAGATTATTTGAAGAAGAAAAAAAAATATATCTGAGAATGAATAACATACAGATCAAAGAAAAAAGCAAGAAACTAAAAAACAAAAACATTAAATCATTCAAGATCATACAGAACATCAAAGAGTTAAATTATAAACTAAACTTACTCAGAAAAATGAGAATACATTTAATATTTTATGTATTCATGTTACAGCATTACAATCAGTTCATATTACTTCAAACTATCAAAACATCTGTTAAACTCAAAGAAGAATATGAAGTCAAGAACATTTTAGAGAAAAAAATGATTAATGAGAAAGTTCACTATCTCATAAAATGAAAAGATTACAATATCTCAGAAAATATCTGAGAACTCAAAGAGAATCTCAAGAACTGTGTGAGAACACTTCAATATTTTAAAAAAAAAAGTCAACATTAGTTCAGAAGAAAGAAAACATTAAATCAATAAGTTATGATATTGTTTGAGAATCTTCATTCTCAGTCTCATCATTATCATTATTAAGTTCAGCAGCAAGACAGTCAGTTTTTTGTGTGACACAATGATTTGTTTAATTCAAAGTCTTTTGAAAATGCATCATCTTGACAGCAAAAACATTAAGAATCACATTTGCATCACTTATTTTCTTTTGAAGAGAAAGATGAGTTCTGTTGAGAGACTTTTATGAAACTGCAATGCATGAATGACTGTGATGAGTACACTTATCATATTTTGATCTTTCATCAATCATAACAAAGCAATCAAAATCATGAACAGTACAGAATTCATAAGAGAATGTGATGAGACTATCACTGAGTTGAATTTTCTTTGTAATTCTTAAATGATTGAAATTTTTAGAAAGCATCATTGCTGACAATGAAATTGTTATATACTCTTACTTAAATAAATTCTAGAGAACTAGCACCTGAAGAAAGAGAATAATGTTATAATCATATTTAGAAAGAAAGAAATTTGTGAGTCTGTGATTAAGAGTTTACTCAAAGTGTGTACAAAGAGAACTGCTAAACAGCAGTTACATAATAACACAACAACTCAATGATGAGCAAATGAGCTGAGAACTCAATTTCTCAATGTTAAGACATCAAAACATCAAGAATACTCAATGCAGAAACATCAAGCACATTCTATATAGTAAAGTTGTTTCTTTTATGAAAATGATCATGTTTAACTTAAATAACTATTTAAGAGTTCAAGATCAGAATCATTTCAGATCAGTCATTATATCAATAAGCACAAACTCTTAGCTCTACATATTCAAGAAAGCTCAGATTAGAATGTTACACTATAGTGTGTGAACTTCAAAGTTGAGAAAATCATTTGCAATTAACAAAATCAAAAAACACATCTCATAAAACTGACTCTAGACTCTGATCAGTTCATTTAAGCAATAATTAAAAGAGAAGTAAATAACAATGAGAATGATAATCTGCAGATCATTGAAAAGAGTAATGAGATTGAGAAAGAAAAAAATGTAGATGAGATTTAAGTTAATGATGAGATCTTCAAATCAGTGTTAAATTACATATCTTGTCACACTATATAGCTGCATAATATTCTAGCTGACTGCAATTACTTACTTCTCATATTCACTGCAAGTACATCTGTGATAAATGATCTGATAGAAGAATTCTCAAAAATATTAATGAATGAAAATCAGAATAGATCTTTTATTCATTTGCTGACTCAAAACTGAAAATTACATGTATAACAAAGTGAATCATAATGTAGTTCAAGAAACAGAAAGTAAAGTTCAATAAATTTAAATCATAATTCAATGAACAAAGATCATGATTCACTGATCAGAAAACATAGTTCAATGAATTATACTTCACATAGTTGTAACTACAGCATTATATCAAAAGTTTCACTTGCAATCACTAAGATAATTGTTGATTTTAAACTGACTGAATAAAAAATTAACAATACTTGAAGCACAACTGATGTCATTAATAATGCACTTACACATGACTTCTATCTGAGCATCATCAGACTTTATGCTCAATTAAGAAAGCAGAGCAAAATATTAAAATTATAGCACATAACTGTTGCAGATTAAGTACAAGAGAAGAATTTATGAATCATATATTTACAACATAACAGCAAAATGAGTCAAAGATGCATCAAGAACATTCATATCATGTTTGAACATTTAATTCAACACATTTATCAGAAATTAGCAATGACAGTCACAATGTACTGTACAATGTGAAGAGTCTGAAAATTGAAGTTAAAAAGAATTCAGAACTACACAATGAACAAAATAATATATTCAGTATTTACTCATCAGTAAAAGCAACTGTCTCACTGTACAGTTTACAACATTAATAAATTGTAAGTTTTGAAACAAGAATACACAGAAGAACAAGTGATGAGTACTTGAAGCAGATCAAGAAAGATTTTCTGTTTTAAAAGCTTCATATTATGAACTTGTATGATCAGATATGTTATGACTTTTGATGAGAAACACTACAAATTTATTGATAAGCTGTTCAATTCATATAAAGATTGAATGTTGATGTTTTAAAATATAATGACTGATGATATCTTTAATATGAACAGATTCATTTCTGTCAGTTACTCAAAAATGTGTGCAATGAGCTGTCTACAGTCTCAACTTTTAGTAATATTCAATCTATAAATGATTTAAATATACTAAAACTCTGAGCAGAATATTCAAGCTATTACTGAAGCATTGAATCTATCATCATTATTCACAAAGATAAATTCTTTATGCAAAGACAATAGAAAGTTAATCAAGCAAGTCACATTAGATAGAATCTTCAATAAAACAAGACTAATCTTCACATTATATGAAATTACAAATCAAATAAGTTTCATATATTTAACAATTCTTTACTTCTTTTATCAACTGATATTCTAATATTGATCTGTGCAGATTTACTCTTGTGTTTTTAATATGATTTTGCTGAACATGAACTTGTTTTGTGCTGAATGATTTATATAATATTCACTTCAATTGCTCATATCATTAACACATTGCACTTATTTCTCAGCAAAGAACTAGAACAAACAGTCATCTACTTCAACTATTACTTTTTTTTCATCAGTTTACTTCACTTTTTCATGTCTAAACATTACATCTGAAGCTCATCTTTACATCTTATATTTAAACTTATCATTCAAAACTTATGTTCATATGTTGCATCTGAACATTCTGTTCAAGACTGACATTTATATTTTACTTTATATTTTGTGAGTTTCTACTTTTCATCTTCAAATCTTACAATTAAAACTTACATTCATAGCTCATGTACAGAAGCTCACAAAGCTCATGTTTATATTTTGTGAGTTTGTATTTCTTACATCTACACATTACATTCAAAGCTCACAGTTACACATTTTAGTCATATCTCACTTCTAAATTGCAATCAGTTTATAATGATACAATTATGATAAAGAGAAAGTTCAAAGTCAATAAGACTGAGAAGATTGACAAGAATGCTTATTACTCAGATGACAAAGATGTGAAACAAGACTCTCTCAAATATAAAATCATCATTATTTACAAAGACAAGACAGAGAATACTTCAGATTAGTGTGGCTGCACAGGTCAGTATTTTTGACTTGTTTGACCCAGAGCTAAACCATTTTGGGACAATAAATTACACAATTTGGTAATTTATGTTTAGAGCAACCAGAAAATGATAAATTACATGTAATCTATGTAATTTATTTTTTTATTACAGGAGGTGCACAGATTAATACTGACCCAAGCAGCCACCCTACTTCAGATCTTAATCAGTTTATCTGCAGTGACATCTCATATTGTTGCATCTTTCTCATGTTCAATTTAACTCATAAATGAAAGTCAATTCTCTGAATTCAGATCATCTTGAAAAAGAAGAATGTAAATAATCAGATCATTGTCATTTAACTTAAAAGTGATGTTATTTTAGACAGAAATGTAATCAAGAAGTTTGTGCAGTCAGAACTTCTTTCTTTAAGCATTAAAGATATTGCAAAAATGAAGCAGATCAATGAAGAGAATCTTATATACTGAGTCAATGTGTTATTCAAACTCAAAGAAATTATTTTCAATTAACTGTAAATTAACATCACTGAACATGCAGATCTTAGCACTATTGTCAGAAGATTTTGAGAGATTTTTCAAAAAATCACTTTCAAGCTATACATGCATAGTTTGACAGATATAACTGAAGATGTCAATGAGTTTCTTAATATTATAGAAATGAAAAGAATTAATAATCTGCTCAATGCATAACACTTAGTTTATTTAAATAAACATTTTGTTCAGTTAAATCAAACTGCATCTTCAGAATGTTGATCTTTGATCAAGTTATTATCTTAAATTTCATTTTTAACTACTTCAGAATGAATCACAATCATAAAGTATGAAGTTATAGTTGAGCATGAAGTTGCTGTCAATCAAATCAAGAATATTCAAACATTTTTCTTTACTCTACAAGTCATCATTGTATCAGATGAAGAAATGTACTGCTATTTAACTTTGATAAATAGTTTAAAGAATATATCAGTGAGATCTGATCAAGATGAAACATTATACATTAATTTCAATATTGAGATTAATGATCATGCAGAAAACTGAAGTGCAATTATTATTAAACATTTATTATTTGAACAGACTGATCAAACATTTATTGTTCTCTGTAGATTTTGAAATTGTAAGAGTAAAGACTACAAAGATGAATTGTTGACAGCAATCTCACATCACTTCAAAATTGATGAGAATATTTGAACTGAATGTCAAAAGAATCTCAAGATGAAAGTAAAGATTCAAGTGATTCTGCAAAATAAAGCACTTAAGCATTAAATTAATATGTTAAGAGTGTTTCAAGATAAGCAAGACAAAATGCATAAGATGATTTGCAGATCAAATTACACTTAAGTCTGAGTTAAGAACATTTTTGTCAGCATTTTGTCAGACATCATTGATCATCAAATTAAAGCACTAAATCTCACTTCATCACAGACAGAGACACTTATCTATTGTTAAGCATTGTTATATGAAATTGATATTCTACAAAAATCATTGAGCACAAATAAAAACTGATGATATGCAGAGATGATACAATTATTTCTTCATAATGACATCATCACACATTAAGTTCTGGTGTTAGCTTCTACAAATAATATGATTGATGAACTTATTAAGAAAATTGATACAACTGCACTCAAAAAGACTGAGATCAGAAACAGAATCATCATCTGATTGTATTCTCTGAACATGAAAGAAAATATTATCTAAAACACTATCAAAAAAGAACATAATTCACATTCATCAATCATTAATGAAAAGAAACTAAGTATTCTTACAGACTTTAACATGATCAAAACAATCTATGAGATATATAAGAGCATGAATTGATCTGAAGTGATCATTATGAATAAAAAAATGTGTTTCATTAAGTATAGTCTGACAAACTGAATACTAAAAATCATTAATGTAATTCTGCATGCTGTCTCTGACTTTGATAACTGAAAGAAATTTTAAAAACAGTATAATTTGTACAATGATGATGATTTGAATAACACACAGTGAGTATAATTCAAAAAGACTCTCATCAGTCTACAAAAGTATATATTTCATATGATATTCATTGTAATCTGCATCATCAACAATGCAGACATGTTTAAACTGTTTATAGTGTTCAAACTGACAATTGTCTTCATGAATGAAGCTGTCAAGATGATTAAATCTGATGTGATTATCATCTTTGTACACTATGTACAAGTATCAGTTGTAATAATTGAAAATCACAAGCAACTGAAGTTGACAGTGCTTAATAAAACAGATTTTAATCAGCAATTTGCAGAACAGATGATTATGTTATTGTTTATATGTCTTATACAACTAAATTATTCATTGAGAATGTTCACTGAACAGCATCAAATGAATCTCAATATCTTTAAAATCAACTTTAAACTCTTCTACAACAATGAACTCACTGATGTCATTACTACACATTTAGTTTTTTGTTCACTGAGACAAACAATGATGAACTTCATGCAGAAAAAATATAAGATGACTAATTTTGCACTGATGTCAAATATTAAGAAAAGAACAGATCTGATAAAGAACTCAACTTGTAATTTAATTAATGCAAGTGTCTTCATAAATATCATGAAGAAATTACTGAAGCAGTTTGAATCAAAGAATCTGACAATCATCTCTTCTTATTGAGTACAACATAAAATTTATCATTGTGCACTTCATCAACTGCAGTTCAACTTCAAAAACAAGAATCTGCATGTGATTCAGAATAAAATTATTGATTTATTTCAAGAAAGTGAGACTATCATCATCATTCTGAATCTAATCATCACAAAGAGACTTAAATTCACTTATGAAATGAATAAACTCAATATTGCTCTGATCAGAGTGCAGAATGAGATGATCATTATAATGAATATAGCTGTCAATGAGAGTTAAGATAATCATGAATTTGTTTGTTGAGTGAGTAAGTTCATTAGTCACTTCAAGCAGTTAAGATTAATTTGAGCAGTCAAAAACATAATAAAGAATTCATGTGTGTCTGAGAGTGTAAAGATCAACAAGACTTTGATGTAAAAAGAAGATTGAGTGTCTGTTGAAAATGAGACTGATATACAAACAGAAATGAAAAATAACTCACTTTTAAATTCTTTGTTGAAAGAAAACAAAGACATCAATGTTCTGTTGAATATCTTTACTTTTGATGATGATGTTAATATTAAGCTAAATACTTCTATGCACAATAACAGAATCAGTTTTCAGCAAAATACTTCTATGCATGATGATGAAGTCAGTTTTTAACTGCATATCTTTATTTCTGATGAAAATGACAATGCACAGTTAAGTGTTTCTGTTGATGACTGAAGTTTATTTTTTTTAGATTCTTTCACTATTATATAAGTTTCACACAATATATCAGAACATTCTGATCTCAGCTGAGATGTTAAAAGTAAAAATGTTTAAAATGACATTACTGACAACTAGAAGATAATTAAAACAGCTCTGATGATGTTTCTGACAATTTCTGTTAAGATGATTGAGAGTTTTTGCAGTGTATTATGATGAAATATGATCACTTTAGTCAAGTAAATATGTATCTTGTCAAATCATGAATTCAAATTTGCAACATTCACTGAACATGTGACAGATTCAATGAACACAACACAATAATTATAAAGTTGTGTGAACTTCTATGCAGTGATCATTTAAATATACATGTTGTTCTATTACAAATTCACTCTTCAATGAATACACATCAAATAAAAGATAACACTTCAGCTGCATATCAACTTATATTTTATTCTACTCAATTCTTTGTCTAATTTGCTGCTTCATTACAAGTATTTAAAACTGATTCACATTGCTTTCTTACTGTTGCAGATAATTCAACTTTAAATCTCACAATGTCATCATGTCAGTTAAAAGAAATACTACACTTAAATACACTAATGACTTAATGAATGAAGAGAAATCAAAAATAAAGAATCTCACACAGTTACAAAAGATCATTCTTATAATCTCAAGCAACAAAGATAAAATCAATATTCTAATTGATGAATGACTAAAAGAGCATGTATTAAATCTAAAAAATCTTCAATTCAATGCAAGTTAAAAGACAATAAAATCATTGTTGCAGTTACTTTACACTCAGCTGACACACTACTTCAAGAATAAATTTCATAAGTTCATTAAACTGTGTATGAAGTTTCTGATTCAACACAGACTTGTTAATAAAAGATAAAAATTGAAACTCAAAAACTCAAAGAAAGATTCACTTATCAAAAACACAGCTCACTCAATTTCAAAGTTTACTTCAGAGAAGACAAAGTTGATATTTCACATTATGTCAATGATCATGTTGATATTTCACATTATGTCAATGATCATCTTATCACAAAAAATATCAATCATGACTAAAACTGAGATCTACAGCATACAAACAAAACACATATTACATACTGAAAGAATTACAGAGCTTAGTTCAGTCATAATACTTAATGTTATATTCTTCAATGTGAATTCAGAAAGAAACAAATGCAGTTAGTTGTTCTTTGCAATGTGAAAGAAGCTATTCAGCAAAGATATTGAATACATCAAAGATGATATCATCAATTACAACTTTAAAAACTTTCAAATGAAGATCAAGAAAGATAGAAAGTTTCATACAGCTGTTATTGATGTTAGACAAAGAAAACTATCATATATTAAGTTTGAAGTTATTTCTCTAGAGAAGACTTGTAAGTTTAAATATTTCTTAAATGTAAAATAATTATTTAAATAGCTTTATTTTAGCATTCTGTCACTCAATATTGATTAAATATGTTATAGAATCAAGCAAAAGTGTGAATACAATGAACATCAGCAAGATTGCATTTCACAATTGCAAATCTAACTCAGAACAATCTGTTAAGTGTTAAAAGATCAATAAACAAAAACAAAGAATAGTATGTTCATTTGTAAGACTGAAAAACAAGAATTTTCATAATCAGAGAATAATGTATTGTGATATATTAGAAAAGCAAACTTCAGCAGATATTTTTAGCAGCATTATAAGTATAATATCTGAATCTTGCATGATTAACAATTCATTGTTGACAACATTGTAACAGTTAATACAATAATAACTATCATCAATAATACTTCTAAGCAACAGTCTATCATCAATGTTACAGAGTTATAAGCATCAAAAACTTCAACAACTTTTATCATCAAAGCTATAAAAACTCAAGCAGCAGCAACTTCAACAGCATTTATCATTAAAACTATAGAATTATAAATATCAACAACTCTGACAACATTTATCATTAAAGTTACAGAGTTATAAGTATCAGCAATCTCAACAGTATCTATCATTAAAGTTACAGAATCACAAGCATTAAAAACTTCAACAACTTCTATCATCAAAATTATAAAAACTCAAGCAGCAGCAACTTCAACAGCATTTATCATTAAGATCATAGAATTACAAATATCAACAACTTTAACAACATCTATTACTGAAGCTACAGAGTCACAAATATCAGCAACTTCAACAACATTTACTGTTAAAACTATAAAAACTTAAGCAGCAGCAACTTTAACAACATCTGTCATCAATGTTACAGAGTTATGAGCAGCAGCAAATTCAACAGCAATTATGACACTAACTACAATCATTGATACTGCAAAGAAAACATTTACTACTGATGCTAAAAATTCATGATTATCAGTGAATCTGATGAGTACTACAACAATAGCTTTAATCAGTAATACTTTTAAGTTTGTATTTATTATCAATACTATTGAGTCAGCAACATCAGTGAGATCATTCAAAGTTAAACTTACTGACAACATAACTTCAATATTTCACAATGATATTGTAAAAGATATTTCAAACATCAAAATTCATCAGTTAAAGTCATCATCTATAGCTGAAGAGTATGTTAAATTTAATAATGTGAAATTGAGAATTTGACTAATTGAATTTTGCAAATTTGTAACAAACATTAAGCTGACAGTTACTGAACATCTTTATGAAAAAGAGTGCTGACAAAAATGTGCACAACTGTTTTCTCACAATTCAACAAACATTGTCTCAAATGAAAAAATACACATTCTGAAGCTTTACACTTCATTATATCTGTATTAGATTTTTGAAGTATTCATAATGTTTGAGATAGAATTGTTTCAAGAAGAAGAATATAATGCTGATGATATAAGATTAAAAAAGATAAATAACAATTTTAATTCATCATCTTTTAAATAAACATTGAATTTACTGAACAGATCATCAAGTTATTGAGAGTTATTTGTTTAAATCAAACTCTTGAAAAAGCTCATGCAGAAGTCTTAACTGCTTATAAGAATAAGTAGTTCAACAAACATTTAGTTTAAAAAACAGTCATTTCATCTCAGTCATTAAATACACAATGTTCATCTGACAGAAAGTTCAGCATAAAATATTCTTGTGTTAACAATGATTCAGTAAGTTGTCTGAAGTCTTAGTGAAACTTTAATTTAATTGTAATTTCAGCTGACTTAATTTTCAATTAATTGCAGAAAATTAAGAGACATCTTAATCTGAACAACAAGTTGATCAAATAAGAAGTACATCATGTATACAGAAATAATAAGATGAACATACATGTTAAGAAGCTTTCTGCTGAAGATCAAAGTCTTTTTAAATGTTAAGTCAATACAAATAATATTATGTATCTGCAGTTCAGACAGTCACAAATTATTGTCATTATAATTAAGAAATCATATGATAATCATGTGAAATCAATCATGCAAGACATAATTCACTTATTTAAACTATCTGAAAAGAGAAAAGTGCTGTTTTTGATGATTAAATCTTGAGATATAGACTGAAAAAGAATTATTGTCAACAAAATTCATACTGAAATTAGCTTTATCATCACAACAGTACATATGTTTGCAATCTTTGATCTCACTGTTAAAAAATGATTTCTTATTGATACATCATTTGAATTCTTGTCTACTCAAATAACAGAGTGAATCAATATCATTAAGAATATCTATTGAATCAAATCTACTTCTTATTCTAACTGATCAAAGAAACAAATGTATTAAAAAAAGCTGAAATACTGCACTGAGAGTCAGATTCAAGAATTGAGTAAGATACATAAATATCTTGTGAAAAATAAAAAGTTAAACTCAACAGTCAGAGCTCAGCACATCAAATCATTGATGATAGTTCTTGAAACTCTATGACTGAAGTGAAGTGCAACTCAGTTCACATTTTTTGATTATTCTTTAACTGATGTATTACTCAACATATATCAAATTATTGACTGTTCATTACTGTCTGAATTTCACAATATCATTAACAAATCAATTGCAAACATCTCAGACAAAATAAAAAAAAATCTTCAAAGAAAACAACAAATATAAAAGCAGAACAACAAACTGAGAGTTTAGTCAACAATGAGTGTAAATAACTGACTGCAGATGATAAGAAAATTATGTGTTTTGAGTACATTTTCATTGCTAAAAAAATTAAAAGTTACAAAAGATCTAAGTTTATCTGAAGAGCAAGACAGAAATAATGATTGACTTCACATGAAGCAAGAAAGTCTGTACAAGCTTGTGCAGTATGATTTATCATATAAGAAGCACATTGCTAAAATATGTGCAAATCACAATTTCATCAAGATTCACACAATCAACAATCTTATTTAAACAAAATGAAAATCAAGCAAGAAAACAGTATTTTGTTTGATGAATTTTACAGTTGTTCTTGTTCTATACTGAGTAAGTTGAAAACATATGTACTGATAATCAATTGATACAGCATCAACTTTATTAAAAAAGATGATCAGAGCAATACTGACTTTAATATAGTACATACATTTAGTTTTTAAAGCTTCAGTGACTCTTATTCACTCTGAACTGTTCAAATTCAAATTGATTAAAATTGTGTGATTGTTTCAGAAAATGCTGAAAGCTATTAAATATAACTTAAATACACTATCTTCTCAGTACATTGTCAGCATCACAAAACTCATCAAAGTAAAATATACATTACATAGAGTGAAGAGACTGATGATTGTTGATTCAGAGTGAATAAATTATGATTATAAATAAATTAAAAAACAGATAAACTGAATAGAGCAGAAAACACAGACAATTATATATGCTTTACAATGTGTTGAGTTAAAAGTTAAAAAGATCATCTATGATCAACAGAATCAAAGAATTCATCTTTTGCAACAAACTTTAAATTTAAACACTTTTAATCAGAGTAATTTAATTAGAGAGATGAACAATGACAAAAATGATGATGTGAATTTTATTGCACAAAAGAATTTTTTGTGCAAAGATAATAATTATATTAAGAACAGTCAAAAGTGAGAGATATGAAATAATAATAGTGTCAAGAAAATAGTTTAGTTCAAGATCAAAAATATCTTGATGTGATCTTCTGTTCTAAGTGTGTGCATAGTTAGTGTTGTGATTGATGTTTATACATTAGCTCAATGATGTGTGCATATATTCTGTAAGTAAATCAATAAGTACATTGAATATATTTATGTCATCAACAAATATTAATTGAACATGATTTCATTTTCACATGTTCAATGAATGATGCACACAACATTGCATGTTTGATAAATAAAACACACAACATTACATATTCAATAAACACAGCACACAACATTGCATGATCAGTGAATTAAATTCTCATTATTACATATTCAATGAATCAGACTCTCATTGTCACATATACAATGAATTAGATTTTTATTGTTGTATGTACAATGAACAAAACACACAATGTTGTATGTTCAGCAAACAAGACTCTCATTGTTGAAGATTCAGTGAATGAGTCACTCATTGTTGCATGTTCAATGAACAAGTCTCTCATTCTTAAATTTTCAATTTATAAGTCACTCAGTTGCATATTCAACAAATAAGTTGCTCATCTTCATTAACAGCTCAAATATTCATTAAACATGTGAAGTAATGCAGCTCAGAGAGCTCAGAGCTGTTTTATTGAGATTGAAGTGTGCTTTGAGCTGAAAAATATCACTTTAAGCTTAATAATCTTCACTTATATTTGTAAGCTGTCTTTCAACTTGCTGATGTTCAGTCATTAAAGCTCACTCATCTTTCTTATTGACATCATTTAATGTTATGATTGACTATTCTTCTCTTCATTTCAAATTCTTATCTTTGTTATTTTCATCTCAGAATTCTCAACTTTTTGACTTCTTTGATGACTTTAATGCACACTTTTTATATGTATATACTGCAATTTCTTTAAGCAATATTGTTGAATCTTCTATCTATAAACAAGCTGTTAAGTTGTCACTATGCAAGAAGTGAAAGCAAGTAATGAAGAATGAAATACACTCTTTAAAGAAAAACAACACATAAAAGATGATTTCTGTGTTGTTGAATCAGTATATTCTTTAAGAATGCTGAATATATAAAATTAAGTATGATACTTATGATCAAGTTAGTCACTATAAGACTTGCTGAGTAGTCAAGAGCTATAAACAGCAATTTGATGTCAACTATGATCAAATCTTTGCATCTATTGTTAAGTCACAAATCTACAAAGCTCTCTTCATCTTAATCATTTATTTTGATCTAGAGACTGAGCAAATGAATATGACAATTACATTTCTTTATAATTCTATCAATCTGATCATCTATATGAAGTTTTTTCATAAATATGAATTTTCTGACATGATTATCTTACTCAATAAAATTTTATATGATTTAAAGTAAACATCTTATCTTTGATATATGACTCTATACAATCATCTTATCTCACTTAATTTTCATTATCTTGATTCTGATCATACTGTCTTTTTTTAAATCAATAATAATGTTATTATTGCTGTTTACATTGACAATCTTCTTCTTATAGAAGAGAATAAATCAGTTATTCAAGACATCAAAGTATGTCTTACTAACATCTTCAAGATGTTAAATCTCAGTTCTGTGTTCTATTATATAAATATAAAAATTGAACACAATTATTCTGAACACATTATTCATTTTATTTAGACAATTTACATTAATAAGATTCTTAAGACATTTCAACAGTTGCAGATAGTTTCTGTTGACATATTTATGAATTTTGATGCAGTATTCATGAAGAAGTTCATTACTCAGACTGACATCATCACTATTTGATGTTATCAAAAAACAGTAAAATCACTAATATACATTATGTTACAAATGCATTCTGACATCATCTTCACTGTCTTTACTGTCAGTCAGTTTGATCAGAACTCAAATATTTCACATTATAATGTTGTTAAACAAGTCTTCAAATATCTTGCTGACACTACAGACTTGAGTGTTATTTATGACATTATTGATACAAATCTCATTAACTATATCAATACTGATTAAAACAAATGTCACAATACTTAAAAGTTCACTGACACTTATTTCTTTCTTCTCTTTGAAGATTTTATTAATTGATGTTTGAAATATCAACAGATTGTTATTTTGTTGTTCACTGAGTCTGAATACATGACTGAAACATAAATAACAAAGAAAGTCATATAACTTCATCATTTTCTTACAGAAATTGACTTTCTTAATGACAGTGATTCTATTGTCATTTGTGTTCACAATTGTGATGCTATAAATTTAACTCAAAATTCTGAGTTTTATGTCTGCACTAAGCACATTGATATTCAGTATCACTTTGTTTGTAAGACTGTCAATTGCAGTCTCATCAATCTTAAGTTTGTTTTCTATGTCTGAACAAGCAGCTAACAGACTTATTAAGTCTTTACTCATCATTAAGTTTCATCACTTTCTTAATCAGCTAGATCTTCTAGCTGTGATGACTTTATAAATTAAATCAATGAAATATTAATTAGTTGCAATCTGAGTAATTGACTTACTTGTTCATGAAGTATGACAGATTATAGTTTACATCATAGTAATTAAGTCAGTTTCTCAAATTATTAACTGATTTTTTAATTACACATTTGAGTTTTAATCTCATCATCACTTTCTTTGTTGATTAGAACTTATGTTGACAACATTATAAATTGAATTGATAAAATATTCATTAATGATGATCAAAGTAACTGACTTAACAAACTTATAAAGTATGACAGATCATAGTCTACATTACAAGATTGTTAAGTCAGTTCTTTTCAATTATTCACTCTTTTTGTTGTGTGTTTGAGTTCTGATCTCATTGTCACTTCATTTTTTGCATCTTCATTATATCTTTTCTTTTTATCTCATTTTTACTTTCTCATCTCACTGTTGTCTCAATCTTTTTCATAACTTCTTTGTCATTTCACTGTTGAATCTACTTCTTAATAGAATTAAAGAATCTATACTGATTAGTGAATAATTATCTAGATCATCTAGAATGTCTAAATTGACTAGATTTAAAAAACAATGTTAAAATTAGAAAACTCTTTAGAAGTTTAACTCTATTCAGTCTAGTGTCAGAATTTTCTGTGTCACATGATATTGCTTAGTCATCATATATAAAAAGTTATTCTTTGTGTATTTTAGTCTTTTAGATAATTAAAACATCTAATATCAAGCAATAAAAATGTTTCAATTTCAACAGTTTAGAATTAGCACAAAATCATCAAGAAAAATCTAATTTGACTCAACTTAATCTGTGAGTTAAGTCAGAATTAAAAATCTAAGACTGACTTAACTTACAGATTAGGTCAAATCAAAGATTTCTGATTTAACTTGACTCAATAATCACTCTATATATCAATATTGATGTTATTGTGATTTTTTTGAATGAAATGAACATTGTGTACTTGATTGATTTGTTCACTGTAATTAATATATTATTGAATTTCACTTCTTATGCTGAGTTCTTTGATGATAATAACTTTATAATGAAATTTATGATAACTGACTTTCAGAATGCATCTGATGCATTTAGTTATGTTATTTTATTATATTATTTATTTTAATTAATTTTATTTCTTTAGCATGAGTTGCACATAGTAATTATTTTGATGATTTAATTTCTAAAATCATTAATATTGTATTTTCTTTACATAAAATTCTCAGTGCATTTAACTTTCAGATATTCACTGACTCTGCTATAATGATATATTTTAATGAGTTTTTTATTTATTAAAAAAGCTTACTTCATCTTATGTATTGTTGCTAAGCTCTTTATGAGAATTTCTTGACTGTCTTTACTTAGAATTTTGATGTATATTGCTTGTATGTCTTCATGATTAAGTTAAGTACTCAAAATATCTGTTTCATTATTCTTATTAATTTTCTTGTAATGAATCTGAAATTAATAGATATCATTTTACTCAATTTTAAAGCTCTGTATCAATGATTAATAATATTTATTTTGTTTAATCTTTGAGTTTCTGTATCAAGCTGCTGAGATGTTAAAACAGTATGTACTTTCTCTGAAAAGTTTTTTGCTAACTTAGATTCATAATTTATTGAAAGATATAAAGAATACTTGTGCTATACTGCTGTTTAGTGAAATATACACTGTTGACTTAATTGTGATCTATGTGAATTGTGTAATTATTAACTATTTATATAGTCTGCTATGTAAACTATATAAATAATAAGCAATCTCTGACACTAATCTCAACTAAGACTATAAAAGCAGCTAGAACATCACACTTCTCAATAAACTTTAAAGAATGCAGTAAGAAATTTCATTATTGAGTATGATGAGTAAAATACACTTTGAAGTACAATATCTGAAAATTATCAAAAGCTATCACTACATATATTTTAACAAGTCTCAATCTTTCAACATCAGTCTTCACAACTCTATCAGTGACAGAAATACAACTACTGTCAACTGTACATAGTTTTTTACATTTATATTTACTCATCAAGCATAAGCTGCACAAGTCTTAACATGTAAATTATACAGTGTGAAAAAAGTCTTGACAGATGATATCATTACTATGTGTGAAAAATTGAAATTATTCACTTTTAATACAAAACTGTTATGAATTCATAGAGCTCAGCAAGATTAAAACTCTGTAATAAGATAAAACTCTGCAGAAGTACTCAGCACTAGTTTTTAAGAGATTTACATCTGAGTAAAACATCACTTTCTAGATAGTTTTCTCAATCAATCAACACTTTATCATAGACTTAGAAATCAATCATATAAATTGATTCTAACAAATGATAGCATCAACTAATTAAAGCATTCAGTCTAGATCTTCATATCTAGATGTCAGTGAGCTCAAAAATATCACATTAAAATTGTTCTCTGCAGTAGTCTACAAAATGCACACAAAATCAAACAAAAAATGAGGCATTTGCTTTATCAAATCAGTCTAATTTTAGCATCATGACCAGTATCAATTTAATTAAAACACACAAAGAAACAACAGCAACAACATGATCTGACAAAATATCTGAATCTTACTGTCATTTTGCACAAAACTTCATAAATATTCTGACTAATCAAATAGAGATCACTTATCTTACAGATACTGCATGAAATCATTTTATTCTGATTGACATCAATGAGATAAATGACATCATTGAAAAGTCACATGCAAACTTGATCATCAAAATGAATACTCAATTTGATGAAGTTCTTTAAGCACTACATTATCAATTCACATCACAATAATCACATCATTTCATCAGTTCACTGATCTCATCAAAAAGCACAACAAAACAGTTTTCAAAAGATGAAGAACAGATTAATATTGACTATGATTTAGAAAATTTAAGCAAAAATCACATTGCTGATGCATGAAAGAGTAAAGAGCTTGAATTTTGAACTCATATTAACAAATCTCATACAATGACATTTCATGCAGAAGAAATTGATCTTTTTGACTTACATCTATCTATTAAGTACAGTGATGATGACATTGTCAGTGTGAGCAAAATCATGTATTACTGTGATGTTTATCTATTTGTGTTACAATGTCAGATCATAGTTAAGATTCAAGATAATGAGATAATTTAAATGAATCTTCATGCATATCTTTGCAGCATCACACTCACCTGATTTGCAATCAAATCATCACTTAAATGAGCAGATCTTTTCAGTGAACTTAATGAATGAATATAAGAACTAACAACTCAATTTAAGATCTTGTCATCACAGACTATGAACATCTTACTAAAGAAAAAATATACAGTGAAGAATATTCACAATAATCAAGACCTTATGATCTATGTATAAACTGTTGTTCAATACAGAAAATTGACAAAATTATCACTATATAATTGTGTGCTTTTTGTCTGACAAAATCTTGATTCAACACTGCAATTACACATTTCACAATTCACAATTGAGATCTCTGAGACTCAATTCATCAATCTTTTACTGAAAAAGAAAGAGATGTGAATATAACACTTTATGAGATTCTCATCACTGCATGACTTCTGTTGATATGAATCTCTGAATTATGACTACTTTATAAATTCACTTTACTTTACAAATTTATATTCTTACAAATCTTCAAATTGCAACAGTTACACTATGACACACTCATTTCATTCTTATGAAAACTGTAACTATAATTCACATTAAAACAACAGATCACAATCTCTGCAATCTTAGCAGTCTTTTTGTTCATGATGAATGTTTCACAAGTATGAATCTTGTGAGTACAAGTTTTATGTGCATAAAAACTGAGCACATTCTCAGTCAGTCTATCATGCAGATCTCAATGATGATGTTGAAGCACACTTTGCAATCTATTATGCAGATTAACAAAATGATGAATATTTTGATTAAGACTTTAGTCAAGATAATGTGACAAATCACAGCTATGCAAATTGAGCAATTGCACAGCATATCTACTCATGTCTGACATGTGAAAAGATCTTTTCTTCAATTGCACATCTTAAATATCATGTCATAGACACTCACTACAACTATTTTGTCTTGTTGTATCACATCAACACTGTTGTCTCTATCAGCTACATTACTGTGAAGATCAGTATCAGTAGTTTTATTGTTGAATCTCAGTTTATTTGTTTAGATATTGATGTCACTTACATGCTTATTGATTGCAGACTAGCTGTCAAAAATCTCTCACAATTTAATGAAACAACTCTACAAATCAACAGTATTATTAACAAATTTACTTTCTTCAAACACATCAACTTACATCTATATATTCATGGCAACAACAGCAAGAACAAGATCTACATGAAATGCAAAACACATATGATGAATAAACTTGACACAGACATTCTTATCAGCATGAATGTCATGCAGACTGAGAACATGATTTTGAACTGTAAAAATGACAAGTTAATCATGAATAGTCATCATGAATTTATGACTTTCTTTACTAGATTTTTAAAGATGACAGATGACTTGAAGACACAAGTCATTGCATTTCACTATGAAATTATCATCAAAACATCTATACAATATTATCATGAATTCATGAAAACAACATACAAAATGATCTCAAAAAAAACACAAAATTCAGTGATTTCAAACAACAATTCAACAATCTCAAAATCACATTCTCAGACATGTCACACATGTCATTAAATCTTTTTATTGTTGAATAATCTTCATGAGCATCTCTGCATCTCTGATTACACTATATCTTGTTGTTTTTGTTTTTGTCACTGTCAACTCAACAAATCATGAAGAAAAGAGATTGATGAAAAAACTACATAATGAACAAGACTATAAGAGACATTTTGATGCAGAAGATTAGCAGAAAACATTGCTGTTATCTTGCTTCATATTAATATGACTAGTATGTGCAACAAGAACATCATCTTTCAATGTTTTCATGAACAGTTGTTATGAATTTATAGAACTCAGCAAGATTGAAACTCTGCAATAAAGTGAGACTCTGCAAAAGTACTCAGTACTAATTTTTAAGGGATCTGCATCTGAGTAAAACACTACTTTCTAAATAGTTTTCTCAATCAATCAACACTTTATCATAGACTTAGAAATCAATCATATAAATTGATTCTAACAAAAACAAATTTCATTCAAGACTCATTATCTAATTCTAACTGCAGAAACATAACAAAAATTAAAACAGCTTAAGACATACTATTTATGTTGAGAAAATATTGTTAGAGATATGAAATCATGACAGAATAAGTCATGAAAACTTGAATGAATTCTGAGAAAATTTCATGTGTTTATTCACTTTGATCTCACTTACAGCTTAATCAACTTAACAAGAGTTTTCTGTGTCATTGTTAACATCAAAATTATATTTTCACTTCTGATTATCTGATCATGCTAGAGTATAAGTATTTGACTTGATTTTTTAAAGTTTTCTCTTTTCTCTTCAGTCTTAATCTTTTACTTCATAAATAATTATCTGTTTGTCTAGTTCAAAATTTAATCATCTTATTTACTCAACATTTACTCAGCAATTCACAATGAAAAAAACAGCTGTTATTGAAGCTTGATGATTTTTAATAGTGATATTTCACATTATAAATATATAAATATGTTAAATTTCACTCTTCTTTATGCTAATCTGCTCATATAACAGTTTCTGTAATCTTTAATTGTGTTTTTTTGAAGTTTCTGCAGATTTCTTTTGATGTTTAAGATATTTTGAGTGTTAATTATATCATAAATTATTATATAATTCTTTGACAGTGTCTGAAGCAATATCTAAAACTGTTACTTTAATTTAAATAAGTTGATTATATCAGACTGAATTGCAGCAATTTTTTTGCTGAATTTACTAAAATGAATTTACATTTCATCAATGAATATATTTGCTGATATCTTGTATTCAATGAACTTTATTAAATATTGTTTTTCAGTAGTCTGTAGCTTCTTTTTATACTTAAACTTTAGAGTGTTTCAAGCATTCTTTGTATTTATTTTGTTTGTCAAATATTCTTAATTATTTGCACTAATACAAATAATGAATTAGTACAAAACTTTAACATTGATTTTCTGATTTTCAAAATCAAGATTGCTTAAAAAAAGAAGTTGCTAACAGATATATTGACTGTGAAGATTTTAATGATAAATTATAGATCTTCATATATCAGTCATTTTTAAATAAAGTAAATCATTGATTGCAGTTCTTCTGAGTGAGAACTGAGATGAATTATTGCTTTATAAAAAAGTCATTAAAGTTTATAATATAGTTTTGTGATGACAGCTAACACATAGTATAAGAAATCATAATAAGAATATTAATTAGTGAATAAATAAGAGAAAGATGCATTAAATGTTTTTCTTTAATGAAGACAGTAAATAAATGCTTATTTATCTTGTTGACTCATAGTAAGCTGTCAAGAGTATGTGTTTGTTTTGTTCAATTGTTTGAGTTTTATGATTAAACTGTTGAAAGTCTTATTTTACTCAATCTTTTAAGTTCTGTATTGAGTATTAAGAGTGCTTGTTTTACTTAATCATTTGAGTTCTTATTATGAATTTGCCATAGAACTCAGCAAGATTGAGACTCTGTGATAAAATAAGACTCTGTGAGAGTATCTGTTACTAGGTTTCATTAGGTACAATAGAGTAAAACACCACTTTCTAGATAGTTTTTTCTCAACAATCAACACATTATCATAGATTTAGAAATCAACCATATAAATTGATTCTAACAGTTCTGTAACAAAGCTGTTAAGATATTAAAAGTATGTACATTTTCTGAGAAGTTTCTTGTTAACTTGAACTCATAATTTATTGAATTTAGTGAAAGATTTAAAGATTACTTGTGCTATACTGTTTATCTAGTGAATATATACTGTTGTAGTTGACTGCAGTTAATGTGAGTTGATTATCTTGACTGTAATTGATGTGTTGTGTGTATTGATGTTATTATATTAAATATAAAGACAGTAGACAGTTTTTGACACTAATACTAACTAAGATAATAGTAGCAGCTAAAACACTGTACTTCTCAACACAGTCAGTATTTTAAAAAAGTAAGTTTTTAAATAACTGTCTTTCAAAATAAAAAAGAATGCACTCTTCAAGACTACAACTAAGTTCATTAAAACTATATTGTTAAAGTCAGTAAGTTCATCATTTAAAAAATTGAAAACTCTCATTATAATTTTTTCAACAAACACATTTATCAAAGTTATCATCATTCATATTATCATCACTAAAATCATTGCAGCAAAAACAGAATCATTCATTATTCTCAATATAATTTAAACAGCAATCTCAGCAAAATCTGAGAAATCTACTTTGTAAAGAACAAAAATAAACAAAAATAAACAAAAAGCAGCAGAATCAAAAAACAATATGACAGTAAAAGCAGTCAATTTTTACAGAATTATGACACATAAGAAACAAATATTGAACATTATTTCAAACATCATGATAAAACTCATCAATATTAATCAAAAGACAATCAAAAATCAGAATCAACTCAATGACAAAATTTTTGCTGTTAAAAAGAAGATAGCAACTATGCAATAAAAATTAACAGTTTTACAAAAGTACAGACTGAAGAATCAGTAAGACTATTGTCAATATCAGAATAACTTATTGATGAGTTTATAAACTTAAAATACATCAAGAATAGTTAGAAGATAAATGTCACAATAGAGAAAGATTATCAAAGAGATTGAAGAGAAAACATGAGAAGTAGTGTGATGAGAACATCATACTTTCAGAAGTTGCTCAGCATGATGTTATGATTCTATCTCTTTGATTCTAGTTATCTCAACTGCTTTTTGCGCTTTCTTTTTCTAGTTAATTACATGACATCATCTTGCTATTTTGCTAAGCTAGTGAACCTTGCTTAATCAGTGTAAATAGTGAGGTAGTTCATAGAAATAAAAACAACCTTCAAAACCTTGATAGAAATGGATTTTTGCTTGCCTGAGTGCAATATACACTATGCATTACCCGATCTAATCTTAGGCACGCCGGTCCCGTGATAAAAGATCACCGATGGCAACAGTGATAGATTACTAGTAAGAGAATCACTAACTGTATATTTGGAACGCGTGAATAGAAATGCGATGACGAGGACGAAGACATACAGTGAAGAGATTAGACAGTAATCTGTACTCCGTAGGCCGTCATCTTAACAGTCTGGTACTCATAGAGATCAACCACTATCGTAATCAAACTTCGTAAATAACAACTCGAGACCGCCTACCCAGAAGATCACCAACTAGCGCGCCTTTTTCGCGACTCCATCTCACCTTCACCTCTCACCTTCCTCCCCTCCAACCACAAACCCAGCTCAAAAAGAACTCACCTCAACCCATTCTTCAAACCTCCACATACGTCCTAACCATCCACTTCACGCTCCTCATCGCCCCCAGCCGATCAACCCTCACAGCTCTCTACCATCCCATCCATCCATCAACCCATCCGAAGCCAAACAATGTCCTCCACCAACGGCACCACCACGGCCACCTCAACAAACATGACCGACTCCAGTCCCGCCGCCGCGACCAGCAGCAAAGGCAAAGGCAAAGCAATCGACACGGCGCCGCCGCAGCAGGACATGAGCATGGACGAGGACGACGACAGCTCGGACGAGGAGACGGGCGCTGAGGATGATGTTCGTTCCTTCGCTTCCCTTCCATTCCTATCTTCAACTCATAGCTTGCCTTACCTTGCTCGTCTCGATTGTACCGAGAACCGAAGCTAAGCTGACATCCATCGCTCGGAACAGGTCCCAGGCACAGGTACGCACATCCTCTTACCGCTCCCCTCCCTCCCCTCATTCGCCCAATACCCCATTTCACTACCTCTTCCGTACCCATGTTCCTCTCCTTCGCGCCCCTCCCATCATGCCCGCCTGACCATTCTGAACAGCAGCCGACGACCTCGACGAAGAAGAAGACGACCTGCACGAGATCGACACGTCCAACATCCTGAGCGGCGGCCGGCGCACGCGCGGCAAGACGATCGACTTCGCCAAGGCGGCGGAGAACGCGGGCGAGGAGCTCGACGACGACGAGGAGGACGACGAGGATTTCGAGGCCGAGGGTGGCGCCGAGGTCGGGGAGGAGGACGTTATGCGCGAGTAAGAGGGGTGTGGGGGGGTGGTGCAGATGGTCTGTGTTGGGGAGGTGGATGGCGAAGGGGACGTTGGCGAGGAATGAGGTAGAAATGGACGGGGGGTGGTGTGTATGATATTATGGGCGGCGGGCAGTCGGTTGGTTGGTGGGGAGGCGGTATGCATGTTATGAGACTCATACGGACGGATATCTTATGCCACGGCAGCAAGCGGGTTAGGCAGGCAGGCAAGCAGGCAAGAACAGACTCGCGACTGGAGCCTCGGGTTCATCTCACAGTCGCTTCGTTTACCAGCCGCAATGGATGCCATGTAGAGTATAAGCTATCTCAGCATCTTTCTTTGCCTCTTACTTATGTGCGACTCCACGGGTGGCTACGGTAGCTACAGCTTTGCATCGCGCTCTATGTATGTACGCTGCGAGAGATATCAGAAGACAAGTCTACTCTACAGTGGAGTCTTCAGTCTTGCTCTGTTTTGGTCTCTACTCTGTGTAAATTGAAGGGGATAGATCTGACCTCGATTGGCTGATCTATCTACGTGCATGTGTGCTGCCTTGGTCTTTCGATCTATCTTTTCAACGCTTCCTTCGAGCCTGTCCGTCTATCCGTTTATCTAAGTTCTGTTGTCATGCGCAATGCACAAGAAAAAGTTCACACAGCACTGATGAAGAGGAGAGAAGGAAACGTAGAGCCCTCACGATAGCCTCAGATAACCTGAACATTTAGATCTAGAGCAACTAGAGTAACAGAAACATAATCACAAAAACCACCCATCCATCAATAGATCTCTTTCCGACGCAATTGCTGAAGCAGGCTTAGTGGTTGTCCACGATACCAGCAACGTTGTTGCGTATGAACCCCTCTAGAAGAGCGGTGAACGAATGTCCACAGTCAGCTACTCGTATGCGTGGAGAATACGAGGTAGAGCCGAGGGCACGTAAATATGCCTTAGACGAAGCCTCCGGACTAAAATCAGCCTATCAACACATACCGCCATCTCAAGAAATCGGTAGTACACTACAAGTTAAGCTCGTATCAACGACTAGATAATCTAGACTCAAGGCATTTGTTTGCGCCACAAGGCTCCGAATAATATCAGGTGACGGTTGTGACTTGCCCTGCTGGGTTCTCGCTCGTTTCAGCAGTTGCCTCTTCGTTGTCCTTTGGAGGCGTAGCCTCGTTGTCGATGATTAGTGCGGTGCTATCGGAATTCGAACTCGAAGAGGGTTGGGATACTACTGTCTTTGTTACTCTGATGAGAACAGCCGTCGTTCACGACTTGCTCGGGGGTGCTTGCTCGGGGGTGCTTGCTCGGGAGGTGCTTGCTCGGGAGGTGCTTGCTCGGCGGGTGCTTGCTCGGCGGGTGCTTGCTCGGCGGGTGCTTGCTCGGCGGGTGCTTGCTCGGCGGGTGCTTGCTCGGCGGGACTTGCTCGGCGGGGTTTGCTCCGGGGTGCTTGCTCGGGGCCTGCTTGCGCGGGGGCTGCTTGCTCGGGAGCTACTTGCTCCGGGGGAGCTTGTTCGGGCGGTGCTTGGCTCCCGGTTGGTGCAGGCACGCCTTTGTCTTTGTGTTCCTCGTTCTGGTCCTCGCGGTTTGGGTGCATGCTGCCGGCCAAGCCCCGCCCCGCACCAGGAGGCGCATCCGGTCTGGCCGCCTCTTCTAGGTTGACATCGTGGCCCCCAGGACCGCGAGGAATAGACGGATCTTGTTCAGGTGCGGTCCATCTAGCCAATAACTCTTGAACTCGATTCCTTGCGGCGTCTGTAACTGTGTCCTGATTAATCACCAGTGACGAGGCATATAAAGAGTCGCCATCAGACAAAGGGTCTTCCTCTTCGTTGACATTCATCTTCTTTCCCGTTTCCGTCATCCTTTCCTTGTCCTTCATCTTTTCCTTGTCTTTCCGCTTTGATTCAGGGCTGGGAGGTGAACCCCGAGGCTGAGCGTCAGGTATCTGAGGCTTGCGTTCCTTGATCTCGACCACGCGAGGGCCTGATGATTGTGTCCCAGGGTGTAGCTCTTTGAATTTTCCGAACATGACCGGTGGCGGGGGAATAGAATGTGAACGCATGGGGTGAAGTGTCGGACGGGGAGGGGGAGGACCGAAGAGAGAACCTGGAGGGAGGGAAGCATGAGGAGGAGGACCGAAGAGAGAACCAGGAGCGAAGGAAGTATGAGGAGGGACATTAGCAGCTTGTCCAAAAAGTGAATACCGACCAGAATCAGGACCAGAAGGCGCCGGCGGCGGCTTAGTGGATTGACGTCCGAACGCTGTGGCCACGGGGGTTCCATCGTCACGGTCACGGGCCTGCTTCCTATGAGCTTTAGTTTGTGGGTGTGCTGCAGTATGTGTCATCTCAGGACTCTGTTGCCTCATGGTCCACGATCGGCCAATATGGGGACGATCCCCGCGCCTGAATGATGCGGAGGTGTGGTCTGATTTGGTCTCACTGTCATCATTATCATCAGCCTCTTTGTTACCGATAATGATGAGAAGTGCTCTTGTCGTGGGAGTACGATGATCCAGTATCCCAAGGGATATAAGCCGCAACAAAACCCGTAGAACAACTTTGTATCGTGTATTGATGACTTGGATCCCCACCAAAGCCCTTGTGCCTCCGGTACGACGAGAAGCCATAGCTTCCTCAACCCCTTCATATTCTTCCTCACTCAGTGATGAGAATATTTTCCACCATCGACTTGATCCATGGGAAAGAACATGTTGCGTAAGTCCATCAATGTGAGTTTCAGTATACTGCAGCCTTCTAACGATACCATGTTTATAAAGGTAGGCATCAAAGGAATCAAACTCTTTCATAGCCAGTTTTAACTTAATGATCATCAGTAATTTGCCCAAACCTGCAGAGAGCAGCATCTACACGATGTTGACTGATGACTTACTCGGTTAGGATCATGGCTTGACACATATTGAGATGTCGAATGTTTTGAGTCTTTGCCGCTGCCATTAAGTGTTGGCTCAGAATTTATAACCATAGCCGCAGGTCTTTGTGGAGGAATTGGATCTATGTTGTGATCAACGGGCGTCATATTTTCCAGAGGAGGCCCAGGAGCAGCGGGGGCTGTATCAGTGACTGTAGGACCAGCTTGCTCTGTGTCAACTTCCGAGGGCCGGCGAGGGATAGCTTTGTCTCCATTAAGCTCTGCAACCTTATCAGTAAAATAACCATAAAACTATCACAATGAGACACTCACGAGATACATTTGCTGGTGGTTCAGCCATACCAGAGTTGTCCATGTCACCGTCCGCTCGTACAGCATGATGTGTAGTGCCTCTATTTCCTGGCGGTGTTGACGCCTCTGGTGCATCGTGATCAGGTGGCGATACTGAAGCTAATGCTTCAGTAGGATTTTGTGGATTCATGTTGTGGTGATTGGTTGGTGCGGGTGCCTGAGGTGGCTCGACCGGTGGTGACTCTTCCCGCAAGACGGCGGCTTGGAGAATAACCCACCTGCGCCTTGCCGCAGCTTTCGCCTTTGTAAGGTCATCGATGTGGGATATTATATCCTTGTTGTTGCTGCCAGATTGTTAGGGTTCTCAACCCAGCCTAGCCAGTAGCGATTGACACCCTCAAGGAAGACTTACAGGTCCTGATGCTGTGCTTTAAGAGATATGACAGAAAAAATCAAAAGCAATGAGACCTTGAATGTTACGAGCCTCGCAGTGTACAGGTCAACCTGGGCCTGAGCTACCGCCCAGTTGATCCTTTCAAGGTTGGAAAGGATGTCCGCGCGATTGAGCCTCAGATAGTTTGGATCTTGATCGTTGGTAGCGACTTTGAACTTCCCTTTCTTACTTTTCTTCATTATAAACGCCACGATACTTTTGAATATGACCATGCATTGCTCGGCGGTTCTCTTCGTGTCTGCCAGGCCGTCATCACTGAACAGTCGCCGGCCTCGAGAAGTCTGCTGCAAGCCCTCTTCATCCTTCAATAACTCATGGATGCTTCTTAGAGCTGAGACGGTCAAGTTGATATCAGTCATCAAGGCTTGAACACATTGATCCGCATCTGAAACGTTGGTCACAAAGGCGAAGAGGGCTTGATGAACTTGCAGTCCGAACCCAGCGATGCCGACAACTGCTGCAGCAATGCTGAGGGGATCCATCCGCAAGATGGCAAATCATGGATTTGGGCATGCTGAATGTTCAGGGAAAACGAGACAGAGACATGATCAAATTGCAGCCTTGTGCACCCTGTCGATCTTCAAACTTGGCGTATATAACCTAACGACCGACCGTGGTGCGGCTGTAAGAATCATACGAGTACCCAGAAATCAGCACATATAATATCTCGATGATAATATAAATGCACCACAGTCATTTTTCAACCTAATTCCGAAAGGTGATAAGTCCAGATCAAACGCTGCTGCAACTGGAGTTCAATGACTTGCCTTCACCATCGGCCTGTCCTTCAGCGACGGCGAGAGCTCAAGTGATTAGTAAGCATGCTATACCTCTGGAGCCTCATCACCTAACAGAACACATTTTCCACCAAACAAACCTCCACACAATGGCCTCAAGGTACCTAGGCTTCCACACACCCACTTCATCTCTATATCCCGCCTCTATACTGACTCACACAGATTCGGACACTCCGCCCTCCACCAACGCGACCCCCGCTCCTCCCTCTTCGAAAACTACACCGGCGACCGAACACGAACGAACAGCCAGTCTCCCGGCCGCGCCGCAGCGGGAGGCTATGGGATCAGTGCGCGAGGAAGTGGGAACGGGAGCGGGAGTGGTATGAACGGAGGGGGGTTCAGACCGGCGACGCCGAATTCGAGGTGAGTGTTCATAGACTCAACAGCCTCAGGGGACACAATGCGCGAGAAGCCAAGGGGAGCTTGGGAATTCTGCGCCGGGACAAGCGTAAAAGCACAATCAGTGGAATGAGCGCTGGCTAACACCACGGGGTGCGTTGTGCGCTTCACAGAGGGCAATACAGCGACGCCGTGCTTTCCGAGCTCGAGAGCCAGAACGACACGGAGCTGGAGGGCATGAGTGCAAAAGTGAAGATGCTAAAAGACGTACGAAAATCCCCCTACCCGCACTCGCCCAAAACCTGCTTTGGACACAAGGCCCCGCTGACGACCTTGTGTGCGGCCGCATAGATCACCGTTGCAATCGGCGACGAAATCCGCGATTCCTCGGCCCTGGCGGATAAGATGAACGACACGTTCGACAATACGCGGGTACGGTTACGAGGCACGATGAATAGGATGCTGCGGATGGCGGAGCGGACCGGCGTCGGGTGGAGGGTGTGGCTGGGGTTTTTCGCGGCGGTCATATTTCTGTTTTGGTATGTTTGGTTGTTCTGAGATGCTTGTTTGGAGTTCTGGGAGGCGTTGATTTCGATGGAATTTCTCAGTGAGTCTGTATCGAAAGCTGCATTCGTTGGGCTGGGTTTACGGTAAACACATCGTTCCGGGACTGCATGGCCGGAGCTTGGCGTTCGATTCATCTTGTCTAGATAGCAGAGGCGGTTTACTCCTTGCCGTTCTACTTCTTCAAGGAAGGGGGTCTATGAAAATATTGCCGGTTTGTTCCCGCAACTGGCTTGGGCTGCCACCAAAATCTGGGATATCATAACAAAACAGCAACCCCAAGCGCAAATGCTCCTTATAGTGCTCACCGTGCAATGCAAGCCCAACGCGCTACACCCGAGTCCCGACTCCGATCAGTTCTCTCGGCCCCGAAGTCTCCCCGCAAAATTCCCACTTCTTCTCCCTCCCTGTACAGCCGGACTGCTCCCGAGCGCGGAGCTTCCCACAGCCGCACTCCTCCCCTGCGCCTGCCCGGCCAACAAACCCTGCCTCCCACCCGACGCTCTCCCCCCACCCGCAGCCGGCCTACCCGCCATGCGCATGCTCGGTCCAATCCAGTCCTCGCCATCACTACTTTCCTCCTCGACATCCGTATCCGTATGGTCATAGCTGCCCGCCTCCGGCACATCCTCATCGAGATCCCTCTCCTCACCCAACTCCCCATCTCCACCCACACCATCCCCCATCTCCATCTCCATCCCCATCCCCATCCCCTCCGCCATCTCATCCTCCCACTCCCCCTCCGCCTCACCCTCATCCCCCTCCTCCGCATCCGCATCGGCGTCCGCATCCGGCACATCCTCATCCAAATCCCTCACCCCGTCCCCACCCTCCATCCCATCCACCATCCCCTGCTGCGCCGCCGCCTGCGCCTCCTCCAGCGCCGCCAACTCCCTGGCCTGCGCCAGCTCCTGCTCCTCGCGCTCCGCCCGCTCGTCCTGCATGCCCTGCAGCGTCTTGCTGACGCCCGGCGGCCGGATCCACGACGCCCCGAAGCGGCGGATGTTGAGTTTGCGCGTCGCGATGAGGCTTTCGTCGGCGAGGAGGGTGGAAAGCAAAGTGCGTGGGGGTGGGAGGTGGGCGGAGGAGGGGCGGAAGCGGGGCTGGGCGGGTTGGGCGTTGATGGTGGGGTCTGTGGGTGAGCTGGAGTCGTTGTTGTTGTTATTGTTGGCGGTGCTGGAGGAAGGCGTGGTGGTTGAGGTGTACCATAGTGTGTGGGCCTGGTGAGGGAGATGGGGTTAGTGTGGTCGATTGCGGGGCTGCGTGGGGAGAGAGGTGAACGTACGTCGCGGGGGATGATGACTGGAAGTGATAAGAGCATTGTATGTGGATAGGTTGGGGGGAGCTCGGAGAGTGCGGTGTTGTGTGAGTTTAGATGTTCAAGTCTTAAACGAGAGCATTAAATGTACACATAAGGTTATTGTAGGGCTTAGCGTTGTATGACTCGCGCCTTTAAATTACCCACAAATTACGAGATAGACAAGGGTGAGTTTTGAGGGACGGCCAGAACTTAGGACTCCGGACCATTGCATTTCCTCTCAAAAATGATGTCAACATCAACGCCATTCACGAAATGTTTACCCAGACTTTATTTTGGCCCAAACAAGATGTAAATAATAACGCCGGTGTGAAATACCATGGCGACTTTCATCTACCAGTAGGCTCACGAGAGCCGGCTGAGCAATGGTATTCAAGAGACGATCTGGTCCGCTGATGAGTAGTTGGGATCAGATATTGGACGAATTGGATCCGGCGCAGGTCACTGCGAATCTAATAATCACAAGAAGCAATGGTACGTTTGAAAGTAATATTTTCTATCTGCAGCAACAGAAGACAACCGTTGTATCTAATCAGAGCAACGTATGCCTTTACAGGATAGGAGACTCAGGCACAAGAAAAGCAAGATACGCAGGAAGAGGAAGTAAGAATACGGACCAGAACGGTGTGACATAATACGAGTACATGAGCTGCATCACGCTGTTTAGAGGTATCGCTACACAAGCATAAACCCAGATCCTATCTCCCAGTCGCCGCGTTCTATACATAGTGCGATAAGGTAAGTCATTCAAAGCTGTTGCCGTGACGTTTCGTAGAGCAACAGGCCTAACTTGCTGCTACTGCAACAGCCTGCGTCGCCGTCGTCCGCTCATGTCGGCCGAGGACCTCGTAGGGCGCACGGCGAATGATGCCACCGGTCGTCGGCAGCTGAGTACCAAGCCCCATGAGATAGGTGTCCACATCACCAGCGGCTTGCCGTCCTTCATTAATACCCCTGAGAGCTGTTAGCATAGTCTCAGGCACTTTACATAGTTATTGTGAGCCTTACCAGACGATAAGGGACTGCCCACGGCGACAATCACCGGCAGCAAAAACGCCGGGTAGATTGGTGTTGTATTTCCCCGGTGGCGTCTTGATGTTCTTCCTAGCATCCTTCTCAATTTCCATGCCCAGTAACCGATCCTCCGGACCGAGGAATCCCATGGATAGGAGGACCAAGTCCGCTGGGAAGAACTGCTCGCTTCCTTCTACTTGCTTCATGTCCCACCCTCCAGTCGCACTCTTGGTCCACTCTACCCGGTGAATGTTGATACCCCGCACATGGCCGTCGTCATCGCCGACAAACTCCTTGGACATCACACAGTATTCTCGAGGGTCTTTACCCATGTGAGTCTTGACTTCCGTGTGACCATAGTCTACCCGATAAATTCGAGGCCATTGCGGCCATGGGTTATCACGAGCTCGCTCCGGCGGTGGTTGAGGTAGAAGCTCAAAGTTTGTGACCGACTTTGCGCCGTGGCGGACAGAGGTACCGATACAGTCATTTCCGGTATCACCTCCACCAATGACAACGACGTGCTTGTCTTTGGCGGAGATGTATTCTCCATCCGCAAGTCCGGAATCCAGTAGTGATTTGGTATTTCGGTGCAGGAATTGCATGGCGAAATGAATACCTTCTAGCTCACGGTGTGGGATCTTCAGGTCTCTGGCAACCGTTGCGCCAGTTGCAATGACCACAGCGTCATTCTCAGCGCGTAGGGACTCGAGGCTGACTTCGCTATCAGGGCCAACCAGTGTGCTGGTCACAAATTTGACGCCCTCCTCTGCCATGAGGTTGACGCGGCGCTGTACAATCTGCTTATCAAGTTTCATGTTGGGAATGCCGTACATCAGAAGACCACCGATACGATCGGACCGCTCGTGAACAGTGACACTGTGTCCGGCTTTGTTAAGCTGGTCAGCAGCTGCGAGTCCAGCGGGCCCAGATCCGATGATTGCAACTTTTTTGCCAGTCCGTTCTTCTGGTGGATGAGGAACCATCCAGCCCATTGCAAAGCCTCTGTCAATGATGGCACACTCAATGGACTTGATACCAACAGGATCCTCGTTGATTCCAAGAACACAGGCACCTTCGCATGGAGCAGGGCAAACTCGACCAGTGAATTCGGGGAAGTTATTGGTCATGAGCAGCCGGTTAAGAGCATCCTGCCACTGATTCTGAAAGACCAATTCATTCCACTTTGGTATGATGTTCGAAATGGGACAGCCAGTGTCAGATTGGCAAAACGGAACACCACAGTCCATGCAGCGAGCGGCCTGGTACTTCAACTCATCATCGTTCAAGCGAGTGGAGAGTTCCTTCCAGTCTCGAGTTCTTGTCATCGCGTTGCGATACTTCTCGCTGCGTCGCTGATATTTCATGAAACCCTTAGTCTTATCGAGTACAAGAGCAGATCTCTTCTTCTCCGCTCTGGCGTCTCCTACGCTCTCTTCGATATCGAGCATGTCGTTCTTCTTAGCATGAGCATCTTTCTCATGTTCTCTCTTCTTGGATTCTTCGTGAAGCTGTCGAACCGGATTGCCGGGCAGGAGTGGTAGTGGATACTCAGCTTTCTTCGCTGCCTCTGCCTTTGCCGCCTCCTCGGCCATGACGCGCTTGTAATCGGTTGGAAGAACCTTCACAAAGCGAGGCAGTGCGCGAGTGAAGTCAAGCAAAACTCTTGCGGCTAGCTCAGAGCCAGTATAGTGGTGATGATCTTCAATCAAGCCACGTACGAAGGCAATCTCAGCCGGGTCCTCGAGGCCTGATACCTCAACCATTTCCATATTGATCTTACTGGCAAAATCCTGGTTGATGTCGAGAACGTACGCGATACCACCGGACATACCAGCAGCAAAGTTGCGCCCTGTGCCTCCGAGGACAAGAACACGACCTCCAGTCATGTATTCGCACCCATGGTCGCCAACGCCCTCGACAACAGCGGTAGCACCAGAATTGCGGACGGCGAAGCGCTCGGCAGCCATACCTCTGAAGTAACATGTGCCACTAGTAGCGCCATACAAGCACACATTGCCAATCAGTACATTCTCTTCGGCCTTGAACACTGCTGAACGAGGAGGGTATATGATGAGTCGGCCACCCGAAAGTCCTTTGCCAACATAGTCATTAGAGTCCCCTTCCAGCTCAAGAGTGACACCTGGGGCAAGGAACGCTCCGAACGATTGACCAGCTGACCCTTTGATGTTGGCGTGAATGGTATCTTGCGGTAGACCAGCTTCCCCGTACCTCCTACTGATCTGATATGATAAGGTTGCACCCAGGGCTCGATCAGTGTTGACAATGTCACACTCAATGCGGCATGGCAGGCCTTTCTCAAGTGCTAACTCTGATTCAGCGATCAGCTTGTTGTCGAGTCTGGTGTGCAACCGGTGGTCTTGCTTTCGAACGTTATAAGTGGCCACACCAGGTCGGAGTGAGTGAGCTGGGGTCAAGATGAGACTCAGATCCAGGTTTTCAGTTTTGAGTGTGCGCAACTCTTCGCGCACACGTAAGACCTCGGAGTGGCCAACCATCTCGTTAATGGTACGGAAACCAAGCTTGGCCATGATGGCACGGAGCTCATTTGAGATGTAGTAGAAGAAGTTAATGATGTGTTCGGGAGTACCCTTGAATTTCTTTCGCAACTCTGGATCTTGAGAAGCAATGCCAACAGGGCATGTGTTCAGATGACAGTTGTGGACGACGAGACGGTTGGCGAGTTGAAATTGACCCCCGCTGACCTCAATTGCCCTATATTCGCCAGCAGCCGCGTCGGTGACCTGAAAGGGACGGACATCACGGGTATGGCCTGCGTATTCATTTGTGAAGGTCGCCCTCTTCCGATGCAGTAGAAGATGGTGCTGCAATTTGATCGAACCCTTACCGAGGTAGACAACATACATAGGCTGAAGTAGGTCACCAGAACCGAAGCCTTGAGGTGCTATTCTTTCTCGGACTCCGGTGACCGAGATACCACAACTCAACGCCAAGTGCTTGAGATCAGCCACGATCTTCTTATGAGCTTCAGTCATCTGCATGAAACGGTACATTTTATGTTTCTTCACGTAATTGCCGTCGCAATCGATTAGACCGGCAATGACGGCAAGACGCGTGTCTTCATCAGATTCCATATATGCCGAAGGGATACCATGGCTTTTGTCATTGAGTAGACCAAGCTCCTGAAGACCATCCAAGATGGGGTTGGAAAAGTAGCCGGCCCCTTGTTGCGGGCATACGATCTTGTATTCGAATACATCGGCCTGCGCTGTGTACCCGTTCCTCAACGCCGTACCAGCTGGGTATATGAGACGTTCCACCAATTGGAGTGCACGAGCACCTTGTGGCCTAGTGTCGTTGAGTCTGTTAACGTACAAGCGCAACCAGACAGCGGTCTCGCGATCTGAGCTCGAGATCCCGGTAGAAGTAGCAATGCCATTACCAAGCCACAAACCCAGGAAGTATGGATCAACCGGGACAGAGCGCTGTTCAAAGGGTACAGTGGAGAGCGCACAGGCAGAACGAGCACGGTAGAGCTTGAAGTGGTTGCGTTTGACGTCATCGTTGCAGCACAACCTTTCGAATTCCTCCACAGTCATCGAGAACTCATCGCCGTCGCGAACTGCCAGAGGATCAATCAGATGAGGATGATTGCTTGCAAGAATCGGATAGGCGAGCTGTGCCTGTTTGCGTGTCTTGAAACGATACTGAACCCATCGGATACCACCACATTGACAATTGATGCTGTCTACGAACCCTCGGACCGCAGCCCACTGAGGATCAGCTGCCGTGTCCATCTTTATGGCTGAAGGATTAACACCGCTGACAGCGCAGAGAGGAGGGCTAGATGGCGGAGTAGGTAGAAGAGTATATCGCGAGCTTGGCGTCTCCGACTCCATAAGGGTTGATTCAGACTTGATATTGAGTGTCATGTTTCCAGAATTATCCTCATCGACTTGGCCTTCCAGACCAGAAACTTGGTCTAGGTCACGATTCATTGCGGTATGCATCGTCCCTACGACCAGGCCAGGAGCAGTTTCGAGCTCTTGGTTGGCCGTGAGTTCGAGGTATCGATCGATACGTTCAGAATAATCGCGGTGGCCACGGTGATAGTGTTGATCAAGAACCACCTCATGATACTCATGAACTGCATTAGAGTCAGAATGGTCGTCGGCATCCACAAGATCACCATAAAACGAATCGCTCAGGATGTCCAGATTAACATCAGCAGCTTCCTCAATTAAGTGTTTTCGGTCGCATCGAGTAAGCCAGGTGATCGTGTCATGCAAGATTGAAGGTCGTGCACCGGTAGTGATGAGAGTCAGTCGATGGTCTGGAGTGCACTTGAAAGAGACTGGTTGATCCGAATCGAAGTCTTGATAAGTAATCTCCTTCAAACATCCGCTAACTGGTGGGGAAACACCAAGGCAGAGTGTAGGTCGGTTATCTGCATCGTAGAGATTATCGCCAATCTGGACATCGGCAACAGGTTTGAGACCTGTGGTTGTGCGTACGAGTGTGTCCGAGGCCAAGCATTTTCTCATCATGATACAGCCCATCGCAATGAGGGGTGTGGTGGCGAACCCCCATTCCTCCGCACCCAGCAAGCAGGCAATGGCAACGTCACGCCCGGTGCGGATCTGACCGTCCGTTTGGACGATGACACGTCCACGGAGATCGTTGAGCACAAGCGTTTGGTGAGTCTCAGCGAGCCCAAGCTCCCATGGTAGACCAGCATACTTGATGCCGGTCCATCTGGACGCCCCGGTACCGCCATCGTGACCAGAGATAAGTATGTGATCGGCCTTCGCTTTTGCGACTCCAGATGCAACAATACCAACCCCGGTCTCCGAAACGAGCTTTACAGACACGCGAGAGCGAGGGTTCGAGCACTTGAGGTCATAAATCAACTGCTTGAGATCCTCAATAGAGTAGATGTCATGATGAGGTGGGGGAGAAATGAGACCGACTCCAGGGGTGGAGTGCCTGGTGCGAGCAATAGGTCCAGAAACTTTATGTCCAGGTAACTCTCCGCCTTCACCAGGCTTAGCACCTTGTGCCATCTTGATTTGGAGTTCGTCTGAATCGGCCAGGTAACTGGAGGTGACACCAAATCGACCAGACGCAACCTGCTTGATGGCAGACCGCATTGTGTCTCCGTTCTCCATTCGCAAACTGCGTTCAGGATCTTCGCCGCCCTCGCCTGTGTTAGATTTACCTCCCAATCGGTTCATGGCAATGGCCAGGGTAGAGTGGGACTCCATGGAGATGGAGCCGTAAGACATGGCTCCTGTAACAAATCGTCTGACTATCTCCGTCCAGGGCTCTACCTGGTCAATTGGCACCGGGGTTCGCTCTTCGAAGTCAAAATCAAGGATGCCTCGTAGTGTGCAATTTTTGATCTGCTCATACTCTGATAGCGAATATGCCTCATAGGACTTGTCGTTCTTGGTACGAACGGCGTCTTGGATATTGGCAATGCTTACGGGGTCGTTGATGTGCGCCTCTCCGCCATCTCTCCAGTGATACTCGCCAGATTCTGCGAGACCAGGGATGCTCGTGATGTGTCGCGAAGGGAATCCTTTCTCGTGAAATGCGAAGGCATCCTGAGCGATAAGCTCAAACGTGATGCCCTTGATGCGTGTTGCGGTCCCGGTGAAGCACCTGTCCACGACCGAGTCATCGACACCGAGAGCCTCAAATATCTGAGCGCCCTTGTAGCTTTGCAAGGTCGAGATACCCATCTTGCTCATAACCTTCAAGATCCCACCATCGCAAGAGTACTTGTAGTTCTGGATGACCTGGTCGTCAGAGAGCTTCTTCCTGATAAGCTTTTCGCGATTCATCTTCAGAATACATTCCATGGCAAGATACGGGCAAATCGCGTCGGCACCATAGCCAAGTAGAACACACATGTGGTGAACTTCACGGGCTTCAGCAGTCTCTACAACCAGAGCAGCCTGAGATCTCCACTTGTTGCGGACCAAGTGGTGATGAACGAGTCCAGTGGCTAGAAGGGCGGATACAGGTACCCGATCGGGAGAGGTTGCCCGGTCAGAGAGGATCAAGACCCTCTGACTTTGCTCGATGCCTTCAGTGGCTGAATCGCAGATTCGGTCAAGTGCATCAAAATATCCTTGAATACCTTCTCGCTTTGCGAAAGTGATGTCGATAGTCTTTACACGCCAATCGGCATAGAGTGTGGTAATCTTGCTAAGTGCGTTGAAGTCCTCGATGGAAAGGACTGGCGAAGGCAACAGCAAGCGATGGCATTGGGACGGGTCCATCTCCAATAGATTACCTTGAGGACCAACGTAGCACTCGAGAGACATAACGATTGCCTCTCGTATAGGGTCGATAGGTGGATTGGTGACTTGGGCAAAGAGCTGGCGGAAGTACTCATATAACAGCCGGGGCTGTTGCGCAAGACAGGCGAGCGGAGCATCATTTCCCATAGAACCTAATGCCTCTTTCGAGTCCGTTGCCATAGGGCCAAGGAGCAGACTGACTTGTTCGAAAGAATAGCCGAACGCTTTCAGCAACGGTTCGCCCTGAACGGTCAGGTCGTTAAGCTTATATTTAAGATCAATGCCTCGGTCTTGAAGCTGCTCAAATATGCTAGGGAGGGTTAGAAGCTCTTGATGAAGCCATGATCGGAAATCGTGACGATGAGAGACCGTGTGCTTCAATTCAGCATCGTCTACGATGCGACCTGCCAGGGTGTCCACCAGCAACATCTTGCCGGGTTGCAATCGCCCCTTCTGCACAATGCGTTCGGGGTCGAGAAGGATAGTACCCACTTCGGATGCGCAGATGATACGGTCGTCATCGGTGATGTAGTACCTACAAGGTCGGAGGCCGTTCCGGTCCAGATTTGCCCCACAGTATCGGCCATCGGCGAAGGTGAATAATGCTGGTCCGTCCCACGGCTCCATTTGACATGCTGCCCATTCATAGAAAGCTGCTTTCGCAGGTTCCATTGCAACGTTATCCTGCCATGCTTCCGGCACCATCAGCATAACCGCCTCCGGGAGTGACAGCACGCCGTTGATAACCAACAGCTCCAACACGTTATCGAACGCTGCCGAGTCGGACCCGCCGTCCTCCACAATCGGATAGAGAAGATCCAACTCGTCGCCAAAGAGATGGGACTTCAGCACACCTTCACGTGCACGCATCCAATTCTTATTGCCTCGCAACGTATTGATTTCACCTTGGATGCATATGTTAGCTTGTGCACAGCTTCGGCAGAGACGTATTTGAGCTTACCGTTATGAGCTGCCCACCGCAGAGGCTGTGCACGGTCCCAACTGGGAAAGGTATTGGTGGAGAAGCGCGAGTGTACCAAAGCGAAGTGTCCCTCATAGTCGACCGAGACCAGGTCGTAGTAGTACTGATACACTTGCACCGGAGCCAGCTGTCCCTTGTAAACAATGTTCTTGTTGCTCAAGGAACACAGGTAAAACCAATTGTGCAAACCAATCGTATGCGTAGCTCGCTTGCGGAGTACGTAGAGTTGGCGCTCGAAGGTTTTCTCATCAAAGCGCTCCGGATCGGTAACTTGTGGCGCCTTGCCATCTCCATAAGCTGATCTCAATACCACAAAAGGCTGGAGAATCACAGGCTCCCGCGAGAGTGCCGCGGGTCCCAGCAGACTCGAGTCCCGTGGCACTTCCCGCCAGCCCAAGACCCTCAGATCAAGCGAGTCGGCTATCTCTTCGAAAAGGGTCGTCGACTCCTTGAGAAGCTCAGTGTCAGGCTTGAAGAACAGGTTTCCGGCGGCATACTGCCCTAGCGGGGGCAACTTGTAGCCGGTCTCACGCTCGAAGTTCTTGATGAAGAACTTGTGTGGGATCGACGTCATCACCCCGGCGCCATCACCATCTCGTGCATCCGAGCCGACCGCTCCCCGATGGGTCATGTTACAAAGTAGATTCCGGGCTACGGAGCACCATGGTCAGTACTTTTCCACAGAATGCGACCCAAGGAGAACCCCACCATCGCTGATAATCTTGTGGCTTGCCTTGCCCTTTATGTGGCTAAGTGAAGTGTCAGTGTGCTTCGCCTCGCACGAGAAAGGACAGGCTGTACCAAACTTACGCTGCAAAGCCTACACCACAAGCATCCTTCTCCAACTCCGGATCATAGAGACCCTGCTTGAGCGGCAGAGCGCCGGCCCATGACCGGTTCTCCGGTGTGTTTTGGTACCCGTAGACGTTCACAGGCTGTTCTTCCTCGATTTGTGGTTCATATATCTCCTCCAAGAAACCCATCCTTCGGAGGGCGACCGTCAAGAACTTGCTGCAGACTTGCCTCGTAGGAGGGTAGTGATCAGACAAGTGGTTTTTCTGACCCTTTGGCTATCTGGACGACTGGAGCGAGCACCTACGGTACTGATCAGAGGAGAGTACTGTAGACAAGTTTTGTATCTGTGCTGGGGCAGGGGAAAAGGTGCATGAAGTGGAGATGAGCATGTGTGTTGGACGAAAAAAAGTAGCACGGACGGTGAATGTTGCATAAATTAAGCTCCACAAGTGTGAATTGATGGTGGGGTCCTGAACTTACCAAGACAACAGCTCAACTTACCGTACCCAAGGTACTCCGTATAACAAGATGGAACGAACTGAAGTTGTAGTACAGATCTTTGAGATGTTCCACGATGCAATGCAATAATCAATGCAATTTGTCCCGGGCCTCGAATTCAGTGTGAAAGTCAACTATCATGTGCAACGACCGATGTAGGAGGGAAACCCGACCGAACCTACTCGTACATACATGTAAGCAAACTATCTTCGTTGGTGTCCAGAACCCTCAAAGATAAGAAAGCTATGATCCAATCACAGGCCAGCCTCGGGGCATACCCTTAAGGTTCTCGTTCCAACCTAACCAAACAGTATTATGTGTCCTTTCTCGATAACCGGCAAGTCAGTAGGTGATGATGATGGTTGAAGGTGGTCGAAGGGAACTGCTTGTTACAGGTCGGCATTTCTTTTTCTACATTATTATTGTACAAGTCAGTGTTCAAAGCCTTGAACCATCTTCATTACCGAGTATTGCTTCTGATGTTCCCCAATAATAACGATGCGACAGTCCCACGTCTTTTCTCCAATGGCCTCTCCGACACCCGCCTGCAGCATCCAGGCGCCTCCTTCGTCACCAGATACATCACGGACATATGAAGCTAGCATACATATCACGGTCCAGAGCATTTCGCCGCGCTTCTGTCGAGTCATTCCAGTCTTGTTACACGCCAAGCACTCAATGAGCTCTTCCTATGCCTACTGCCCCGCATTCGTGTACTACCTCGATGCACGCTCACGTCGGGTCCGAGAGAATGATGTGATCCCAAACAGCATCTTGACAGCTCCTGCCTGTAACACGAAGGAGGAGATGCCGTCCGCGCGGCCATTTCCCCGTGGTGGTTGTATGTACCCCACGTTGGGCCGATGAAGCAGCAGCATTATTGCACATATGCAGATGCAGTGTAGATGCACACAAGGACGGGTGGCAGTGCTTTAGGTCTATACCGTTCCCTCTAGCAGATGTGACTGCAAGGATCTATGGGCGCCGGCGGCAAAGCTGCTTGCTGTTCGTTTGTGCTGTTCCGATGACGGAAACCTTATTGTGACCCCCCGGGAGCTTCCTATTCGTTCGCCATGGAAAACCGAGGCTTGGTCCGTGCGCGTAAACAGAGCCGCATCCTTGAGTTTGTACTTGTGTAAAGCTGCACTGCGACTGGGCTGATGGTTTAACGGATGTGGGCCTTATCAGTCTTACCCCATCGTCTCATCGAGCGGACGGATATAGGGCTATCGCAAATTTCCTTCCGACCGACTCGAAGGTCGCTTTTAGGCACGAAGGCATTCGTATAACAGTTTGGGCGAATACATCATCCAGCACGTCAGAACCAGCAGCTCAGTACCTACCTTAAGGTACCTACTGCTATACGGCTGTACGTCAAGGCACTCAAGGTATATGTGAGTTGGCACCGGCAGAATGCGGATACCCATCGGGTCGCTTTACCGTATCTGCTTCGTCGTTGCCAAGAAATGTTCCGAGATCGCCCGGCACTTCGACGTCGAAGAGGCGCCTCCTTTACCGCCTTACCAGGGGAGCTTGGCACCTCCGATCACGCACCGCGAACGAAGCTGACTACATGAGGTAACTTGGGGCAGTCACACTTTCCAAACGCACTTCCTGTCGAGCGCTTTTCCAATTACCATGCGAAACAGAAAGCCTGCCCTACCCAGGTTGTGCTTCATGGGATACAGCTTGGCGTTTGACCATTGCCACACATGGGTTTCTGTTTCAACTAGCCTGCGGGTACACTGCCGCCTAAAGTACCACTAAAACCGCTGTTGGATCGATTCACGAGAGCGGTAGGGCATTTGGCGGAGAAGACCTCGGCGCTCACGTGTCCCGGTGCAGCATCAAATTCAATGCTGGAACTGACTCGAACGGTAACTTAAGGACTGAAACTCTTGATACCTACCGCCCACCGACCGCGCCAAAGAGGATTTCTGCCAGACCAAGAGAGATCGGAGAATGGTGGCCACATGCCAGTCCACTGATTGTGTTCTTTGGCGACTGACTCTTCGAAAGGTCCCAACAGGGGACAACATGTAAGTTGCCAGTACTTCAAGGAGGCTGTCGTTCGATATTTCTCCCAATTCAGTCCGTCTGTAAAATAAAAGATTCATGCATAAATCTAGCGACAGAAGCTTCGTCCTCATGACTTTGTTTTGGAGCCATTGACCGATTGATATCGCAAGAGCATGATGGTCCCAACTCACAATAGCCCTTGAAGCTCGCTCTAAGGCAGTTGCAACCAGCAATAATGACTGCATCCGGTCGACGAACAGCGGCCCATGAACAGTTATGTATCCCGGACGGCTCTTTTCCTATTACTTTGGTGTAACGAAAGTGGGATGCACAATCCAGATAAGGGCAAGGTCTATGAGTTCAAATCCATCATATATTCAAATCTTACTTCCTGGAGAGTTGTTCTTCATCTGATAATTATTTAGATTAAACGTCGAAATACTACCTTCCTCAGCAGCTTGTGAATGCAGTCAGTTTAATCTCCAAACGCAAGCATTGTGCTCATTTTCTGGTCTACGGACAAGATGATGCTCAGTTTTGTCATGGATGTCACCGAAAAATCTGAAGAATGCTAAGACGACAAGCTTCATGCTGAAAGATTGAAGCCTCAAATGCCCATCAGTGATGTGTATCACAAGCGAGTTCTTATCAGCGACCTTTCCACTTTAGTAGGTAGGTAAGCAGAATACTCTAGCTACGTCACCCATAGTAAACAGAGGAAGGATACAGGAACAACAAGATGACTATATTATGTTCTGTTGTTCAGACCAGTTGGAGTGATTGTATGCATATATAACAAAGGCTGTAGGCAGTGACTTATCTGACGTAGAACCGAAAATCTGTTACGCCGTAGCTTCCGGAAGTCTGGAGCTTGTTCTGGGTGGCCGTAGAATCTTGTGGATCTACATAGAAACGGTGGAAGGTTCTCGCGCAAAATTCACCAGCCTTGGGGTATAAGAAACATTTTCCACTCACCGAACACACAACATTTTCCACACATTCCAAAACACACATCCAATCTTCACACAGAGTCTGCCATAACTCTTAACAGCTCTCAAACCAAACTCTCACTCGCATACCACCTTCATTTTCTACCACCTAAATCAAATCTCACCTTTACAACATGGCGCCAGCTATTGGCATTGATCTTGGTACGACCTACTCGTGCGTCGGTATCTTTCGAGATGATCGAATCGAAATCATCGCCAACGACCAGGGTAACCGTACGACGCCCTCGTTCGTTGCTTTCACCGACACTGAGCGTCTTATTGGTGATGCTGCGAAAAACCAAGTCGCCATGAACCCTACGAACACTGTCTTCGATGCCAAGCGTCTGATTGGTCGGAAGTTCAACGACGCTGAGGTCCAGGCCGACATGAAGCACTTCCCCTTCAAGGTCATCGAGAAGGCTGGCAAGCCAGTCGTCGAAGTCGAGTTCAAGGGCGAGACCAAGCAGTTCACACCAGAGGAGATCTCGTCGATGGTCTTGACGAAGATGAGGGAAACGGCCGAGTCATACCTGGGAGGTACCGTCAACAACGCCGTTGTCACAGTCCCAGCCTACTTCAACGACTCCCAACGTCAAGCCACAAAGGATGCCGGCTTGATCGCCGGTCTCAACGTCCTCCGTATCATCAACGAACCTACCGCCGCTGCGATTGCCTACGGTCTCGACAAGAAGACCGAGGGCGAGCGAAATGTACTCATCTTCGACTTGGGTGGTGGTACGTTTGATGTCTCCCTCTTGACTATTGAGGAAGGTATCTTCGAAGTCAAGTCCACCGCTGGAGACACCCATTTGGGTGGTGAGGACTTCGACAACCGTCTAGTCAACCACTTCGTCAACGAATTCAAGCGGAAACACAAGAAAGATCTTTCGTCGAACGCTCGTGCGCTCCGCCGTCTCCGCACTGCTTGTGAGCGTGCCAAGCGTACCCTGTCATCGTCGGCACAAACCTCAATTGAAATCGACTCGCTCTACGAGGGCATCGACTTCTACACATCGATCACCCGTGCCCGATTTGAAGAGCTCTGCCAGGACCTCTTCCGGTCTACCATGGAGCCAGTCGAGCGTGTCCTCCGTGACGCCAAGATTGACAAGTCATCTGTTCACGAAATCGTCTTGGTTGGTGGTTCCACCCGTATTCCAAAGATCCAGAAACTCGTCTCGGACTTCTTCAACGGCAAGGAGCCTAACAAGTCAATCAACCCTGATGAGGCTGTTGCCTACGGTGCTGCCGTGCAAGCCGCCATCTTGTCCGGTGACACCTCTTCCAAATCCACCAACGAGATCCTTTTGCTCGACGTTGCCCCACTTTCTATCGGTATCGAGACCGCTGGTGGTGTCATGACCCCACTCATCAAGCGAAACACCACCATCCCGACCAAAAAATCCGAGGTCTTCTCTACCTTTTCCGACAACCAGCCCGGTGTGCTCATTCAAGTCTTCGAGGGTGAGCGTGCCCGCACCAAGGACAACAACTTGCTTGGAAAGTTCGAACTTACTGGCATCCCACCCGCGCCGCGTGGTGTCCCTCAGATAGAGGTCACCTTTGACGTTGACGCAAACGGTATCATTAATGTTTCAGCGCTCGAGAAGGGTACCGGTAAAACCAACAAGATCGTCATCACCAACGACAAGGGTCGTCTGTCGAAGGAAGAAATCGAACGTATGTTGGCGGAGGCCGAGAAGTACAAGGCTGAGGATGAGGCTGAGGCTTCTCGTATCGGCGCCAAGAACGCTCTCGAGTCATACGCATACTCGCTCAGGAACACCCTCTCCGACTCCAAGGTGGACGAGAAGCTCGATGCCGGTGACAAGGAGAAGTTGAAGGCCGAGATCGACAAGACTGTTTCCTGGTTAGATGACAACCAGACCGCCACCAAGGATGAGTACGAGTCCCAGCAGAAGGAGCTGGAAGGTGTCGCCAACCCGATCATGATGAAGTTCTACGGAGCTGGTGCTGGCGGTGAAGGCGCTCCGGGTGGCTTCCCCGGTGCAGGGGGTCCAGGCGGTTTCCCAGGAGCTGGTGGCCACGCCGCTGGTGGGCACGATGACGGTCCAACCGTCGAGGAGGTCGACTAAGCATTTGACTCGATCCTCTTCGTATGGCTTTTCTTCGCTCTCAAATCGCATTAGCAAGCCCATCGACCAACGGTCTCGGTGTCGAAGTCTTCCATCTGGTCTTCTGTGGACATAGTAGGTCGTGTCTACACTTTTCTCATCATCTTAATGATCATGAATCATGGCGGAAAAGCTGGCTGTCTCTCTGTAACTTAGATTTGCACGAAATCGTGCCTCAATTCAAACAAGTCAATAATCTCCATTATCTACATTACTCACCTAATGCCACAACAGACTAAGAATGAAGCACTCGATAGGAGGGGCCAATTGTGGTACAATGCTTTTTCATTGGATTAACAGGCAGAGCGAGTGGTGGCGAAGTAGTACAGTAACGTCAAGAACAGTTGCATCGCAGCACATTTCTGTAATCCTCTCCTGCGCATCCACTTGTCACTCCATGCGCTCTACTGCCTCCTTGACTGGATCATATGGCAGAGTAGCGGTATCCTGAGAGGGGCCAGCAACTCATAAGCACAGAAATCAGCGCTTGTTGATCTCTTGCGGGTCAAAAGCTTTGAATACCAATTGCACTTGTACCCTGCTCTTTGGGTTTCACCTTTGTGGATGTTCGATGGAGCTGATACACCCTCCACTCAGCCAGGTTCCCCCCTTCACGATGTATCTTTCTTTCCTTACACAGCTCATCCATCATTCGAATACTCGTCTCTTTTTTCTCTGGGTCCAAGCTTTTCCAAGCGGTCTTGGAATCAAGCTTGCAACCTCTTCCAAACTCATCTTTCCCATACTTGTAGAGGTCTTCAGAAGCGTACTATTTCGACTTTAGTCATTGGGTCTGATAAAAGGGAGCAGAAGAACGGGGATTCCGACTTCAAATCCAAGCCACGCTCTCTCATCCTCACAACCTATAAACTTTTCAGCGTCGTCCTTGTTGGCATTCATACGAAGGCTGGGTATTTTATCCAGTAGTATGTTAGGACGGCGGGTTGATGTTGTACAACCCTTTCGAGTGGGTGGTGTTCACTAATACGGAGTGCCAGGTTTCTTCGACGTAGCGCAGATATGGGCCTGCATTGGAGCATGGGACACTCATTGGCCTGGTATGATACTGTCGTACATAGGTACTACCACATGTTTGGTGTGGTTGCTAATACAGCGCAAAAATTCTTCGCAGGTCACGCCACTTAGCATGGAGAAACTGTTCAAAGTAGCCTTCTTAGATAGAATATGTCGTCGTGTAGTATGCATATTGCAAATGATATCCCAGCAAATGGACCAACACGCTATGCTTAAGTAGAAGCCGAGGAGCTACTCTTCGATGGGAGAACAGCGACAGGCACCGTCGGATCTGAGCTTGAACTGCTCGACCGTTGTTCTATCCTACACCTCAATGCTCCCATGGCTCGTCCCGGTCCACCGGCACAGAGGAGCCGTCCTCACGGCCACCTTCTATACGCCTCAACAGATCCCGGAACAGCGCCGGAGCACCATTCCCAACACCACTGCCATGCAAACCCCCCTCTCGGCACCATCAAACCAACCCCTCCCTCTCCACCTTCTGCTCCTCCTCCCTCTCCAACGCCTCCAAATCGCCCTGAAACGCACCCACCACCGGCTCCGTCCTGACCTCCCACACATCCTCGCTGCTCGGACCCACCTTATACTTGACGGCGCGCTGCCGATAGTGCTCCTGGATCATGTGCCGACGTTTCTCCTCCTGCTGCGACTTGCTGCGCATGCAGAACCAGAACTGCGACCAGTTGGCCGAACAGTCGCGCATCTCGCCGTACCGGTAGATGTTGTTGAACTGCCCGCCCAGCGACTGGCAGTAGAAGGCGCTGTCGAAGGCTTGTCGGCAGGACATGCTGGTTGGGAAGAGCGAGTCGGGGGAGATGGTGGATGGGGCGGTGGGGGTGGGGGTGGGGGTGGTGGTGTTGTTGGGTGGGGGGAGGTCGCTGCCGTCGGTGCGCGAGGCGCGCGTGCTGGTGTGGGTGGCGATTTCGGTGGAGAATTGGGCGAGGAGCTCTTTTAGGTCGGCGTCGGCTTGTTCGTCGCGCGTGAGCTGGCGGGGCGTGTTGGCGATGTCTGGTGGTGAAACTGGGGGTTCCGGGGCGGAGGTTTCATTGTATGGCGGTGATGGTAATGGTGGTGGTGGTGGTGTAGGTTGGTCATCAGTGGACTGGGACGAGCTCCACCACCATCCCATGTTCTTGATAATGAGGTAATTATGAAGTGCGATCCTGAATGTGCTTCTTCGATGGGTGATGCGACTCGGATATTTGACGCACGTGCTTTTCCAGGGTACCTAACATTCGGGACCGACGTCACCGGGTAATTTTAGACGAGACCCTGTTCATGGCTGCCGCATGTTTTTGTTGACTCCGCGTCCGTTATGCTGCACGATCTTCGAGACATGTTGAAGTGGTAATATCGCCGTTTTGCATTATGTCTGGCTTCTCAAAGCCCTTGGGCGGAGCCCTGCCGCTGCGCGCCGTTCCTCGAAGACAGTACTTCTTCACTGCGAATGGGTTCCGCCCACGGCTACATCCTTATACTTGGCGGAGGGTCCAGGGTAGTAGGCAGGCCACCACGGAAGCCGGTGAAGAAAACTCTGGACATATAGACGCTGGTCCAAATGAGGGAATATTATTCTTTGACAGTACGTGACGTTACACCTACAGTAAATGTCTGCGACGCTGATAGTACATTCGTACAGATGTCTTTCCCCTCAAGCTTCGCTGGCTATTGCGCTTGCCATACGTCCATGCGGATAGATCCATTCCCGAGTTGATCAAGCGCCTGAATAACCCTCACATCGGTACCGCTGATCCTATGAGCATCATTCAGCGCTCCATACCCCCCAAAGCTCCAATCAAAGTTACGGGAGTTCTACCACGCCTAAAAGAAGGCGGCGCATTTGTTAAGTTCTCACACGACCCAGGCATTACTGCCACCGAGATTGAAGGGACTCTCAGAGAGTATCTGAAAACAAATCCTGTCAAGCCATGGTTTAGTCCCTTCACGAGGGTCAAGACGTTCCTGGTGCATGGCAAACCGTGGCTGGAGGATCTCTACCGATTCCCGAGTTCGCGATTAAGGGTCGAATTTATACCAACCGCTCCTGGTGAACAGGCAGCAGAACTCTCACAGGAGACTCTCTACTCTATTTTCCGGAGGTACGGCAAGCTTGCGGACATAGTCTCTCAGCCGACCGATTCCAAAGTGCTACCAAAATATGCAATTTTGAATTTCATCAGAGTCAGGCAAGCGATCATGGCCAAGAACTGCATGCATGGAATTGTGGTACCACCGGCGGAAGGCGGAGGCAAAGAGGGCACGGTGCTCAAGTTACTCTATGAGCCGAAGGTCAAAGCGCATTGGATCAGAGATTGGCTGGTCAATCACCCAAGATTCGTAATTCCAGTGTTGGCAGCGCTTATTGCAACCTTTACAGTTGCAGTTTTCGATCCGTATGTGGACCAGTTGCTCCCGGATTCCCAGTGCTAACGAATTTACGACCTAGTATCCGGACGTTCTTCATCAAAGCGCACGTCACACATTCTTTTCATATCACTGACAACAAGGTCTACAAATGGTTTGCAACTCAGGCAAATCGAGCAAATGATATCTTAAGGATAAGGCAGCAACGGACTGAAGATGCAGGCCTCAATGCCATCTGGGATGATCGAAAAGGGGACATTGAACAGATTCGGACTTGGCTTATGGAGACTGCTGATACATTTATTGTAGTGCAGGGGTCTAGAGGCTCGGGCAAGAAAGAGTTGGTTATTGACCAAGCGCTCAAGGATCGAAAACCGGTTCTTGTCATTGATTGCAAACCCATACAAGAAGCTCATGGAGACAGCGCAACTATTCGCGCCGCAGCAGCAGAAGTCGGCTACAGGCCGGTATTCTCATGGATGAATAGCATGAGCAGTTTGATCGACTTGGCAGCACAGGGCACCATAGGCACCAAGACTGGGTTTTCCGAGACGCTCGACACTCAGTTGGCTAAGATATGGCAAAATACCGCGACTGCGCTGAAGCAACTAGCTCTCGAGGGCCGAAAGAAGACTGATAAAGACTTCGACCTCGGGGCCGATGAGTATCTGGAAGCTCATCCAGAGAAAAGACCTGTTGTTGTGATTGATAATTTCCTACACAAGAGTCAGGAAAGTAGTGTGGTATATGATAAGATCTCGGAATGGGCTGCTGCCCTGACGACAGGAAACATCGCTCATGTCATCTTTCTCACTAACGATGTGTCGTTCTCCAAATCTTTAAGCAAGGCCTTGCCAGATCGCGTCTTCCGCCAAATTTCTCTAGGGGACTGCTCTCCGGAAGTAGCGAAGCGCTTCGTCGTCAATCACATTGATGCTGATTCAGACGAGAGCTCCAGTGGTGATCAGAAGCTGCCGACATCGCAAAGGCGCAACGATCTAGTTGAGCTGGATGAGTGCATCGAGACCATCGGTGGGCGCCTGACAGACCTGGAGTTCCTCGCGCGCAGAATCAAGACAGGCGAAACACCCAAAAGTAAGCACACATCCAGTTGGCGATTGCCCGACACATCCTCAAAACAGCACGACTGACATACAAACCCACAGAAGCCGTCCACCAAATCATCGAACAAAGTGCCTCCGAAATTCTAAAAATGTACATCCTCGACGTCGACAAAGCCCAACGGAAATGGAGCCCGGAGCAAGCCTGGCTACTCATCAAACAGCTCGCCACTACCGACGTCCTCCGCTACAACGAGATCCTCCTCTCCGACATCTACAAATCCGGCGGCGAATCTACGCTGCAAGCCCTCGAACAGGCCGAGCTCATCACCATCATCTCCAGCAACGGCCGGCCCTACTCCATCCGCCCCGGCAAGCCCGTCTACCAAGCTGCCTTCCGCCTGTTAACGGAAGACCGCGTTCTGAAGTCCAGACTAGATCTGGCGATCACAAACGAGCTGATCAAGATCCAGACGGCCAGTATCGATAAGTATGAGGCCGAACTGAATCTGTTGGCGGGGCTCCCGAGGCAGCCGGGCGAGTTGGCGCCGAGGATCAAGTGGTTGTTGGGGAAGTTGCAAGGCTGTCAGAAGATGGTGGAGGATTATGAGCGGGAAAGCGGGACGTTGAAGAAGGTGCTGCAGGCGGAGTATTAGTGGGAAGATCTGTCGTGGATGCCCTTGCTGCGGTTTAGCGGGATTTGTGCATGGGTGTGGTTTGTATATCTTGTTCGAGTACGTATGCAAATACTTTTTCTTGGTCACCTGGCATGTGAAGCGTGTACAAATAAGAGTTGTCTACTCCGCTCTGTTCTCGCATGTTATTACCCATGCGTTGTAATCTAGCTATCACGTTCATCAGCGAGAACCTCAGATTCGAATCACCGATGACGCTAGAGCGTGCCCTTGCCCTGATAGCTAGCCCCCCTACCCTCGAGGGCCAGTGAAGGCTCACAGCGTCTTCCACTTCCACTCCCAAACCCCGAACAGCGACGCACCCCAACTACCCCATCTTCAACGCCCCCGGACCCCGCCCATTACCTACCATGACAGAATCTGCCCACCATGTAATCAAGGCTAGATCCTAGAACTCAACGGATTATGTGCTATCTTAGCCCTAACTAGTATTTAATGACATAGGTACAGCATAGACATTGCAGCTACGGCGCCACAAGAAGATCATATCGACGTTCTGGGAATAATGGTGCTGGTTCAGGAATGCCGGTTCAGGAATGCCTGTCACCTCTAGCGTCATGCAGGCTCGCGTCGCAACGCGAAATCAATTAACGCGTCTTCCCATCTAAGGTAGTTGCCGGAGCACAACAACGACCTCGAAGTCCGTCAATCGAGATCAGCCCGTGAAATACAAAATTTCAATTGGAACCATAACGAATGGCGACGGTGATCCAGCAACGATTGCGCGGTCGGCCTGCTCGTAGGTTTATCCCACCTAACTACTTGAGCGATGTTGACATTCAGGCAATATAGACCCACAAGGACCGACATTCCTTACATACACGCCGGACGGCAAGCGCTTGATCACAGCGGGCTCAAACAGTTCGATAAGGATCTACTCCACCGGCTCAGATGGCGAACCTACGAATCTCGACGACTGTCAGGACAATAACCTTGCTGTTGTGGCCGCGGTAGGTAGGGCAGGGCATATAATCGATGTACTGGGCTGAGAAATTTATAGAATGACTTCTTTATCACCGGCTCCGAAGATGGCACCGTGTGCATGTACTCCTTGGAGACCAATTCTCTAGAGAAGATCCTCGTACGATGCACGCTGCCAGTGCGCGACGTTGCGCTGTCGCCCGATGGGTCTTGGGCGGCTGTCGCCAGCGAGTGAGTACTGGACATAGTGGACCGAGGAATTCCTACTAACACCTCATAGCGAGCTTACGGTCAAGGTCGTCAATACCCAGGATATGAGCCGTGTCCTGTACCTGCGTAACCAACCAAAGCCAGTCAAACATCTCTCTTACGATCCGAGCGGCACATATCTGGCCCTGTCCTGTAGCGACGGGATTATATATATTTACTCATTGAGCACCGAGGAACCTCAGCTGGTTCGAAAGATTGACGGCCTGATTCGTATTTTGGAAACTGACGCAGAAGCAAGTTCGAGGGCGGTGTGGCATCCGGACGGCAGGGCTTTCGCTGCTCCGACGGCGACAAGAGATATTGTAGTGCTTTCTAGAAGCGATGGGGGGAGACAGCGATCGTTCACCTCCGGGCACATGGGAGGCATTACTGCTGTTGCATGGAGCCCTAATGGAGCTCTTTTGGCAAGTGCTGGCGCTGATCGGAAGATACTTCTATGGGAGACAAACACTCAGAAGATTATTGCACGGTAAGATACCTGCGTCTAAAGTAGAAAATATGATCTAACCCTACCTACAGATACGACTACGCCAATGTCATCAACCTCACCTGGCACCCAACAGAAAACATCATGTCATTCACTACTTCTGATGGTGAACTGTACATATACACAGACTTTGTTCCTACCGAGCATGTGCATCTCCTAGAAAAGAGCCTACAGCCAGCTCCTTTCATCCATGATCCTCTAGCAGAAACGTCGAGCAATGCGCGTAAAGAGCTCACCAATGGCCTCAAAGACGTTGAAGCAGGGCGTGCTCGACGCAGAGGGACACCTGACTCGCTGGATGACCTCTTGGGCTCGGACATTATGGGCAACGACGAGGACGACTTTGTCAGCGATGACGATGGTGCTGGCTATGCGGACGGTGTCAATGGGTACGGCAAACGAACGAACGGCCACCTCGATGCGTACGACACAACCGATGCAAAGCGAAGAGCCACCGGCTATGGCGGGCAACCACAGCTGCACCAATCATTCCAGCCTGGCAGTACCCCGTGGAGAGGAAATAGGAGATATCTTTGTAAGTGTAGGGTAGAGTTATATTACATTTCAGCTTGTTGACCGAAGACAGGCCTTAATTTGACAGGAATCGTATGGACTGTCGATCAAGAGACACATCATACAGTTACTGTGGAATTTTACGACCGAGAATTTCACAGAGACTTTCACTTCACTGACCCTTATTTATACGACAAAGCGTGTCTAAGTAGGCGTTAAGTTTCTCATAGACAAGGGCCCAGGCTAACAGGGTTCAGACGAGAATGGCACATTGTTTTCGTGTCAACCTGCGAATGGCAACCCAGCGATGATATTCTACAGACCTCATGAGACGTGGACATCAAGAGCAGACTGGCGAACCCGACTGCCAGACGGAGAGAAGGTGACCTGTAAGTGTCCTCGAGTGTGTCCAGACCTCAGTACACTTACTCTGTGCTAGCCATCTCTCTTAGTGACTCGTATATCGTGGTCACAACAACAATGGACTACGTTCGAATCTTCACTCTGTTCGGCACGCCTTTCAGGATATACCGCCAGAAGAGTTCACCTACAGTCACCTGCGCTTCCTGGCGGGACTATGTCCTGACAATGGGCAATGGCCCAGTCTGCGGCAATGGCTCGATGCGGCTTGTATATTCCATCGAGAACGTGAAGCGGGACGAAGTCTGCCAAAGCGAAGACGTGGTGGCCTTGACCGAAGGCGCAAGTGTGAAGAATGTCTTCTTCACAGATAATGGCGATCCTTGCATTTACGATTCCTCAGGCGTGCTTCTGATTCTGCTCCACTGGAGGATACTCGGTCAGGCTCGGTGGGTACCGTTACTCGACACGAACCATCTCGAGCGGCTAGTCGGTGGCCGCAAGGAAGAATCCTACTGGCCAGTAGCGGTCGCCCAGGATAAATTCCACTGCATCATTCTGAAGGGTGGAGACCGGTATCCTTACTTTCCCAGACCGTTGCTGAGCGAGTTTGACTTCAAAGTACCGCTTTCGTCACCAGCACAGAATGACAACTCGGAGGAAGGAGTTGGCACCGAAAGCTCGAAACTGGAAGAGTCTTTTGTGCGGAACTCGCTCACGCTGGGCTTGTTGGAGGACCTCGTGTCGGCGACCAGCGCGACACATGCACAACGTGCCGAACTCGCGAGAAAGGAGCTCGAAGTGGACAAAGTCCTGTTACAGCTGCTCAACGTAGAGTGCAGAGATGGCGAGGAGAAGGGAATGAAAGCTTTGGAGGTTGTGGGTCTGATGAAGGATAGGAGTGGGAAAATGCTTGAAGCTGCTGGTAAAGTTGCTTCGAGGTATGGCAGAACCGTACTGGAAGAGAAGATCAGGGAGTTGGCCGAGAGGAGATTGATGGGCTTGGAGGATGAAATTGCATAATGTAGGATGGGAGCGTCGGCGTTAGGGTTATGGCTTCTTAAAGGTATTCGGGGTCGTTCATATTTCACATTTCGCTGTTGTAGATTAGCACGCTGTCCTCCTAAACAATAAGTCTCATCAAAAATGAATATGCAAGCACCTACCTTATCATAAGAATTGTTCTTGACACAACAATTCACTGTCTGTCGCGTTACGTCACACTTAGACCGCAATCGCTGAACTTTCCTCTGCCGAAGAAGCACCGAGACTTTCGTATGACCGACACTTCAAACTTCGTTGGGCGTGACCCATGCCTGCAAACAGGTTGTAGACGACCGCAAAGGTGATGCGGAAGCTATCGCCATCAACTTTACTGCGTGGCCACCGCTTCCCTGTGACCCATCCCACCTCGAAGTCCGTCCAGATAGCTCTACGCACCACCTTCTTCTCGCCATGCCGCTCACTCGCGCAAGTCCAATCCGGGCGTGACATCTTTTCCGAGATCTGGTTCACGGCTTCCAGTCCACGGCGGACACCGGAGGAATGCGGTGCTGACAATGGCAAGCCGCCGGACGAGCGGACTCTCAAGCTCGGAAAGAGTGAGTTGCCCCCTTTGCCTACCCATCACCTCCCGGACAGACGCTAAACGCCGTGCTTCCAGCCCTCCGGATCCTCCAAGAACATCTCCCTACCCTGCTCGCCACCCCGCTCCCGCAAGAGATCCTCTCGCCCCACATAACACTGCACCTCTTCCCCTCGACGCACCCACACCTACCCACCGTCTCGGGCCGAGTCGCCTACCGCGCGGCGCTCTGGACGGCCCCCATGGCGTGGGGCCGCGTGCCCATCGTCGGCAACGTGCGCCTGATCATCGAGTCCGAGCGGATGGTCAAGAACGGCGGGACGTCGTCGTCGGCGTCGGGGAACGAGAAGCTCATTGTGCGGTGGAAGACGTGCGGGAAGACGAAAGGGAAGGGGATGGGGTCGCTGTACCGGGGCATCGGGGCGAGCGAGCAGGTCGACAAGATCACGGAGTGGTTGGGCGGGGACGCGAGGGATGACGAGGAGTTTTGCGGCTTGTTCATTTTTGAGTTTGATGAGGAGGGGAGGATCGTGACGCATACGATCGAGCATGCGGATGAGGGCGGGAGCTGGGATAAGATGGCGAGGGTGGTGAGTGTGACGGATTGGTTGTTGGGCAAGGCGAAGAGGAGGAAGGAGGAGGAGGTGCCGGAGTTGGCGCTGGGGTATTGTGAGGCGGACGTGCAGAGGAGGAATCAGGGAAAGAGGGTGGTTTGAGAGGGCTATGCGTGATCAAGGCGATCAGGGAGTTTGGGGCGCTGCTGGGGTTATACTACCACTCCTCTTCTTGCTTATAGCATTGACGCTGGAACCTTTCTTGTACAATACACTGCTCTCAAGATTGCTGTATATTCAGAGAAATCATGCTTCATCAACAAAAGCAAGCGACTAGCAGGACTGCTTGAGCCTGGGATGTGAGTGGTTTCAAGGGCCGAGAGGTTACAGGCGTGCGGGTGTATTTGCCTTAACTCCACCAGCTTCACCTTTGGAAAACTTCGATGCCTGGATTGGGACCGAGATATAGGGTCGAGACATGCTCCTTATTTACGAGTACTGTCTATAGCAATATGAACGTGATTCACTTTGAGCACCTCCTCATGAGTTCTTTGATAACCCGGCGATCATGCGTCAGGAGTGTTCAAAGTCTCAATTCCGTCAGACGCTGGAGAAATTTCGAAGACAGCATTGATAGCTTGCTGATGCGATCCTTCTCAGACAACACCTAGCCTATGTACAAAGTAATCTCTACGCCTAAACCATCTCCTTCAATAGTTCTGAGAGTATATCTGCCGTTTGCGCAGATGAACCGGTACCTCATTTGCAGGCGTCCCAGGAATAGTCTTCTCTAGATTCTGGCGCCCAGGATATCAGCATGGTAGCATTGCAGGAGTTAGGGCTTCCACTCACCAGCTTCTCGAACACACAAGCGTTGAGCTGCCGTTCCGGTCTCCGACAATGCCATAGCTGCTGATTATTCTGGTCTAGACACGCCCAATGTCTCCGGAATTCCGCAAGACAATTCTTATTAATGTCGTCTATACTACAATTGCGGTCCCAGTCAGTTCAGGTAAAACAATCAAAGCTTCTGATTGATCGACGCAGAACCTCCACCTCCTGCACACGGAAACGCCCCACGCAAGCACTATCAAGGGGTGACGTACACGCTCGCAGCACATCGAGTAACCTTCCGGCCTTCCTTCAAGCAATCAAGCTCCCCTCTCCCATTCGATTCCGTCTTACACACCATGTAGTCATCATTGTAGGGTTTGCACCGTGCTCCGATAAAGTAGGATGCGCTCAGCAACGGAGCCGAACTCGCCCCGATTTCTGCCACCTTTGGGATGTCGTCTGGGAGGGGTGTGGTGTCCAGAAGGACTTGTTGATTGAATCTATTGGATCGTCAGCTGTAAGCCTTGACGATTTCAGATGAATACTATTTACCTGGGCTGTCGCGCCGACATGGTGGGCGCAGAGAATGCCTTTGCGGGGAGTTAGAGCGGATTTGGAGTGTAGAGGTGAAGTTGATCGTGAAGCAGCTCGGATCCCGCCGAGCGCTCTGATTGGCGCGTTCCCTTCGCAGCTTCTCGGGTGTGGATTTAGGCCACCCCAAGGGTATTTTGGGACAACACGGTACGAGGCAGAGTGCAATAGCAGTACGGAGCTGCCACGATCCAGTTAAGGACATTTTTTGTTCGGCATCATAAAAGCTGGGTCGAGACTGTACGATTAATACAAAGGCCAGATCCCATATGGTTGCGCGAATCGCGTTCCCTGGTTGTTATACGCGTTGAATGCTTCCCATAAACGTGGCCTAGCAGCGGTCTTGCGTACAAGTCTGAGTCGCTATTTACCTCCGCCCGGGTAGTAATCGCCAGTACAGCATTATCATGTCTAGTCTCTTCGGGAACTCTACGAACTCTGGTTTTGGTTCGAACCAGCAACAATCCTCGAACCCATTCGGCTCCTCACTTTCTACGTCAAATATCCAAAACAAGACTGGCGGGCTCTTTGGAGCTTTGGGCACACCTACACATACCAGTCAACCTCAACAACAGCAGTCTAGTGGTCTTTTCTCAAATCTCGGAAGCACGACACAGCAGCAGACCCAGGGTGGTGGTAGTCTGTTTGGGTCTTCGTCGCAACCGCAACAGAGTGGTGGTCTCTTCGGGAACTTGGGCCAGAGTACGCAGCAAGCACAGGGTGGGGGCCTGTTCAGTGGACTTGGGGCAAGTACGCAGCAGCAACAACCACCACAACAAGGTGGAGGCCTCTTCGGCAACCTTGGGCAAAGCACGCAACAACAGCAGACGGGGGGGCTGTTTGGTGGTTTGGGGCAGAGCACACAACAGCAACAGCAGTTACAACAGCCACAGACGGGTAGCTTTCTAGGCCAGTCACAGGCACCGAGCTTGGGGTCAATATGGCAGCCAGGAAGTGGACTCAGCCCGCGTAAGCTTCTCCATAACCAACGTGCTATGGCTTGGCAACTAACAGCTTAAGGTAGGACAGAAGACTATCCCAGAGCAGATCAAGCTGGTGGCTGAGAAATGGGATCCCAACTCATCCAACACCGTTTTCCAGACCTACCTTTACAACTACGTCAGCGAAGACCAAGCCCCGTTCTACCGCCCTGGACCTCAGGATGACGAGGCGAAATGGGAAGAAGCGCTCCAGAAAAAGCCAAGTCCGGGGGCTATTCCAGTGCTTTACAAGGGCTTTTTCCAGCTTGGCCAACGGCTTCTGATCCAAAAACGGCACTTGGATGTCCTACAAGGGCGGTTGCACGAGATCAACAACAGTCTGACTGTCATGCTGCAAAATCATGACTTGGTCATTTCGATACGGGCAGCTGATTGTCGGAGGAAGCATGTGGTGCTGAGTCAAAGATGTTTAGCTCTCGCAACGAAAGTGCAGATCCTGAGGAATCGCGGGTACGCGATGGACAGTGCCGAGGAGGAGTTGAGGAAAAAGCTAATGACACTGGAGAGAGGTGTCTTCGATTCCGCACTCACAGGTAGAGAGGAAGAGATCTGGGCTAGATTGTTAGGGGTCAGGAAAAGGGCGAAGCAGTTGCAAGTTGAATTTGACAAGTCCGGAAAGGGTTTGTCGAACGTGTCCGGCACTGAGTTGGATGAGGAAGTAGCCAAGAAGGCTAAGAAGGTAATTAGAATATCCCGCATGTCACAGACCTCTTGTGCTGATGAAGTGGTACAGATTCTGGAAGACTATGACGCCCAGCTGTCGCATCTCACGAAGGAGCTTACGCAAATTCAAAAGGACCTGGCCGAGTGGGAGGGTAGTTCGAACGGCGGGGTTAAACGGTAATGGGAAGGGTAAGAGAGCGTGACATTTCTTGGTCCAATAAGCATCGACCTTACGAAAAGCGTTTCCGCGTGCTGGGACGCTGCGCATAGAGGCTTCGAAGCATATCAACAGCGTATATATACCTTCATAAGCGTGGTAGACGAAGCTATGGATTCTTCTGATAGAGTCTTAGATGTACACCAGACTGCGCAGGAGCATTATATCAAGCGTGCACTATGCTCGCTCCGATACCATATTGTACAACCCTAAACCATATTGGCCACCTTCTATACAAGTCTCTTGATGTAGTCCACCGCAAACGGAGCTACGAAAAGACGAAAGTAAGCCTTGATAACCCCTTCCAGCACATCATGATAGCGGAGGTGTCTTACATAGGTACAGCAGTATGCTGCCAATAGCAACTCTCTGCACCGTAACCATGGCTTCCTCTTCCTGAGCCTAACGCGGAGGTCAATAGCTGCACCGGTTAACATGTTCTTGCACATCTGCGAGCGTACCTTCAGCTCAGCCTTGCTAGGTGGTTGGGAAGCTAAATGAGTGACTGTTAGCTTATATGAATAGCTAAAGGTTGTAGCGATACTTACGACCTCCGAACATCTTTTGCGGTTGGATCGTTTATCTGAGGAATGTTGACTTTTAGTGAGGCTCAAAGATCTCAGTGACGCGCTTTGAGGATTGCTTGCAGCGAATGAGGCAAGTTTTAGCGAGCGCGCGTTGGACGAGGCAATTGTGAGCGACTGGAACTTTACTACTTGCAATGCAACACTCCCTCTCCCTCCACAAATATAAGATCAAGGAGTAGCACCTCACGTCACAGACCAAGGACATCAGTCGGAGCCTTTAACCGCGGATCAGGAAACGCCTTCTTCATAATAATTGACACAATTATCACAGCCAGAATTACGCCGTCATGTCCTCAGCATCAGAGTCTCTTCCAGCCACTCCACTCCCAGAAGCCGGCCATGACCCCGGAGACCCAAATCAACCCTTGTATCAAGATCATGACCCACCTTCTGCACCTATCGCCAACCCTACTGCAGACATGGACGAGGATGTCTCGGATAACGACTCCATTCTGTCCGAGGTCGATGAGGCACAGTTCGAAGATTTCGACCCCGCCAATGTAGCCATCGATGATAGACCTCAAATTGCTGTCGATGAAGACACTGTGAAGTTACTTGGACGTCACAAGCGGAAGCGGCCGGCCGATGGGGATGTTGATGGTGAAGGGGGCAAGAAGAAAAAAAGGGAGGGGAAGAGGGACAAACCCAAGAAGTCGAGGAAGAAGAGAGATGAGGATGATAACTTCAGTGGTGGAGAGGAGCTGGAAGGGAAGAGGGTCAGGAAGAAGAAGGAGGGTGGGGAGAGGAGAGAGAAGGCTAGGCCGAGGAAGGCGACCCCTGAGAATGAGGAGGCCTTGGATCCGGAGACGAGTAGGTGGACTCCGGAATACGTACTCTGCAATCATAAGACTGTTCAAGACACGGCGACTAATTCTCATGTCTGTCAGGACGGAGGCGAGCGCTTGATAGGGCTATGGACGAAGCTTTACGGAATCCAAACAAGCGGAGGCGCAAGATGGATGGCATTGTAAGCCATGCTTTTAGGTTTCTACAAAGTATGATATTTACTGTTTATTTAGGACCTTGAAGGAGCGGCAGACGCTGAAATAGAAGATGTCAGCCGCCGTATGGCTGAAGCCGCCGAGGCGGACACCAACGCACGCAAAGCCAAGCCCCCAAGGCCCGCCATGCACAAACTCAAGATGCTGCCCGAAGTTATTTCACTTCTCAACCGCAACCACCTGCAGCAGACGCTAGTTGATCCCGAATGCAGTATCCTACGGTCGGTGCGATTTTTCCTCGAACCACTGGACGATGGCAGTCTACCAGCATACAACATTCAGAGAGAAATGTTCGCCATTCTCTCAAAGCTACCAATTGGCAAGGAAGCCTTGATTGCTAGCGGGATCGGGAAAGTCACGCTGTTCTACACGAAGAGCAAACGGCCAGAATTGGGGATCAAACGACAGGCGGAGAAGTTGCTTGGGGAATGGACAAGACCCATTCTCAAACGCAGCGATGACTATCGGCAGAGGGAATACGTGCATGCTGAATACGATCCTACGTACGCCTTCATCCTAAGAACTGCTCCGATTCTTAACCAATTTCTGGTCCATCAGTACTGACATTAAGATTAGTAAACTCCCGATTCGCGCCTCGGCCCGCCCATCTACCCAAGCTGAGACCGCAGCCGAAGCCCGTGAGCGGGCGTTAGCTCCACCCGTCCGCAACGCCAACAGAGCGAGGATTCAGAGCGGACCAACCAGTTACAGCATTGTACCGAGGAACGCACCTATTAGTCAGAGCCAATTTGCCAGACCGCTAGGCGCGAGCGGGGAGGACGCGTTCAGGAGGATGAAGGCTCGGCAAATGGGTAAGGCTGGCGGAGAACGGAAGAGATAGCAGGGCCAGGAATAGGTTAGGTCAGAGGAAGTTTGTGTGGGGGGGAGGTGGGCGTTGCATGACTTTCAAACCTAGACATGTGGTGCCAGCGATCCTGAGGGAGAGCATGGCGCATTCTTCCGAGGGACGGTCAACAGCTCATACATAAAAGGCGAGGTTCATGTACAAAACAAGCAGTTGCTGATCACAAGCGATGTGTTCATTGAAGAATTTGATAGTGCAAGCTCAATGTCATCGGACAAGTGACGCTCAAGTTCGATGCGACCTAAAAGTACCAATTCACGTTTGCAACTGCGACACCTACCATCAAGCAATGCTCATGTCTTGTTGGCGAATTATGTCAAACTTGCTGCAGGTATTATTGGCTCAAGGGCAGCGGTAACTGGTTTGCTTTCAAAGTGACCGTGTGAGCAAACTATCAGTCACGTTCACAAGGACTCGATCTACAGACCTTATAAGATCGATCGCTCACCGGCATCACGATCAGGGCTCTGAGATCCGCAATCATTCTCTGTCACGATCAGATGCTCGACTGCCTCAAAGTGGTAACAAAAATCGGCCCTCCAATACCAACCGGACCATGTTTCACAACGGTCGACACCACCGTCACGGCGTGTTTGAAGACAACCTATTCGACTTCGAGCGTCTACCGCACCGTGCCCGAGGCCGTCAACGACGAGCTAGACCCGACCCGTGGAGCTCCGATGACTACGACGGCGAGTACTTTCCCAGCGGCGTCGAGGGATATGGCATACGTCGAGCTATGGGTCTGGGAATCGGCGGTCGCCATCGAATGAGACGCGCGGACCTAGACAGAGGTCATGGACTGCACATGGGCCACAACATGAGGGCTCTGGCTTTACGCATCCCCTCAAGAGCGCCAGAGCCGCAAGTCGATCTCGACGAGGTGTTTCTGTTTCCGCAACATATACTCCATCTTACGGTGCACGTCAATCGCCATGGCGATCATGGAGAGGTGTTCCGAGCTGCCGTCCCGTCGAGCTTGACTGCCAATGAAATTCTGGCTGCGGTCGGGCTTCGGAGGCATTCCGGATACGTCGTTGTGATTGCGTGGAGGGGTGGCTCGCTCGTGGAGGAGATGCCTCGTGATGGTCGCTTGGCGTCTGTGGTTAGACGGACTGGGAGGGAGCCGAGCTGCTTGTACATAGAGCGGAGGCGGCATTGAGATGCTGTTACAAGGTCCCTTTGTTGGAGCTGTGGAATGGTACTAAGTCGCAACATTCACCGTCTACGAGTCGTGCGTTCAGTATCTCCCTTGTGCTTTGACTTGTACTGAGTACTGATTTCGTAACGACTCCAAGCCCTTCTCAAGGTTGGGAGCTGTTGCAGGACTCTTTATCTTCAGATCCGTCATTGTGTTTCAACACGAAGATTTTGGAAGGTCCATCTTCAAAGAACCATTGATATTATTGAACAATGGCATTATTACTGTTACAGAGACTTGTTGAGACAAAGCAGGTCATCGAACGAACAAGGTGCTTTTGTGCGCAGCACGACCAGGGAGACAATGCCTCGCAAGCGGCATAAAACAGGCAACAAATCGTGTAAATAATCATCAGCGCCTGCGCACATTCAGAAGTAACTCATAACTCAACCTCCAGAATATTCGACTTAGCAGATCAGCCTTCTCCCACCACCTCGATCTTCTGCAAACTAACAACTTAGGACATCATCACCACCAGCTCCGTCACCCTCTCGATCCTACCGCACACCATGTGCAACCAGGTTACCGAATACTTCGCCTTCTGCGGCCACACTGGGCGCACCTGGGTTGAGCCATGCTCGAACTGGGAGAACTGCGACAACTTCTACCCTGTCGACAGCGTGGTCCAGAATTTCTGCGACCACTGCTTGGGCCCTTTTGCGCCTTCCGGCAGGGACCATCACAGCCACGATCATGCCTCTTCGGATGACTATGGCCATTCCCACTCCCATGGGCACTCGCGTGGCAGCAGTGGCAGGCATTCGAGCAACAGGAGCAGCAGGGAACGGGGCGGGAGATATTCTTATTATTGAAGACTGACTAGGTGAGGACGACTGCAGAGTTTGAATATGAATCGACAGCTAGCGGATGAGGAGAGTAATCAGATAATGGCGCTCGTTATCAGATTATATATAATGAAAGAAGCTTTGGATGTGGAACCTAGACCCAAATGCATGCGAATAAGTGAGCGCGAAGGAACCATGATTGATGAACAAAAAGAAATTTAAGAAAGCTAATGAGTTCAAGTTAGGTAGGTAGTCTCTAAAACAGCAGCTTGCCTGGCTGCATATTCCTCGATAGGGCTTTGACATTGATCTGTACTTTCGTAAACCGAAAAGACGTTCAAGAGATTATGTTGGCGACACACGTTTGTACACTCGAGATTGACAAAGATGCCGATGGATATGGAAACTGTTATCTAATTCAGAAATACTTCAAAAGGGCTTGATGTCCTACTCGAGCCTAGAGCCGTAGACATTGGACGGAGAAACTCGTGTCCTTTCGGCACCACTTTCTGCCGAACTGCTTCGTAGACTTTCTGATTCAAACCAACGATTACTTACAGCCCAGCACCGCAAAGCTTCATCTTTTCAAGAACGGATAATTCAGCGGTCACAGCTCTTCTCATCGATCCGGTCACCTAACTCTAAGAACTTTTGACGTCCTGACATCGCTCACCATGCCCAATCCTCAAATGTGAGCCTCCTCCAAGCGTTAAGCCCCAAACCGTGCTGCTCTTATCTTTGACCGAGAAGCTGACCTGTCTCACCAACAGCACCAACTTGGTGATCATCCTCGGGATGATGCAAGTGTCGAAGAAGATCCCCTTCGACGACCCGCAGGTCCTGATGTACGTCCGGATACTTTACATCGCAACCAACGTCATAATCGCCAGCGTGTACTTGTACCTTCAGCAACAAGTCAACAAGAAGAAGGGTGAGAAACTCCAGGCTATCTCATTCGTCCAGGCTTGCTGACCTCCGCTAGATATGACGACCCTCAAATACGTTGAGCCAGCACCGATGGGCTCAACTGAGGAGCCGAAACTGATCACCACAACCATCCACTCCTACGACCTCCAGCAAGTACGTGCGCTGTGGAAGTCACAGCTCATGGGTGTTGGCATGATGGCGGTTATGCATCTCTATTTCAAGTTCACCAACCCGCTGTTGATCCAGTCGATCATCCCGCTCAAGGGCGCCTTCGAGGGGAATCTGGCCAAGATTCACCTTTTCGGGCAACCGGCTATCGGAGATCTGAAGAGGCCTTGGAAGGCTGCCGGTGGGATGATGGGGATGGGTGGCTCGGATCCTAAGGGGGACAAGAAGAGTATTGAAGAGGCGGAACGGGCAGGAAGAGGAGGTGCCAAGGAGGAGTAGAGGAGTCGACGGTTATATATTCTTGGGAGATATATGACTCCGTCGTGTATGCAGGGCTCAGTGCTCGGTTTGGAAAGAGACTGGATACTGTATATCAGACGTCCGAACTCTAGGGAGGAGATAGATTTCTTGAATTGAACAATCTATTTACGCATCCTCAATATGCCGCTGGAGAGCGTTGTCCATGCTGCATCTGGAACTGTACAAGAGGGTTCAATTTGAAGCCATGAGCCGTACAGTAAGCGGCAGCACCATGAACCACACTTCTTCCCTATGCTCAACACTCGCTGGTCTACAAGAGAGCTGTAAAATATGAGGGCGTTGCGAGGCGATATAGATGCTGGGTAGGCATGGTAAGAGCATTGTCAGCACTTGTGTCAGCACGTGTCAGCTTTGTTTCGAGTCGCAACATTATTCTGGGTAAGCAAGAAATGCCCCACGCTCAGTCACTAACTGAAATCAGTATTTATGACAATGTCTCCATAATTACAGTGATGGTCCACCCTCATCTGACTATTCCCACTTCTGGTAATCAGGGAAGTGCTTGTAATGAATCCTCTCAGCATAATCCATGATCACCGGGAAACCTTTTACAAGCTTCTTCGACTCGGGACCCCTAACAATGTTCACATTAGCAGAGTAGGATCAATACCTGATCTCTAGTTGTTCGACTCACGACCTGCTGACAAGCACTGAAACAATGAAGCCAAAGAGTACCATGTCTGCTTCTGTCGGGCCCGCACCTCCAAGGCACCAGAAGGGCTCACTCTGTTGAGCCTTCTGCCCCAATTGTCGCAGGCTCGACTGCAGGAGTTCATCGACGGCTTCCCATATCTCTTGCTTGAAAAGTCGAATCTCGTCAGCCGTGTAACGCCCTGTGCCTTGGGCCTGCAACATTTGATTGAGCCTGCGATGCACAAGCAGTCCAACGATGACACGAATAGGGTACGGTATCGACCAAAGAGCCTTGTCGCGCTGGACGTAGTAGTTTTCAAGCCACCGCTCGCGTGTCTGCACGATGAGAACCGCCGAGACGTCAGCCATCACAACGACGTACGAGTCCTCTTTTCGGAACCGTTACATGAAACGCACATGGTAGAAATAAAGTCTGTCTTCTAGCAGGGCGCGAATAGCAACATCGTGCGCTCTTGTGGTGGAGGGCTTCGAGATGCATAAATCTTCAAGATAACCAAGGCCCACCAAATGCTTTATGATGAGTGTAGAGTCACCCAGGACCGATGATGACCCTTCCTTGGTTCTGAGTTCAACGTAGGGAATCTTTCCCTTTGGTGCTGTGGTCGGGGACCCAGACTCTACGGTGTATGGAAAGCTGGACAGACGCAGGCGTAACTCGAGTTTGGTGACGAAGGGGGACCACACATAACATTTTCTATCTTCCCAGCCGCGGTAGAGCGTCAAATGAGGCCGTGAGCTTTGCTCTGTAGTCATCGTGCTATCCCTGGGTCAATCACCTGAACACCGATGGTAGAGTGTCACGGGAGCATTATTGTTGGTACATAAGGAACTGAGAGTGATCTCTGGGCTACAATAGTCAGTTACTATGTACAAGACGTGGACCAGGCAGCAGCCCCTCGCCCCCACGCTGTTCAGGTCAAGCCATCACTAAGGGCCTATTTAGTACGGTAGTTGTAGAAATTATCCCTCGTATGTGTGCCGCGCAGGCCTCAGTCGCGCCCCGACGGTGATCCGTGTCGTGCGGGGGTAGGCGGTAGGGCGGCGCTCACTCTAATCCCTCGAGCTGGGTAAGGTAATCGGGGGGTGATGAACACTTTGTGCCCGTCCTTTCACTCAGAAAAGCGCACGCGCGTCTTCACACTTTCTCACACAGCCCTGCTTAAGTTATTTAGAAGAATATCGGTATGACGAGATATAAAAACAAACAATAATATATCATCAATTCTGTTTAAGATTTCAGGTCTTGGACACTTTCTAGACAGTTGTGACGAATTAGGCTGGCGATGGAAGCTCTTCATCTGTATCAGCCACTAAGGTACCTAAGCTGCCAGTCAAGCTGGTGTTGACAGATGAGCCAACGAGGCAAGGCTGCGTACGGAGGCACACCCAGAACATGGTTGTTGCCAAAACAAATCAACGCTAACAACTGTTTCGCCGGATACCATACCATGAGTAGATAAGGCCTCCATTACCCATTTAAATAATTACGTCCTGTCTGTGCCTGTGTACGCAGCCTCACTTCGTTGGCTCATCTCAAATTGTCTCATCTCTTCATAATATTCTTCGCAAGGACACCACAATGGAGAGGTACACGGTTACAGTCATTCCTCCGGGGTCGGAAACGAAACTTCAGATGCTAATACCTTTTTCACCTTTGTCGAAACTGACGTTGTTTGTCGATGAGATTCGTCGTCGTGCCACCAAACATACCTCGTCTCTGCCTCAGGAAGATCCACTCCTTTGCCTTGGCCGAGAAAATGGGCCTCTCCTTGATGTTGATGATATTCTCAGTCAAGTCATCATCAAACCCCAGGATGAAAGGATTTTTGTTACGTGGCGGGGCGCCCATGGTGGCGAGAAGGAAGAGAGGCAGATCAACTTGGTAAGAATCATTCACGGCACTTCAATTACTTTGGAGAGTAAACATTGCCTAACTTCGAAAATGTGCAAGGCTGCGGCACTTTACACGTCAGCGTCTACGGATGACGAAGGAATTAGAATCAGGGTCATTACGCCATCTCTCGCTCGAGCTAACCGGGCCATGAGTTCGATGCCACTACTCCACAATGGGAAAAGGATCGATGGCAGTACAACTCTTCGCGAGATCAAGGTCCAGATTGCTGATCTACTTGGCCTGTCGTTGAATGGTCAACATCAAGAGCATGAATGTCAGGAATGCAATTGTGCCTTGGCGCGGCGTGTTCACAGACGTGGTATTTGGACGAAGTTGGACTGCCATGGTCACAACAGCTCACAAAGGCCAGACGTTGGAACAGGACCTTGTGAATTTTCCCTGGATCATCATTCAATATTATCATCCCACCCTTGCGCAGTATGCTCCAAGTCTATATCAGATCGTCAGGCCATTGGGAATGCACCAGATGATGGTGTGTTTCGTTGTGCCGCCAAGGTCTTTCTTCGCACCGACTCGCCATGCAAGCATTTGCTACATAGTAATTGCATGAGGCTGGGAAATGAATGGACGTGTCCAGAGAGCTGCAATTCTTGTAAGTCTGAAGTGGTGCCGTGTTCACGTGCTGTGGTCTTGTCTACATCTCTTGATAACATTTGATAATGTGTATAGTACCACCATCAGGGGTTGAATCCAATTCTACTCCCTCTGAGCGAGCGCCATGTAAGTTTCTCGTCGTGTTTGGGAAGAGTCAAGTTGAATGCTTGAGCTCCGCTCTTGCCGAGAGAGCCTTGATATTGGTCAGCATTCAGGACAGATTTGGGCAGCATATAGAGCAGACTAAGGCCATCAATTTCATCCGTGATGTCGAAGGATATTCCTCACAGTTCAGACTGCCCATTATTTCAATATGTTCGCGCCAGCGCCACACTTTCGAGCCAGAATCGAGGTCACGAGCTGAGCCCGATGCTCAACTTGGAAAAGTTCTCGACCTTCATACCTCGGAGGCTCCTATCGAGACTGCAGACTTGGACCTCACGATCAATCAACTTGGATTGACAGATTGTGCAATCGAAGGGATCCTCAACATCTACGTAGTGGAGAGGAGTTGTTCTACTAACGACCGGCCAAGGGCGCCAGCAAAAGAAGGGATTTTCATGGCAGCTGAGTCTTGGGTTCGTCGAAACCTTGTCCATTCTGCATCAACAACTTATCTAATTTTTTCATTTAGGAACATCCTGTCCGTCAATCAGAGCGGGGTAAGGCGGCATTTCTGTCCTCCCTTTGGATCTTCACGGATCTCATCAATGCAAAGAAAATGGACGAGCCAACCCAAAACATGGTTCTTTGTCTTGTGCATACGATGACTCGCTTTCCGCCTGCTTTCAGAGCGGTTTACATACTCATGGAGAGCAAGTGTCCCCGTGCTTCCGAATGCGCTGCCCTTGCCATGGCAGTGTTCGAAATCATTAAGGACATAATTCCTCCGGGAGTCATTCGAAATGACATGAGCAGGCTCTTCGAAGCATCCCGGCTGTTCTTCGGACTCCTCTTGGAAAAAGCTAGGCATCTGAAAGGCTCAGCTGAAACACTTCCGTACCTACGGTCATTCAAGACTTTGGATTTGAGGGATCCGGAAACACAGGAGCCAATAACCTATCCGATCCAAACCGATTATGGGTTGAGCGAAGAAGGGTACTACAACGCTTGTCGAGAAGACGGAATATTGAGCTGGTCCGGTGGTCAGCAACCGTCAGTAGCAAGAACCATTGACGGTCAAATACGACGCTTGGCATTGCAAAGTGGAGGTATATGTTCAGAGATCATTTACTTCGAGTTTGACTGCCTGAACTCTCTTTGCCAGCCCAAACACACGAGAGATCTGGAGTCGTTGGTTGAATCTTATAAATTCTGCGACCTCTCCTCACTAGCAGCTCTTTGTGAGCGGAATGGACTCACAGTAGCGGCACCTCTAGCCCTACCCTCATCAAGTGTGCCTGCTCTCACTTTGGACAGGAATGGCCTTCTCGCTGTCTATGTCGGTCGAGCTCCGTGCGCCGTACCTGGCAAGGACATCACCATTTTCCGTCCGACGCAGTACGGTGAAGAAACCGTTGATGTGGCAATCATAAGCCAGCTCCTCGCACCTATACTTCAGCAACGCGAGGACGACGGTACCATTGTGTTTGACTCATTTGGTGCAGTCCAGCAGCGGAGGGAGAAAAATCCTGATGAGATTATCATGTTCTGTGTAGATTGCAGTCAAAGTATGAAGAGGTCGTCCGATTTCGAGGAACACAAGAAGGCAGAAATTGATGAAACCGATCAAGACAAATGCGAAGAATCACTCACTGTGGATGATCCCTTCGGCGACATGGATGGATTCTTAGAGGTTTCCCTCGACGATATTAAAGGTCAGTGGCATTTATAATATACATGGGAATGAAGCTGATAAAAGGTGGTATGATCTACTAGGATACGTTTCGAATCATGAGTGTTTCGAAGATATCCTTGCAATCATTCGAAGCGCACACGCCAATCAAAGGCCCGCACTTGTTTCTAGTGTCTTGCAGCACCTCAGCACCTTATATTCGCGGGAGCTTTCGCATCATGTAAGCGAGTTGCAATCCTTGAAGAGATGGGCTACAACGCGTCTGTACTCGGAGCGATGTATTTCGCAACAACCCCAGATTTCAATGCTGAAAAGGCAGATTGCGGGACTTGATACTCACAAGAAGGCACTTAGTGATTTTCTCAACTTCAGTGCTGGACTTTCTACTGCTGAAAATAAAGCGTGGACATGGAATATTGGTGAAGCAATTCCGAAATGTCCCAGTCTGGGGGAGTCTGCCTCTCAGGGTCTGGTGGAGACCCTGTTGATTCCACGTGTATGATGCTGCCACAAGATTACCGATTTCATGGCTAATTATTCTTCGATTAGGCGTTTGTCTGCCCCATCAGCCACGAGGTGTTTGAAGGTTAGAGTTCCTTAAAATAAGATAACTTGTCTTAGTATACCCATTGATCTTAACGTTAGATCCCGTTGTCGCCGGTGATCACATCACATACGAAAGAAGGGCCATTCAGAGATGGTTTCAAATTCGCAAGTCGTCGCCCTGCACCGGACTGAATCTTCCGCACACTACTCTGAGACACAATCGGCAATTGATGATCGAAGTCAGAGAGTGGATTAATGGGGAAGCAATTACTGGAGCTTCCACCCGATCGCCGAAGAAACTGCGTTCGAGTTCTACTCAGGACCTGAAGATGAATATTCAATTCTTTAGTCGCCTGAGCACCTTTACACGAAAAGTTGCTCCCTCGCTCTCAATTGCAGACCTCTATAGGCTTTCTTTCCAAGGACTTAGAGGATCGCACGCACACTTTGGTCTATATTACAATGGCAGTGCACTGGAAATATCCCGAGACACTATTCAATCGAAGAATATTGTGGACGGCGCAGTGATTCATATCAACATCTGCGATAACTCCTCGGAAGCTTCGTCGACCAAAAATAAAGGCATATTGGTCAACGACATGTGCCTTGTCAAAGTGTACGACGGTTATAACTGCGCTCAATTCTCGTATTGGGTTCCCAGAAATACCCCCAAATCTTTAATTTCGATAGTGTTCCGGTATTGGAGGTTTAATCGAGAGCATCAACGGTCCTGGAAGGCGCATGACATGGAAGTCTGGACCCGCCTACGCGACTCGGGCGATGGATTACGGGTTGGCCATGCTCAGCAGCATTGGGAACATTTATCCAACTTCTTCACTCCATTATATGCCAAGGGAAGCCTTGGCGAGGAGACTTTGTGTGGCACGTCAACTGAGCCTTCGGGAACGGGCCCTTTGGTTCTAAAAGTATTGATGAACCCACATAATCTAAAGGAGACCGAGATCGGGACGAGAAAAGGGGTAGACGGGGTCTTTCCAGGGTGAAGAACTGATTTGTCCACCATCTATACGTTTGACTAACACATGATACGTAGCTGGATGTTTGCAAACAGATATTCGAGGCTTACATTAACAGAACTCTTGCCTATGATTACTCGACCCATGTTGGTAAGAACTCTGCCAAACATTCCCTCAAGTCTTACGCTCATGCCCCTGCAGGCCTCGTCACCTTTGAATCCACTCCGAAAGTTTCTCAACCGCTCACCCACGTCATCGAAAAGTTTCGAGATGCTGTCAATCAGATGGAACCGAATGGCGACACTGCATTGTGGGATGCAATTGCCCTAGCAAATGATCAGCTGTTGCAGTATTCTCAGAAGTTTCCGCATGCAAAGAAGCGAATCATTTGCCTCTCCGATGGGGCCGATACCAAGTCTCTCAAACGTAGTGACGATATATCAAGAATCCTGAGCGTGAGTAGCATTTATACATCTGGTATTGTATATCTGCGCAGTGCTAACGTGCAGACAGGAAGGCAAAGTAATCTTGGATTCATTTTGCATAGGCGACGAGGATAATGAAGATCTTCGTAAAATTTCATATCTGTGCGTCCCAATGGCTCTGAGGTCCAACTCAGTAAGCTTTGCTGATTAAGTAACAGCTCTGGTGGCTACAAGTTTGTCCCTAACACACTTGAACAAGCAATGTCAATCTGTGAGATGGAGCCCGTCCTCAACCAACTGGAAAGAGCTCCAAGACAAGAAGTTGCACACAAACATTCGACCTCGTAAGTACTCTTCTGCTTAGGCAACGACGAAATACTAATCGGCAGCGGATTGCAATCTTGTATTCCAAGTTTCTATGCAGTACGTGACCAGCTTTCAGTCTCACGCTTGCTATTTGAAATCTAGTACTAATCGCAACCTAGGAACCGGATATTGTCACCCGAGACATCTTCCCACAGCGGAGGCAACATCCTAACCTGCAAGATTCATTTGTCCAAGTCTCAGCCGTGGCTCGAGCAAATGGACCGGGCAAAGATATCTCGTCCGCTTCGACCGCTGTACCCGAAATGCGGACAAATTCTAGCGTGCGATCCACGCGTCTACTCTTGGAGGTAGGTTCTAGCGCTGACTGTGCAATCGTGGATCGTTGTTGTTGATGCTGACATCATTACAGATTAGGAATATGGCGGCAAATGTTCACCCTCATTATGACGTCTATGTCTCTGAATCCAACATTGGGTTCTGGAAGATTGTAATGCAGGGAGTACGTGCTAAATCTCAATATCATGACGAGTTACAGAAGGTGCTAACATACGGTAGCCTCCGAATAACTATTATTCCGAGGGCGTATTTGTTCTCTACTTGGACATGGAGGATGGATACCCTGCATTTCCTCCCAAAGGTAGGTTCTTGACGCCCACGTTCCATCCAAACATCAACCGGCATGGGCGGATATGTCATAGTATTCTGGATAGTGAGTCTCTCGTCTGCCAAACTCTGAAGAAGTGGTGTAACGGCTGCCGTACAACAGGAAACTGGACTATGGATACGACAAACTCGCAGGTTTTGAACACGATCTACTCGTTGTTTTTGGTACCGGAATTCAGCGACCCAGTGTAAGTTCATCAAATTCGATGGTGTATGGCTGAGCTAGATGAGGTGACTAACAAGATATGACGAAGCAACACCATTGTTGCCCTAGACTTTCACTGGGATGAAGTAGCATTTTCAGAGGAGGTGAAGAAGCACATCAAGAAACATGCCACAAAGTCCAGAGAGCAATGGAGACAAGAAATATTGCAGGATAAATAACGCTCTCTGGGGCGTTGCTGATCAAGGTTTTCTTTCTTAATTGGGTGGAACGGCGATCCCAGAGGGAATTTGATGCCTTCACGACTATAATGATAAGTATCTTTTAAAAAATACAAATAACGCATTTATTGCACCGTATACAATCTTGATTGTACTCGTTGGGCATATGTTGCAGGTCGCTCTCACGGAAATTTTTCTTGAGCTTCGCTCCGACGTCTTTTTCAGGCCGAGCGGGCCTCTGAGCTCGGTGAGCTCATACCATAGTATATATAACATTAGAACACACGTTCCCTTTATGAGATCGGTGTGTTCAACACATATTATCAAATAAGACTTACTTATACACCAATAGTCCGCTGTTCTTGACCCTCTTATAAATAAGTCAAATAACCCTAAAGCCCCAAAACCGATAGCTCCCTCACCCGGACCATCGTTGATTCATTGACTCATACCATTAGTGTTTTTGGATGTAATACCTATGGAAGCGGTAAATGAAAGAATAACCAGCATTTCGATTGTCCACCCAAGGCTGGCTGTATTCAGGAATAGGCAAACACCATCCGCTGATATCAAGACCACGAATTTCCTGGACCTTGGTATCAACATATTTACAGGGATTCTAGTATAAATACTGCTTTTGTCTTCTAGTGCAAAAAATAGTATGCAGGCTGGAGAATTCGGTCCCCCGCATCACCCAGGCTCGCGCGATGGTCACCCGCGTCGCGCGACGGTAGGGCGGCGCTCACCCCATTTTCCTGTCATCTTGGCACCGATTCCGGAGCATGTCATCGACCTCCCGCAATCTGTGCCCACTACCACACCTACCTGTGCGACCAGAGGCTTCAAACCTTGAACCTCGGTCTCGATCGCGTTTGTATTGCGATACATCTCCCTCTAGCTAAGAGACCACTGCCATGAACGCAGAAAGACCCTCGACGCCTCCCCCCAGAGGAGCCGCCTCAAACGCAGGCGTGCTTCCAAGATCACCACTCACACCTGAACAGACACGTAAGATCGTAAGACTCAGCGAGTTTCGAGAACGCGAATATCTAACCGACCACTCTCAAGGAACTCAGCCGCCTGAAAGCTAAAGCCCTCCGCGACCAGCGCGAAGCCGAAGCACGCCGGGCCCAAGCCAACGCCCCCTCCCTAAACCGCTCCGCTTCTTCCAGCAATGTCGCCGCCGGTCAAAAACGGCCATACTCCTCCATCTCGACCTCGAATGTACCAGCAACTCTCCGGGATGGCCGCAGCACCGACGCGGCCAGTCAAAATGGCGGCTTCAACCGACCCCTCGACTCGATCCAACCGGCGCGGAACTTTGCGAAATACGTTGAGTATGACTTCAGCAAGATGACCGACACGAAAGGCGGCTTTCTGACGGCCGAAGACGATCCGCACAACAAAGCGCTGCACGCGCCGGGGTCCGCGGACGAGAAGCCGGCGCACATGACGTTGAAGGAGTGGGAGCGGCACCAGCTACTGCGGTCGCTGAGGGAGCAGAAGGCGGGTCCCTTCGAGCCCGGCCTGAGCGTGCTGAAAAGGGAAAAAGGCGAGAGCGTCAAGTGTCGGGAATGTGGGAGCCTGGAGGTCGATTGGAAGTGGGAGGAGGTGTTTGGGTGTGCCGTGTGCAATGCGTGTAAGGAGAAGGTGCCGGAGAAGTACAGTCTGCTTACAAAGACGGAGGCGAAGGAGGACTACTTGTTGACGGATCGTATGTGCTGGCTCTCTATGTTCATCCCGGGTTTGCGTTTCTGGGGGTCGGGGATGCTAACGAACGGTGCGTGACAGCTGAGCTCAAGGATAATGAGCTCCTACCGCATCTCGAGCGACCCAATCCGCACAAGTCTACGTGGAACAACATGATGCTCTATCTACGCTACCAGGTCGAGGAGTACGCCTTCTCGACGAAGTGGGGCTCCGCCGAAGCGTTGGATGCGGAGTTCGCCAAGCGTGAGTCGGAGAAGAAGAAGCGGAAGGAGGACAAGTTCAAGAGTAAACTGCAAGAGTTGAAGAAGAGGACTAGGGTCGAGGCGTATCGTCGAAATCGCAGGGGAGAAGGCGGCGGCGAGTTTGGTGACGATCTGGGCAGGGGTGGAAAGCACACGCATCAGTGGGGTCGAGCGGTAGAAGATAAGGAAACCGGTATCGCTGTCAAGACCTGCGTTGAGTGTGGTATGGAGGTGGAAGAATTAGAATTCTAAGCACATTACTTTCACCTCCGCAATCCCGAGTGTGGCAGGGTCAGGTAGGTATCTTAGAGACTCTTGCTGATGTTTGTGGATCGAGATGGAACTCGGTACTTTACGAAACAGAATATTCGAGAATCGATGAATTACAGTACTGAGTTACTCTACAGTGCAAACACGTAACTTGAGCCTCGTTCCAAGCAGCTCCTCAGCCTCGCGAGCTTCCCCTCGGAGATCCAAAGGAGTTCTTGACCGATCTTTTACACGATGTGCCGAGGAGTTATTCTCACACAAGGCTCAGGAGACCTACCTAGGCAATCTACCTGACGTGCAAGGTGGCGTCCATTGCTCGTTCTTTGTACACTGACATGCCCCAACGGCACAGTTCACGCGCAAGATAGGGTACGCTTTCTTGGCCGGGATGACTAAGACAAGCCTACCTTACCTCCCTACCTTATGCCCATCCGAGCTTTACGAGCAAAACTCTTCGTTTGCTCGCGGATTTCGCCTCCCTCGTGGACAACGTTATCATGACCAGATCCAGCAGTCGGCAGTGATAGCAGTCACTAAGCCCTCCATGTTCTCTGCATGACTCCCTCCTCCATGCTTGAATTAGCTAGCAGGACCTGTCACATCGTCCTGTCCGAAGATTTCATACCTTCCGTTTTCTCGCCCTGTTCCTTGACATGCAGGTAGCGCCCGCGCTTGGCAGGGGCACTAGGTAGCTGGTACGAGGTTCTGTCCGGCATCCTGTGTGGAACTTCAATGTACCATTCTCCATGATGGTGCGAGCTGAGAAGCTCCGAGAAGCTCCTTTTGGGCGGTGGTTGATTTAGTTTTTGTCGTCCAGGAGTCTCATGATTAATCGATCTTTCTTTGCCAAAGTAGGCGACTCTAGCTGCGCGACGGCCGGTTCGCAGTTCGAATGACTGTCCTATCAATCGAATGCTCCGCTGAACTTGAATATGTGTGAAGGTCCCGCTGTGAGTTGCTCTTCTCGCTAACAATGAGAGAGGATAGGAGGGACTGATCTGAGAGATGACAACAGGGTCAGGGTAGGATAGTGAACGACAACTGCATACTATACAGATCATCCCTCTTCACGGCGACCGCGCATTTCCCTTCGAGTGTCGAGTCCTTGCTCAACAATGTCCCCGCGCCCACAGGACTGACCTTCTCGTTGGCTACATGCACTAGCAGCGATCAGTCCACACCGGAGGCATCAGCGACCTTGACGCCCTCACAGACTGCTGCGAGTTCTCCGAGTACTAGCAAAGCGTCCAGTGGCACTGCCGCTGCGGCATCTGGTCCTTCCGCTGGCTCTTCGGCGGCACCAGCTCAGGCCAGGTGCTACAATTGCAACTTCTGCAACCGCGAAGTCAAGTCATGGTGACAGCAAGACCGCTCTGTAAGAGTCTAATGCAGTGTGCCTTAACCGTGGAATCTATGCTGAACTGAACATTGCAGTACGCCATTGACCCGCTTTTGAGTTGCCTGGTTGGTGGAGGAGTTCTCTTTGTGCTGTTCTGAGCAATGGAATATTGAGCGTGGAATATGATTGATGAACTTGCACATGACCTACGGTCTCACTGAGTTATGTGCTGTGAGAGGAGTGTTGAATAAATGAAAAATTTTCTCAGGGGTTCAGCCCTAGTCTTAGCTTCAGATATCTCTGTGTCATGTGATGCTGCTTAGTCAGTGCACACCTAAAGAGTTTCTTCTTGTGTGTTCTAAATTCTAAGACTCAAGACTTATGACAAGAAGATAAGACACCTAATATTAAGATCTTTGAGCATCCAATTCCAAGATAATTTATGTAATAATCACTTCATTATTTCCTGAACCTAGAAATAGTTGGGCTGATAAACGAATAGGGTGTTGTCAATATGGATGCTAATGAATGCTTTCGAGCATTGGTACGATGCCATGCGGAGTAGGCTTGTCGAAACGCCACAACTCAGACTGCCGGAAATTTAGAGACTACGACAATGGATGATTTGTCTGGACCCTGGATTGCCAGCCGATTTGCTCAGGAGGCAACAAGGAGCCTGTCCCAAGACGAGCTCGCCCAGTTACTCGAGTTTTTAATGGCCCCGAAAACCGGCTGGAGCGACACCAAAGAGCAATTACATCAACAGCTCACGGAGAGGCTCGAGAAATTTTATTCGACCGAAGTGCAGGTTTCTGGCCAAGGCCGCGACAGGCTTGCTAGCCCAGGAGGGCCTGAGGATGCCGACCTAGGGATTATCTTGCATCTCCAGAGTGAGGAAGATGCTATTGGTAATTTCTGGGACCCTTGAAGTGCGACAATCAGATTACTCGAAGAGAAGGGAATCAGCGACGAGTTCAGTTTCGGATATGACTGGCATTGGCGAGCAGAAGAAACATTCCATGGCAGGACCACCTGCCCTGCGATGTGATGGAGCCGAGATCTCAGAGCTCTCCATGATAAAGTGTCCACTGATATTCTGGAAATTTTACCATTGCCGTTCCTTATCACTGGATCCAGCTGCACCCGAGAAAATCTTTGCAGAAACCTCAGCAAAGCCACCAAACGCTTAGAAATTACGATCGTACCGCCCACTGGTGTTTTGAAACTGGACCTCGATTTCAGGCGCGGTATATTGCGTCGCATGATTCTCCACGTTCACCACCCAAGTTCTGGGTTCTTCTCTAACGCAATGTGCAAGCCTGGAATGGCTGCCCAGATTGACGCAGACATCAACTTTTTTCTATGGTTGACAGGCAGGAAGTACGACACTGATTTCTTCTGTCGAGCATACTCTCAACGCCGTCCCCGTTCCAGAAAGGCTGCACCACTTTCTGAGATGTATGCTTATGTCAAGAAGGAGCGCGAAGAACAGAGACTGCTGCATCTGGCAGAATATGCACCTTGTTTTCGGTGCTGGGCCGGCAGATACTTGCGGGAGGATCCGGTTGCTGTTCTTTCGAGAGGAGATTCCCTCGCCGGCGCGGCCGTCAGGAAGATCGGCAGAAAGATAAGCACTTCTCGCCAGAGACGTTCAAAGAAGAACTCGACCGCGGCAAATAGCAGCAAAATGCTGATTCCAGGCCCTCCAAAGAATCGAGGCCTCAGGGGTCGGCATCGGAAGGCCCAGCGAGACACCAAGGCTCCTACATCTGCCGACGATAAATATCAACAGGAGGCGGACGAGGTGACTTCAACGACTATTTGGGCTAACAGCGACAAGGACGCTGGCGACAATCAAGCTTTCCAACCAGTTCCTGGGGAGGCGGATGAGGTGACTTCAACGACTATTTGGGCTAACAGCGACAAGGACGCTGGCGACAATCAAGCTTTCCAACCAGTTCCTGGGGAGGCGGATGAGGTGACTTCAACAACTATTTGGGCTAACAGCAACAAGGACGCTGGCGACGATCAAGCTTTTCAACCAGTTTCTGGGGAGGTGGATGAGGTGACTTCAACAACTATTTGGACTAACAGCGACAAGGACACTGGCGACGATCAAGCTTTTCAATCAGTTCCTGGGGAGGCGGACGAGGTGACTTCAACGACTATTTGGGCTAACAGCGACAAGGACGCTGGCGACAATCAAGCTTTCCAACCAGTTCCTGGTCATCGCCCGTCCATAGATGAAGTTGATATTCCCATACCGATCGATGATCAGTACGAAGGTTATAGTGACGGAGAAGCTTCTTCTGAAGCTGAAAATGAGGCAGACGATGACCAGATTTCTGGCCCAACTCTTTTCCATGGAAGAACGGTCGTTGTACTTGGGTCTGGAGTGGTTAAGCTTATTGCGCCTTCGCGTCACAATCTGTTACGATTCCACCTTGGTAACAAGGTGGCAAAGCGGATCCTAGGGCTGGCAAAGGACCCGACGGTTCATTTCTCTCCCCATGAGGTCAACCTTCGTATTGACGACCACATCGTATACCGGAAACCGATTGAACGACTGCTGGCGTCAGTAGAAGGAGCCGAATGGCTCATCCAGATCGTCCATGAACTAGAAGCCCTTCAAGGAAAGTTGACCCCAGCAGATGACTTAAAGCGGAGATATCCGGGAGACGAGCTTGTGGTACCAACCCACGATAGCCGTCTCGGGACTAGCTGGAAGAATGGTGAACTTAAGAGGAGGCTTCGCCTCGGCAGCACCTTTCCATGCGCTCGGATGAATAACGGGACTGAGATGGGCAGAGTCTACTTCCGAGGCGTACAATTGCTTGTGCCCGAGGAAGCTGACTTCGAGACTGTCTTTATTCAGTGCGACTTGGCCCCAGATGGTTTACGCCATTCCAACGCGTGTGCTACCAGTCTTCGTGAGGACGATCCTGCGAATCGCCTCGGTATTAAGATACGATTCAATTTCAAGGTTGACAAAGAAGAGAAGGAACTCTGGGCAATGCTCGGAGGCGAATGCAACACGAAGAAGGTGAACTCACTGGTTGACTTCTTGGAGGGTAAGGATGAGGAATGGACAGAACGGCAGCCTCGGCGATTCCTCGACAGGAATAAGTTTCGAGGGAGGACGAAAATATCTTATACATCTTGAGGTATTTATTCGACAGCCGCTCCTCCCAAGCGATGGTTCGACCCATAATGGTTCGACCCATAATTATCTCTGTCATCTCCAGTACTAAGCGGGTCTACTGATTATTCATCGAGCACTTAGAACTCGGGAAACCCTATGATCCGGGGCCCGGGCCACCTTTCAAGCAAACCATATACGTTTGACGGAATAAGTAGACTTGCACCGGATGAACGTCTTTGAACCGCCTCCGTGGTGATTGCTTTGTTGTGATACCTAGCACTCATGGAAGCCGCGCTCTTCTGCCTTCAGCATGCATTAGTCATGAAATACTCGTACTTCCGATGAGTTGTTGGAATCATTTGCAGATTCAATAGAGTAAGTTGCCGCTTCAGCAGCACTTGACAATTAAAATTGAGCACGACTGCCTATGACCACAGAAGGTTTCCGTCGGACATATCTTAGAGAACTCAAGGTAGCTCTGCTTTCTGCATCATCCAACTTTGAAAGTCTAAACTTTTATATAGAATTTTTCTTTTCACTCTGCAGCAGCATCGGAAAGCGACTTCGCTCTTGGAACAAACTGACAGATCTAGACGTCCTCTGGGCTGAGCTGCCGCCTTGAACCTCAAGATGCTGCTGGAGCACTGCACGGCAATCAAAAAGTACTAGTATCGCTCTGGTCGCCCGTTTATCACCCTGTTGACTGGCAACGAACTCCATGCTGCCGACATTCCCAAGGCTCTGGAACCGCCTTGGCTGACGCTCAGGCAAGTACGAGTCGCCGCGGCTCGGAGTACACAATGCCTTCAGAATTCAGACTGATCAAATCACTCGAGGGTTTTGAAAGGCTAGAGACCCTGACCCTGAGCACAGAGACGGTCTACAAGCAATACCCTGAGAACCCCCGGATCATGGCGAAACCCTAGTCAAGCTCATGTTGCCGACACTGTGGATCCTTAAACTCTGTTCAATCAGGGCACTGCCGTATGGAGCTGTCCTCAACGTAGTGGAGCAGACGGCGGTCTGCGAGTTTCCCAGTCTTCATCTAGTTAACTCAGCGGAACACTGGTGAGAATCAGGAGTTGAGGCCGGAATTTGTCCCTTTATTGGACAGGCGCGGTTGCATACCCTTCGACGGCTCCTTGCAAAAGCGGGAGTGGAAGTGATCCCATCGGTTACATGTGTTGTGAGCCGGCGAGGCACAACACCCATCATTCCAGTCATTCAAGCTCGTAACTAGTCGATAGTGATGATACTTACTTTCTTGCTCCCTTAAATCTGATTACCCGCGTTGCCTTCTCACTATTCCACGGCGTTGTGTACTGATGTACCTACCTAATCTGTACTTTGTAGAAATGACTTCGGCGCCTGTTGGCGCACTAGCTGTACAACTTTGCCTTTAAGTATATCAATAATCAGCATTTTGATAAATGCAGCGGGTTTAGTTTAGTCGGGAGAACGTCGTAAGTTCTAATTTGGTCTTATTTAATTTGATAAACTACCAACTGTTCTTCAGAGACTGAAGTCTATCAAACATCTGAAGGTCGTGCGTTCAATTCACACAACCCGCAATTTTCCTTTTTATTTGGGTAATTTCATATCCACTGCCTTTTTAATTAAAACAGGTATAAGATTAGGGACCCTACCCGCTTGCAGCTCGATGAGCGCCGTAACTTTCGAAACTGAAGAGCCCCGTGCCGACCGCAACCTACGGGGCAGCCCCTCGCGCCGGCGGATGATGCACCAGTCCTTACACACTTTGGTTGAAGTTGTACGGAGTACTGGCGAAATAAAGGGTGAGCTTGCTTGTGTCCTCTGCTCGGATGTTCTTGCGGAGAGTGCACTTAGTTTTGCTTTGGGTGCCACAGCATTTACCGTCGACCCCTCTCCTGCCCTCTCCTGTCCTCCCAATTTCGCCACATATATTGTATACTCTCCCGGAGTATGTCCTAATGGTATGAACAATTTTCACTCCCTGGATCACCCAAAATCTAAGTAAGTACTTCAGAGGACATTCTGGTATCTTCAGGGTGGACAAGCACCTGCACACTCACTTCGAATGGGAATGATATCTGGACGGGCTCCATGACAAGTTCCCAATGCTGCCCTTCCTATCTAACCTCTCTTTTCAAGACAGACTGTATTTTCATAATCAAAAATTGGCTCTGGCTGGTCATTTATTCACAGCGAACTGACCTGTGAAGACTATATCTCGGTATACTGCTTTGAAGCTATCCCGAGCACTCCGTTTACCATCCGTTATGTTACTGGGTCAGGAGTCTCTGAATCAAGAGCCCTAATACTCACCAGTGTTCCACTGACATGTATCAGATCTATGTAAAGCCTGTCTTCGTAGCCCATAAGGCCGGCGACTCTGACGTCCTCTCACTCCATCGAGCGGCTCTGTCATCATCAACAAGTACAACCACCCCATCATTCAGTATGATCACCTCATCAGCAGGTGCGAACGCTTCCTCAGGAAGCTCAACTATCTCCTCAATGAGCACTAGCAGCTCATTCGTGCCATCGCCCACAACAACTAGTCCGACATCTTCAGACTATGAATCTCCCAATAATGGGAGACTTGCACGCAGTGCAAAGATTGCAATTAAGGAGGTGGTGCAAAGCTGAGGCTGGCATCGAGCATGAGATACTGTAGCATGGCAGGATGATTCGCCTTTGCTATTGCGTTTGGGTGTTGGTGCTTCACAGTGCGTTATTGTTGTTTCTCCTCTAAAATACCAACTTTTTCATGGCCACACAATGGAGATTAAAATACTATCAACATAAGACAGCTGTTCAGTTCAGATCAATAATGAAGGGTGGTCAAGCAAACAGTTTCATGTAGTGATAGTCAAACAATAGAAAAAAAACCCCATGAAAGTGAAGGCAATCGGGGACAGTACATAACTGTACAGTTGCGTATAAAGAATCCTAAGAACAAACTAGCCTCAGCAATCAGACTGTGAAGAACTACAATAGTCTTGAGATAATGCTGTTACAGATGTTAAATGATGCATTCAGAAAAGTGAGATAAAGCAGCGTTGTGCAACTCCCAAAGTGGTTAGTGGTCGATCCTTTCGGTAAGCGCGAAGCATGCACTCGAAGCGTCGAATGTGAGCGTGGAGGACCTCACTGCTCCCGACAAGTTTCGCGCATTGCGGCCCTTGGCTTTGGACCCCTCTCCTTTACCCATGACGCCTCTTCTTCTTCCACTTCTTGGAGCGGTCGACTTCCTTGGTACGCTCTCTTAGCTTGGGATGTTATGGGCATGGCCTACTTACCTTAAGCACCCCCTAACCCAAGCACCTTTGACGGATGTGACAGTCAATACAACCTATCGCTATTACCGTCAGGCTTCGCTGTCAGCTTAAGAAGCTCCCTTGTGTATAAAGATCCGGTTCGCCATACAGGATCGGTCTGGAGGCTTGGATGGCCTGGCAGTCTCAGTCTGCCATGACTGGCAATGGTGGGGCAGGTGGAGGAGCGGGAGATGGCGGTAACAATGGGGCAGGGCAACCGCAGGGAACGGAATACACGTTACAAGGTGCGTACAAAGCGTGTGCTGAATCCCACCTATGACGTGCTTTTCCACTACATATCGTGGGCTGGAATACAATTAAGCTAACTATTTGATTCTTAGGAGTAATGCGCTTCCTTCAAACCGAATGGCATCGGCATGAACGAGACAGGAACGCTTGGGAGATCGAAAGAGCCGAGATGAAGTCCAGGATAGGTAAATTAGAGGGGGATGGCAGGACGAGCAAGAGGCTGCAGGAATCATTAGGGAAGCACGTGAAGATCTTAGAGAACGCTTTAAAGAAAGAACGAGAGAAGACGAAGTCGTTGGCTCAGGGTGACAAGACTGAGGAGAAGAAGGAAGAAAAGCGCATGGCCAAGGAATTATACAAGGCTATCAATAAGCGTGAGCTTTACTGACCGTGGGCTTAAAGCGTTACTGACACGCTTTCAGCCAAACCATTGAGGCAGCACAACTCATTTCTGGATACGGATGGCGATGATCTGTTCACCTCTGATTTACGTGAAGAAAGCGACCGCGACAAGTCCAAATCATTCCTTGGAAAGTGTGTCCAGGAAGTCACATACCATGTTGTACGCCCGGTTCACCCTGGATTACAGGCCGACGATAGCCAGCAGGATCTTCCTCCGAATCACAACTATCCTAACCAACACCCACACCAACAGTCATTAGAGGAAGTGTACATGCAACAACGCCAAAAACAACAGCAATCTGGAATGTTAAATCCCACACCATTACCAAATCATCAGCTTTCATCAGTTCCTTCGATTTCCGACGTCCCTAACCTCTCCCATACCACTAATCATGGACAACAAGCATCTTTCATGTCTCGAACCCTGTTTAACCAGAATAACCTACAACCAAATCATCCAGTCACCGCTGCGGACGACAGAAGTCTGTCCGCATCCGAGTTTGGCGCTACACCGGACGATCAGGTTGAAAAAGTTACACATAGCTACGATATCCACGGCCGCCCAATACCCCCAAAACAAGAAGATGACAGCCCCCGGATATCTGAGGAGCCGGATAACGCAGATACAGGGGGCTGGAACTTCGATGAGCCTCCGGAGCCGCAAACTGTGGAGGATCATCCCTCAGAGTTCCCCATCCGACAAAGACCTGATAATGACCTATTTCCGAATGTCAATCTTGTTCCTGCAAAATCTCCACCACGTGGAGGACTAGGATCGCATCGAAGAAAGAGCTCATCTTCCCGCCGACGTCCGAGTGACGGAAGTCATGAACTTCGCGAGCTGTCATCATCACAAGTGGGAGGAGGCTCCAAAAGCGACGCATCGATTTTTAAAGTGCGTTTCGCCCTCCGAGGCCATCTGGATGTGGTCAGGTCCGTGATATTTACAGGTGGAGGAAGTCCATCGGAGCCGGAAATTTGCACTACTGGAGATGATGGCGTGATCAAACGATGGATATTACCAGCAAGCTATGGAAGCTTTGGCCCACACGGCCCCAATCACAGCCACGATCTAGACGTCCCCAGCTATTTTTCACATCGAGGCCATACCGGCGCCGTCATGTCACTGGCAGCATGTCCCGCATCCCAGAACTTCTCAAATGGAGGGAGAGCTCTAGGGGATGGGTGGGTGTTTTCGGGTGGTCAAGATGCGATGGTGCGGGTCTGGGAACGAGGAAGAGTGGATCCAAAGGCGACTCTAGACGGTCATACCGATGCCGTCTGGTCAATTTGCGTGTTACCCGGTAATTCAGGTTCAGTGTTGGGTGACCAATGCAACCGTTATGGTGGTCCGGAAAGAATCATACTGGTTTCTGGTTCAGCCGATGGGACTGTGTTGATATGGGCTGTGAGTGCGCCGCCGCAACTGACTTCTCCACACCAAGGCTCTCGGAGAGGAGCAGGAGGCAGCCGGAGGGCGAACTCGGTGTCTTCAGGGTCGAACTTCCCGTCGTCGCCGCAACCAAACACAGCAAGCTCTATGTCGTTCCATTATTGCCTGCTTCACAGGATAGAGCGGGCAGACCATCCAGCCCCGACGTGTATAAGTCCTTTATCCATGACTGGGCATGCTTTCGTTGTGTCGTACAATGACGCTTCGGTTCTAATCTTCGACACTCGGACAGGAGAGGAGGTGGTTGGCATGGCAAGCTTAGAAACATACGACGGCACGCCGGCGACAGGGGTGAATGCTGTGGTCGCGACCACTGTGGGGTTAGACGGAACTCTGAGCTTGGATTCTGGCAGAGGTTTGTCAGAGGACGAAGGCATTGTGCATGGTGCTACTGGCACAAGTGGTGGAGTCGAAGGCGTTGTTATTAGTGGTCATGAAGATGGGTATATTCGATTCTTTGACGCCAATAGTGGTAAGTATAGCTTTGTACGACGGGATATGAGCTGCGGGAATCTTGCTGATCAATCGTCCAGGCCAGTGCACTTACACTATGCTCGCACACCCATCGGCCATCTCTTCGCTATTCTTGTCCCCAGATGGCCGGGAAATGGTATCAGCTGGACATGACGCTAGTCTGCGATACTGGTCCTTGGAAAAACGCAGCTGTACCCAAGAAATAACCAGCCACCGACTCATGCGCGGCGAAGGCGTCTGCGCAGTCGTCTGGAGCCAAGATGGCAGATGGGTAGTGAGCGGAGGTGGCGATGGCGTCGTCAAAGTTTTCGCTCGATGACAGACTGGAGTCCCGTTAATCTTACCTTAGATCGCGTTCGTATCGCGACCTTAAAGAATTCTCTTCCTGTACCTCCTTTTCTATCGGCATCTTCAGAAGAGTTCGTGAGCGTCGCATTTGCATTCTCCGGGTCCTCGAAGATACCACCACTGCATGATTGGCATGGATTTTTTACGCTAAGGACAACTGTGGTCCGTATTTTGGGACGGGACGTGTATCCTATTCGTCGATGTGTTCATCCCTCTTGCTGTATAAGTACACCTTTGCCCGATAATGAGCACCACAGAACACCACCATTGTATCATGGTGGCATGTAAATCAGATATTTATCACTACCTTAGGGCTCCAGGATAAGGTGTAACTCCTGGCAGAAAAGTGCAGCCCCGATCCGTGGGTCATACCTATTGTAAACGAATTTCAGGCCGCTTCGTCGTCAGTCCTCACTGGGCAAGAGAACACAAATACTTCAATCAGCCTCTGCGGGGTATATGATCATGCATCAAAGCTATCAACGCTGTCGGTCCCATCACTCTCCCTGCCCTCTCCGTAAAGGATCTCGCAGACGCCACCAACCGGCACATCCATCACGGCATCCGTGCCCTCACTCCACAGCGCCCTCCAATCCAACGTCCCCCCGGCTCCCGCCTTCCCCTGGAACCCCCTCCCCCCTCCTCCAACCAACTTCTCCCCCCTCCTCCCCCTCTTCGCCACAACCCTGCCCTTCGCATCCACCACCGCCACATTGGCCGCCTCGTCCACCACATTCTCCACACTCCCCATCGGCAGCGTCAAGTAGCCCACATTATACGACGCCAGCGCCACGTAGATATACACGATGCCCATGACCAGAAACGAGGGGATGGCCAACGACCACCAGCGGTTCGGATAGTAGTAGATGCCCAGCTGGTGCAGGAAGGGCGACGGGAGGTAGCTCCACAGCACGTAGCCGAGGAAGGCGAGCGACGACGTCAGGTACAGCACGAAGCCGTAGTACTCGTACGTCGGCACCTTGGGCGAGGCGCGCGGGACGGTGGTGGCGGTGCGGGCGGACTTGGCCACGGCGGCTTCGGTGTCGTTGGGGGTCTCGACGTCGGAGCTGTCCGGGGTGGTGGGCCGCGAGGTGGTGGTTGAGAAGGGGGGGCGCAGGAGGGAGGTTAGGGATGGGGAGGGCGGGAGTGGGGTCGGGGGGCGGTTGTAGAATGGGGGCGCGAAGGCGTGCGTGCTGAGGAGGGAGGAGGTCGAGTGGTTGAGGGGCGGGCGGCGGTTGTTGGGCGGGTGGTTGGGGTTGGTAGGGAGGGTGGTGGTGCTGGTGGGTGATTGGGGGTCGTCGTTGTCGGAGGATGCGGAGGATGAGGTGGGGGAGTAGGATGGGCCGTCTAGGGAGTAGTGTGATTGGAAATCGGCGTCGTCGTCTTCTTCGAGGTCATCGTGGTCGGGATCGGAGCGGGGTTTCAGGGGGTTGTGGTTGTGCCCGTTGGCGATGTTCGCGGTCGGTGTTCGCTCTTCGGGACTGGTTGGGGTGGATGTTTCGAAGGGCCGGAAGGATGGTAAGTTCGGGGTTGATAATGAGTGAGAAAATGAAGCCCGTTGCGGCTTCTTGCCTCTACTTTGAGGTGCCATTGTTTCGTTTGTTGGATGTTAGCTGTAGCTCTCCTTCTCTTCCTCGTCACAGTCCTTACGTAAGCGGTACACCCGGGCTCCAAGACACCGAGGACTTTCCACTGCACATACTCGTACGGGTGAACCGGAGTCCTAAGAGTTCCAAGTACTGAGCATTATTCCTCTGCTGCTATATGGCTAGAAACTTTTATCGAATTGCCATCTCTTAGCTGTGCGTTATACAACGTGGGAACTGACTCATGTTGGGCCTCCTTATCAACGAAGGTGGAGCTCTCCTGTACGGAATATTTCAAATGGCTAGCCCAGAGGCTACACAAAGCTTGTGCTGGATATCGGCGCAGTTATACCCTGGGAGCTAACAGTAGCTACCTTACCTTAGTGAGGGGTCGGCTACCTTATCGTGGTAGCTGAGGGGTGAAATACGAGTAGAAAGGCGAGCTCTTTCCAAGCCTTCCGGTATATTATAAGGTAAGGCCTTCCCACGTATTCCTTGATATGCGAAAGTCTCCACATCTCAATTGAATTTGACTTCCCAGCTCGGTCATTTCTCTCTCAGCTGAAGCAAGGATGCGCTCACCAGGGTTCTTTCTTCTGTCTCTTGCCCTCCCACTTACTCAAGCTGCCGAGACTATCCTCGGTGTGTACATCTTCTCTCGCCATGGAGACCGTACACCAAAGTCGCTCCCTCCGGCCAATTTGACCGACTTGGGATATCGAGAGATCTTTACTTCAGGCAGCTACTTTCGCGACCGCTATGTCTCTTCTACAGCATCGGCCAAGATTGCCGGCATCAGCAGTGACCTAGTAAAGCAGTCACAGATCTCTGTCTCGGCGCCATTGGACACTGTCCTGATGAATTCAGCGCAAGGCTTTCTACAAGGACTGTATCCACCAGTTGGTCCAACCCTGGCCTCAAACAAATTGAGGAATGGCACCGTAGTACAGGCGCCTATGAACGGCTACCAATTGATCCCGGTTCAGCAAGTCACGGCCGGCACGGGCAGTGAAGACTCCGCATGGCTGCAAGGAGCAAGCAATTGCGCCAAGGCGACGGTCAGCTCGAATGAGTACTTTCAGAGCCAGGAGTACAAGGATTTGCTGCACAGCACAGCAGACTTCTACAGGAGCCTGAGCCCAGTCATCAATGGCATTTTCAGCGGAGATCAGATCAGCTACAAGAACGCCTACATCAGTGAGTTCTATCCTCGAGACTAGCTACAACCACCAGTTAACACTGCTAGTCTATGATCTACTAAACGTAGCGTCTATCCACAACACTACCATAAGCTCTTCCGAGATACTCACCAACGACGTTCTTTTGCAAGCCCGCGCGCTAGCTGATCGCCACGAGTGGGCCCTCTCATACAATGCCTCCGACTCGATTCGCGCGGTAGCAGGCTCTACGCTCGCCGCTCAAGTCGTCCAAGCCCTGAACAACACTCTAACCAGTGCCGGGAAGACCAAACTCAACATCCAGTTCGGCGCCTATGGAACCTTCCAATCCTTCTTCGGCCTCGCTCAACTCCCCGCCGCCAACTCGGACTTTTACGGCATCCCAGACTACGCCTCAACCATGGTGTTCGAGCTCTTCACTACCAGCTCTGCACCATTGTTTCCTACCTCTACCGCCGACGTCAACGTGCGGTTTCTGTTTCACAACGGCACGACGTCAAGCGGTAGCGTACCGACCGCTTATCCGCTGTTCGGACAACAGCAGACAACCCTGCCATGGAAAGCGTTCGTCGAAGGGATGAACAGGTTCGCCATTGGATCGCAGCAGCAGTGGTGTTCCGCTTGCGGAAATACCACTGGCATATGCGCCAACCCGGCTTCTTCAAATTCAGACGGTTCGTCTGCTGGGTCGTCGCCTTCCACGGACCGTGGAATTAGTAAACCGGTGGCAGGTGTCATCGGTGCGATGGTCACGCTGACGGTGATTCTGGGAATTGAGGCATTGGTACTGTTGCTCGGTGGTTTCAGGCTCGTCAGTAAGAGGCGGGTAGATCAGCAAGCTGTACTGAGGGAGAGTGTTGTGGCTGTGAAGGCATGAGAAACGCGCAGGATGCTGTTAGTGAGCGATGAAGCTTTATATATGCGTGGGTATTGACGGTGATATTCGATCGGAATGCCAAGACATAGTCCACTCTTAGGTGCAAATAAATACAATACATGCTGTGGTATCTTGAGTAGACTTTGGTGGTTAATTCAGCCACCCGCATATTCCTCACGTCAACTACTCGCTCCTGGTGCAGCAAATGGCCGTAATCATTTACAGCAATTCACAACTGACTGGCACAGTGGGCCTCAGAGCCGCTGTAGCACCGTAACCATCAATCCAACCGGTCCTGGCCCTGTGCTTAGTATGTACCAATGAACAGGAGCTCAAAAGCCACGGATCCATGCTGAAAGACTATCCACAAAAGAAGTCTCCTAGCCAAACCGAGTCCATATTGCGTGAACTCCAAGGCGAACAGCCACCTTGCCCTTGTCATTATTAGGGCTTCTGCACCTCGGCTCAACAGAATATGGAAACCCTATGCACCACCACCCTACAAACTCTCACTCAACCCGACTTCAACGACCCCATCCACAGCTGCGGCAACCCCGTCCTGCACCTCCTCCCCACTCGCCCCGACGACCTCATCCACCTCGCCCACGCTAAACTGCACGCCTACCCCTTCAAAGAAGTGCCCGCATGCTGGCGCCGGCTCTACACCGACGCCAGCATCGCCAAAGCCGTGCTAACCATCAAAGCCAACCTCAAGGATCCCACTACGACGAAAGATTGGGTAGAAGACGTGGTCAAGACGCTAGACATGGCGCTCATCATGACCGGCGCGCCGCTCCGGGGGCCCATGATCGAGGACCTCCTCTCCGCTCTGCAAGCTCTGGACTCGGACTCAGACCCGGACGCACGGCTTCCACGCAAACGACAGCGGATGCAGGACTTCGACGCCTCGGAGCCTCTGGAGACTCCGAAATTACGCTATCCGCTACCTCGCGCGCACCTCTCGATGGCGGCGTTCCAGACCCACCTCACGGAGAAAACGACGCCGCTGATCTTGACAGAGGCACTGGACCACTGGCCGGCGTTGGCGGAGCGGCCGTGGAAGTCGCCGTCGTACCTGCTGTCGCGGACGTTCGGCGGCCGGCGGCTGGTCCCCGTCGAGCTGGGGCGGAGCTACACGGATAAGGGGTGGGGGCAGGCGATTATTACGTTTGGGGAGTTTCTGGATCGGTATCTCGTGCACGGGAACGGTGATGGGGACGGGAAAGCGGGTGAGGATGGGGCCATGGGGTATTTGGCGCAGCACGATCTGTTCTCGCAGATCCCAGGCCTGCGGAACGATATTGCGATTCCGGATTACTGCTATACGTGTCCGCCGCCGGCGGCCGAGGGTACGCCGTTGGCGGGAAGGGAGGGCGAGGAGCTGGAGGAGCCGTTGGTCAATGCGTGGTTTGGGCCTGCCGGGACGGTGAGTCCGCTGCATACGGATCCGTGGCATAACGTGCTTTGTCAGGTTGTGGGGAGGAAGTATGTGAGGTTGTATAGTCCTTTGGAGAGTGGGAAGCTTTATCCGAGGGGGGTGGAGGAGGGGGGTGTCGATATGGGGAATACGAGTCAGGTGGATGTGGCGGCAATTGAGAAGGGCGACGATGAGGATGCGGGAGAGGCCTTTCCGCTCTTTCACGAAGCAAACTACGTTGAGGGGATCTTGAAGGAAGGGGAGTGCCTCTATATACCGGTTGGCTGGTGGCACTACGTTCGGAGCCTAACGATCAGCTTCAGCGTCAGTTTCTGGTGGAATTGAGGAGAGTATCTCGGAATCTAGAACAGTCACTAGGGTTGTGGTGTCCTTTCTATTGCGGGCCAGATGAGCGATCCCAACATGAACTTTACAACGGCACACATAAGACAGTGCACAGGGCGGCACACAAATTACGACTGAGGACGCTTTTGGAATTGACTATGTTGACGGTCACTGGTGATCACTCCGTGCTATTTAGCCGGCCAGACCCCAAGGCCATTGGGTATGCCATCAGCGAGAATTACCGGCTGCCAGTCGAAAACAGGGCTGGAAATGTGCTGGGACCATGTCCAAGGACCGGTTTTGGGCAAATGGTGGGAATTACCGCAGTTGTTATAAAACTCCTTGCTGCAGACGACTGCATCGATTCTATGCAGCACGAAATAGCCTTTGAGCGCCTGACTGCACTGCTCGGCTAGCCAAGCTCGCAGGCCCTTTAGCAGGCCCTTTTCTGAGGATCCATCTACATGTGAAGCAGACAGATGGCAACCTCAATGCCTATCGATTCCCAAAACAACCAGCAGAGCAGTGTCAACCGAAGTTCCTTGACAGTATGTCGGACTCGGCGCGGTAGGCTTTATGGATAGATCGTCATGGTCATCCGAGTTGTTACTGAACAGCCAATGCTGCTTTTAGCCTTTAGCCGTCTATGGTCTTTTGGGTCCAAGGCGGCTCTCCGTCGTCATCAAACTCCGCCCACTGGAAAAATGTACAGCTGATTTCATATAAGCTTGGGCATCAGATTTGTTTCATACGAAGGCCATACCTTTCTTTGCCTGGGCTGTTTCCGGCATGGCACATCCACATGTACCGGCCTCTGTTCTCCTTCTTTCTTTGTACGCACCTCAACACTGTGGCAATGCCACATCTGCATCTTGGTGTGTACCTGGTCTATGCTTAGCTCATTCGATCGAAGGGGTGCGCATTGAATCAGGTGGGTATACCTCGGGTGGAAGCTGTCTCGGTAACAGCGATAAGTGATATTGATTCGTTTCTTCCCAGCTATCGGGTGCGGGTCGATAGCTTGCGAAGGATGTATGCTGTGTTTCCATTCCTCTTGCATCTCCGCATGCATGACTAACAGCGAGTTATGCGGCAAATGTATCGAGATCTGACCTTCTGCGTCGGCGCGGAGGATGTCCCCTTTGTCCTTGGTTTCCTGTCTGCGCTCATTGTCTCCGTCACCACCAGTATCGTTCTCGTCGTCTCGCGCCACAACCTTCCGTACGCGAAATTCTCTGGCAACGCCCAGACTAAGACTCCCAATTACTGCACGTGGACCAAGGTATGTGAGCTGATCGGAGTGGTATCCCACACTCTCGCTACCGCCATTATAGCAATTGACGAAAGCCGCGTTGGGAATCCATTCCTTGGGTGACTGGTATTCCAATTTCTTCCCGTTCGGGTAATAAGTACGGATTCGCGCGTTTATTTCGCTGTTGACAGCCGTCTGCACTTTGGATGAGATCCGCAGCATGTGAGGGGTACTCTGGCGGATGTCCTAAATACACCATTGGCGCAAGGCCCTACTATAGCAGATCGATATCCACCCACAGTTAGATAGCTCCCATTATACAAGTATTCCCTCCTCTGCCTCTCCTGTTCATCCAGACTGTGCACATAGAAACATGCCGAGTGTGGGCTCTGTACAACATTGTCGAACAGCTTAAAAACCTGTTTCTCAAACGTGGGACTCTCTTCTAACAACTCTTTTAGAAGGTCTTCCGCCTCCTTGGCTGGGAGGAAGTTGTGGATGATCGAGCAAGGCGTATGCGCTGCAATATCCTGGGGGGAGTAAAGATGCAACGTTCTTCCTTTCCTAGTAAGGGGTCGAGCAGTGATCGGTCTCAGCGATGCAGTTTGACTTGTGGATGCTTTCGGTGCTGCAAAACTCGATAAGGAGCTTTGATAGCCTACGGTAGACCTCTTTCTCGGCGACAGGGATAGAGGTAAGCAGACTCCTGTGGGCGCTAGACATCGAGAAGCTGCTTGAACCGAGCCTTCTGATGTGACCAGGCAGTCGAGAATAGTATCTTGGGCTAAGTGGGGATACAGAGACGAAAGTATTGCTAGTTTGAGATCGGTGGAGTCCTCATCGGCGGCCTCCGGTTTGCAGACTGCAGAAACGCAATCAGTGGCTGGCGGACTAAGACGCCGCCGCTTCCCAGATGTGAATGCTTCCATATGATTGACAATTCAGTAGGAGTTTGTCGGTTACTCTCAACTCTAGCTGAAGTATGTACTTGAAGGGCGTCGCTCAGTAACGTGGACGGTTGATAAGTGGCAGAATACCACCGCTACACTCACCGCCTTTAGATTGCAAAACACCTCGGCACGTCATATGTTCAGGTGGTTGCGGATGGTCCACGGTTACAGTAGATCTCGATTTCAATTGATGTTCGCAGATACTGGAAGCCTCATTTCATGCTGAGAACACTGATAGTATGAGGAAACGTACTTTCGACCACCTACCCACTTCTACGTCAACACCCTACGCACTCTCGATATAATGCTCGAGTTCCGCACCGAGGGCTTCAATGGCTACAGCGTCAAATACTCGCCATTCTTCGACTCCCGAATTGCCGTCGCCGCCTCCGCAAACTTTGGTCTGGTAGGCAACGGACGCCTTTATATTCTGGGTCTGACACCCAATGGCATCGTCGCCGAGAAATGGTATCCTCTCCCCACCTTGGCCTCTTTGCTGTCTAACCTCATTGCTTACTGTACTCTTCTGCACGCAGGTTCGACACGCAAGACTCTCTCTTCGACATCTCCTGGTCCGAAGCGCACGAGAACCAAGCGGTCGTAGCCTCCGGTGACGGCTCCATCAAGCTGTTCGACATCGGCCTGGACAACTTCCCCGTGCGCTCCTGGCAAGAACACAAGCGAGAAGTTTTCTCCGTCCACTGGAACTTGGTGTCGAAAGACACGTTCTGCTCCAGTTCGTGGGACGGCACCATCAAGATCGTAAGCCTTCCTCCTACTTTCCCTCCGTTTCCGAGAAAGAAATCTGCTCACTCTGCCCGCGGCTACACAGTGGTCCCCTGAGCGCACTGACTCTCTTCTCACGCTCCCAACACACTCCTGCACATACAGCACCTCCTTCTCTCCCCACTCACCCTCAATTCTCTCCTCCGTCTCCTCCGACTCACACCTGCGTGTCTTCGACCTGCGCACCCCGCCCTCCGCCTCAAACCACCTCACCCTCGCCGTCCCAATCCACACCCCTCCCACCCCTCCCTTCAAATCCGCCACCATAACCCACACTCCTGCTTCGCCGCCCTCCGAGGCCCTCACGCACGACTGGAACAAGTACCGGCCCAGCACCATCGCCACCGCCGGCGTCGACCGCCTCATCCGCACCTTCGACATTCGCGCCCCGACGCAGGGGGCTGTCGCGGTACTAGCTGGCCACGATTATGCGGTCCGGAAGATAAGCTGGAGCCCGCACTTACCCGATGTGTTATTGAGCGCGAGCTATGACATGACGTGTCGGGTGTGGACGGACGGTGGCGGCAGCGATGGGGCCGGAGGACACGGAGGGAGAGAAGAGGGCAGGATGGGACGGCATACGGAGTTTGTGACGGGGGTGGATTGGTGCTTGTTTGGAGCGGAGGGTTGGTGTGCGAGTTGTGGGTGGGATGAGAGGGTGTTGGTTTGGGATGTGAGGGCTATTATGGGGCCTTGATCTCCCCCAATGTGTTTTTGTAGATGCATTCATCTGGGATCTGGCCATCTTCGTGTATTTAGTCTTGGCAAGGAGACCACACCAGGCAGGCGACCTTTCTAACGGTCTCCAGGCGTTGTAAGGCCTTAGAGGCTTTAGGTACGCTTCACGGGTCAAGCGAATACAGTCTTACCTTTTGTTATTACATTCCTTCTAATTTTACTTTCTTTTCTCTTGCAATTATATAGGTATCCTATAGCAAAAGCAATGTTCTAAAAAATCACATAGTTAGCCAAGCAAAACAAACCGAACACAACAAGCTTACAACGAGGGGGTTTTACTCATCGACCTCTGATCACCATGACCTTCTCGTATTAATATGAAGACATGGCAGTCCTATGTACTTTGCGGTCAGTTTACCTCTTCCAAAGAGCATCCACCTGAAGTGAACAGCAAGGTTCCTCACAAGCAACTTAGATGCTTTGATGCCAGTTACCTGGGAGTTGAATGACATGACTTTCAGCTGATGAGGGCATCTTCCAGATGATCGCCAGAGGTCGAGGAGCAATCCCAAAACTGTGGTAAACCAGAAATGAATAGTTGGTAGTTATCTGAGCCAGAGATTCACACTGTATTCCCTACCTCTTTTTTCGTTCTCCAACCACACTAATGTTCTTCCTCGAATAGAAGATCATCCCCAGCTTCTTCTGTCCCCCGTGCATACGAGCGGGACCCTTGCTATTCGCCGTCATTGTTGGTTGTCTGCATACGCACTTCTACCATCATCTAACTAACCTAGCCTTCACAGGTAAGTGTCAATACCTTCGCCTCCGTGGAGGGACCTCGTACCTGATCAGGTACATGCAAGCTGAAGAGTTCCCTCAGCCAAACCGAAGAATTCCAGCTTTTATGCATGCGACGGATGGCCGGACGTTTGAAAACAGGTTCGAAAGCGAACCTACTGATGTGTTTAAGAACAATTCAGCGAATGATTCGCAACGCACAAGGATCATGCCATTGCGGAGAAAAAACGGAGTTCGTGATGATCAACTTCTATTTTGCTTTGTATCATGCCCAACTCTGGGGTAAAGGCATGTCCTAGCAGCTGTAGCATAACGATGCTGCTCTAAAATACAATGAAAAAAATAACATGGATAAAAGATACAAAAACACGCGTCAAACAACGAACCCCTGGCTCGCAAACCACCTCTCCATCTCGTTCCACGCGTCGTTCTGCGCCTCGTCGCGCACCGTCATCTCCCCGAGGCTCCTCCGGTTCCTCAGCGCCGCCAGCTGCGCGCGCCTCGCCGGAGACCCCAAGGGGGCCGATTCAGCGGCCCCCGCTCCCGTCACCCTCCTGATCTGCATCCAGATCCCGCGCGCGGGATCCGGCGACGGCGTGGTGGTGGTGGTGGTGGTGCCGTCGAGGAGCGCGCCCGAGACCCTCCTCTCCTCCTCGTGCCACTCGTCGTTCCGTCGGACGTTCCGCAACGTCAGCGCCCCGAGGCTCCGCTTGTTCGCCAGCGCCGTCTTCTGCATGCGCTTCTCCGGGGAGTCGAGGTCCTCCGCGCCGGATGAGGGTTGTGTAACCCGACGGATCTGTCGCCAGATGGCGCGCGTCGGGTCGGGAGAGGGAGTGTTCTCGTCGCGCTGGGTGACTGTCAGCGGGCGACGGCGGGTTGGTGATGGCGTCCGTGGCGCCTCGGTGACGGTCGGAGTAGATGTGGGCTGCCAGCGTTAGACTGTATTGTACTCTGAGGACTCACCCTGACTTACGGTGGCTGCGGAAGAGAATGGTTGCTCGGTGACGATGGGAGGCGTCGCCGCCGAGCTGGGAGAGGTCGACCTTCCGGTGCTACACGGTTGATTAGCTTCGCTGATGGATGTTTACATGGGGGGGGCTTCTCTGACTCCTTGACACTATCGCCGCTAACAGGGGACTTTGCCCCATGCGCTCGCGACCTGGAACCACCCAGGATTCGCGAGAAGAACCCTCGCAAGGACGAAAGCCGTCGCTGCGGCTCCGACGGGGCAGGGGTGCCCTCGCTGTGGACGGTGCTTGGCACCGCAGACGTCGGATCACGCCTACGGTGCTTCCGCACCACGAGGTCACCCCATCTACGGGCGGCAGCCTTGGGAGTACCTACATGGGATCGTAGGTCTCCCGTAACCCTTTCCGCCGGAGCGGAAATGGTGGCCTTGCCCGATGTCACCCTGCTGTGATTCAGCGCAGCCAGGGGACCCTTTGCAGGGACTTTCAACCCTCGAGGGGCACTCGTCGACGGCATGGTGACCGTCATCGTCTCTTGAGGGCGAACTTAGCACACAAACTGGGAGGACGATGACCTACGACAACTACATGTATAGATATACTGTCGTGAGAAGTATGAGGGTCTCGACGTACCTGATGTGGTGTTCGCAATGGTGGTCTCCAGAATGGTCGTGGATGGTTGTTGGGAAGAGAAAGGAAAAGGATGGGCGGGTGGAAATGCGTTTATTTATAAGAGAGGAATTGGAAAAAGATCAACTCTGCCCATCGACACTTGGTGGGAAGGAGTAAACTGAGTAGTGACTGCGAGGTGTCGCGCCTTCCACAAACAGTGGTATCAACGAGGAACATCGGCTAGTCACAACGTTCTCCGAGTCGAAGTAGCAAATTATGAATTGAGAAAGAACTATCACAGATCCGCTCATGTAACATGTTGTCTCTCAGCGCTCCTTTCCATATCTTGCTTGATGTCTTCAACCAAATTGCCGTCCATCTGAACGAACCGTATCTAGTATTGATCAGTAGCCTATCCTCACCATGTACCAGAGAGAAGCCTTACTAAGTCGTCCCTACTTGAAGCGTGCCCATACAAGACCGCTTCACTTTGGCTAGCTTCTACCCCTCGCCTGACTCTCTCCTCCCATACTCCTTCCCAATTCCACTCGCCAGGTTGCCTAGCAACACCGTCTGAGGGAGTTCTAGTGGTTCGCTGATCTGACCGCGGAACCGCTGCACTAGTGCCATCACCGACCCGCAAGTCGGAGACCTCAAGAAGTGATGGCGAAGGCGAAAGCTGCTGATACCGCCGACGATGCGCACGCCACGCATGCCATGCCCCTGGGTTGCCTGCTGCTTCGAGCGGAACAGAGTCCAACGCCGTATGATCGGTAAAAGCAGAGCGGATATAGTGCAAGACCTCGACGATAGTGACGTTTCTTCGGCCCCCTCCTATGATGGCACCAGTCAAAAGTGAGCGGTCCGCTGATGGCTGCCCAACACGGGAAGACGGTCCAAGCATCGAAAGGGTTGAGTTCGCCATTCCAAATCTTGGCCCCGCCTGCTCGTCTTGACTCCCTTGGGAACCGCTAACATTCCGTGATGAGGTTCCCGAATTGGCGGCGCTCCGTTTCGCGCGCTGGAACCAGTGCGGAAAGCCATGTCGAAGGCTGAAGCCTCCTGGTGGCAGACGTTCTTCGTCTGTGGCGCTGACAGGATCACTGTCTGAAGATCCGGTCGTGTAGGTGTATGTGGTCAGAGGCGTGAGCAATGGGTGAAAGATATCTGTTGTGAAGGTGATGACTGGTGGTAAGTCTGGGTAAGTGGACGGGAAAGATATCTGGAAACGCAGGATCGCCGGGGCATAAGGCCCTAGATTGCCATTGAGATCTTAGCATGGATTCAAACCTTAGCCACTACCGTGAGAGCCCTTTGTGTACCGTTGCGCACGAAGAGAACCCCAGCCCATAGACTTGGGTTCCCGGGCGTCAGGCTCAAATAGACTCCAGAGGGACAGGTATGTTTTAAGCTTGCACTGGCGCAGGACAGCCACTGTTAGCAACACTCAACCCTGCAAAGGGTTGGAGAGCCTTCTTACTACTCCAATAGAAGCTGTTGCTTCCGAAAGGAAGACCACTTAGAAGCCCCTTCTGCTGACATTCTGCTTGTAACTCGGAGTATGTTGATAGTGACTGTTGCTACGGCGTGCTTCAAACCCCGGAGGCGCAGTTGTTCCCTCACAGATCTCAATGGTTGCTCGTATGGATGGAAATCATTGTTACTATTATGGCAATCGCCAACACAGGCCATGTATACATTGGCTTATTCTAAGCTATTACCCAGCATATAGCCCATATCTCTACCCTTATCATGCCTGTTATTGCACGTACTGCTTCGTCTCTCGTTCGCAGTATTGCCAGAATTGCTCTGCCTTCCCCGATCCGCCTTCGGCCTCGCTCTTCAGAGACGCTTCAATATCAACTCGATTGTAACCTAGCCGGCCCCATGGTGCAATATAACGCCCGTTATGCTCCGTAGTCAGGTCAGGTGACAGACCAGCATAGAGCTCGGTGTAGGCGCCGTATCTGGCGTGGTAGCACATCGTATACCACTGGGGGTGTCATAGGCACTGGTTAGACACGTTGACAAAGAATGCAAGGTGATAGAAACAGTGCACGTGGCCATGGAGTCGGACATACCACGAAGTACCGCTCAATGGTCGACATATGATTTTGCAGTTCCGACTTCAGGTTTCCCGGGTTGAAGACCACGCTCACGATGCCTTCATCTCGGGCCCGTTTGCCAAACTCTGAGGCCAAGAACAGGTTGCCCGCCTTACTCACACCATAAGATCTTTTCTGGCTCTCGTACTTTACACCCCCTTTCTCGTCGAAGTCGATCCCACCGTTTGGTGTGTAGAAATCAATTGCCAGAGAACCAGCCCATGCCACTCTTACTGTGTTCGCGGGCGACGTGGCGGCGGTCTGCCTCAGTATCGGGTGAAGTAGCTGGGTGAGAAGAAAGTGACCGAGGCAGTTGGTCCCAACTTGAAGCTCGTAGCCCTGCAATCCGTGGTAACGTGAGAAGCCTTTTCGTGTTGTTTCCTTCGCCCAATGCGGAAGAGCAACGTACCTGTGCAGTCACACTGCCCTTGGGCGGCTCCATAACCCCAGCATTATTCCACAGCACATCGAGCCTCTGCTCCTTGCCCATGAACTCATCTGCGGCTTTTGGGACCGTTGTCAGATCTCCCAGATCGACCTTCAAGAACTCAAGTCGCCCACCCGACTCGGCAAACTCGGCTTTGATCTTCTCAATAGCCGTCGTACATCTTTCCGTCGAGCGTCCCGCTACATAGACGGTCCCGTTCTTCTGGTAAAGGAGCTTCACGAGCTCGAACCCGCAGCCTGAGTTGCCGCCTGTGACTATGAAGACCTGCGCGAGGGTTCAAATTCGATTTCTTTTGCCAGCAGGGATGGGTCACGACTCACCTTGCCTGTCAGATCAGGTAGGTTCTTCTCGGTGAGGGCTGGTTCGGCGATGAAGTAGCTCTGACTGAGAATGTTGCCCATGGTCGCCTTCTGATAACAGCTCAACCCAAATCTGGCGACTTCCATAGAACAGACCTCACACTCTGAAGTATGTATGAGACCACACTTTGGGCAACATGTGGCGAACAGGGAAAGTTTGACAGGAACTCGGTAGTTCCGTGAAGCCGCACGTTTGGCTCTTAGCTTCTCGTCAAGCTTCAAGATAGACTTATCAGCCTATTCACTGGTGGTTTGCTTGATCTGAATATTTTTGGGTAGCCTGAAATGCGTCACACCTTGATACAGAGGAGAGAAGCCCAGTCGTGACTTAGGCTATAGCCATTGTCAGATCACGATCATGATTTGTATCTCCATCTAGGTATTACTTTCGAAAGCAGGTGTTTCTGCTATTCTGCTACATAGCTATCGGTGTTGTAGACACAGACACTTCACGTCTGGGTGGGCTTGACCATCTAGCTATCATTGGATGGATGAATTCCAGGATTATATTTTCTTTTGCCCGCTCATTTTATAGTCACGAGAATTTGAAACAGCTTGGATTACTATGTTCATGGTAAAGTACATGTGCCCCGGGCAGCTAACCCTTAGCTATTTTGACGCTGTTACGGCTTTGTGAGAGTTATATATTTACATTCCAAGAGCTCTTTACATTATCATAGTCTATAGCCCTGATGCTGATGTTCAACCATTTAACAGCCCAATAGTCAGGTCTACAATTCTCTCAACGCCTTCGCCTCGAATAGCACTGACCGGTATGGCCCTCAGCCCAGCTCTCCAGGCATTTTCCTTCCCACTCGGATGCTCCACTGCTCCCGTTGACACGCCGTCCAAATACCCCTGGAGACTCGCAAAGGTCTCCGGCGTATCGACAAGATCTGCTTTCGTGGCAATCACAAACCAGGGTTTCGACGACGTCGGACGCATCGTCAGGGCCGGTAATGGCCGTGAAGCTGCAGGATCGACGACAATGGATTCTTGACCGCGTATAAGTTCAGCATCCCGAGCCAATGGCGAGGATCCCGAGCTGCCCAGTGGCTGCCAGTCCACCATCCTTTGTTCGGTCTCGGTGTTGACCTCCCTGTTTCGCAGACTCTCGTATTCCCCGACCTCTTTCCAAAGGTTCTGTAATGCTTCGGCGGCGTTCCCGGCGCTGAGGTCCACAACGAACGCTAGGACGCCGGCACGCTCGATGTGTCTGAGAAAGCCAAGTCCTAAGCCTTTATCCAGATGTGCATCCGGTATAAGTCCAGGTATGTCAGCAATTGTGAAGCTCGTCCGCGGTATCCCTCTTGATCCATCTGCCTTTAGTCTCGGCCGTCCCTGATTGTTATCCAATACTACAGTTCCGATGTTTGGTTGCAGTGTCGTAAACTGCCAGTCGCCTACTCGGGCCCGACTGCGGCTCAGAGCTCGTAGGAGCGTGCTTTTCCCTGCGTTTGGCAACCCGACAAGTCCCACATCCGCAAGTAGCTTCAGTTCGAGCTCGAGGTTCAGTTTCATGCCAGCATCGCCCTTTGTTGCGAACTTTGGGCGAGGGATCGATCTCGTTACGAAATGAGGGTTCCCTAATCCACCCATTGCGCCGGCAGCGAGTAAAACAGGCTTCTCCGTAGGCTCGGAGAGATCGAGGGAGATAGGCGCGGAGAGTTGCGTGAGCATGAGATTCGACTTCCTTGCTTTCGGCAGCACAGGAAACTCGACATTCAAGAAATTCGAGGGCACGGCGGATGGGTACAGAAGCCACTTGTCTCGTCTCCAATGTCCTTTGCCGTCACCTTCGACTGGCTCCACCCCTGCAGCCGCAGACCTCTGTCCAACTCCCTCTTCAACCACAGGATCGTAGCGTGAGAGTTCCCGCACCACGGTTCCTACTGGTACTTGCAGCACTATATCCTCCCCTCTTTCTCCTCCCTTGCTCCGTCCTTGCCCGTTCTTCCCCCTGCCAGCTTTGATGATGCCGCGACGGGCAATCTTATGGAGACTGGTCTCGCCGCGGACGGCTTGGATGTAGACGTTGCCCCCGCTCCCTCCGTTACCACCATTCGGTGGTCCGGCTGCAACAAACTTCTCTCGGAGGAAGGAGATGCAACCATGTCCCCCAGAGCCAGCATGCAGACTAATTGTGCACCGGTCGGTGAAGGGTGTGAGGGAGTAGTCGGTTGGGGAGGGGTTGAGATGACTCGAAGCGGGCAAAGAGGGTATGGGGGATGGGGACTCGGGACTCGGTGCTGCTAGAGCCACATCATGCAGTTTCCGGCGACAAGTATCATTGATCCATATAGGACGTTGTGTGAGAGCGATAGTGGACCGCGTCAAAGATGGGTATAGGAATGGCATCAACGTTCCGTTAGTACGCGCCATGGCAACGGCAGTACTTTCACTGCCCACCAAAAAGATCAAATATCTCCGCCATTGAGGTAATCCAGCTTATAGTAGTAGTATGCTAAGTACTCGGGAGTTGTATGGCTGTTGTTGACTCAGAGTTTGAAGTTGCCCTACGTGCAGTTGGACTAAAGCGCACTAATGTGCTCTACAGTTCGCCGGACCGACAGGGTACTCTGGAAGGGAGAGTATGACTAAGCCCTCGACCTTCCTCCACTGATTGCAAATCAACATCTGGCCAAGTCTAGTGAAGACCTGGTGCTCCTCATAGAACAGGTGAGGGACTACTACTCGCGCGGCTCGGAATGGTATGCTTTTAGTGAATGACGAATTGTAGCCTTTACTGATTATCATATCATCTAGCTGCCCCTGATATAGTCACTTTCCTCTTCTAAGGTGACAAACCGCTACTGAATCGGGTAGCACCTATAATAAGTCAAGTAAGGTATGATCAAGCAGCCTTGAAACGAGCATCACGGTCACAGAACCTTGTTACCTGATACCGACCACCTGTGGCTTACGGTAGGTCAAGCTCAGGCATTAAGACTAGAAGCCGCAGTCTGGTTGCCGCCTGGAGCCCATCGTGGTTTCGTCATATTAGGCCTGATATAAGACTGAACTGAGGTGCTAGTGTAAAGTGACCTCCGTGGGATGGATTTCCCATATTGATCGACGTAGGATTCAAGACTCGGCGGGCATGGCTGCCTTGCTGCTGCTCTGAGAAGTGACGAATGAAAGGTCCGAGTGAAGGAGCCTTGACTTGGAGCCAGTCTTGGTATACTGTGTAGAGATCTGGTGATGTGGATGGCGGCGTGCAGGAAAACTCTCAAAAGCCTAATCTCGGCGCCAACATGGCTGCCCATCCCAGGGCAGGAAGAATGTTATTTGCGGTGTTACAACTCGACAAGTAAGCGTCAGTTGACGAATGCGACAGGGCCTCGATCAAATCACTTAGTCCATCATGCCAGGTCTCGCCCAGAGTCTTACTGCGTGACTGTCGTGTGACATCAGCCCATCGCAGCAGAAACCCCCAATAATGAACTTGATAAGTTCCGAATAAGTTTCTGGGGCTCCACTGTTCAGCATCGTCGAGGATGGCAACAAGCTTGATGTGTTCTTTGAACACTGGCCTGGGATTTCAAATCATGTAGGCTGATGTAGTGCTCCAAGGGCTCAAGTTGCACGACATCTTCGGATGTCGGTCTTCGGGAGATTGACCATTTCTAGTGCTGTTGGCTGCGAGAGAAGAGAGTGATGCAAGCCTAGCGAGACGCATGCACCGACGAGGTTGAAGGGACCCCAGCGCAGGGAGACGCAATTATGCAGTGTTAATCTCCCACCGCTGCAGGTTTTGTAAGGCGATACAAAGCCAATAGTAATAAGAGGATGAAAAATCATATATCGGCCAATCACAGTGGGCCAATTGCCGACCACGGTCGAGGATGGGAAGCTTCACCAGGGTTGCAGAAGCCATCATTATCCAGTTGGGAGTATACCCCTGGCACGACAGGATCGTCGCACAGGAAGGAGTCACCTGGCACGAGCGCCATCCGTATGACTCCAAGAGCGATGGGGATTCGGACCGCGCGTAGGTGCATTGATCGGGCGACACCGAGCCTCGTTCCACAACGTCTGCACTGTGATGATATCCTCTTCCTTCGTGTTAAGCTGGCAGCCTGTTACTCTTAGCTCCGCAACTGTCATGTCCTATACACACAACGGCATCAATTGCAACCAATAGAGAACGGAAGTGGGACTCAACCCCGACCGAAGGCTAAGATGCAGATGCTTCAATTGAGGCACGGCAGTCCGCCCCAGAGTGGTGTTACTTTTGAGATCGCCTTGTTGCCATTCGACAGAAGAACAAAGTCCGATCGATATGTGGCTGGCGAAGTAACCCCGCAACGTACGAGCTACTGTACGGAGTAGAAGCTTCCCTTCGAAACGGTGGCGCCGATGGGCAGATGACAGATGACAGAAAAGGCGTCCGACGGTGGACACTTGGCAGCAAACCTTCAACTCAGAGTTTGAACCGTCGCAACAGGTACGAGTTGGAATCGACCCTGACTTACTCCGTACTCTTAGGTCTCACCCCAGTGGCCCCTGAGCCGTCCAGATACAATTCACAACCCTCATCTCAAGCTCGAGGCTAAGACCAACTGAGAGGCGGCGTTGAGGTAGAGTAAGTTAGCCGGATCTCCAGAATCCTGTGACGCTCGCTATGCAGGATTCGCAGGATTCGATGTGGCTTGCTCGCGTGGCCTTTTGCAAGGGTCGATAACGCCTTTCATGGCCCAAGCCGATTTCGATGCTTATGTGTACTTTGCCCGGGACGGCACTGTTACCCAACCAGATCCACCGGGACCGGTGGAGGATCATATTGAACAGATCCCGTCATTTCTTCCTAGATCTTCTGATCTATGGCCCTCTTCGAGCCGAATAGTGTGGTATACTTCATTGGGGTTCTTATTTTTAGGTAGGAATAACTTACAAAGTTGTCAATGCTTTCTAATCCCTAATAACGGAACGGTGCTCTTCCCCCTCTCTCATTTCTGCAGTCTTCAATCTTTGCTCTTTTGCCTTTCGGGCCACGGTACTTGGGCCGCAAGCGCCCAAAAGACATTATAGTCCGAACTAAGGACCACGTTGCCGGTAGTACTGTGTAGTCTCAGTCACACAGGGGATGCTAGAAAGGTCAAAGGTAAAGTTCATCAAGGCAAAAAAGGCAACTTTGTTTTCCCTCTTCCTCCTCGAATGAGAGTGGACGACTTGCAGGACCTGCCTTGTTTTGTCGTGGCTGCCAACGGTCTTGGGGAAGTTTATAACATACAGTAACGTTACTATAAGGTACTGACTGACCTCGACGGCTAGATCATGTCTACCTTTTTCACCGCCTTTCTGGCCATGGAGCCAATCATCTTGATTGTCAATTGATATCCCGTCCGAAGGCCGTGTCATGGGTTTGTTTGTTTCCCTAATATTACCAGGGTCAGTCGTTACGAGCACTGGACATGGACCTTGTACTGTACTCATACGCCAACAGTACGAGTAGATACGTGTGCCTTATACCACACCGCCGATGTGACTAGGTTTTGTTCATGCTAACCACGTCACAAGATGAGCAACAGTGTTCGATGATGTTTTCAGTTCGGTATATTTATGATGGTTGAGCTATTACATGTAAAGAGAAAGGATAAGGTATATGCTTCAACATTTCATCTCTACCTTATCCTTTGGTGATTATTCGATCAACTTAGGTACCTCCATGTGTTGCCTCAGCCCGGACCGGTCCCCCGGAAACGAGTCCCGACGCTCTGTGCCCCGAAACTCACCGCTAACTCTTTCAAGCAAAGCCACAGCGAGCTAAAGTCACCTATGACATATGGTGTAAGGGTACCTTAGGTAGGCAGGCTCATTCAAAGCAATGAGCCGGGTTTAAAGGGAAGGGAAACAGATGTCAACGGGATGTTGGTGTGGCCCTATACTCGTAGTGACCCGCCTTGTCGGTTTTTCTCCCCATCTTCCATCCCCCTGGCCTCATGCCCGAACAAGGATGAACACACCGCATACTCCGTACTTTGGAAAGATAAAAGATGAGCGATATTATTTTGTTTATACTTTTGGCTTCGGTCAAGATGAGGGCGCAGGCATAGTAGATGTAACTAATCTCATCGGACTGGTCTAATTGCTCATCAAAATACCTTATGATGGGAAAGCTAAGGTTCCTGGGCAAGGTGAGAGCAAGAGGGATAAGCTGTGACTGACCACGGCTCTTGCTCAACTTGCTTTCACCTTACCTGAGTACCTTTACCTTTACCTTACCTACCACCTGCAGTCTTCTTACTCCTTCTCCTTTTCGCTTATTTGGTCTAGGTCGAAATTGCTGCCTCATTCAATGAAAGTAATCCCTGTCGTTTGATGTTTCTTGGCGATGGCGCCGCCGATGTTGCTGTTGCTGTCGTCACCCACTTTCTTAGGAATGGAAATCCTAGAGGAAAAAGATGATATGCAGAACGGATCCACATAACTTCTCCTCCTCCCTCACACAGTCTTAGTGCTCTCAACGTGCATCATGCAGTCGACCTAACCTGCAGCTCTCCTGGGTCATTCTTCACTGCCTTACGCCACCTAGCAGCTATTTCGGTGTCCCGTCTCCAAGCGGATGCCTTAACACCTACGCCCGTTCTTCCCGGCGCTTTGGTCACGGACAGCTTCACCCTCCGTCGTCGCGGAGCCTCAATCCTCCTTCAGTTGATAGAGTGCCTGCTCCGCCTCCCCACCGCCAATTCTCAGTGCCTAACTCTCCACAACCTCATTAGTCGCACAAAATGCTCCCCACCATCAAATCTCAGGTCCGTGGCCGGCCGACTGTGCGAGCAACAGCGACGCCCTCGTTTCCGTCACAACAGCTCTTCATCTTAGGTATGCACTCTCCTTAGCTGAAATTCGTCCTCAAGGGAGGTGCATCAGTATCGGGCATATGCTTCTTAGTTTTCAATCTTTGCTTTGGTGCAGTCGGTGTACTCGGAGAAGCTGACGGTTCTAAACATTAGCACTATGTCGAATCTGCGAGCCGATTGCTTTCATGTCCATCTTCCCATACGTATACTACATGATCTCGTCCTTTCACATTACGGAAGATAGCCGACAAATCGCGATATATGCGGGAATGGTAACTTCGGCTTTCGCCTTCGCAGAATTTTCCACGGGCGTCTTATGGGGAAGGCTGAGTGACCGGGTTGGCCGGAAGCCCATATTGTTGACCGGCTTGGCTGGGACAGGGTTGAGTATGCTGATATTCGGCTTCGCACCGAGTCTACCGGTGGCACTGCTCGCTCGAGCGTTAGGAGGTTTGCTCAACGGGTAGGGCAACTCTTTCCGTGTATGGACAACACTGCAGCGACGGAAACTTACTGGACCTGCATTTTCAGTAACATCGGCGTCCTCCAAACTACGGTTGCGGAAATGATAACCGTGAAGGAGCACCAGCGTGAGTCGCAACTGATCAGTGGCACAGCCCACTCACAGTGACGTATTGGCTGATATAGAACAGCCCGAGCCTATGCAATCATGCCTTTCGTATGGTGTCTTGGGTACGTCACATGAACGTCTGAGGCCATATGTTGGACTTTCTGATTTAAGAGAGCAGATCAATCCTGGGTCCAGCACTGGGCGGCTCTTTAGCACAACCGTGTGAGAGCTATCCTTCGATATTCAAGCGCGGAACCCTTTTCGACCGATATCCATTCCTATTACCCAACCTTGTCTGTTCACTTATACTGGCGTGCGGAGTTGCCATCGGGATTCTCTTCTTAGAGGAGACGCACGAAACGAAGAAGTACAACAGGGACGTAGGGCTCGAGGCTGGCAAGTGGATTTTGAGGAAATTCAGAACAACGAGTCACGATGCAACAAACGATAGGAAAGCTGCAGGTGCCAACCTCGCTGCGTCGCATGCCTTGGTGGATGACGAGCCACCACCTGGGTACAGGACTACCGAGGGTTCCCCAATCCATCCTTCTTCGCGTGCTTTGTCGCCCTTGCCTCGCAAAGGCGAATGTTCCTCGAACAGCAGCAACGGTCTCAGAACGCACAAACATCGTGGAGTCCAGAAGGCATTCAACAAACAAGTGGTTCTTAACATCATCGGTTACGGCATCCTTGCTTAGTAAGTCGATCGCTTGGCACATGAGACTTTCTGTTGCTGACGATCAAACTATAGCCATACCATCTCGTTTGATCAATTAATGCCAGTATTCCTCAGTACTCCCCATTCCAATGACCCAACCTCATTGCCCTTCAAATTCACAGGAGGCTTCGCTCTGACGACCAAGACAATCGGGATCATGTTGTCTGTCCAAGGCACCTATTCCATGGTTGCGCAGATATTCCTATTTCCGTTCGTGGTTCGGCGTTTCGGTACTCTCAAAACATTCCGCTTCGTCGTCATGTCTTGGCCTGTCTTATATTTTGGTGTGCCATATCTTGTGCTTCTCCCGAGGTATCTGCAAATGCCTGGGATCTACTTGTGTCTCTTCTGGAGAATCACTGCTCAAGTGCTGGCTTATCCCTCCAATGCCATCTTATTGACCAATTCAGCCCCGTCGTTGTTGGTTCTTGGGACTATCAACGGGGTCGCTGCCTCTACCGCGAGCTTGTGTCGGGCTTTCGGGCCTACCGTCTCAGGCTTGATACACTCGGCCGGTCTTCGTATGGGGTACGCCGGACTTGCCTGGTGGGCGAGCGGCTTGATGTGTATCATGGGTGCCATTGAGAGCCTATGGATGGAGGAAGTCAAGGGCCGAATGGATCAGCAGGCGTCTGAGGACGAAGAGGCACTACTCAGCGAGCCTTTTATAGATCCCAACGCCATTGATGCTGCAATCATTGCGGCTGGTGGGGCCACTAATTCTCCGACGGATACCGTCTCGGCCAGGGCCACCAACTCGATACATGAGCACAAGATCGCGGCGGAAGTGGATTGACAACTAATTAGCTTGTTCATTACAGCTTGAAACGTCATATTGATATCCATGTTTCATGGGCACTTTTGCTAGACGGAGGACAACAAGGGCGCAGATCAGGCTTTCAAAGGCAGATAGGCGTGGATCAGGGCACAGGGTGCATGGCAAAAATAAGGGGGAATCGATTCAGCTTTATGCCAGCGACATGAGCGGTTAGATATTAGGAAAGGGATAGGAATGATATAATGCATGGCTATAGAAATTTCACGAAAAGGCAACTATCTATTCAAACTGTAGAGTCCCGGGCCACGCCCTACATAGACCAAGGGCAAGAAGCGGCCGAAATGGTACGTGCTACGAAAGTGTTCATACCTTAGATGCCAGATGTTGGCCCTGAAGGTATCAGGCCCTCTCCCCGGGGTTGTTGAGGATTGATAACTCTTATCTCCTTTGAATGACAAAAGCGTCGTCAAGTAAGGCCCTTCGCGAGGCGTGGAATCACATGTGACAGACATGCAGAACGTCCCCTCGAGTACTCGTCAGGTCACGTAGGTTACCAATCACTCCAGGAAGTGACCTCTCACTGTACCTGGGGCCAAGTCACTTTCCACCCAAAAGTACGGAGTAAACTTTACCTTATCAAACGCCATTAATGGAGTTACCCCACGCCATTTCCTTCTTCGGGCTGGCGGACCGAAATCAAATAGTCGCTCCGACGCCGCGCTTGTCGATTTATTCTCCGTGATCTGCGGCGGGGCTGGTGCTCGGAGGGAGAGGTTGAAGGTTTGTTTATCCCTTACATTTGCGTGTATTATTCACACCATTGAAAACGAAAGTACTCGAGTACGAAGTGGCCGAGGCCTTGCTGAGGCGATTATTGCCAAGCTCGGTAGGAAAGTATCGTAAGATTACACAAGTCTGAATACGGGTACTCGTACAAACCAGGCAGTCAGGAGTACCTTATGTACATATAAGGTATGGTATGGGATCACCCTTCAGTCTGTGCTTTAGCGCTTCCCCGGCTTAACGCCCCGGAATTTGATTGGGATGAGGTATTCTTATCGTACCAATACCGGAGGTATTAAATCCAATCCTGTACAGGTATTGCACCCAAATTATTGAACCAGCTTTACGGCTTTCCACTTGTTGTCAGTAAGAAGAAAGTTCCAAGTCTCGCGGACTGCGCAGACAAATACGAGTGTTAACAGTTCAGGAGTTGCAACTTTATTGGAAGAGATTTATCAGTCGTAAATAACATGCCCTCCAGCTGTCTGAGTTACATATCTTTGGCTCCGACTCATGCAATGCTTCCCCAACTTAAAGCGTACCGGACCGGTAATATACGTAGTATACCCCCCACACAGACAGCCAAGCCATGGCTGGGCCACCATCCTGCCTGAGCCCTGCCTGACTGGTGTCTTGTGCTGATTTGAACTGCCCTCTGACTTTGAAAGTTACCGTATCTTGACTTGTTCCAACAATAACGTCAGCCTGCCCTTTTCTATTCCATTTTCCATCAATCTGATTTTCGGACTCCTGTCATGTACGAGACTCCATCGCAAAGCTGTATGAGCTCTCATGAAACATCTTCAAAACATCCGTACCGGCATCCTGACCCCGACCTTGTGCAACCCTCCTTCCTGCTGCCTCGGTAGCATTCGGAACCAAGCGGACTGCCTAACCATACCCGCGGTATTCGGTAGAGATGCCTTGAACGGCAGACTGCCTGTTGTCGCTGGACCACCCTCATTTCTGAGACCTATTGCACGAACCTCACCGTCGACGCTCACCCCTCTGCGGAGGCGGTCGGGCTTGGAGCCGGCCATGGACTTGGTTCGCCGACTCTACTCGACCGAACCACCACCGGCGACGACCAATGTCGAGGACAATCCGACCTTGCTGGTGAGTTGGTGGTGTACCGGCTTCTCCTTGGCTATCATCCTGGTTCGACTTAGCGGGCGATATATTCGGACAGAACGGCTGTTCCGCGAGGACAAGATCATGGCGTTGAGCATCATCCCACTCATGTTGCGGATGGGTTTGGTGCACGTCATCCTCCTCTGGGGCACGAACAATGCGATCACGACAGGCTTGACCGAAGTGGACATCCACCACCGAGAGATCGGGAGCAGATTGGTGTTAGCGTCAAGGATCATGTACGCCGCATTGTAAGTTTGGTGTCTCGGCTTGCTGCATGATGGAGACGCTGATGATCCGCTAGTCTCTGGGTTGCCAAGTTCACCATATCGGAATTCCTCAAGCGTTCAATCGGTCAATTCTGGAGACGGTCCTACGAAGTTGGCTTACAGTTCATCCGATACTTCCTCGTCATAACCTTTTGTGGTGTGGTGATTGCTACACTTGTTGAATGCCAGCCCTTTACACACTACTGGCAGGTCGTCCCCGACCCTGGCCCTAAGTGCCGCCAGGGTTACGCGCAACTCATCACCATGGGCACTTGCGATGTCATCACCGATCTACTTCTTGTCGGCTTTCCGATCCCTGTCGTAATCGTGTCGTCGATGGCGATGAAACGGTCAGCCCCTTTGGCACCACACTATTTACGCTCCATTGCTGACAGGAATGTAGCAAAATATCCCTTGTGCTACTGTTTGGTCTTTCGCTCATCCTTGTCGCCATAACGACTTACCGCGTGCCTGCTATCATCGAGCGCCGTGGCAGCCAACAGTTCCGTTCCCTCCTCGCCTCCTTTGAAATACTAGCCGCCGCGGCGGTCTCGAATGCTCTTGTGCTTGGCTCTTTTGTCCGTGATCGGGGCATCAAAATCCAGCGTTTCAAGTTCGGGTCCACGACTGATACCATTGAACGCGGGTCCACACGCCGGGGTACGATTACGCACCACCACTGGGGCAGTGATGCAGATCTGGCCGGCGATGTGGGCATGCGATTGGATCCGGAATTGCGAGAGAAAACATATGTGGCGAGGCCTGCGCCAGCGACAGTACCAGCCAACGGTCAGATTAGACGGAACCCTCTGGGTGTCATGAACTCCGATTGGCACTTTCCTTCGTCAGGCTCAACGACTATATCTGATGAGAAGATTGACAACGGAGGAGCGCACAGTCCCGGTGAAGTATCGATGATGACGTCGAGGCGGATGTCATTTTTCGACGTTGGGGGGCTACTTGAAACCGGCTATGCTGGTCGGACCCTGCACGCCAACACTTTAACGGCCTCCAGTGGCTCAACTTCATCCCCACCGTTATCTCGTCACTCAGCAACACACCAACTGGTAGGAACGGGCAGCAAAGCATTGCTGCAGGATATGGGTGGCATGTTGTCTTCCCATGAGGAAGTGCTGCATCCTCCATCATCCCCCACCCGTAACTTCAGCAGGCCGACATCAAGTCAGTTACAAACGCCCGAGCATCCTCCGACAATCGGGGCAACCGTGGGACCGAGTACGACAAGCACACGGCCGCCCCGTGTGTTCGGGTTACCTCGACAACACACCGCCCAGAGTCTCCAGGATGTTGGAGGCTTACTAGGACCACGCTAACTAGCTACAGCGTACTTTCCTTTGTCTTTATCACTCTTCACAGCGTTGCACGTACTTCGAGCGATTGGCGTTCCCCACGAATCATGATGCCTTTGGAGCGGGGCGTTTTCGGGGTCGAGGCGAGAATCGCGGTGAAAGCCCTAAACTTTTGGTTTGCGGTGGTATACTGGTGGTGTGCTGTTGATGTTCATGCGATTGTGAGAATTCTTGGTACTCATTACTCGAGTCCATTTGTATAGTGTACCATAAGGGGTGCGAGCAGCTTGCGAGAGTACTTCGGATGTGTCTCATCCATCTTTCTTCTTACGTGTTTTGCCTGTTAGACCCTGCTGTTGCTGCAAGGGCACAGCGTTAGTCTATTGGAACCACAGTACTACATCTGTTTCGTTGTACCTACCTTAGCGGGCAAACCAGGTCTTGAAATACTGGTCATATAACAGCCTCACAACAATTCTCGTTACCCTGCCATTGCCCATACTGTACCTGGTGTGGTTCAGAACACCTCTGCTACAGCAGTTACACGATTGTTAGAGCAGTCTGGGCCTGCTTTGCCTGCTGAGGTAATCATAAGGCAGACAAGTTTCACCCCTACAACCAGATGATTTCTCGTTTCTTCCCCACTCTATCTACCGCGACCCATTTGCACCCGTGATTTAGACTATTCACACCTACAGTAATGGTCGGTTAGTGTTTACCGATCTCAAATCAACGACATATATCTTAACAAATTAGCCAAAACGTCATACTCTAAAGTGAACATCTTATAGATTCAGTTGTATCTTCTTGACCTCAAACTATTTCATGCTACGTGCTCTTTTATTAACATCTAAACTGTGGAAATTCATTGAGAGTGGAGTGTATCTATTTGCTGGCCTACAATTTAGGGCAGGTAAACACTAAACCGACTAGTACTGTAACTTCACACCTAAAGTCACACCTAAATCCATATCTAAAATCCACCCCTAGATCTACCCCTACATCCATGTCTAAACTCACTTCTACACTCACTCCTACACTCACATCTAGATTTACGCCTGACCCAACAGCTACTACCTCTGAATTCCAGTCAAGTTGTCTCTAAAAGTCAAATATGCGAGTTTAAGTACAGATTTGGGCATGAGTCTTGGCATCAGTCTAGGCGGCAGCACCTGAACTTTAGGTGCAAATAGGGAGGACGTAGCTTAATGGGAGAGAAAACGTGAAAAGCATTATGACTTGGGGGGTGGAACTAGAAAGGCATTTACTTCGCTTGCTTTAAGGTACTGATTTGTACATAAACTGACTACATGCCCGGGGCAGTTGATATTCGGCAAACTTCTAGAATCACCCCCGGCCTGAGAATCCCTTTCTCAATTCACTCCTATATCAAGGGCTTTTCACAATTCTCCCCCACCTGTCTCCCCCTACTCTACCTATGATTTAGGCCTTTACATCTAAGCTCATGCCCAAAGTCATGGCTAAACTCATCTCAACAGTCTTTTCTTTGACTTGAGTTAATGCGACTTTAGGCATGGCTTTGGGCATGAGTTTAGGTGTAAGGGCCTAGGTCATAGGTAGGGGGCGATGGGTGGGGGAGAATTGCGAAGTGTCCTTGATTTAGGGGTGAATTGAGAAAGGAATTGTCAAGCCGGGGGTGATTTTAGAAATTTGCCGGTTGATGTTCGGGATTGATTGTTGGGTAAACGACCTGGAAAGATCTTTCACACAACAAAGCTTGGTTGGATCGGTGGTTAGGCTGTTAGAGGGCAGTAACTTATATCTGATGTTCTCGGACGGTGACATGCGTGACAGTGAGGTCAGCGATAGGGGCATCTCATTACTGTCTTTCTACAGGCCTTTGTTTCTCAGGGTCTTTCATGAAGGCGCATGGTATATCAAAGTCTTTACCCTTGATGTTTCATTCTGTTTGAGAGATCTAACGGCTAATTAATTAGGATTCTATCACTCCGGTTGACTATTTCATTGATGATCAGCATCAGTCCTGACATGGCGATGCGCGGTAGTGCCGGCCATCTCAAATGGGCCTTCCAGCTTGTTCTCGGACTGTTTGTTTTTGGGGTGCTCAATCAGCCACACCGCGCCAACCAAGACCAGTAATACTGCAATACCGCCGATACAGCCCCCGACAATCACACCCTGACTGGTTGTTGAGCTTGACGGCGGGGTGGGACTCATTATCTGAACGCCGAACAGTTGTGCAAGTCCAGCTTGCGAGTAACCGGAAGAGGGTTCTTGCATTGTTGCGTTTCCATCCTTGCTGCAACAACTGGTCAGCAAGCCATCACCTTCGCCAACTGCTTCCAAAGCAATACTTACGACCCGCCAATACTTGAGATAATTTGCTTTGGCACTTCATACGCTGGAGCTTGCGCGTCGTATACGCCGCTCCAACTCATACACGACAGGTCCAAGTAATTGACGCCCTTAACTAGCCAATCACACGGGCCGGTACCATAGATCGCGTTTATATTTGAAGCACCCCCGACTGTGATCATGGTACGGTTTCCGACCAGATGGCAGGTGTGCCCAAATCTTGGGCTGTTACCCGAATACAATTTGGTCCATGTGAAGGAGGGCAGGGAGAGCACGTAGACGTCATCGTAGTAAAGGTTTGATGGACCTCGACCTCCATACATATAGCTGTGCGAAAGGAGGCAGTCAACGTCCATAGTTGGAAGCAAGGGCAATGGAGATTACCAACATGTTGTGGCTCGAAGAATCAGGTGCAGACGCAACGACCAAGCAAGAATCCACCCGCCCATTTGGGACAGTTCCGCTGGCCTTTTGTTTGTACCAAGTTCCATTTGGGGTACTTGTGTTGTACAGGGAGGCAACGTCAAAGATATCAATCTCATCCATTGGAACCTGGTATTCTTCATCAATGTCTATCGTTGCTGTACAGAGGCAATAGGTCTTACCAAGTTGCCAATCTCCACCGAGTCAAGCTCCGTGAGGTCCTTGTAACTGCCTCCGACCATAACCAAGATACCTCGCTCACCGATACTAGGAATATACTGCATCCGTCCTCGGGTCCTCGGCTTATCACCGCTTACCGCAGCGGTCGAGATGTTTCGTGCGGCCTGCTGCGTCGTGTCGATAACCATCATTCCAGTGAGAAAGGGCTTCACGGAATCACCCAGGCGCTGCGTTCCCGTCGAACTTCCTGAATCGATTTGACCGTTGAAATAGAATGCCAGGCCTTGATCTGGCGCCTCGGCGTACGCTCCGCTGTTCGGTCGATAGGGACTGGCGGAGCTGATGTCATATTGACCCCAAGCGTTGGAACGGGTGTTGTAGGACCATAGGGAGTAGGTGGAAGGCGTCGGGAACTGGAACCCGGGGAAGCTCATATTTACCCATGAGGTAGTCCCTCCATAGAGATAGATATTGCTGTCATTGACAGTACCTTGATAGAGGGCACCACGCACTAGGAGTGGCGGCGTGCCTGATATCGGACTTGCTGTTTTATTTACTATCCGTTCAATTCCATTGGAAACGTCCCATGAAGTGGTCAGGTTGATGGCGATCAGATACTCATCTAAAAGAGCAGATTGGAACTTTCAGCACAAGCTCGTCCGCTAACGATTATGTAAGCTGACTGACTTACTGTAGCCAACTGTTATGTCTCCCTTATGGTTAGAGCTATTATTATTGACCATGTTGATGAACGTTTCTATGCCGCCGTCAACGTACAGTATTCCGTTCTTAACGGTCGCTTCTCACTGTCAGCCCTGGATCTAGACGTTGACTGAGGGCATGAGTTACCTTGATGATCTAAGCGCACGCACATGTTCGCGACTGGATTCAGTTGCTGGGCTTCACTGCCTATGGCGAGGCTGACCAGCACAGCTAACAATCCAGCAATCGAGGAGCACATGGTGACTTTATTGAATGAGTGTAGAGCAGGATGAGAGATTGAGTAGTACTCTTGATGGTACGAAATATGAGATATCCACCAAAAGCCAACAACCAGTGTTGCAGTGAAGCCGTCAAAATATATATCGCAACCTTCATCGCGACTGACTTCCTCAGAGCTGATGATCTTCCAGGAGGGAGCCGCGTAGCTCAGATGTTCATAGGTGGCATCTTTGAGAGGCTGGACTGTTTTCGGCAGCCGGGCCCTCCTTTTGACGGCCACAATGCAGACGAGGCGCCTAGAAAAGGGCAACTCTATTGGGCTATGTTGTTCAACTGGTATCAAAAAAACCCTACCCATTGGATTGTCGTCACACTGTGACTCTGAGACTCAACTTGAAGCATCATGTGCTCCACGCACTCCTGTGTTATGTTTCTAACCTACTCTCAAGTGCTTCGGCCGCTGCGCATCGGTTTGGGGCTGCCAGACGCACTGATTTGGATTCGTGTCCACCCTCCTCATGACTTCCTATTCTCTACTGTCTTCGATCGTCTATGTTTGCCCAGCCTTCTCTCTTTCTAACATGTCCCGTCCTTTGAAGATAAAGATATATCGTCAGGCGTGGCATTTCTGCTCTGTTCTCAGATTGCGCGCACTTCTCTATGGCGTACTTTGGTACTGCATACCCTCGGTATCAGCAAGACCTTTGCAAAGCCGATCCTCGTCAGAAACAGCACCGACAAGTGGGAGCACAGACTTTCATGTCCTTGCGGACGGGGTGCAAGAATTGGTCGCCATGGTCGGCCTCTTTGCCACAGACTCGGTGGAACGATATGCGATTGATTACACTCAGGGGTTTTTACCCGCAATCATGGCTCCCTTCTCGCTGCTGGGATTGCTTGGATATGTTCGGGCATTGCTTAAGTTAAGCCTAGGGGCGGAAATTTGCAAACGCACAGCCTTCTCGACAACCGCACTGCGATCGTATTTCGGGGTTGGAAGTGACCATGCATCGTCGGATGAAAAAGCTATAGAAGTCCAGTATCTCGAGCGTATAGTTTCGGCGAACTCCGTAAGGTGGAAGATTGTGAAGAGTATCACGCATAGCAAAGAGAGTATGCCTTTGACAGCTGGGGATGGAGTTCGAGCAGTAAGAGATAGGCGAGCTCACAGCCCGTTCTATGGCATCGCGATGTGCCAGTTAGATAAGAGCATGGGCAGCGCAGGAATGACACTCGGACTCAGTGGCATTGGTTTGGCAGTCGCAACGAGTGTCCCGAGCTTTGCTGTTCTTCTCTTCACCTCTGGATGGACCTGGTCGAGATTAGTTGCCAGTGTGGGCCTGACTGCATCTGTGACCTTAGGAGGCCTTCCATGGTGTCTGGTGTACATCATCGAGCAGTTACCGTTCAGACCATCTGACTGGTTCCGCACCGATTGGAAGGACGGTCTTCATGTTGCAACTGCCTTGTCCGCTGCTAGCCCAGGTGGATCACTTTCGCGCAGGAATTCTTTAGCCTTTTTTGTCAAAGATGATCATTTCTACATTTTCGATTGTAAGGCGGTTGGTAAAAGACACATGTGGATCGTGCGCGCAGCCAGCTTTGCTTCTGCAGCATTAGTAGCCATAGCCTACGTCTGTCAATACCTTGAGTTGCGAACAACCTCCCCCAAAGGATCAAGTCTATGGTTAGGCCTCCAAGGTGTTCTTGCTGTTGTACGGATCATCGCCTGGGTCTGGGTACCCCACCTGCGCTGGTTCAACAACAGTCATAACACCAACACAGTCGTCAGATGGACCGATCAGCGGGTCAGCTGCTTCAGAGATTCCTTTACCGAACTCGAAGTTGTACTTTGCTGGGCATCAAGCCCTGAAACACCGTTGTGGGCCGCCTCCGAACCCACCAATAGACTCGTTCAGCGGCCTGATACAATCTCGTTGCCAAAGTGGTTCGTCAGAGAGGTGGATAATATGAGACTGCCAAAAGCCTTTGAGCTAACGAAGAGGATCCGGAAAGGGACAGCTACTTCTGAAGACTTTTTGCTCCTTCGAAACGCGTCGGCTTTTTGGGACGTACCAGATTACCTTTTCAAGAGATGGATACAGCTGAGGTGCCGGACGTTCGAGCATGCTTACCAGTACGAGCCCTACAAACGGCACCGAGGGGTAGGCACCTGGAGCTGTCGAATGATTCTGGACATGCATGGGCGGATGCACATCGTCCCGGGAGTTTCTCTTCTTATATACTCTGGCTATGGCAATACCTCGGCCGTCTCGGAAATAGTGTACCTAACATTTCATGACGATCCTCAAACAAACATGCTGTGCTTCCCTGGCACTTCGACGCGAATTGGCCACCAGTCCCTATTCAAGACCTTGGATGATATCCCACGGGACGACTACGGATCATATAATCTGGCCACGACGGCTTTGCAGCCATTCTATCAAGCTGTCGCCAAAGAGATGTGGGATGGGATGTGGTCAGAGCTGGATATTCTGTGTGTTGAAGCAGGCACTTCACCGAGTTTATAACCACTCCGTCAGGCATACCACGTGCGAAATCGCAGACACTTCGCGTGGATCTGCTCTTAGATAACTTGGCAGCTTTGGTTGAATGGTCAAGATGGAGTGCTGAACCTTTTCTATGATACCTATAAGCTTGTTTTAAAATAGATACTTAGACGCATTCGTACTCTACCTACCACCTCTATTCTAACACCATGTCAATTGAATCCTACAACAAATCTATACCTCTCGCTGCCTGCTTTACCCTGATTGTAGTGGAATTATCGTATTCCCCTCCATGGAAGCATGTCTTTGTCGTTCCAAGACGCTCTATGAGAACAGTCCCTGTCATTATACAGACCCTTCATACTTCTCACACGTTCCATAGTCTCAGGTTGGACGTTCTATTGCCTCGATTCCTCCCTTCAGAGACTTCATGGCCGGTAACGGCTCCGAGTGTTTCCCGTGCCTTTCTTCCTGTACATGGCCCTTTGACCATTGAGGTTGTTCAACGCGCTTCTGAGCTCTTATAGCTGTGAAGGGTAAAAACGATAATACACGTTCACGGTCGATTGTATCAGAGCTCAAGGATGCTGTGAAGCTGAAGAGAAGCTAGAACGTTCTATCTCCATTGGTCCAGAGGAGGGGTTTTGAGCTGTTCCAATAGGTACTGCCGGATCCGTTTCCCGTCCTTGTTGTATGACTTTAGCTTCGCTAACGGCCTCCAACACCCTCATAGTAACCCTATCTCTTTCGCCAACATCAACAACACCATAAGCCTCTTGTGTCTGCTTGAAGACCTCTTCCTCCCACCCTTCGCCTACGTTGACCTTACCGGCATCGTCCCAGCAGCTCTGCACCGTCCCCCCAATGTTCTTGAAAAACGACTTCAGCCCACCCTCCCCGCCTCCAGCGTGATAACTCTTGAAAGGTCCCGCAACCGCCCACCTCGGTCCCATACTTGCCTGCACGACCGTATCGATGTCCTCCACAGACGCCACGCCCTCATTCACAAGATGAATCGCCTCCCTCAACAGCGCAAACGCCAGTCTATTCGCCACGAAACCCGTACATTCCTTCCTTAGCACCACCGGCTCCCTCCTTATACCCCTCCAAAACTCGACCGTCCTCTCCACCACCTCCGCTCTCGTCACAGGTGACGGAACCACCTCCAGCAGTGGCATGACATGCGGCGGATTGTACGGATGCACCACCACCAACCGCCCCGGGTCTTTCATGTCCCTAGACTGCAGCGCTGCCGGGATTCCCGACGTCGAGCTCCAGAACAGCGCCTTGGGCGGCGCAAATTTCTCCACCTCCTTCCAGATGTTGGCCTTGAACTCGAGGTTCTCCGGGCCCTGCTCCTGCACGATTTCGGCGTCGTACACGGCGTCGCCAAGATCGGGCGCTATTCGCAAGACGTTGGTGGCGAACAGGCGGTCGACGACGGTCCGCGTTCGTATGGGATCTCCGTGGTGGGCGTAGAGGAAATGTGCGGCGCCGACATGCTGGGGCAGGTAGGAGGGGAGGGTGGCGCAGATGTAGTCAAGGAGGTTGGGCCGTGTGTCGTGGATGGTGATTTGGATGGGCCGCGACGAGGTTGATGTGGAGAGGTGCAGGGCGGCGAAGGAGAGGCCGATGGTGCCGGCGCCGATGAGGGTTATGTGGAGGAGTTTGGGCACTTCCATTGAGAAGTCGAACTCGGTATATACCGATATACCTAGGTAGGTCTTCGATAGAGGTATCCTCGTTTGACAGTATACCTATCTGATCTCTATCAACAGATCAGGCTTGCATACGTTGTATGCAGTGATTTCAGCTCGGCTTTCGGTGAAAGTCAGCCCGAAGCAGCTAGTGCTCCCGTAAGTTAGATCTTCCCCGCAATCGGGCTTTGTTCCCCACGCCCCTCAACTGGAGAAGGGATGTAAGCGTGTACAGTAGCTAAGGCGTTCCCGAGGAAAGCTAGGGACGCAGTAGCTAGCCTCGGGAAAGAGGAACGATGAGAGGTAGAACTCTCTCACCTTCTTCCTCACTTGAATCATAGAGATTAGACATTGACTTCTAGCCCCTCATGCCTTTCAGCTCGAGACAGCCACACATAGACAGTAAGTCCCTTGAGGTGAATCCCCTCTCAGTCTCTTGGCATTTCAATTGACAATCACATTCAGTACCCACCGATCTCACAGTCTGGGACTGGCTGTTCGAGTCCTCCTACTCTCCGCTTAGAAACAACAAAGCTTCCGATCTACGTGGCTACACCAATGCCATCACGAAAGAGCGCGTCAGCTACGCCGAGGTCAAAGAGTACTCAACGTACCTGTCCACGGCGCTGGTGAAGAAATATGGGTTGGAGGAGAACCAGACGGTGGCGCTTTTCAGCCCGAACACGATATGGTATCCCGTGGCCATGCTAGGGATTCTGAGGGCTGGTTAGTCACCTACTACGGTGTTGTTGTGTGGCGCGAGTGAGGGCTCATCGTATGACCATTGCAGGAGCCGTGGTTTCCGGCGCTTCTCCTGCCTACAACATCGAAGAGATGACATACGCGCTCAAGACGGCGGATGCAAAGTTCCTCATGACGCTGCCCTCGTCGATGAAAGTCGCAGCGGCCGCCGCTAAGAATGCCGGCATTCCCAAGGAGCGAGTTTTCTTGCTTGAGGGGGAAATGGAGGGCTTTACGACAATGAAACAGTTGCTCGAGATGGGAAAGTCGTTTGGCGAACAGGGACAACTTAAGAGCTTTCAGTTGCCAAAAGGAAAGAAGAATAAGGACGTTTGTGGTTTCTTAAGTTTCAGTAGTGGTACTACCGGAATGCCGAAAGCCGTGGGGATTACCTCGCTCTATAGATGCATTTCTTGAGGTATTATACTGATGGTGTCTCAGGTTATGATAGCGCATCAGAATGTCATTGCCCAATGTTTACAGGTTAGACAGATTTCACCGCCTGATTTGACAAAGATTCTAGCGGTACTACCTTTGTTTCATAGTGAGTGCGCTCTCCCACTAGGGGCTTTCGGCAACTGACAATTGCAGTCACCGGGCTTGTCCACGGCCTACATCTGCCTGTCCTCCTCAATGCGGAGGTCTACATGCTACCTGCTTTCACCATGGAAGCAATGCTAGACACGGTAGTCAAATACCAACTCCGAGAGCTCCTCCTCGTCCCTCCTATCCTCATCCGTCTGGTGCGTGACCCCATCGTCGACAAATACGACCTCTCGCATGTCCGTCGCTTCTCCTCAGGCGCCGCGCCTCTCTCCGAGGAAATCATCCAGCTACTCCAGAAGAAGTTCCCGCAGACAGGCTTCAAACAAGGCTACGGCATGACGGAATCATGCTCGTGTATCACCGCCCACCCACCAGAAAAGTACGACTACAAGTACGCCCACGCCGTGGGAACGATCGTCGCGAACACGGAGGTCAAGATCATCGACCTCGACGGCAAAGAGCTGGGCGTCAACCAGCCTGGCGAGATTCTGGCCCGCGGCCCGCAGTGCGTCATGGGCTACCTCAACAACCCCAAGGCCACGGCCGAGACTTTCGATTCGGAAGGCTGGTTGCACACGGGCGACCAGGGCTTCATCGATGACGAAGGCGTCTTGACTATCACGGACCGCATCAAGGAAATGATCAAAGTCAAGGGTATCGGCGTCGCGCCCGCGGAACTGGAAGATTTACTTCTCGGCCATCCGAAGGTTGAGGATTGTGCGGTTCTGGCCGTCAAGGATGACTACTCCGGGGAGAAGCCGAAAGCGTTCGTGGTGCCGAAGGGAGGGAAGGAAAAGGGCGATAAGGCGCTTGGGAGGGAGCTCATCAAGTATGTGCAGGAGAGGAAGGTCAGGCACAAGTGGATCACGGAGGTGGAGTTTGTGGCGGAGATTCCGAAGAGTGCGAGCGGGAAGATCTTACGGAGGGTGCTGAAGGATAGGGCGAGTGGGGCGGATAAGGAGACGGTTGTACGGGACGATGTCACGGAGAAGGCGAAGTTGTAGGCTGGACGAACGAGAGAGTATGCATTGTAATTTGTAGGTATGATTTATCGAAGTGTACAGTCACTGTAACCAGACTCCCAACTCGCTTTTGCCCGTGAAGTAACGCCGGTGACAATGTCGACTGAACTTGGGACGCCAGCTCTCAAAGCCAAAACCTCGAATAAGAACCCCCGACTCTGACCACCCCATCAAATCGCCCACCGATAACTCGCATACCTCCCCGCCGTCTCACTCTTCCTAATAATCTTCACCACCTGCCCCCTCCTCAAGCCCAAGTACTTCGCGACCGGATCGCCCGTCTGGATCCGCGGCAACTGGCTCTCCTTCAACCGATACCTCTCCAGCAACGCCCTCTTCTCTTCGGGACTCAACAGGACGTGCTTCGGTACCAGCTCGTGATGCGTGATATTCACCAACAAATCCGACTCCTGGAAGAACTCGATGATGGACGGCAGCGCGGCGGGCGCCAGTTTGGCCGCCGAGGAGGTTACGGAGGATTGTGTGACGAGGATGCCCGTGTGGAAGTGGTTGTCCGCCACCAGGTGGACGAAGGTCCGCATCTGCTTGATGCCGATGCTCGCGTCGGAGGAGAACTCGACCCAGATGGTGCCGATCGCCGGCGGTTTGGGCTCCGCGCCGGGGGGGGTGGGGTAGGTGTATTTGGTGAGCATTTGCGTGGTGGGCCGGGCGGAGAAGTTCATTTTCTTGCGGCTGATAGAGGGGAGGGAGATTAGTATCTGAGGGTTTAGTGGGAGGTGGGGTGGTGAGAGCGTACTCGGGGTGGCCGGTGGAGTCGGCGTATTGGGCGCGGAAATCATCGAGAGATATGCGGACTTCTTCTTCGGCGAGTTCGTAGCCCTGAGAGTGGTTTGATGTTAGCTCCGCGACGAGTGTCTGGGAAGCATGGCGTGGGATGTATGGCTCCGTACCCTATCTTGGCACATTTCGTGGATCGTTCGCCATGCGCGCCATAGTCGGACGAGCTCGCGTTCGGCATCCGCTGCGTCTTTTGCTGCTTGTTGGTCTGATGAAGACATTGCGTGAACCACCAAGCTGTGCTATGAACGTGTGACGGATGTGAGGCCCTCCCGATTGAAAGTACGTGCAGAATATCAGAAAGGTGACCACTTTCGAGAATTCCACATGCGGCCGATCTTGCACTTGACTAGAAGAAGTTAGACTGGAATCTCACCGATGCTGCAGAACGCCCGACTGCGATCCCCCACACAGATTTTTGCGCAAGGCAGCTACGATTATTAGTATTGCTACATAAGCACGTCAATCAACCAATTCGAGCCTGCTAATTGAGTGGGCTTTCGATAGCATTATATATTCATATCATCTATTCCGAGATCGGTCAATTATTAGGTTATGGCAGCAGACTTAGCACCCAGCGCTGATCGCGTGGACGACAAGCCCTCAAAGATCAAGCCCGAAAAGCCGGACGAGGAGAAGTACAAGGCCGATCTGGCAAAGGCCGAGAAGGAGCATGCCGCCGTACAAGAACGATTGGTATGTTTGCCCTTGCGACAAACCATGCAGCAGCCCGCAACTCTCAAGTGCTGGATCGGCGCAGGTGCGCGGAGCTTACACTTATAACCTTTCGTTGGTCACTCTTCTGATCCCTTGGGCGCTATATAGAACGCCATCAAGGCCAAGCTTGACCTCGCAAAACCGCCCAACAAGGACTCTCCGATTGCCAAAAAGCAGCAGGAACTCCGGTCACAGCTCGCATCAATCCGACAACAGCAACAAGGCTTCAAAACGTCGAGAGGTAGTGTGCAGGAGAAGATCAGCTCTCTAGACTCTACACTCAAGTCGCGCATCGCCGAACAGAAAACCGCCCGCAGTAGAGTGTCCTACAAGAATGTCGAGGAAGTCGACCGGGAGATCCAACGCTTGGAGAAGCAAGTGGATGCCGGTACGATGAAGCTTGTGGACGAAAAGAAAGCTCTTGCGGAAGTGTCAAGCTTGCGGAAGCAACGGAAAGGCTTCGCTGGGTTCGATGAAGCCCAAAGGGGCATCGACGATGTGAAGGCACAAATATCGGAATTGCGCAAGGAGCTAGACAACCCAGAAGCGAAAGCGCTGAGCGAAAAGTATAACGGCATACAGAAAGAACTCGACGATATCAAGGCTGAGCAGGACGAAGCATATAAAAGCATCAACTCGCTAAGGGACGAACGTTCGACTATACATGCAGAGCAGCAAGAGAAGTACCTTGCCATGCGGGATATCAAAGATCAGTATTACAAGGCGAGGAAAGCGTACAAGGAGTACGAGGATGAGGCTTACCGACAAAGGAGGGAGAGACAAAAAGCGGAGAGAGATGCGTATGAAAAGGAGAAGAGAAGAAAGATTGCCGACAAGAAGCTGGAAGAGGCAAGCGAGCCGGCCTTTGTGGACGAAATCTTGACCGCGGAAGGCCTGATACGATACTTTGATCCTTCAGCTCCTGAGGCGTCCAAGTCACTTCGTGGACCTAGTGGTTTTGCGGCTGAGGCACAAAGAACCGTGAATGATTCGGGTATAAAAGGCACCAGAGTCATGAAGAAAGATGAGCATGAGGAAAATTACTTTATGGGCACCGGAGGTAAGAAGGGAAAGAAGGGCAAAAAAGGAAGTGCCGCAGGCTCTACGACTTCGTCTACTCCTTCGGAAAGCGGGAAATTCAACCTCAGCATTGGCGTGATTGAAGAACTGGCAAAAGTTGGCGTGGAGCCGCCGATGAATCAGTCGGACGTGCCATCAGTGGTCGAAAAGCTGAAAGGAAAGGTCGAGCAGTGGAAGAAGGATCAGGATCGGAAGACGAAAGAGGTGAGTCACTCAAGATTCACGCTGGTTTGATACTACTACTAACGCTGTGTCGCACACTAGAACATCGAGAAAGCACAGAAGGAGATTGCGAAGCTGGAAGCAGAGGCGAACGAGCCGCCAGCACCATCCTCTTCAACTCAGCGCAGGCACGAGCACGCAAAGAAACCGACCATAGCCAACAACTCAACAAACGGGAACGCGTCTGCTGACGCTGAGCTAGCGCAAGAGAAGGACGCTGCTGCGGACGCAGCCGAAGATCTACAGAGAGCTTCGATAGAAGATAAGGAATAAGGGCTTAGACACGGTTAGAGGAATTTTCGAAAGGCCTTTATGCATTCAGAGCTATGTTGTACTCATCAAAAGTCTCATGCAAGGGGTCGGATATAGAGTGTTGTCATCAAAGAATAGGGCATCTCGCGTTTGGATTTTCCTTTGGCATCTCATCACTCTGCGCACATCCAGCTACGAAGCTGGCCATGGAGACATTATTACCAGTACTTTAAATGTTAATCACTCCACTTAACAAACTTAAAGCGATTCATTTCCTTCACGTGCAGTCTCTTTCGTGATAGATTCTATCCTGCATCTTCGGAGTTGATGCTCCGGCAGGGAGATGTTGTCCCGCGATCACAGGGATCCAATCAACCCCGCCTCATGCGGCTCCACATCCCACTTTGTACGACTCGAGTCATTGAACAACTTCACACCTACGCCTAGATAGCTACCTGCAGCAAATGCCCCACCTTTTCGAGTCTGGGTGGCGCGTTAGTAGCGCGGCAATGGCTCGCCCTGAACACCACCTGTCCTTCTGATCTCTCAATCCCTATGTTACCATTGATTGGCATGCTCAGCGTTCTTTCTCACGATGTTTGGTGACTTCCCCGTCAAAGACAAGATCGCCGTGATCACGGGCGCAGGGTCAGGTACGGGTCAATCTCTTACTCTCCCAAACATCAAATTCCATTGCCTGCCCAAATGACGCTCATCGCTGTGGGGCGACGACAAGGTCCCCAGAACCAGCCCCACCTACCCTCACAAACACCACATCTCACAGCTCGTCCCAAGCCATCCACTACATCCACACATCTCCCCATCGCACACTAACCAACTCTCTCAGGAATCAACCTCGCCTTCACCCGCCTTGCGGCCTCCCACGGCGCCAAGTGCATCATCGCCGACCTGCGCCTCACCCCCGAAGCTTCCGCCTACGTCGCGAGCGCGCAAAATGTCATCTTCACGAAATGCGACGTCACGAAATGGGCCGATCTGCAGAACCTCGTCGCCGTCTCGCAGAAGGAGTTTGGCGATGTGCCGGACATCTACGTTCCTGGCGCCGGAGTTTTTGAGCCTGTACCTACCCCCTCTTTTCCCCCTCACTTCTAGAGTGTCATTCTAGTGCCGAGAAAAGAAATCTTGCTCGTTGTGAACGGACTGACTGACGTCCGCGGTGCAATGACAGAAATGGTCCAACTTCTGGGACGACGCGGAGCCGGAGCGGTACGCGGAAGTGGAGATCAACATCAACCACCCGATCAAGCTGGCGCGGATCGCGATGCGGGCGCTGCTGGGCGCGGACAAGAAGGGTGTCGTGCTGATGATCGCGTCGGTGGCGGGGCTGGCGGGCGTATACTCATCGCCGCTGTACTGCGCCACGAAGCACGCGATCGTCGGCTTCGTCAAGAGTATGGCCGAGGCGGATGCGCTTGAGGGCGTTAAGTTTGTAGTGGTTTGTCCAGGGTGCGTTTACGTTTCCTTTTCTCTTCCCTTTCCTTCCCGTCCCACGACTCTTGTCGGTTGTGGAAGCATTGACTTGGGACCGCGGAATACTTGAGAACGAGTGCGGAGTTGACTTGGTTCATTATGTGATTGCCAGGCTCGTCATAACTCCCCTCTGGACCGACAACCCCGATAAGATGGCACAGTTCTCCGTCACTGACAACCCTGCTGCCGCCGTCCCGGTCGAGGACGTGGCGCAGACGATGTTGGATCTCGTACAGGATGGGAAGTATCCCGGTGGGACGGTCTTCCAGATCGATACGAATGTGCGGGAGGTGGTGAAGAGCAGCGAGAGGGTCCGGCCGCCACCGAAGGGGATGAAGGCGGAGGATATGCTAAAGATGAGAGATAAGATCGTCCAGCCAATTAAGGATTTGTTGAGGGGGGAGAGGGGGGTCGCGAGGGGTACGTAGGGTTTGGAAGGGGTGGGCTGGGAATTAGCTTGATTGTCTTTACATATTGCGGTAAAGATAGTTGATGCCTTTAGACTAATGCGAGTCCTATGTTTTCTGTAGCGAAGTCAATCACTCGACTCTCTTTTCCACCCGTGATTGACTTTGAGCCTTGCCCTAGAGACAAAGATCTCCCACCCTCTCCTCGTTCTACACATTCAAGGCTACAACCCTGACCCGACCACTCCTTTGCCTTACTGAGGTACATTATATACACTTTATGACATACCTACCCTACCTTACTTCCATCGAAGCATAACGACAGGCAACGCTTACTCTAATATTACTACTAGTGGAGAGCCCTAATTAGCTCCTTACATGACAGTCAAAGATAACTGGGTTGTTTTTATTCACGATCAATCAGACAGCCAGCCAGACGGCTAGACTCATGTATGTATAATGGGCCCAATGATATGATCATCCAACCAAGCAGTCGATGCTTGTATGGAATAACATCGAGACGTAGACATTCAGATATCGTGAGATTAGGGCTTATACAACGTTCAGAGTCATACATGCAGATAGGGAGGAGGGCAGGAAAGAGACAACGGGAGCTGGTACTCTGTTTCCCTGTTGCTCACCATAGGAATCAAACATCAAGAGGGAGAGTTAAGGACAGCCAGACCAAAGACCCTACCCTCAACCCTCTACTCGAGGATCCATCACTGGGACCTTGCTCTTTGGGACTCTAAGTTCGATGTGCTGCATGTGCAGATGTGAAGATATGACAAAGGATTTAATTAGGGCTTCGGCGAGTCTACCGTAGGAGAAAAGCCCTATCGATGTTAAGAGTGCTCATACAGGAAAGAACCAAACCGTAACCTTCAACCGCAAATCCGGTACATAATGATCTTGCATCACTGATTTAGTGCAGTCCAGACAATACACGCTGCCATTACCCAACACCCCCAAGTCCCTAACCCCCAAGTCCCTAACCCCAAGTCGGTGCTATGTATATAACGAAACGGATCACAGGATTAGTGCTGCACACAGCATACACGCTGCCGTTATTCCCCATACGCTCAACGCCCAACCAGGTGCTCGTGTTATTGGCATTGCAGACCCAGCAAACAATTCGGATATTGGTGTCGATGTCGCCGTCGACGTCAGTGCCGTGCTTGAACCGACAGGACCTAGACCCTGCAAGATAAGCCCGCCGAGGCCTGCGATGGTGGTTGCGGCAGGTCCGTTTAAAGCAAAGGTGCTGGTACCTATGATGAGGCCGGAGGGACCGAGTGAGACTGCGGTGCCGGAGATGGTTATGGCGGGGCCGTTTGCTGAGAGGGTTGTTCCGCCGATGGGGAAGGCGGTTGGGTTGGCGGTGAATGTTGTGCCGCCGACGGTGAAGATAGACTGCAAAGACGGGGTTGCGAGGGGTACATTGCTACTGCCTATGACAAGGCCCGAAGGACCGAGTGAAACTGGTGTTCCGGCAATAGTCACTGCAGGCCCGCCTTTGGAAATGGGAGATCCGGCGACCAAGAAGCCGGTTGGGTTGGCAGTAAACGTAGTCCCACCAATATTGAAGATAGACTGGATAGGTGTAGAGGGTAGTGGAACAGTGTTACTTCCGACGACGAGACCCGCGACACCTAGAGATATGGGGGTGCCTGATATAGTGATAGGTGAGCCGCCCAGAGTAAGTGTTGTTGAGCCGAGCATAATAGCACCAGTAGGGGCAATAGAGATCGCTTGACCGGCAACCGTTGCGATATTCGAACCTGCCTCATACTTGGTAGACCACCCAGACGTCGCATAAGTCTGGCTTCCGATAACAAGGCCTCCAGACCCGAGAGATACTGGGGTCCCCGAGATCGTTATAGGAGCTGCGCCTGGTAAGATCGAATTCGTGCTAATCCTTGCTCCGTAAGTGCCGAGTGAGACCGTCTGTCCATCGATGGCTACTGGCGCTGCGCTAGACTGGCTACCTGGTAATAGTAAAGGGGTAAATGTAAAACCTTCCAAGACTTGCGGATGATTCTCTGGGTTCTGATGGGAGGGTAAGGTAGGCGCTGGAGCTGCGTCCGTCCCGACATAGATTGATCCCGAGGAATAGGCTACCGGGTTGCCATCTATAGTAATGGCGCTTGAATCCTCCTTCAGCGTCTGACCTTGCACAATGACTTCTGGTTTGCCCGTGGCTGCATGAGAACCTTGCCGGACAGGAATAAATGTCAAACCACCGATGATTGCATTCGATGGTGCGACATGCCCTTGTTGTTCTTGTTGAGAAGCTGCCGTTGGTGCTGCAGCTACAGATGTACCGACGTGAATTGAGCCGGAAGAGTATGCTACAAGTTGCCCGTTTATGGTAGCAGCAGGCCCGTTGTTTGTTAGTATCTGCCCGGAAACAACAACAACGGGTGGGCTTGTAGCCCTTGTAACATCTTGCTGCACGGGCACGAAGCTTAGGCCGCCAATGACTGCTGCATCAGGACCCTTCTGCTGCGGCGGTTGTGGCTGGGTTGCTGTAGGTATCGGCGCTGCGTTGTTGCCAACATAAATAGAGCCTGCGGAGTATTTCACAGTAGCTCCGGAGATCAACACAGCTGGCGCACCTTGCACGATAGTCTGAGACTGAACGGCCACGGCCTGGAGCCATACCACCGAGGTGCTAACCCCGGGGTCAACCTGTGTCGACGGCAGTTGAGCAGGTAGGTTCTGTTTCTGTGTCTGTTGATTCTGAGTCTGAGTCCGTTGTGTCATTTCAGGTCCAGTTGTGGTTTGCTGAGGGCTTGCAGTTTTGACAAAGGTTTGGGTTGTCGAGCCGCTTGTGCCACCGGCAGGCGCAGAAGCTCTGGGTATCGCAATGTCGAGACTCGAGATTGGGTCCAAATAATGAATAACTTCCGCAGGATCCGAACCGGGTTTCACATGGAAATTAGGTCTGCGGAAGCCGCGGCCTGAACCTGTTATGGTAGGACCACACTGTGTGGTCTTTGTCACAGCCACGAATGTTGTGCTGCCGTTATCAGTGATGGCTATAGTTTGTATAAGGCATAAGTCAGAAGTAATTAGTGACTTCAACATTGAGAGGTAGGCTAGTTCTGATTCAAGAGCGATTGAAGCCGGGTCTGATGTGCTCATGGATTGTGTACTTATGTTATTATAGGAAAAGACCGGTGCCGAGGTAGCGGTCGCTGTCCAGGCATCCACCTCCGACGCGTGGGAAGTGTGTTCTTCCGTGCGTACGGAGCTATCAGAACTCCCAGATGAGCTCGTAAGGGATGTGGTTGACCGAAGCGTGGATTGGTTTCGAGATTCGTTTGTAAGTATAGGTGATTTACCTTGCACGGATACCGAGGCTGCAGGTCTGTTGGGAGTAGTTTGTGAGCTTGAGGAGGATACCGAACTCGAAGATGTTGTAAAACTCGACATGACCGGAAAGTCGTAAGATGCCGCTATGCTTGGCAGGGTCGAGGTAGCCATTGGAGGCGAAGTAACTGAGCCTGTGGTGGAACCAACGCTGTTCGCTCCATATGTTGCTGCCGATGGCACCAGTGGTGTCGACGTAATCATCGGCACAGGTTGCCCACTGAGTCCAATGGTAAAGGTTGGTAGGCCAGTCAACTCATAAATGACATTGCTTCTTCCTGACTCCGCTGCCAATCCCCAGAAAACCAACCCGTGGCCATCTCCTGCACAGAGAGAGCAGCCATATAGAACTGGAAGGGTTGTTGTGACAGGGCTACCAGTTTCAACAATAGTATTCGTTATTGCTGTGTTTCCCGTCCACTCCGGATTCGACAGTATCGCCGTTGAAAGGCCAGAAATTGTTGTTATAGTCGTCCTGGATATGACGATATTGTCGAAGGTGTAATTTCCACCGGCTGAGAAGTTGAATTCGATTCAGCCTTGACCTCTGCAAGCATGCTGTTCCCTACTCACCGCAGACACACTGCAAGATGTGGAGACTTAAGCAAAGCAGTGTAGCTGCTGAGACGAGAGAGATAGACTTCATGTTGCAACGATAATATCGTACAGATGACACGGAAGTAGCAAGCTATCATCTGGAAGCGTATATTGGGCTTGACCGTGATATATCTAAGTGCAACCAGAAAAGGGGGCAATTCAGGCAACAGGGACATATTGCAGGACAGAAAGCGGAAGTATAACAAGGATACTCGGTACTACACAACCATAGACGCTGTACAACAGGAGAGAGTAGACAGATGGACTGCATTGGTTGGGATTCACAGAACGGAATCATAGTCTCAGACTCCAATCTCTCTTGTCCGTGACTTCGGGCCTAAATCTTGCGGCATAGAAATTCCCCACACGCTCAGCCGATCTTTTTGATCTGAGGCTCTAACTTTAAGGACCATTGAAAATCTCTAGAGTTCGATAGCGCTCGAGCAGGAAGATCATACTTTAGAGTATTGTTCAATTAGTGTACTTCTCCTTGGTGGATGAAGGTGGATAAACTGGGCCTTGCCGACTAGTACGAGTACCTACTGTGAGGCTAACACACGGCAGAGCCAGCAACTCGGGCTTATTGATTCAGACTAAGCCCCAAAAAAAACCCCGAGTTGAGGGGACACAATGCCTGTAGATGAACACGATTCCTGCAAGAAGTCATATATATAGCTCCCGAGACGTCAAGTATCGGCTGAAGAGTCTTATGTGGACCTGTCGCGAACGTGTGCAACTCATTCATCTTAGTGCCATCTCGATGAAGGGAACCCATGCACGTATACGGAGCTATATCTTAAGTGAAATGCACGTCATTCTCTACAGTAATTGCAGTAGGTTTCGTTACCGGGCAGGTGGACGAAGTAACTTGGGCTAGCTTCAACACTGCTAATCAAAATCTGTGTGCTTGTACAGCGTGCAGTCAAACTACGTAAGTCATGACCACCTTCGTAGGGTTCATCAGACGTCAAGTAAAGTCGTCGATTGAAATTATCGCAACACAACCTTCCCACCCTACACCGAAAGCAGGCCGCGCATCAGAGAATCAACCCGAAACGATCGTACACCCTCGCCCCCGTGCGTCCTGCAGACTAAAACATGAAATCCAAACAGCAGCAACAAGCCAGCGCCCCCAACAAGCCCGCGCACAGTCCCTCACCCGCCCCACCCTGTCGTCCCGGTGGCGGGCGTTGCTGCTGTCCATAATACATGCCACCTTGAGGCGGGCCATTGTAATACCCTCCCTGAGGCGGGCCGTACGGACCCGGCTGGCCGTATCCTGGCTGCGGGCCGGCGCCGTAGTAGTCTGCGTTGTGGCCTGGCTGGGGTGGTGGGTAGGCGCCGTAGGGGGCGGGCGAGGCCGAGGGGTGCGGCGGGTAGGCGGGGCCGGCGTCGTAGTGGGCTTGCGCGGGGTAGGTGGGGGGCGCGCCTTTGGGGGGTTCCTGTGGTGGTGCTTGTCAGTTGTGGGTCAGAGAAGGGGAGGGAGGGGAGGGGGAGGCAGGTTGACGTACGAACTGGTTTGCCATGTTGTGGGGTGGAGGATGAGGTGGTGTTGTTTGAGAGTTGTGGTTGATGCTGCTACGCTGCGGATGTGGTTGCGAGCGAGTTTGCCCGCTGTTCGTAAGAAGTGAGGTGAAGTCGGGAGTTGAGTTGTTGAGTGTCTAAGTTGACGAGCGTTTGTGTTGCGAGATGGTAGTGTATGGGAATAGGATGAGACTGAGTGAATGGTGAGTGTATGATGTGAGGAGAGGCGTAGTCTTGATGTGAAGAGGTAATAGCCTCGTTCACTAGTGCTGGTGGTGGCGGGTTCGGAAGCTCTTTGTCACGGATGCCAAGATCAAAGGGATATTGCAAGAGCAGAATGTTCCCGTCCCAATATTCAATTGGGGAGATACGGAGTACCTAAGTAGCAAAGAGCGATAGGAACCTCTTCGATAGGGTCTTCCCTTTTTTATCTTACTGTAAGAGTTACAATTCGACGGGGGGCGTGGTTGCGTGGACTCTATGGAATTACGTCGGCGTCCTCGTCCATGTTTGCTCTAGCGCTACAACAACCACATCCGGTATGTACAGCCTTCTTCATTGCACAGCCACACCTCATGAAATCAATGAGAGATGAACTATGCATATGAGGTTCAAAATGCTAGAGTTGTGGTACTTTGGAATACTGATTTCAGAATGAAGAGGATTTACAAACATAAAGTTAGGTACATAGAGCCCTGTGCGTGCCTTCGGAGGCTCATGGTAATCCCCAAAGACCTAACACACGGCGCTCGGCAACAGGATATATAACGCCAGATTGCAAGTTGCTCCAGTCGGCCGTACTCGAATAATTCACTCAAGGAACTTTAAACCCATCTCCATGCCTCGACCGAGTGCACACGGAGTAAATGAGTGTCAGGATGCCATTCAGAGATGCAACTGCCCAGAGACCTAGGATCTCGTCGACTTCGTAGCGACCCTGTAACACAGTGCAATCGTCCTGGGCGAAGATCTCCTCATATTTCGTCAATTCCTATCCTAAATGGTGATGTGTAGGTTGTACGGCTCGGGTGCCACTGCCAGCACCCCACATCATCTCTACCGTCGACTGACTTTCCTCATCGGCCTGTTCCCTCCCGCATAGAGATCCGGATCAACGGGCCTATATCCACTGTTTCGATCCCGACTACTCCTAACCCTCCTTGGTGGGCTGTGTTCCTCAATGACCTCCACAATATCGTCTTCCCGTTCTATCACCACCGGCGGTGGCGCTCTCCTCTCCTCCACCACAATCGTCTCTCTTCTCGTTTCTCTTTCTCTTTCTCTCCTTGGAGGCGGGGGACTGCGTGAGCGCCTCGATTCCATCATCTCCGACCGATCTGAGCGTGCCCGGGAAGAACGTCGGGGAGAGCGGGCACGCCGCTGGATTGTCTCTTCTGCAACAACGTCGCCCCTGCCCCCCATGTTTGAGCAGGTATAGAAGAGCCAGAGAATGAGGAGGAAGCCGGCGACGGAGCCAAGAACGATACCAACAATATTCCCTGCTGGGGGGCCGGCGTCAAGGCCAGAGTAGGTCGCAGGTATTGCGACAACCGTTTGGCGGCGGACTAGGGAGGAAAGTGTGCGAAATGGGTTTGTTCGTGCTTCAACCGGTCTTGATGTTCGAGTTGCGAGAGGTGATGGGACGGAAAGGTCAGGAATGTGGAGACCGCGCGGGGTGAGGTCTCGGCGCGAAAGGTGAGGTAGCGATGCAAGAAGGTCGTGAAGTTGAGGGATGTGATCGGGTTTCATACGTCGAGGTAATGATAATGGAGGCATCGTAGCTGAATGCAAGAGTCCGCTCTCACAGTATTGTGGTAATCGCCCGTACGTAAATGCGCACGATCTGCAACCTCGCGTGGATGCTTACGTAGACGATTAAACAAACGACATGAGTGAGAGATGGTGATAGCCGAAATGAGAGTGGTGTCTGCTGAGTTCGAAAAGACCTTAGAGATTGCTTCAGTTCCCTCAAGTAGGGTATACAGAATATTCGATGGTGATGTTGGAGGAAGACCTTGGTTCTCGTTGTCGGGGCTGGGCTCCGGTGCGGTACGAAGTATGTACACTCTTACGGGCATCTAAGGTGGGATGGCTGGGAAACAGTAGCGCGCCAAAAAAGGTAAGATGTGATAGGAATGCGGGTGGCAGTGATGACGATCGCTACGAGTAATGACACCATGCTAACTTCTTCGGGATTCACGCTCGCCAAGGGACTCGGGTAGGGACCGGTTTCATCCAAAAATAGCTACTGAGGCGATTTCCAACTTCCGATAGATTGTCTCTATACGTCTATCTAGCACAGATTGGAAGAGCAATCGTGCCTAAACTACCTAATCCAATTGTCAGTCTGTAATGTCATCCAATCTTGCAGTAACGGGCTCACCATTCCTGGAGCATTGCTGCACCGACCCAAGCGTTCGCAGCATGGCACACAGTGCTCGATGCCGGAAGTTGCTGCTGAGACTGTACTGAACTGACCTGGGAGTGAGCAACAAAGCGCTTCGTTCATCCCGGTTTTTCTGCTGGTCACCGCTCCGTAATAGACTCCGCGTTCTGCCCTGCTTTTTATTCAACTGTCACATGTTCATCATCCTTCATTCCCGCATCTCCTTCGCTGTTCTCCCGCTTGTCAGGAGCGGCCGAGTCTTCACTCTCGTCTTCTTCGACGACCATGTTCTCATCCGCCGCCGCCGCCGCCGCCGCCGCGTCTGGAGCATCACCGTCCTGCTTGTCATGAAACCGATCCTTAGAACTGTCTATCAGAGGCGAGTCGTCGTTGTACAGTCGCAGGAGCATTGCTCTTCGATCTTCTTTCGGTAACATGAGATTCAAAGAATGAAGACTTCTCCATAGCGGTAACACCATCCGTTCGCTAGTGCACCTGTCAGCTGAATCCGTACGGGATCGCAATTGCCCGGTGTATGGTTGTTGGCAGCTCACCTAAAGCCATCATCTCCCTCACGCGGCTCGACCCGGAGTAGACAGCAACCCATCTCGATATCTCTGACCCTTTCACCAATTTCTCCGAGATCCTGCCACCCACCTCCGGTGACTTTTGGAAACATTTCCACCAAGAGCTTCCTCAGCGTTTCCCTACTCCAAAGTTTGACAACCCTATCCTCGCCGACCCATGCCTCTAGGAGTGGCAAGCCATCCGTCTGTATCCTCCATTTACACACACCCGGCTTCTGCACGTCTTGCTTAACAAACATCTTGACCCCGCAGTGTACGAATTTCATGCCCTTGCCTTCATTCTCTACCAGAATGGTACGCGCCAGGTCGGAGGTATAGTAGATGGTTTTGACGGGATTTCCGAGGGCGTTGCGGACCATAAAACGATCTCGGGGAAACCGGGGTGATAGGTGATAGAAGCTGTAGATAGACTGCAGCTCTTCATGGTTCGGATCAAGGTACTTGAAAGGTTCTTCGTAGGGTTGATTGCATTTCTTTCTTAGTGGAGTTGACAGGACTGGTTGTGACATCGAGTTGCTCTCTGGTCTACTGATATCAAGCTGTGCGGCTGGTGGTGGTGGCCAGTGTACCTGCCTGTCCTCCTCGCCGCGTGGAGCCGCCTCATCCGACTCCTCCCTGAATCTGGGCCGTTTAGTAGACAATTCGGCATCGGCCTCATCAAGCTGCCGCTTGGATAAGGATGACTCTCCAATTGAATTGTTCTCTTGGTTCTGCCGTGCTGCCGGAGAAGGATCCTCTACCTCGGCACTCTCCTGTGGAGGTGCGATAGCATCAAGAGCATCAATCTTTTCGATCGGATTCACACCGTTCACAGGTTTCGCTTCGATCTCCTCGACTGCTGCGATAATGGATGTCGTGGACTTTTGTCGGACCTCGGGGTTCTTTCCTTCGCCTTCTGGTCTGGCCTTGATTTCGGAAAGCTTCTCTAACACGGTTATGAAGAAACCACCGGTATCTTGCAAATGCCCATATACACGCATGCATCTATTGAGTGGAATCTTTACGGTCTGATCAGAGGCGCTCGCTGGGGGAAACATCCCTTCCGTGAGTCGTTCCGGGCCATCAGAGCTCTCTTTGGCTCTTTGGTCTTGGACCTCCTGCCATGATTGCCACAGCTTACCTTGTTTATCCATGACCTTCCATTCCTGCAGGCCTGGTTTTCTTTTCAGATCGGGAAGTGACTCGCTGCAATCGACAAGGCCAACCTTGGTCAGTCCTCCACATCTTGCAATCGCACTTGCAATAACTGCTTCATTTTCCACCGGGTTCATGCTGCAAGTCGAGTACACTACTCTGCCCCCGACCTTCAACATCTGTAGAGCACGCACAAGGATCCGAACTTGAGTGACGAAAAGCCCCAACCCATTGCCTGGGCTCCAGTCCTTCCAGATACCAGGGTTTTTCCTACATGTACCGTCTCCAGAACATGGAACATCGGCAAGTATTCGATCAAATTTCAGGTACTGTACTTGGGATGATCCGTCTCGGAAGGAGGATTTTGGGGATAACTTGATCGAAGGAAACATTGTTGCGTCGTGGTTTGTGACTATCAAATTGGGAGAGTTTAATCGCTTCATCTGATGTATCAACATGTGCGCTCGTTTGTGATCGGCATCGTTTGCTATGAGCAATCCTGTCGTTCGGCCGTCGTCGGACAAGTCGCTCGTGGAAGATCCCTCTTGTGCCGGGACCTGATCATCCCCGCCCGACTCTGTACTTGTGTCATGTCGCTTGGCGAGTTCAAGTACCACTTCTTGAATCCGTGCTTCTTCGCCTCCGTGGACCATCTCGATGAGTTGAGCTGCTTTACTCCCCGGAGCTGCGCAGAGATCCAAAACAGTCATACCAGGCTTGACGTCCATCAAGAGTGGTGGTATCATGCTGACAGCTTCCTGCCTGCTGATGTTTCCCACGCTTGTTTCAGATACGAGGTATTTCTGAAACGACGCGAAGGGTGGGAACTTTCTGATCACATTTTTGGGCGTCGTCATCTGCCAGGCAAGCTGATCCGGGTACCAGGGTATGGGGGTTGGAGGCTCCACGGGTTCACCATTGTGCTCAATTGCAGTAATTTGGGGAATATAATGATCTTTAAGGCGTTGCTGGACAGAGAGTGCATGACTGCAAGAACTTAGTGACCGTAAAACATATGTGTGAGACTCGAGATCAGTACCTTTTGGAACCAGTGAAGCGGAAACTGCTTGGGAGTTCGCGCCGCAGAGCAGCCCAAAAAGCTGGCCGCTCAGTTTCGTCGAGTATGGGGAGTTCAGTGTAGAGTCTCTCGAATAGTTCATTCCCTTTGGTGACTTCCTTATAATCGGTTCGTTGTGGGCGGTTCCAACCACGGCCACCTCGTCCCCCTCGACCGCCACCAAACTAAGTACACTCTTAACTCTGGTGTCAATTCAGGAAAATAGGTGGGAAAACTACCTTCTTTCCTCCACGCTTGCCCATAACCTGGGTCTGATTGAGTACTGAGCAGCTTCTGAGCTGTGCGTGCTGTTACAGTTGTGCTATAGCGGAAGATTTTCGGACCGTGTAGCTCGAGGTTCGAGAAGTACGGCGGAGCATACGCGCTTGAGGCGCATCCTCTGTCTGTGTATTCTCCGCATGTTTTCCGGACCTCACACCCCTCTGCCTCATTGCTGACAGCGATGTCTAAAATTGAATGGGTAACTCAGACTCAGTCTCAGTTTCCAGAAGGATGTTACCATATTTGAAGGCCGGATCCTACCGGTACCTCAGCGGTGGGGCCACAATGCATATAGGTACTTTACTAAATAGGCACCAAGCTTGTCAATGGATGTTTCAGGAGTCATTATGCTTTCCTATTATGAATATTGTTCCTGCCTCTGGAACTAAGTTTGTAGTATGAAGGACAGTTTTGACTCACTGAGGTTGAGCCTCTACCTTGTGCTTTTCACTCCAGCTTGGACTCTACCCAAGTCGACGGCAGAAGACGTCCAGAAAGAGGCTCTGAGTGGCCCGTTTTCTAATCAGCTTTCCTTCATGGCGTGTCTTACTTGGGAGGCAGACTTCTACCGGCGAATTCATCTTGTGGCGTGTCGGCTTAGCATGCTCCATGTCTGTGGGTAAGACACTGGCACAGCTTTATTGGACGCTAGTGCTCCATCGGATTGGCTTTCTCAGAAGGAATGCCTTGCCTTTACCGTTATGAAAGGACCCAATCTCTCACTTGTCCTGTCCGTGCCTTCCATTTGCATCAAATGCAAATGGCCCTTTACCCCGCTCAGTGCCTCCACCGTCTTATAAATCCGTCTACTCTCTCCCGTCGTCTTCTTCCACTCTGTCTCTCTGTTTACTTCTCCCAGTGGTAGGTGATCTTTGACCGCCAAGGCTCCAAGAAGTACCTTTATCCTGCGTTCTCTTCGTTCCTTCATCTTCTAGGGCAATCAGGCCTTCCAACGAAAACGCAAACCGTAGAGGCCATAGGGAAGTCATGTATCTCTTCTATATCTTAACCGTCGGGGTCGTCCTTGCTTTTGCTAGTATTCGTGCTGTCGATGCTTTCCTGTTCATGTCACCACGACATGGTGCTGGCCGAACTTCGAAACGTCAGACACAAACAACCTGGAGCCCTTCGCAATTGGTTGACGTCACCGGTGCTCATGCCTTCCAAGTTCCCACCGCTGGACAAAGGTAAACTATCTCCCCGTCTGATGTCTGAGGCACGCTAATATCCTTTTAGTCGTGGACCATGCCCAGCTCAGAATGCTCTGGCCAACCATGGCTATCTCGATCGCTCTGGGTTTACTACTCTTTTACAATGCACGTCTGCAAATGTTGAGGTGTTCAACTTTAGCCCGGAGTTCGCAGCGGCTTTATGGTAAGCTTCCCTTGGATGTGCCTTCTGTTTCGGTCTTCCTAAGAGCTGGCTTCGGTCTTTGCTCTGAAGAACTGTCGTCCAAAGGTTCATGTCTGTAACCTAAATTGGACATCATCTTCTCTCCGTCGACAGCGAAGATCATTGCCCTTCTACTGTCTTCGGCTTGCATGGGAAATAAACCTTCTTGCATAGTTGTGAGAGATTATTAACTGGTATTAGTTTCATAGCGCAATTTACCGGTGGCAATTTGCTGGGACTTACATGGGCTATTGGGAACGATAGCTCCGTCGACTCTGAAATCACCGAAGCCTGTCCCAACGTTCTTCCACTTGGTCCTCTGGATACCATCGAAGGCGGTATAATCTGTGGTGTCGCGAACCCGCTCACCAATACCGCTCTAGGTACGTCTGGGTCTGGACTTGCGGAGACGGTAAATAGCTTTGAAGGGCCTCACTCGTAGGTAGATTGTGTCTGTCTGAAGAGCTTCAGTTAACTGTGTCGAGGATGTTTCAGTGGGACTGGGGAAGTAAGTCTATGGCGGTGGAGAGTCTCAGCGGGGTTATTACTGACATCTGTGGTAGCTCAAAATGGTTTCGACGCATCTACGGTTGACATGAAAGCATTCCGCCAGTTCTATAATCAGGCCCTACGTACGTGACAACAACCTTGTTGACAGACTAACCACTAATGTTGAGTACAGCCGACGGAACCTTTGACGACTACGGTATATTTACTCGAAACCATGCCACTCGTTGGCAAAACTCGGTTGCAACAAACCCATGCGTGAGTCTTGACTGACGCCAATGTTTCATCCAACCATGCCCTCAATGCACGGCGTGCTTCCAGATTCTTTTTCTTACTCCTCCTTATGCTCCTTTTACGTGCGCCTTTGAAGGGTGTGAGCCACTCAGTTTCTGTCCGCGGGTATCTTACACATCCTAGGATCTCTACGATACGCCAGATGCTCACTGTCATGGTGTTTCTTTTTTAGTTCTTCAATGCACCCTTCGCCGGAGTTGTTGCAGCCCCGGGTGGTCATTCGTTTGCCTATCGCATGATGAGCAACCACACGCCCGAGAAACCCAATGGCACCCTCACCAAGCAGACCTTGGCCTCCTTCTTCTCTGTTCAGATCAATAAAGATGGTACGGTCTCTGGCAAGGGTTTGGGGCATGAACAAATCCCTGCCAATCGGTCAGTCCTCTGCCGCCGCTTCTCTTCCTAACGCATGACGCTGATCTATATCCTATCAGGTACCGGCGGCCTATACCCTACACTCTTGCATATTTTTTGGCTGTGGACTATCCGCCGCTCATTGCCGCCGAGCCTCGTACACGACATTGGTGGCAACACTGCAGGGGTCAATACCTTTACTGGTCTTGACATAGGTGATCTTACCGGAAGGGTGTACAACTCAAAGAACCTACTCAATGGCGACAATTTTGCCTGCTTCTGTGAGTACCCGCAGGGCCCAATGCCACCTTCTCATGAGGTAGTGCTAACACACATTATAGACTACCGCCTACTCCAGCTCTCAGTCAATTGGGAACTAAACAACGCTGTCGGGGGTGCATTGTTGAGTGTAGCCGACACCGTCGGAGGCGTTATGAATGCAGTCTTCGGCAAGTTGATGAGCGCCGGGAGCGTCGACGGGTGCCCTACCTACGCCAATAAAAGCCTCCATTCCTACACGCAGTACTGTGGTGTTAGGAACAAACCTGGTGCACTTTACTAGGCCAACTTTCACCAGTAACGCACAATACGTGGCCGGCATGAAGAGGGATGTCCGCAGTCTGTTACGGGGCTTGGTCCTACAACCTCACAAGTAGTTCGCTCTTGTCGGCTACAACTGTCCAGATAATTTTGCCATTTACGTTCGTAGCTTATTTGGCTACCACACCCATGATGCTACCTATCAAACATATCTAAATAGAGCCTTGTTGTTAAGTTAGCAAGAGGGTCACAACTGCCCCTCTCTGTATGGTAGTAAGACTACTTGCATCAACCGGCTTGTGTCTGGAAACGATAAGTCACATACCATTGTGGCAGCCAGGCTCAGGGCCAGCAGTGCACTTCTAGGGAGTGCTTCCAATGAAACAATTAGGTTGCTCTGCTTATGGATGCTACGTTGTGAGCTCAGTCTCAGACATGCGCTCACCCACTATCGTAAGGCTTTGAGCTGTGAAGGCTCAAGCATTCCCTGGAGCGCTGAAGCGACTATCAACTAGAATACCGCTTTTCGTGACAATCTCGACGATGAAATGATATGCGAAGGTCGGACGAACTGTCTTCTCTTCGAGAGTGAAGAGTACTTAGCCGCTTCAAATTGACTTGTCGAGGCGTACATCACATGTCAAAGCCGTCGGTCAACTCCCACTAACCGCTACTTGTTCAAGGCGAAGCCAAGAAAGCAAGACACCAGTTGAGCTCTACTAATTCTTTGAGGCAAAGTCAAGAATACTTCAAACTACACTTGTACAATGTCATGTGATAAGTCATCACCACAACCTCTCAAGACAAAGTGAAGAACACTTCACAACAAATGCAGATGTCAATTGAGAACATGCAGTTTATTGACAGAGAATAACTAAGATAGCTAGCTACTCTTCTTCTTCTCTGACAGATCAACATCAATTCATTTGTCATCAACTTCAACAAAACAATTGTTGGAATCAGACTGGTAAGCTCAGACAAAGACATTTTCACTATCATGCTCATGTAAATTGACAACATTGTTGTTCTGATCACTCTTTTGAGCTTCATCTTCTGTGTTCTCTTTCTAAGAACAGTCAATATGAGTAAGCAGACACTGCAATCTGACTGTTCAAGAGAGTGTGAACAGAATCAATGATGTCAATCTGAAGACTTTACTTATCAGCTTGGTGATCAGATTGTCAAGTTGTCTTTGTTGATGCAGACGAAGTTGCTGGAGCTCATAATCTGGGCTTATAGGTAGTTGTTGAAAATTGATGTTGTTGTTATTAAAATCTAATACACGAAAAACATGTTATCTATGGAAGCGAGCGGCTAGGCTCAATTTCTGACAGTAGTTTATTGCTAGATGGCAAGACACTAAGTAAGCGAGCCGTTAGGCTCAAAATCTGACCCATCATCGTTATTGGGTGACTCCGGGTTGTCAGCCAAGCGCTCCCGCCTTGCAACCTCCTTCGATACTGCCACGAAATTGTATAGGAGTTGGTCATCAGACCAGCGCAACAAGTCTGCCGTACCCTCGTCCAACGCTATGGTCATAGCGTCCCGCCACCTCTTCGCCATGGCCATGGCGTTCGGCCCCTTACCCTTGGCCTTGAAGGTGCGGTTGCCATTGCCTTCAACCCAAGTAATAGTTGCGGCGACCAAATTATCTAGTAGGGTCTGATTTAGGTTGTGGTTAAGGCGACGGCGCTTCACGACTGGGCCTCCTTCGTCGGGCTCATCTAGGTCGAGACCGCGTTTCCGGAGCATCTTCTCAATCCTAGCCGCCAAATTAGGAACCGATACAAATCAATTAAGGACAGGCCGACAGCAGAGTATTATGACCCACCTGTCTGAGCGGTCTCTGATGTCCTGCAAAACCATCATTATCGTATCCTGCCGTGCCAGTATCGTTGCCGTGCCTACTCCGAGTATCTCCGGCCTGACTGAGGGCCAGAGCGTGGTCCTAGTTACGTCGGTGCCTGGTACTGAGAGGAAGGACTCATGGTCCTGTTTATTTCTTTAGTCAGGCTACTTGCCTTGTAAATTAAAGTGAGACCGTAATAAGATAAGTGACAGGTTTCTAATCCGCGGTGGACGACAATTGTAAGATGACTAGTATTCGATGTGATAAGAACGAACTTGTTTCGGGTGAGTGAGAATGATATCATCATCTTCAGATGACTCGCAACTGAAGCCCGCTCGAGTGCACAGCATGCAAGGATAAGAGACTTCAGCTCATGGTTAAAGATCAATAACTGAGTCTGAAACCGGAATATATCAAGTATGGGCTGTCGTGGCTGCCCTTTAGAAATGAAATGTGAATTATATAACGAAACTTTGGTTGAGCTAGTCGTTGGCAATCGTAAATATAAGACTTGCTTGAATCAGTCTAAATAATAGTATCATCTCAAGAAGTTCCTCCGTCGACTATGGGCAGTCGGGATGCCCTTAAGAACGAAAGGTAATCTGAATGATGAGGTTTCGCTTTGATTGATTGCTAGCCATCATGGAGAAAACGATTGAACCTCTCAGTGTAAGAGCGTTCTTAGTCACTTCTCAGTTCTGGTATTAATATGGCGAGATATCTTGAGGTGTATGAGAGCCATGACATTCGCAACGACAGTATCCTGATCAAGGTTGACTTGGTTGAGATGTATCCAGACAGTCGACAATGTGGTGATCTGTGTGCTCGAGAGGGTTAATCCGGACTTGGTAGGATCTTGATATGATCGAAGAAGATGGCAGAGAAACTTCTGCCACAAGACGGTGTATTGTTCAAATACACTTGGCGGCACACATAGGAGAGCACCACCGGATGGAGAGTGGTCAGGGTGAGAATATGTGGCGCTCAACCTCTGTCGAATCTTGAAGGGACACTTCGCTGGCCGTGCACCAACTTCGCAAGTGATCGAAGACCACCTTGGTCACTGCACACAGAGTTTCAAGAGCAGGTTTTGCATTCGCTGCAGTCTTGGTCAGGGCTATCAATGCTAGAGCGATATGACCAGCCAAGTGGAGAGCGTTGAAGAAATCAAAGAAACGGATGTAAGAGGTACACATCAGGGTTGAGTAGACATCCGATAAATACTTTTCGATCTTGACAACATAGTCTATTGAAGAGCCATGCATGACACTGAAGAAATCTTAGACTAGGAATGTAATAGTGTCTTTTGACTGAGTGGAGTGCTCCGAGACGGAAGACTTGTAGCTCATCCAGGCCACCCAATGTGAGGGGTTGCAATACCTTGCACCAGGCCACCTGCTTCAAATACGAGGAGATGATTCTGACGGAACGGGGAGGAGCGTCGGGTGAGAGGTTGCTCAGGTGGAGGCTATAAGTGTCTTCGGCAGTCTATAAAAAGGCTCTTGACATAGCGTTGCCATTTGAGGTGTGCGGGTCGACTTGAAGAATAGAAGGTAAACTTTGCGTCTTGGTCGTAATAGACTATAAGGATGTAAGATTGAAACTACGTTGAAAGTTAGACTTATATCCAAGAAACGGTGAGTGAATGACTCTCGCCGCCATGAAAGAATATCATGGTCATGTGTGATATACACCCCAATAGTATGTGAATACATTGGGTGTCGCTTTCGTCCAAGAGCCATGTACTAGTCGTGGTTGCTCCTTGACAGTGTGTTTGTCTGCAATCTGTTCAGTTCTTGAATGCTTGGACCTTGGGGCCCTAGTTCGAAAGCTTTTACAGTTTAGATCTCCAAAGAACACCAGGAACCCGCCGGTGCGCAAAGATGAGGTACCGCCGCCGCTCCCCTCCGCAGGCCGAACCAGAAGATTGTAGGGAGTTCCTCGTGTAGCACGGAAGAAAGCTGAAAATGTATATTTGACTGACGATTCCGTTGCGTAGCAGTCCTGATGGTATAGAGCTTGCAGGAGCAGCTGAGAACATGATTCCCAGATCGTAGACGAGAAGCAGGTTTCCTGGGTGGTAGGTGTTCACATTCTCCGTGATGTAGTGGTAAAGGGTCTAGTGGTCACGCGGTTGAGGCTGAGAAGGCCAGATTGACAGATAGCTGTGATGAAGGTCAAGGTTATCGATAGTCTTCAGGTAACGACGGTCAAAACATTTGGACATTGAAGAGCGCGTAAATATACGAGAAACATCATCTGCCTTGGTCAAGGTAAGACTGAATTACTAGAAGTCTCACAAGTAAATTGTGGAGCTTCACATCACTGGTAAAAAGCTGACACTCTAACCTTGAGCATAGAGTATAGAGAGTTGCGCGGAGTGCACTGACTGAGGTGACTGCGCCCTCGTCCTAGGGCCTGTGCCCATACCACCATCGGTAGTATATATGTGTGTTCACACTCATTATTGAAGGATGTGCTTACTAATCCATTGTGTCTGTGCCCCTCAACCTCGGGCCTGCACCGAGAAGTGGTGACACCATATTTGCTACCAATCAACTTCCCGTACAGTTGGTGGGCTATGCTTTCTAGCTTTCTCCACTCAGTCAGACAGCCAAGATCTAAGATGATGAATACGACCGCACACATTCAGCCATCCTCCGCTGCCAAGCTTTCGTTAAGCGGCTTGGCCCCCGAGAGCGGAACACATTGGGGCAAGTGGAACTTGGCATCTGACGAGATTCTACCGGCTAGACCTAATTACATCATGCAACACACATATCTATCCACTTTAAGCCATATTCAGAAAGTCAGACACCGGATAGATGGCCAGCCGCGAGGACCCCCAAGGCGCCGAGGAACCCTTCCGTACTCGAATGCTTGGCGTCATCGCTTTTCATCACCTTATCTTATAGTCTGGATTGCTTGGCCGACGCGTATGCTGCGGGGTATGCCTCTACCAGCCGTGTTGATGTTGGTTCTGTGCTCATTTCTTCAACAATGGTAAGATCGGTAGGTATCTTTAGCATTGAAGCGCCGGGCAGTACATGTTTGCCCTAACATATTACCTCGCTGCCAAAGGATTTTGATCCTTAAGGTTCTCCAAGATTTATAAGATGGCATTGGCAAGAAGTCAAAAAGACAGTATAAAGCTACTGAGCTTTCCTCGTTCTCATCTCTCAATCGACAGAACCCTGTCTATTTGAAGACTAATATCCACTTTCAAGCATCCTTCGTTGCACTTCTCTTGTCAAAATATCTTGTTCATCCAAAGACTCCATCAAACTTCACAATGAGGTCAAGCTTCTTTGGTTTCAGCTGCTTTGCTTTGCTTGCCGGTACCGGCCTCGCTGCTCCAACCGACTACGCTCCTCCCCCGGGTGGGTTCGAGAATGTCAACTACCCTCCAGGAACGGGCGCCAATCTTCCCAGTTATCCCCCAGGAACAGGCGAAAATCTTCCTAGCTACCCTCCAGGAATCGGTGCCGGTGCTTGTCCCGGACAAAGTGTAAAGTTTCTGTCTTTTCCCACTCGCACACCCCCAGGCTAACAGCTGTCCAATGCTCCAGGTCTTCCGTTTCACATCTCAATTCTCCATCGTAGCCGTTGGCGCCCAAGTCGTCAACGGCACCACCCCAAGACCCGGACCAGCAGACGCAGTCGGCTACTTCAACTACGGTATCAACGGTGCCGAAGATACCATCTGCTATGTTCGTTTCACTCCCGTTCCCCACCTAACCGACCTCTAACATTACCTAGAACATCACCCTGATCAACGTCGCTGGTACCTTCCAGTCCCCCGCAATCACCGCAACGCACATTCACCAGGCCGCCCGCGGCACCTCCGGTCCGCCAAGGATTGCCTTCCCCAACCCGGCTGGCGACGAGAAGTTGAAACGGTCCGTCGGTTGTTTGGTCGGCCCCTTCAAGACGGGCATCGTGATGAACGGCGTCGATACCGGAGCCGGGTTCAAGGTCGTGCAGATCGAGGCAAACCCAGCTGGCTTCTTTACTGATGCACACACCAATCTGTTCCCGTTGGGGGTGGTCAGAGGACAGTTTGCTTGAACACCGCTAGTCAGAGCGTACGGATATGGTTGTCGGAGTAATGTTGTGATGATAATGGTGGTACATCGGCATAAATAGTTAATAGCAGTATCTCGGAAGTAATAATGTGTATAATCATTTTGAGATTTTAGGTCTCGTGTTCTGTCTCGCAAAGGCGTTTGCGCTCGAGTTCGTAATTATACCGCTTGACCTTAAACGAGTAATAGGGTGTTACCGAACCCTATGAGTCAATCCCTGAAATCTTCAGGCCTGCAGCACATATTTAGTGTGCCTCATCCATATGTGTAAGCTACGGACTGTGTAGGCTACAGACTACAGACTGTGTAGGCTACCCACCATGTAGGCTACCCGTTGTGGCCCCCAATCCTGTAGACTACCAATTCTGTAGGCTACCGACTACTGATCATGTAGACTATCAATTGTATAGGCTATCAGGTTGTGTAGGCTACAGATTGTATGATGTAGACCTTGTTGTTCTGAACTTTGATTTTGATATATGAAATGGTTTTGATTTTGACTGAGTATCCAAGCAAATCGGTCCGGATCGCGTGGTGAGAGCGAGTGATGCTAGCCCTTACACCATAAATGGCACATCTTAGAAGGAACGAAAGTGGTTGTATGGAGCTTTCCATGTCCTCTCCTTGGCTTCGGAGCGGACTAACGTCAAACTCCATCCTTTTTGGAAATATTTATCAAAATGTGATAATGTGAATTCATCAATCGGATATGGTGTAGGGGTTAGCATCACTCGCTCTCATCACGTGATGCATCACCCGAGTAGACCCGGGTTCGATTCCCGGTATCCGAAGTGTTATTTTTGCTCCTTTCCGGTGTCTTTTCCTTCTTTTGGACCTTCTTTGCGCAATCCGAGAGCTTCAGGGCGTATTCTCGTGGTGGTGGGCGAAAAAGATCGAGCGGAGTCGGGAGATTTTCGGTAGGTTCGGCTTCGCTTAGTCATTAGCCGACACCGGCTAGCTTAGGTAAGCGGACCATAAGTATCCTTATACACGATCTACGAGTAAGTCAATTCATCGTATACAATGTGCATCTACCCCAAGGCCTCAGTTCCTAAATATCACGTTCAAGTGATGACAGTAGCAGAAATTTTAGCGCTTCAGGAGTTGAATGTATTGATTGCGCATAGCCGTCTACCCTGCGCCATCATCTCGATGACCCTAGGGCATGAAACGCCATAGCAACGATAGGGCAAATATTTTACAAATATAAGGGACAGAGAGAAACTTAGAACAATAGTGCAAAGAATGTTCCACCCTAAGCCTCTGAAAGTCGGTGGTAAGGTCCGGAATTAAGTGTTCTCTTATAGCTTACCAGCCCCGGTCCTGACGGCTGGAAGATCTCCGCTCTCGGTCGAAGCCACGCGACGACCCACCACCAAACCCGCCCTGACGATCACCACCAGCTGACCTGCCCCCAAAGCCACCCAGAGAATGCCCACCAAACCCTCCCCTTGCGCCGCCGCGGTCCCGGAAGCCGGATGCGCCATCGCTCCTCCCTCCGTACCCGCCTCTCGCACCGAATTCGCGACCCCCGCGATCGACACCAAAGTCGCGCCTCCCTCGGTCACCACCAAATCCTCCCGAACCCCTTTCGTAGCTGCTAGAGTCCTGTCTTCCAAACGCGCCTGCACCCCTTCCGGCGAGCGGATTATCCTCGCGGCCGATGTTGAGGCCCTCCACTCTGCTAAGACCCATTTTCTGAGCCAGCATTGGCGGGACCTTCGGTGGCATTTCCCAACCCCAGCCATACTTGAACTGCTCGTTCAGTGCGTCGATCAGTTTCTGTTTGCTGCCAATCCATTGATAATAACCGATGTTGGCCATGTACATCCTGGCCTGATCACCCTTGGACACCCCCCTGCTGGCGTCTCCAATCTGTTTCAGCGTTTCCGCAACAGGCTCTGGCAGCTGGGCGCCTTGCGTCATGTCGACGGTCGCAGTTTGTAGGGATCGATCTGCGTCGAGGGGCATGTCTCCTAGACGGTGACGAGCTTCGCGGACTTCGAGAGGCGAGATGATCAGCCAGCCTTCACCGGTCTTCTCTCCTCTGCCGGTTCGTCCGATCCGGTGGACGTAGGTCTCTGTGGTACCTGGGAGACCCACTTGGATGACGTGCGTAACGTCGGGAAAGTCCATGCCGCGAGCGGTGACGTCAGATGAGAACAGTATGGCAGATTTGGCGGACCGGAATGCGTTTGCCGCACTCGTTCGTCCGGCCTGTGTTAAGCGTGAGTGTATCTCGAGGATGCGTGCTGGTTCCAGCGGGCCACGACCGAACTGGCCGTCGCCTGGTCTGCGGAGGTTTCGGAAAAGTTCAGAAGCGCATACGACTTCCATGGTCGTGCCAAAGTACACTAGAGCTTTGAAGGGCTTTGCGCCTGGTTCGCCTTGGTTGAAACGCTCGATTTCCCGTTTGCATAGTTCCAGTAAAGCAGGTAGATTGTTTTGGAACCCTTGGGTAACGACAATTTTCTGAGGTACCTTCTCATGCGTAGCTTGCTCGCCTTCCTGTACCGTGCGCACGAATGTGAAGTTTGGCTTCATCGTCTCCCGGACCACCCGCATCACTTCCTTTGGAACCGTGGCCGAGAAAAGGAGTGTCTGCCGATCGACCTCACGTCTATCAGGTAAAAGATTCTGTATATCACTGATCTCTCTCGAGAACCCTTGGTCCAGGAGTCTGTCCGCTTCATCCAAGACGAGCGCATGGAGTTTCGGGGCCTTTACTCCGGAGTACTCATCCGACAAAAGGTCGTTCAGACGTCCAGGTGTACCCACCAGAAGATGACAACCATCCCTCTGCAGCTGTTGTAGCATGAATCGCTTGGACGATCCACCTACGGCAGTCTGCACGACAATACCAGTATACCTGATCAGTTTCTTTGCTTCCACAGTGATCTGCTCTGCGAGCTCACGCGTCGGAGATATAATAATTGCCCGAATATCTGACGGTGACGTTCTTTCCCGAGATCCTCGAAAGCGCCTTGGTGACTTTAGACGCTCATCTTGGAGAAGAATGTTCTGGAGGACTGGAAGTAAGAAAGCGATCGTTTTGCCGGTTCCGGTTTTTGCTTGCGCAAGTCTGAAGATTTACTGGTCAGCTAAGCACCTCAATAACGTTCCAAGTGAGCCCTTACACATCAACACCTTTGAGAGTTTGGTTGATAGTCAGACTTTGAACGTGGGTCATGGTGGTTATGTTCATGTCTTGCGTTATTGGGCGAACGAGGCTTTCGTCCACAAGATTCCGTTCAACAAGTTCTTGGAACCTGGTAATAGGTCCGTGATTCGCATCCTGTGGTGGCTTTGATCTGGTGGGTCCATCGTTCCGATCTAGGGTTTCTGCCGGAGCATCGTCCTCGACACTGGCTGCCGCGTAGGCATTCCTCCGCCATCGGGGTGTAGAATGTAATTGCCTAGCGGTACATGCGATCTGAGGTGTATAGCGAGCGGATAGGGAAGGTTTGGGGATGAGTCTCCCTACAACGGAAGTAGTTATCGACGTTGACGACAGCACTCTCGTCAGAGTCGGCGCTCGTCGAACAGCGCGCAGCATAGCGCCAGTAATTTGAGAGGTGTGGAGCTGTAGTTAGAGAAAAACCAATCCACGTCTTGAGGTTCTAGAAGGTGCAATGAAGGAGTGACACTGTCTAGAAATTGGCCTTATCTGAGAAGATCGAAATATCTTCTACCTCAATGATGCGCGACTCGTCTCAGAAGTTTCCCTTCCCAAATTTTTGACCAGGGTCTTTCTCGCCGCTGAACTACCCTCATCTAGACTAGCGTATTAAGGAGCTTCGTTACGTTAGGTAAGCGAACAACACCCGATTCCTCCACTGAAATTCACAGGACATGGCTCGACGCTCATATGCAGCCGGATGGTCTATTCAGTCTGCGTAGACTTATATATAATGCTAACATGTTTGGCAGATCAATTAACCAACAATTATATTCATTGGTACAAGTACTTAGATCAGTTTTACTTGAGATAAGCTCCTTGCGTCTCCTCGTGAACGACATCGAACAGCGGTTTTGCACTGAACCACCCGGCCACCGGCGAGCCAATCGTCTTATACGTATACGCTGCCTCCTCGTCGCCAATCTTCGCGGTCACGCCTCCCCTCCCTCCGGCAGCAGCATCAGCTAGCAGCTGCGCATGACAGCATTTCTCCATTGACAGGAACCAGAAGACGGCCGCTTCGACCGTTTGGCCCACCGTGAGGAGACCGTGGTTCTGGAGGAGGGCAGCCTTCTTGTTCCCGAGGCAGGCGGCAATGTCTTTGCCTTCCTTCTCGGCAAGGACGATGCCGTTGAATGATTCGTACAGGGCGTGGTCCTGGAGGATTCATATTAGCACCTCAATGTATCATAAGGATTGACAGGAAGTGCGGCCAGTTGTCACAGGACGAAAATGGCTTGAGGACTTACGTTATAGAAAGAGCAAGCATCCTGAGTGATGATATCCAGCTTCCGTCCTAACGTGCAAAAGCTGCGCCCATAAATGCTATGCGAATGTGCCGCGCACAACACGTCGGGTCGTGCCTCATGGATCGCCGAATGGATCATGAACGCTGCAGCGTTGAGCAACCTCACCGGTCCACCAGCGATGATCTGTCCTTTATGGTCCACCTGAATCAAGTCCGACACCTTGATCAACGAGAAAGCAACGCCGAACGGGTTCACCCAGAACGTGGTCGGGTCGACCGGGTCCCGGAGGGTGATGTGTCCGGCAACTCCTTCGTCAAACCCGAATTTCCCGAAGATGCGGAAGGCGGCAGCCAGTCGCCCTTTAAGGTATTCCCTCTCCTCATATTTGTTCTCGAACTTGGGGGGGCCGGGGAACTTGGGCATTTGCACCTTGGCTTGCTGGGTGCTTAGACCAGGCTCCAGAGGGGCAGTGACGGAGGGTTCGGATGAGCCATTCTGTTTACTAGAATGACTGTTACCGTTTGTTTGGGTTTCGGTCGTAGTTGCTGATGGAGGCGACATGGTTGTATCCAGTAATGGTCAGAATAACGATGAATTGCTGAAGCCTTGCCGTGAAAGTCGGTGGAGAGAAAGGCTACCGAAGCCGGGGATGTTGAAGTTTATAATACTATATATGTACTTGGCAGCTTGTAGTGGCGAAACGTCTGCATTCTACAGCTCGGGTTAATCATCAATGCTGACCAGGAAAAGTTGCGGGGTTAACTGAGGTGATATGCTGATCTTCGGTAGGGATGTAAGCAAAGCCAAAACAGAGTCGGCCATTTAGATGCCGAGGTTGTTTATGGCGCCGCCAATAACCGCTTGCCAACAATATCTTCACTACTGCATCAAAATGACCTCGTTGTTGTTCTGTTAGTAGGCTATGTTATGTTCTCCTGTTCAAGGCTACGAGAAGTCCTTCCTACCTCGCTGTCACCATTATTCAAGCCTCACGACAGCCACATCAGTCAAGGCCTGTGTGGCTGGAGCACATTGCGACTAAGTCTCCTCCTCTGGAGCATTATACGAAAATCCACATAGGTCTTGCCGAGGCCGTGGCACACATACCGAGGTCTGGAGGACGTTGTTTGAAACTGGGTAGCGGGCAATAACTGTGGGAGGTCTACAGCGGTCAATACCTAACAATGTCATGCGGGCAATAGCTGTGTGCAGGAATCAGTACCAGCGGTCAATAGCTGACTAGAATGGGTGGAACAGCGAGCAATAGTCATGACGATCAATAGTTGGGTCTGTCAGAGGTCTTAGATAAAGGCATGTTTTTCAGACTGTTTTTAGCAGTCACAGCGCTCTGGCTCCAGGGGATGTGTCAGAATCTGAGTCTCGCGCTTGTTTCCTTGGTGTCTTACAGGGATAACAAGTTTTTCGTGTATCAGATTCTAGTAATAAATACCAACATCAACTTTCGAGATAATGATTCAGAAGGATAGTGGGGGGTTTAACCACATATGCCGTATACCCCGTTCGGGTTCCAGAAAGGCGCAACATGTCAATCAGCTGCAGCCCCGTCCTCGTACCTGAAGAGTCATCACTTTGGCAAAGGGTACCGCAGACTTGTCGGGCTGGTCGGATGAACTCTTATACAATTCCGTCACAGTTTCAAAGGAAGTTGCAAGGCATGAGCGCGAGGCTCAGAATGCAGAGTTGGCAAATGATGCAGATGATGCAGATGATGCAGCTTTAGATGGATTCAGATGGATAAGGTAGTGGGGGTTTAAAGTTGTGACAGGCACATACGCAGTATCTTGGTACTAATACCTACCTACCGTGCTTGTGGACTTATACAAAACTACCTTACTTTTTAGCGCCCCTTAACAATCTTGAGCCTCAACTCTGGACTTCACATTTGGCTCTTCTACATTGCTTAAGGTGATTGAGTTCAGATCGCCAAACACAGATTATTTCGTACACGATGACTATCTCTGGCCCTTTGTTTTCGTTTGGGTTATGTTCGCTATGGTCCGCATGCCTTGCTGTTACTGAGATCAGCTATCAAATGTGGTGAGACTTGGCAGACTTCTCTCCGAGGTAACTGCCTCAAATAACTAGCTCACAGTTATAATGTTTGAGAATGCCACAATACAAATCCTAACCGCCTTACTAAAACAAGGTGGGTGGCTATCAACTCTGTAGCGAACCGCCTTCCACGTGAGGAGGTAATTGAGAGTTCAATGGACTTGACTTATCAGGCATCTGTAATACAGCGTCGGTAAAGAGACGCATTGATGTCCGATCCCTGTGATTGACATGTTGCATTACCTGCTGTCAGTTCCAATCGGCTCCATGTGTGATTAATATTCACTCATACCTCGGTGCGTTCCAGAAGCCACGAAACGGTGTATTCCATCGTAATAGGTGATGGAGGGAGGGTTTAACCACGTCCCAGCGTATACGCTGTGGCTGTAGATATCATCCTGTCAGCGCTATACCCGTTCGGGATCCAGAAGGGCGCAACATGTCAATCAGCTGCAGCCCCGTCCCCGTACCTGAAGAGTCATCACTGTTAGCTTCTCCAGACCGCTTTGTCAGTCAACATCGAGAACGTGATTCAGTGCTTATATTGCTTTCCTTAAGTCTTCTTTCCTTTAATTCCATTTCGCCATTGTTCGTGGTGGTTTCTTCCATGGAATACTTTGATTTCGAGGAAGCTGCAGAAGGTCTCATTGCGGAGGATTGTCTACGAGATTTCCTTGCCTATGATGCAATTCCAGCTATACCCGACCACATTGAAGATGCGGATATCTTCTTCCAGAACCAACTCAAGGAAGGAACGGGTCCTCCTCCACCTCCACCTCTCCCATCTTCTACAGATGAGTTAAACAACCCCGGCACCTCCGGCAACGGTATGGGACCCATGTACAGGCCTGAAAGAGCTTGTGATTACTGTCGAGGACGAGGGCTTGAATGCTTTATTGCAACCTATGGGATGATGCAAAAGGGCTGCACGAGTTGTATCGCGCTGTTCAGGAATTGCAGTTTGATCCAGCAAGACGGTGTGCAATTAGACGGCTTTCCTGGGGTTTTCGAAGAACCTAACCTAAATGGAAGTCCGCCCCCTGTTAACACGAGCGGGATGCAACCTTTCCAGGCACCTTCCCTTGATGAGGGTGAAAGCATAGCCCGAAAGAGCGGTACTCGCTTCTCCAGGCAAGCGGTCAAGGTCTTGAAGGACTGGTTCGCCGAGCACTCACATCTACCTTACCCAAGCGAGCGCCAAAAGGATGAGTTGAAGAAGCAGACGGGTTTGAAGCGAAGTCAGATTTCCAACTGGCTCGCAAATGCCCGTCGTAGGGGCAGGGTCCGACCCCTCCGCGCGACGTCACCTTCCGTCGCCCGCTCCGTACCCGTCGACATCCCTTATGGAGCTTCCCACCTTGGACATCAATCGATTCGAGACATGAGTCCGCTCGAACGGTGGAAGCAATCCCCTCCCGAGAATGAACCCGCTTCTGTCTCCGCTATAGCCAATGCTGTTGCAACTACCAGCTACAACCCCGAAGAGTCATCTCGCTCCGAAAGCCGTGCACGTTCTCGCCAGAATTCCAGCGACCAGTCTAGTTTCTCCGTCTTTAGAGCACCTTCCATGAGTAGTTTGAACACGGGTCATTCGAGCACCTCAGATATGTCTTTTGCTTCTGCATTTTCCCATCGCTCTCAAGGCTCCTTTGGTTCTATGGAGAAGAGAGGACGGCGACGTCGTACAAAGAGGCTAGTCACCAACAACCGAAAACCCAACGAAGCGCGCAGCGCACGCATCTATCAGTGCACTTTCTGCACCGACACCTTTCCAGCCAAGTACGATTGGCAACGCCATGAGAAGTCCCTTCATCTAGCACTTGAGAAGTGGACCTGTGCACCGTATGGCGGTGTGATAACAACACCTCAGGGCGGGACCGTTTGCGTGTTTTGCAACGCACCTAATCCCAGACCGAGTCATCTTGAGACCCACAACTACAGCGCGTGTCAAGAGAAGACATTACCCGAGCGAACATTTTACCGCAAAGATCATCTCCGCCAGCACCTACGTCTGGTCCACGAGTGCAAGTTCGACGACACAATGGAGAATTGGAAGTCCGCCGCCGTCGACATCAAGTCCTGTTGCGGTTTCTGCCCGAAGGTGTTCACGACCTGGCAATGCCGCGTCGATCACCTGGCCGCGCACTTCAAATCTGGAGCCGACATGTCACACTGGACGGGAGACTGGGGCTTCCAGCCACACGTGGACCGACTTGTCGAGAACGCCATGCCCCCTTACATGATTGCTGAGGACCGCGCATCGATGAACCCCTTCTCCGCCAACGCAATGGTCCCCAAGGTCAACATGTCAGCCGCCACCTCCGATAGTCAAGATCTTCACATCCGAGACGCCAACTGCTACCGCCGCCTCGAGCGTCTGCTCTCGGAGTACGTCAAGGACCTCCTCGAAGCAGGCATCATACCGAGCGACAAGATCCTCCGGGACCAAGGCCGCCGCATCGTCTTCGACGACGACGATCCTTGGAACCAGACGCCAGCTGATAACAAGCAATGGTTGGAGATTTTCAAGCGCGAGAACGGCCTCTGCGAGACTGTGGACCCGAATCCGATCCGCATGCAAGACCTCAATCTACATCCGCCGTATGTTGTACCGGGAGGGCTGAAGAAGGCGGGGGGATCATCAAGGAAGCAACCTGCTGCGGCGGACGAGAATCTTTACTATCCGTTTCCGATTTCAACAGCAGGTGATGATTCTGGCAGGGTGATACAAGGCGACGGCTCGGTTGGCATATTGCAGCTCGGATTCGACGACATGAACCGTCTGCATCTCGACGGTAGAACTGGCCCACGCTACCAATGATCGAGGGGAGCTTCGTTCGACGGCGATACACCTCTGTCATCGGAGTCTCGACGAAAATGAAGTGAGCAGCAGGAGGGCAGCTTATGTTCAACCAACAACATCAACATCCCATCAATATCAATATGGATATCGACACGGACAGAATAGAAAATGAGGGTATTGGGCGTTTATTCTTTTATATATTAATATCAAATCGATGTCAATATCGACACTGACACAGCGCGGCACAGAACCCACAAGAAGTGAAAGATCGGCACCTCTGCCGGGGCTGAGAAATATCAACATCTAGAATTCCTTCAATGCTCTACATCTAGCGAATGTGTCTATCTAATACCGCAATTATTCTTTCTAGCTAGGTAAGCTCATCCGTCTAAGCACTGCTGTCAAAGTCCATTTCCATCAACCGTAAGTCTACGTGAAACCGCACTCCGATCCACAACTGACCGAAACCCCTACCCTACCTCGCAGGACATGGAGATCAATTCAAATGCCAGATGAATGAATAATACCTATCTACTCGACTTGGGTGGAGATCTACACTTCGCCTTCGATTTCAACGTCATTCAATACCCCAAAAGAACAACTTCGTAGCGTTCCGTTGTCCGACACGACCTCCTTCCCACCAAGGCTCAATAGTTCTTGTTCCCTCACAGCACTGCACAGCACATTACGTTACACCACATTACATCACAATCAAATCTACGTCGAAGGCCCAGAGAGCAAGTAATCCATTATCTAATGCCTCAGTTCAGTTGCCCCAAACCCACCAATCGTCATTTCATTCCAGCTTCTACACGTGTACTGTATACCCCATCCCATCCCAGCCGACCGTTCACGCCAACCTACCTACCCTTGCCTACCCACCTCCCTCGCTAGCTGGATGGAGGGAAAAACCAACTTTCATCATCATCTCATAAATCCATCAATAGACGAGCAGATCATCATAATTTCCCCAGCCGTATCTCCCGACTGAAAATTTTGACCTCGGGCAGATCAGAGAACCGATACCCATCGATCGTGTCGATTTTCAGCCCGTTGGCCAAGAAGACTTCGTCTTCGTCGCCGTCGTCATTGTCGTCGCCGTCGTCGGTATCGTGGTCAGAAGTCGAATCGTCTCCGGACACGGCCCCAGCACCATCAGTGCTAGCTGCCCCTGCGTCTGTGCCCATAGTAGCTTTCGCCGCTCCTCCAACGTTTTGCTTCGACGTCGAATCGTTCTTTTGCTTCTTTGTTCTTGCCGCGGTCGAGGGGGCCTTGAGGTTCCGCACGAGCTGGGAGACGGAGTCCTTGAGGGCGAGGTACTCGAGGGGCAAGTGTGGGTGCTGCGCGACGTTGTCGACGATGAAGCGACGCAGCTCGCGGAAGACCCAGATGCAGGTGTCGTCGGAGCGGAAGTGGAGGATGTGAAGGGCGGAGAGGTTCTGGAGGCCGGAGAGGTTTTGCATGAAGAGGTGCTATGGGCGGTCAGTCTCCAGTTCAGTACTCCGGGGAGGGGGTGTTGTTTTTGGTGCCGGGTTGAGGATGGGGACTGGGGGTTGGGGCTAGGGGGGTGGTGCTTACCGAGTTCCGCGAGTCTAAGCTGACGGCGAGTTCAGTCAAGTTGTGACCTTTGGTCGTTATCAGCCTCGTCGCCTTCCCGTTCAGGTCCCAGGTGTGGCCGTTGTCATTCTCGTTCTTGATCATGAGTCTCGTAAGGGTTCGGATGTGCTTGATGAGAACCTGTTGGCGGATGTCTTCGATCCCGACTACCGTGTTGGGCGCTAGGGACTCGACCTTGCTTTTACTACTGCGCTCCACCATGTAGAGCTCCGCGAGGCCCGAAAGACTATGGACACAGGACAGGAATGATGGCGTGACATTGTCTGTGTGAATATACCGGAGTTGTAATGGAGTCTCGGCATGTTTTTTGGCCATGACTGACCAGAAGCCGCCTTGGGGCCCAACATTGAGCAAGGTGACACTCTTCAGCATTGTCAAATCAATAGCTCTCGACAGCACGGAAGGCTTGATCGGGATGAGGTATAATGCAAGATTTTCCAATGGAAGACCATGCACTGAGCGTACGTAGTCCTGCATCGCCTGTTCTGTTGTGAGTTGAGCCATATCGGCGGCCTGCCCGTTAGTGACGGATGTAACAGGTCCTATTGCGGAGTCCGGTCTGTTATCAGCCGCCTTCGGTGGCATATATTCGCTCACGGTCGTCCCGTTCGTTAACCGTGATGACTTCAGACCCTCAACCGGCTCTTCAGCCTCTGACACATTTCTAACTTTCGTCTCGGATTCAACCCCAGATGAATCATCGCTCTCCTGGTCGTCCCCTTCATCAAGAGTGTTGACGTCAGGGTGCTCGATATCAATATCATCTGTGTCATCAGCCTCCTTTTGTAAGCGTTTACTAGCTTTGACCGAGCCGGCAGGGGTGTCGAAGAGTCCCGGGCTATCAGATTCGTCTTCATCCCCGTCCACAATCTTCGAACTTGTGGCCGGTTCTGCCGCGTCGACAAGTTTTGCTTTCCCCTTGGATATCGCGTGAGTGGTTGTTTCAGGGTTTCCTACGTAGTATGAATATGTCCAATTCGACATGGTGTTTGGTGAATGCTGGCCGAAGTGACTAGGCTGCTTAGAGATCTTCGGCGGCATATTTGAGGAGTGTCCAGGGGGCATCGGAGGCTTCTTGCTTTTTGACTTGTGGTCGTTCCCTGGATAAGGACTGTCCTTGAGTGATGGGTCCAAGAATGAATCGAAGTCGAAGTTGATCAACACGTCTGCCGACTCACTACTAGATGCTACCGGTCCTGGTGGATGTTCCATTGCGCTTCCCTTGTTGAAGAATGGTACTGTCTTTTTCGTAGATACTTTCTTCCCACCATGTCCCAGACTCTTGCCAGTCTTCTTTGACGAGCCACTTTCTGCCTTCTCAGTTGCATTAAGGTACTTCTCGGCCGCCTTCTCAACCATGTCGAGCGCCTTTTGTGGTTTGAAGGTACCCCCAGTCTGCGACGAGGTTGCAACAATAAGCTTGGACATTACGGTCTTCAGGTCTTTAAGAAAAGCCTTCTGTGCATCCTCTCGAGGCTTCACCGCAACAGGTTCGGTTTCCCTGTCCATCTTCTGGGCTTCAGCACTCAGATTCTCTAGACCAAAAATTCGAGCCAGAAGATTTTCTTGAGCAAGCCGCTCCTTGCGGATATCGGCTTCGCTCGACAGAGGTAAAGGCCCCAGAGTTGCAGCGGCAGGTGGTGGCGGCATAGGGGGAGGAGCAGCCCAGGGATTGTCATTCTCATCAAGTTCTGGATCGGATTCATCATCCGACTCTTGTGGAGCACCAGGCTTGCGGGCTCTTAGAGCCATAGCCTCCGATATGGACAATTCTAAGCTCTTCAACGTGCAAGCCGACGAAAGAATGCACTGGGTGAGTTCAGGTACATGATCCAGCGTGTCCATATCAAGCACTGCTAAGCTGCTCAGCGATTTGAAGCCTGAAAACGTTGAAGGGGCGTTCAATGGTTTAGTGGGCTGCGATGGTTTCGGGACCTTGACCGTGAATACCCATGGCATACTAGAGGGATTTGACGCAGACAGAGAGTTGGTTATGGTAGACATGGGTGGGGGCGGAGGCTCGACATGTATTGATGGGCCTGCCTTCAAGCGTATCCGAAGGTGTTGTAGACCCCCAATGTCATGGAGAGCTCTAAACACAGATCGATTCAGTTCAATTCGAAGGTTCCATCTACACGTAGGTTCGTCAGTCACGAAGAGCCATAACCTTAAAATGCTGGGTGGCCCACTGGAATGTCTCCAAGGCTCTTGCTTTCTTCAATGCCAATAGTAGCAATGTGTTCAGCAACCGGCCGCTAACAAAGTTATCTCCTGGAGTCCTCCATGTGCGCTCGTCCGGACCTGGTGCACCCAGCTGTAATTCCTTGATATACTTCGCATAATCATGGCCGCTTGCTACCAACGTTTCCAGACCACTAGTTGCTCGTGAGGTCTGAGAGATGTAGTCCAAGTCGCCCATGTCCACAAGACTGAACTCGAGGACGCGATATAGCTGAGCGCTTGCTAGGTCGTGGAAATGCTTTGACACAAGAGCGAGTGCCAGGAGGTCGTTGGTGGCGGACTACCACAATGAGCATAACCCTTTCCATTTGGACGATATACTGACATGCTTAAAAATACCCTCTTGCGTCTCAATTGGGAGGTCCTCAATGCCGGGCCTCTTCGCGCCAGCCTCGATGCCCTGCTTGAGCTCCATTCCGGCGTCGGCGGCCATCACACCTCGGTATTCTCAGTATCTCGAGCGCTGAGGTCTCAGACGGCCTCATCGACGGAGCAGGAAGCAAAGGGAAATGCGCAGACGCTTCAGACGGTGGCCTGGTAGAAATTGTTACTCTTTGGCAAAGCTACAGCGCCGTCACCTCACAAACTTGCATTCCCGAGCCACGTAGTATCGCCTTACGCTTTAGAAGGTAGAAAATGCTGTACATAAGCGTGCAAAGACGGCGGGCTTTTGCGGACGAGCGCAGCTTTCGAAGCCGATTCTCTGTTGGTCGGCAGGGTAGAAGTGAATAGTGAAACAACCATCTAGTGTCCAAGTTCTCGATCACATGTCATGCATTAGGCTATCTAGATCGTAAGGCGTAGGGCGATTATCTCCGAGAAGTGGGACTTCCACATGTATATACTACCCGTTTGCGGTTTGTATGGGTGAGCAGGTAGGTAATTTAGAGGCTGAGATTCAAGAAGCTTGGACCAACCAGGTTCTTTCGGAGAGTGAACATTTACTGCTTTGGCCGGATCGCACAACGAGCCCGAATTTTCTTGCCATCAACCTCTGGATTAAGTAGTGGCAGTCAGGAAATCACTTTTTACGATGTTAATGAATGAATGGTGCAAAACTCGTTACCGTTCCAACAACTCCTTTCAAAGCCCTATCAATTCGCACAAGCCCAGAATAACTCCAGTTTTGGACCGTCCAATTACTGAATGCGACCGCTTATAATCAGAGTGATCAAATATCCCTCAATCATCGATTACCATTACCTCTGTCCCACCTTGAGTCGGGCCGTTACCCTGCTTGCCATCGTTCCCATCGTTCCCACCGTCACCGTCTCCAGGGCCCCCATCGTCACCGTCTCCCGGCCCCCCATCATCACCGTCTCCAGGGCCCCCATTGTCATCATCATCGTCATCTTGCTTGTCGTCTCCACCTTGCTTGTTAAGATCATCTGCCGCTTTCCGCACAACCGCAGATACACTCTCCACCAACGGATTGTCCGTCCGCTCGTAGAAGAGAATATCCGTTCCATCCTCCCAACCTCCAAAGAGGCTCCTCTGGTCCTCGTCCCCGGCGTCAGGTTCTCTGCGATGGATGCCTCCTATGATGATGCCACCATAATGCTGCCCGTCGTACAATCGAAGGAGCTGAGTTCTGTCCCCAGCCTTGGAGTCATTCCAGTAGGTCCGGTAATGGTTGTTGTACAAGTAAATTCCGCCAAGCCAGCGGTACTTCGCGCGGCGCTCGATGCCCTCGGGGTCCTCGTAATCGAAGGAGACATCATCTGTGGCGTAGCCCGGCATGTGCCTGTAATCGGCGTGGGGTTGAACCACCAGTCTCGGGGGGAGGTCGCCAACGATCAGACGGCGTCGAAATCGGGTACCTTGAGCCTTGCATTTGCTGCAGTCCCTCAGTGGCGTGTAGCCAAAATAGTTCCTCAGCAAGCGTTCGAACGTTGGTGGCGGGTCCTGCTTGTGTTCGTCCCTTCTCAGTTCAATAGCTACACTGCTCTCGGGAGCATCTTCTTTCGGAAGTTCGGTCCGGGCTCCACATGACCTGCACACGTTGAGAAATCTTTTTGTCAAGAAGGTAAACTGGTGGAAGTTCATGGTACTGAGTTCCCAGGCGGCAATCGCCGACATAAACATGCCTTTCTTCAACTCGGGCGCGGTACTGTCTGCCGAGCGGTTTGAGTTCATGGCACGGATGAACATATCCAGGTATATATCTCGGAGCTCCATGCTCTTCTCCACCGAGATGCTCCTCCAATCCAAGTTGATCGTGTCCAGAAATGTTCGTTGTGTGACTGTAAGCGAGTCCATCCATGATGTGCGTGTTGCAGTACCCTTATCTGCTGTTGTCGACCCTGCATCGAGAAACATGGCAGCCACAATGACAGTGTCGACCGCACAGGAGTTAGATCTCCAAACCGGCCCTCTCCCACGAAAGGGATAGGTGCTGTTGCCATCGGCAAAGACGTACCTTGCTGGCGACCCTGTGGTTGTCATCTTCACGAAGGAAACTTCGGCACCTGGGCCAATTGGGTAAGCAATCGAAAGGGCTGTCATGAACGCCTGAGCGTTGGACACGGTGAGCCCTTGGCTTGAAGGTATCTTGTACCTAGGATCATCTGCTTCTGGATCAATGCCCAGCCCACGATTGTATGGCGGAATGAGCTCCGGATCTTTCCGTTCGAGGGCTTTGAGTATGCGACGGAGGATGTCCTGGATGTCCGTAGAGCTCGGTTCTGCAGACCTTGCCCTTGGTTTTTCTATTCTTATCACAGGTAGCTCTATCTGTTGTGCTGGTGGAGGAGCCTGGCCTGTTGGAGGATCCTGTGGTGGCTGGGGAGCTGGGCCCACTCCAGGAACCTGACCGGGTGGAGGAACGGGTGGCGGTACTGGAGGAGCTGGTGGTGGCACTGGAGGAGCCTGTGGCGGCGGAGGGGCTGGCCCAACTCCAGGAGCCTGACCCGGTGGAGGTACTTGTGGCGGCGGAGGAACTTGGGGCGCTCGAGGACGTCGTGGTGGCGCGGCTATACCAAAAGCAGTGCGAACTCGGTTGTCAGTTATCCGGGGTCGTGCGTCGCGGACATGATCTTTCAACGCCCCAAGAATCCCTACCTTACTCAGACCACTAAGTCCACGGGTGAGACCGAGCGACTGAACTACTTCAACAAGCTTTGAGCGGGTGAATCTAAGATATTCGGCGTCGGGTCTCCCAGCAAGTAGCCCTGACCCTGATTTAGCCATGTCCAACGATACGCGTATACAACAGCTCCTTCAAGAGATTCTTCAGTTGAGAGGTACTCGGCGAGCTGGCCCTGACGAGCTAGTTGTCTCTGTGACCGCTGACAGACTGCTGACGTATAAGGAAAGGCAGGAAGACTTCCAGAAGTGCAGTCTTTGAAGTGAACGAAACTTGGGAGAGAGCTCCTCGCACAATTGATTATAAGACGCATGATAAAAGCAGACCAGCTTGAACGACGAAGAGAGGCTACAAAGACACAAACTAAGAGCGTTTGCGCTGGTCGAGCCAACAGTGCCGTTAACGGCAAAAACAGATGAGTTTGCAACTCGAAGGGAATCGCTGCTTGCAGAAGATACAAAGAGAACACTACACTGGAAAGGCCGTTGCCATAAGATATAAGTGGAATTGCTTCCCAGGTAGGAGAAGGACCGGATGCGGTTGTTATTGTCGATGTCCCAAATCCGGCGGCCAGTCCCACAACGTTGAAGTACATCGTGCGTGGCCAGGTAATCAAATTATTCCACACAAACCGAACGTAGGTAAAAGTATCCGAGGTTTAGACGAGCTCTTAGCAAGATCTATGGGTACGGTGAGGGTCCTTGACCTTCGTGCTCATAGGAACAGTGCCTCCTTTACCTGAGGTACCTTGTGGTGGAGGTGGTTGTCAATCAGATATTGGCACCGAGCGCTAGCCCGGTTCCGGCTAAAACCCTTAAACCTCTTATAGTTAGCCTGACTTTCTCTAGTCGTACATTACCTTACTCGTACCTTACCGTAACGTAATCGCGAACCACAGGCGCGTGTTCACCCAAAACCAAGACGCGACTTATCCCATTGACAAGCTTCCACTCTCAATCCCCCCTCCAGTCCGGCGTAGATTGTTTGAACCCTCATGGAGGACTTAGGCAAAGGTCTTGCTCATTGCAGCATATGATCGCGTAAAAAGCCTCACAGTGCTCTCTCAACTCCGCCGCCCTCACCGATTCATGATCTTCATGTATCATGTTCCTTCCACGAAGTCTTATCTCGCACCTCTACCTCCACCTTTTACGAACCCACCACCCTCTCTCCCCGCCGGTACTGTTGCTCGTCGCCTTAGATCCGGACGCTCTCTGCGCATGTCGGATCCTCACAACGCTGCTCAAGCGCGATTACATTCCGCACAAGATCCAGCCCGTGTCTGGCTATGGCGACCTCGCGCGCGCAGGCGAAGAGCTGGTCCAGCCGATGCGTACGACCGATGGCGGCAGTGGAGGGGTAGTGGTCTGCTTGGGGGTTGGCGGTCTTGTGGATCTAAGTACCGTGCTAGGGCTGCAATTGGATGAGGACCGGTCACAGGACCATGGCGGTGTGGAAGTGTGGGTCATAGATGCTCGACGGCCGTGGAATCTGGGCAATGTTTTCGGTGGGCAATCGGCGCCAAAAGCGCTGGCGGAAGTGGATGGCAACGTGCAGAACCGAGAGAAGGGTGTCGATCGAGGGCAAATTCAGCGGTCTTACAAGCCTGGAGAGGGCGGTATTATCGTATTCGATGATGGAGACGTAGAAGAGGAGTTGAATATCGAACGAGAAGCATACTGTACACTTGCAGAGATGCCTGACGTGGGGGATGATGGAATCGGCAGCGAAGGCTCCGAGAGTGACGACAGTTCTGCTGCCGCAGAGGAGCACCCAAGGGTGTCAAAGAAACGGAAGTCTACATCTGACCGAGAAGATAGATCTGACGAGAGCGACGCTGAAGACGAAAGGCCTAGGCAAAGACGAAGAAGCAGCTCTGTAAGTCTCGATAGCGAGTAGCATCATAGCGAAAACTAAGTCTGAACCAAGGACGCCTCAAGATCGTCATCGTCATCGCCATCGCCATCGCCATCGCCATCGCCATCGCCATCGCCATCGCCATCGCCATATTCATCGAAGCCCCTTCGACGTGGCCTCCTATCCACCTCAAACCATACGCACCTTGCTAACAATGCTACTGGCTCGCCTCAATCACCCACACAGAACTATCCTTCTTCATCACCCCGAAGACTTCCAAAGCCTCCCTCTGCCCGAACGCTCAGAAGGCGCCTGCTAGGCATGCGGCGGAAACACGAGGCCGTTCTTCGAGCTTACTATTCCTTGGGTGCCTCATACTCGGAACCAATCTCATCCCTCCTTTACTCTCTTGCCTCTGAACTGGGCCGCGAAGACAACGATCTCCTCTGGTACGCCATCGTCGGCGTGAGCTCCCTCGAACTATATGGGCGGACGATGACCGGCGTCAGCATCTCCTCCTTTTCCGAGTCCGACATGACTTCCAGCTGGGGCGGTGAAAGAGGGGAACGGATCCGACAGGTCCTAAGGGACGAGGTAAGGCGAATCAATCCGCCCGAGCTCAGCGACGCAGGGCGAGACTTTTACCGCACCGACGCCTCAGGCGTCATCCCCACGACCGCGCGCTCACCCACCGACACTTCCATCCGGCTCTCGCCCGAGCCTCGCTTCCTCCTCATCCGGCATTGGTCCTTATACGACAGCATGTTACACTCACCTTACCTCTCCGCGAAACTGCACATCTGGAGCGACGTCGGCCGGAAGCGTCTCCACAAGTTCCTTGCAAAGATGGGCGTGAGCCTGAGCCAATGCAAGCAAAGCTACACACACATGGACATGGATCTCAAGCGTCGACTGCGCGAGCTACTGCTCAAATACGCGCCGCTCTACGGTCTCGACGGGCTAGTTCCGCCAGCGACGAGCGTAAACCCGAGCCGTCATGGCTGGGGCTTCGTGCGCAGCTGGGGCTGGAAAGCCTGCCTGAGTGCCACGGACGTGGGCGTCGTCGTCGGCGCCATTCTCGAAGTCGGCAAAGCAGGCGTCCACGCGTCCGAGAACGGAGGCTTCGATCGGAACAGAGCGGAGAAGAGAGAACTGGTAGACGAGGAGGGCCACAAGGAAGGCGAAGAGTGGGTCGGGCGCTTCTGGGAGGCGTATGACGCGCTGGAAAAGTGAAAATCCCCCTTCTTCCACTCCAAAAGGGCAACTCAAGACAAGCAGTAAACTAACACGGCCAACTCACAGCGTCGAAGCCCTTAAACTCGCCCTCCCAACAGCCATGCACCTGCACCGCGCCATCCTCCGCACCGGCACCTCCTTAATCGAGAAGCGACAAATCCGCCATCTCCGCGCCTTCCGCATGGCGATCGTCAAAGAAGGGCCCGACGTGCACCTGTTCACGCACCCGGCGGCGCTGACAAAGCTAGCGCTCTGGGTCGGCGAGGCGATTGCGGAACAGGAGCGAGATAAGCGCGGGTCGTCGGGCAAGAAAGGCACGCCGCTTGTGCTAGCGGGGCTCAACGAGGCACGGGGCGTGTACGTTGTCGTCGGAACGGGAGGAGGTGGGGGTGTTTTGGACTTTGCGGAACGGCAGGAACGGAAGGAGAAGAGGGCGGCGAAGCAGAAAGGGAGGGAGGCGAGGAAGGCGGAGAGGGAGAGGAAGAGAAGGGAGAGGGAGGAGAGGGAGGATGGTGAGGGAAGTGGAGATGATGGTGTGGAAGAAGACGACGAGAGTGAAGATGCGGAGGATAACTCGAGCGACGATAGTGACGACGACGTGATCACGGAATCAAGAGGCCACGGCCGCAATCGCTTCGGCAACGCGTTCCAGGAAGTCGTGGACGAGACGAATGCTCGGGTCCGCATCGATAGCTTCGAGCATTGTGTCGTTGAGGTCAAGAAGGATGACTTGAGCGGCTTCTTGGAGTCTTTGAGTATGAAGGTTGTGGTTGGGTAATGAGGATGGCTAAGCTATGACGACTTTCATTGTTGTGGCATTGGGAAGCAGAGGCGTTGTACAGGGCATGTTGTGGACGTATTTGTGTAGTTTTGAGAAGCATATATATACGTGCGTGTCAGGGTAAGTGGGATTCGGCAACTGTAGCTGGGAGCTTGGGGTCTTGGAGGGTCATGGTTGTATCCAGCTGAGCAACTTGAACATATCTTGATATCATCTGACCTTCTTATCCTAGATGTCCTTCGTCGTTGTGTTAATAATGATAGATCCGTATGCCAATGAGTAAAGTCTGGCTGACCCATCATTGCCCAGCTCATCCTCTGTGACTGGATTAGATCTAGCGCCAATCTAGTGGCGGGGCAAACCCACGGTTTGAGTCAGCCCTATCGACACAAGCGTGGCGGCCCAAACACTAAACCTACCTTATCGTCCCCCTCGAAGACTTCTGTCTCTCGAAGACTTCTGTCTCTCGAAGACTTCTGTCTCTCGAAGACTTCTGTGGCCAACCCTCACAACACGAACATATCCGCTCAACCTTCAAGCATCATGCCCAAGAAAGTAGGCGCCGAGAACACCAAGAAAGCCGCCGGAAATGCCAAGGCAACCCAACCCACCACCCATTTCGTAGCTTCACAACGCTGACCCGCAACCTCAGAAAGCAGAAATAGCCGCGCAAAAAGCGGCCGCCGAAAACGCCAAGAAAGCCGTCGCGGAGGACCGAGAATGGAGCAAGGGCGCCAAGTCGAACGCCAAGAAGTGCGTCTGCTCCATCTCCCTCCGTCTTTGGCTTCCTTCCCCTAGGACCATCTCATCCCTCCTTCCCACCCCCGCCCCTAAACAGCCCATGTACTGACCCACCCCCTCACCAGAGAAGAAGCCGACGCCAAAAAAGCCGAGGCTGCGCGCAAGAAAGCCGAAAAAGACGCCCTCCTCGCCGCCGAGGAGCAAACGGCGCGGGCGACGCCCAAAGGCGCCAACGCCAAGACAGCGACGAAGAAGACGCGCGGTCTCGACCTCTCCGCCCTCGACGACTCGACCCCGTCCCCGAGCTCGTCGTCTTCGAAAGCGGCGCCGGCCCTCAACGCAACGGGCATCGACAACGCGCTCGACGCGCTCTCGCTGACATCCAACAACGCGTCCGACAAGGTCGACCGGCACCCGGAGCGGCGCTTCAAGGCGGCGTACGCGGCGTTCGAGGCACGCCGCCTGCCGGAGCTGGAGGAGGAGATGAAGGGGTTGAGGAGACAGCAGCGGGTCGAGGTCGTGCGCAGGGAGTTTGAGAGGAGTCCGGAGAATCCGTTCAATCAGGTTAGTGTGCGGTTCGATGCGACGAGGGAGGAGGTGAGGGAGGTTAAGGAGATGGAGAGGGAGAAGGTGGAGGCGCGGTTGGGCGCGAGGTGAGGGGGAGGCGGGGGAGTGGGGAGGGGTTCGAGGCGCCATTCCGAAGTGCTCGGTGTGGGCTGAGAGGAGCTTCGTCCTGGCAAGGTAGGCGGCTGGTCGGCGTATGATGGCGACTTGGCTGCTTGCGCGGGTTCTAGATTGGGTGCTGGGTCACATAGAGGCAGAACGGTCTATTTGCCGCTTAGAGTCACCTTCCGTCTTGACTCCCTTCTGCCCAGCATTGCACGGGATGGCAGAGGAGGATTACGTCCAAACCATGACAGATCAAAGTATAGTATTTGTAATATACCATGAATGTTATATATACTACGAAGTAGAGCACCTTGACTTGCGTACACAAGCCGAGGGTATTTTCTTAGCTTGCCCCAGACCGACTCCAGCAATGCAACGCCTCCGAATGCTGACCAAAGCATGTCACACACCGATACTATTGAGACTCTATCCACGACCCTGCGAACCACAACAACGCACAGCCTCCCAACGCCCAAGCCCCTACGATCCTAGAACCCCATCCTGCTTCCGCCTCGACCTTGACCGCGCCCGGCCTCCCTTTCCGCTGCGGTGCTTGACTATCTGCCTTGACCTTCTCTCCAATCACCACGGCTTGCTTGTCATCACTGGTGCCGTTCCGCGTCTTGCGCGTTGCAGCAATCATCTTGCCCAGCTGTATCAAATCCTCCTTCCACTCGGTCTCAATTTCCACCCCACTTCCAACCTCCACATTCTGCACATTCCCGAAGAAATCCATGACCAGCCTCTTCCTCCCCTCCTCCTCGCCACCTGGAAACAGATCCCACCTCACACCCGGGTGGCTGTGGATCTTCGACTCGTCGTAGCTATCGAACAGGTCCGCCAGCGTTTTTTTGGAGCTCGGTTCCCGCACCTGAGTCTCGAGGAAGTCGAGATTGTAGTAGGTGTAGCGATCGATGACGGCGACGCCGACGTCGTTGTCGGCGTGGTGGGAGTAGGAGGACTGGTCGATCTCGGAGGAGCCGGTGGCGATGATATTGGGGGAGTAGAAGCGCGAGTACATGGTGTTGGCCTGGCAGGTGTCGATCATGAAGAGCATCTCATTATACCTAATTCAGCCATCAATATTACTTCCATACAATCCAGATCCCGAACCGTGGGGCATGCGAAAAGATGAACCCCCTACCTCTTCTTCTCCCACATCTGCTCAAACGCATCCGCCAGATCCCACGCCCCAATTTCCTCGCTATCCTGAAACTTTAAGAACTCGTTGCCGCCGTGCCCCGTCATGTACACGAGCACGTTGCTCCGCTCGTCGCTGCCCAGCCTCTTGCTCCGCGGTACGTCCTCGCCCAGGCGGTCCGTCAGCAGCCGGATGAAGTTCTCCACCGTCACCTCGTACCCGCGGTAATCGACCTCGATGTTGTCGCCGTACAGGTCCAACGCCCGGTCCGCGTTGTTGTAGACGGTGCCGGGGAACGCGTTGCGCGGGTTGCACGCCATGTCGTCGGGGAGCATCAGGATGATCTGTGAGTCGGGGATCCCGAGCCGTTTGACGGTGCGGTAGAGTGAGAGGACATTGGCCAGGTGTCGGTAGTTGAACCAGAAGCGGGATGTGGAGACGAGGACGGCCCAGTTGCTGGTGTGAGATGAGAGGATGAGGAGGGGAGAAAGGAGGACGAGGAAGATGAGAAGCAGAAGATTGGACCTCATTATGGTGACGACTGTGGAATTTGCTGGTTCTATTGAGGTTGGTTCGTAAGGACGTTTAGTGACGGAGAGAATGATATACAGGGACAAGGGCTAAGCGAACAGGACTGGACGGGGGCCACTTCATTCAACGAAGCTACCTACGGTAGTATACCACAATTTGGATGTGCAGATCACTTTACGGTAGATACCATTATGAATGGGAACTAAGACATCAAGAGACGTGTGTATTGCCGGTTACTCAGAGTCTTAAAGCTATTATGCCAAACGGCTTTATTATAGCATTCATGTCCTTTCATAGTAGTATGAACAGATGATGTTTTGATAGATGTTTCGTTATCGATCATAATTCAGTAGTTGTCGTTGGTTGTGGCAGTACTTCAGATAAAGCTTCATGTTTCTCCTCGAATGAGGATTCGTCCCTCCAGCTTAGGCGCGATACCTCTTGTCCAGTGCGGTAGGAATTCTTCCTCGTCGTCTTCCGCCGTTGCGACATGCTTGTGCTGAATACCAGCCAGTCTCATCCACTTCCTACTTACAGTCCTCATAAGATGTCCCTGTCTTTCCGTTTCTTCCGCATCGGACGGCACATGGTGAGCATGGTCACGTTCGTCGTCGGTGTCACTATCCACCAAGTGACCATCCACCTGTGTCCGGTGTCCATGGTGGTGATGATGATGATTACCATGCGTGTTACGCATTGATGTCTTCTTCGCGTGCTCCGGCAAGCCTGGTTCCCGGATACTCTCGCTCATTCCTTCATGGACGCCAGCCCAATGTCTATGTAAGTTTGGGCCCCACCTTCTCCATCGCCCCAGAACCTTGAGCGACATGAAGTACTGGCGCAGTATCATGCTGATGAGTATACCATTCTCCTCGCTCACAAGCTCCTCCGCCTCTCCCCCTTCGCTCTTGACTAGTAACGAGTCATACCCATCTTTCCCACGGCCCATGTATCCTCTCGTTGCTAGAACGTACTCCTTCTCCATATCCAGTGGGTCATCTCCAACATCCGTCCACAAGATTCTCTGCCCCGATGGCAGTTTCGGGTCGTATTCGAAGAAGATGTTCGCGACCTGCGGATACCGGCCCTCCAAAGCTGGAACAAGACTAACAGCGTTCTCGAGCGCTGCTAGAATTGCTTTGCCCTTAACTTTGATCACTACAACAGGGTCCTCGAACGGAAAGCATGTTAGGATATCTTTGAGTCGGAGTATTCCAGGCAAGTATATCTGATCCCCTCTAATAGTTCCTGAGGCCATTATCGTGCAGTCCGCATTGTAGTAGAAACGCATCAGATCGCACACAAAGTTCCCTAGGTTGGTCTCTCGTGTTCGTACCATGGTGAAGCGACCGTCGAGAGGCACGGCAGTGTAACCGATAGGTTTCTCCAGCTTACTCTTGAGTGACGAAGATAACTTCTCGACAAGCTCGACAGTAGCTTGGTCTTCGATAATATCCCTGACAACATCTCTTCCCGTAATATCAATATCCCACCCTGGCGTATCCCCTTGTTTGCGCCTTGCTTCGATGTAGCTCAACTGTTTGAAATCACTACCAGAGCGCAACACGTGTGTTCCATTGACAAAGTGGTGTGCATAGAAGTGATCGTGGCCGCCAAGAATGATGTCGATCAGCCCCGGCGGAGTCTTTTCAGCAAGCTTCAGATCATTAGGTTCACGCATATGCGTAAGAGCAATGACAATCTCGGCTCCACTTGCATGGAGAGCTGGGACGAGTTCATTGGCTGTGGCAGAAGCGGACTTGTAGATGAGATGCGGCGGTAGAGAATTGATCGTGTCAAGCCTATTCGAGGCATGTGAGCTTGTTCTTGGGCTTAAGATGGCAGTTAAATCACCATTCTCGTTCCACCAAGCCAATTATACCAATCTTGATGCCATTGGACGAGGTCAATATGACTGTTTTGGGACAATTGCCGAGACTGACATTCTCGCCCAGACCGGGGTCCAGCACATTTGCGAGGAGCCAGGGGAATGTGCACTGATCTCTTAAATGTCTGAACTGGGTGACGCCAAAGTCAAGGTCATGATTCTACTCGCCGAATCACGATCAGCTGTCTGTTCCGAGCATCTTATGAATTGATTGAAGCATACTCACACCCACACAAGCCACCAAAGTTCCAACTCTATTCAGTATGGGAACCATGTGACTACCTTTGGTTACGGAACTCTCCATACTAGGATTGAAGGCATCTCCAGAGAACAAAGTGAGCAGCTCAGGTTGACCGGCATATCTGGGATTAGATCGGTAATGGTTCACAAGGGTCTGGAAACGTGCGATACCCCCAACCGGTTCAGCCGACCCTGCCCTGCCCGAGCGAATCAACGATGTGGTCTAATCAGGCCCGGAACGGGTTATAGAGCATACTCAATATGGTAAACATCGTTGTAGTGAAGGAAGCGAAGGTCTGCGGGTCCCGTGCGGTGGCTCGAAAAGGTCATGAACTCAGAAGCCATGATGTCCCCATTGATATTGCCCTTGGCAGTTTACTGGTCAGGACCAAGTGGAGGGAGTGGACGCTTCGTGGTCATCACCTCCCTCGCAGGAGAGTCACAACACAGATATGGAATGAGGTCAACAAGCCTGGAGCTACACTTCCTACTAGGACTAACTATTTTACCGGCGGTCAGCCGTGCGGGGCCCATTCTGCCAGCATATATCATGTGATGGTACCTATATACGGGCCTCGGGCTTTCTGAGCTTACTGAAAACACTCGAGAGTAGCTACAATTCTGCACGGATGACTAGATATACTACAGGCACGGTCAGATATCTCAGGTCGCAAATGACGGGATTGGTACTAGGTATTGAGGAAGAGTGAAGGTTCATATTAAGCTGCGTTATTTTCTCCAAACACCACGCTCCTTAAGCAAAACCGCATATGATATCGATCGAGAAGAGAGTTCCTCAGTATTGGAACCGCAGATAAATGAGAGCAAGTTTGATGCAGGCTAAAACGCTGGATTGGCCCTTACGAAAGGGGTTGGTATGCTCGCGCAATGTTATATCACAGGCAAACGCCAAGATTTTGTTTAAAAGGACGCTTAGCGATGCTCGTTGACAGTCCATCTTCGTTTAAGCGCTGTCTCCCGTTCGTTCCGTAGTCCTGATAACGAAGCACCCCAAAGCCCGTGTGTGTTGTTTGTTCCATTTGTAGGTTGATTAGATGAGGGACCACTTGATCCGTTCTTCATCTTCATCTCCGTCTGGACGTTTTCCTTTGATATGTTTGCTACCAACGGGTCATTCGGAGGATCTCCAGTCTCCCTCTGTTGGCTAGCACCCGCGGAGGAAGGTCCACTCCATAGTCCTGTCAACGGGCTCGTAGGCGATGCTGTGCTTGCGCTCCTCTGTGGTAAGCCAGAGAGACCATTCCTCAATGTTGTTCGAGATATAGCAGGCTCTCCGAGGAAAAGTTGTCCGTCAATTGGAGCATTGACAGAAGGAATCGAACCGTAGCGATGCCTGTGCGTAGAAATTTGTGGTGATGATGTTCGAGGTGACGGTGCTTGTGACGGACTCAGTGGGTTGGACCCAGCCCGGAGGTGCTCTGTCGAAGCGACGAGCTTCATATCGTAGTCATTCGAGAGACCCAGATCCATTGAAGACCGTCGATGAGAGCTAGATGGTACTCGCCTTTCGGAGTCGGTTTCGAAGTCTGATTCTTCCTCTGGAATCTCCTTTCTGACCGCCATAGTGAGTGAGGCCATGCCCACATCCAGGAGTACTGGTTGGTTAGTCAGTGCGCCAATAAGCGCATTGCAACCAGCCCCGTGAGTAACCAGGATGAGCACTGTATCAACTTGATCACTCGTAGACTCAGCAGTACCATGACTGGAGGATTTGCTACTAGATGCGCTTCCAGGTCTTTCGTCGGCTTCGTGATTCCTGTACCAGGTTATCTTCTTCTGGAGACCTGCACGAAACCGTTTGTGCATTGCGGTCCATTCTTCACCGTATTCGCCACCGTTGCCCCAGTTCTGCGGCTCCCGCATACTGTCCCACTGATAATCCACATCTACACAAGCATCCCGAGCGTGGGCGACATAGCCGGGAGGTATTGGCTCTGAGGGCGAGACGGCATATGTAGGCGTAGGAGGCATGTAGCCATAGTCATGAATGAGTGCCGTTGAAAGCTTAGAGAGCACCTTCCCGCTTCCAATACTGGTTGAGCTGCTGTGGCTACTTGCTCGGGTGCGGGTCGGTAATGTATGACCGAAGTTGGGTAGAGATACCAGTGGCCCGTCATCGTCGCTGTCTGTGGTTGGAGTGTTGCCACCCCACCCGCTCCTCCAGCCTCCAGGAAAGTTCCCTGAGCGGTGCAACGAATCATACAGTGATTCTGTGTACTCTCCCGGCCGTAGTAATTCTGCCTTCGCACTCGCTATCATCAATAAAGAGCTCGGCGGAGGCGTAATGAGATCGAAATAATCGGGCGATAGCCACTCTCCTAGGAAAGCGTCGAGTCTGAGTAGAGGTTTGGTGGGTTGCTTTACTCTTTGCTCTTTCTTCGGCGATTGCAGTGCAGTCTCTCTTTCAGGCTCCGGTATTGCTGCTAGATACGGGGAGTTGCCTGACTCCGTCGGTCGAACATGGGGTGAGCCCGAATGCATGTGATGCGGTTTTGAGCTCTGAAAATGGCCATTATTCAGTGACGAACCATGGTACTGCGCTATACCGGCGCTGATGGCAATTGAAGTCTGCACACAGCGAAGAAATGGTGACGTGTGTATGACTATTTTGTACTTTCTTTTCTCTTTTCTTGTGGGTCTTGGATCTTGCATGGGCTGCTCCTTTGCTACGGAGGCCTCACTGTTGTCCAACAGGTTTGGCTCTCTGGTAAAGCCGTTTTGTCTGGGTCGGTCATGGTACGAAGCTTTCTGCGCCTGCAGTATACTTGCTATCCTTGCGCCAAGCGCCCTCGACTGAGTCCAGCCGCCGTATGTTAGTGGAGGATCATATGGCGTTGGGGAGGTGAGGTGCCATTGCTTGTCTGCTGCGTCAAGTCGTGCGCCATGTCTGAGACTTGGTTAGCTTCAAATACTCCGATCCGCCCACAAAGCCTTTTATATTCCTATTGAATGAGAGCCTTTAGGATCGTGGTGACTTGCCTGGCTATGATCACCACCGCTGGAGGAGGGCCCATGGTTTCGTGTCACCAAGTAGGTGTAGAGAGAGACTTCTCAGGTGCAGCGCGTTCGCCACTTGACTGATGTGTTCATATGATTCTGCGTCACCTCAGACAAGCTCATGGTGAGTTGGCCGAGGTGAGCTGCGAGAGCATCGAACAACGTCGCGAATTGTATGTAGAGGCGGTCAGAGTTGCGGGGTGTTCAAGCAGAAAGAGAGTGCGGAGAGAAATTGCGGCGCTCATGTGCTTTGCTATGATTCGGGCAATTTGAATACGGTATGCTTTCAGATTTTTCTCTGCACTGGTGTCAGGCTACACCTCATCGAATGGAAGGGGTTGACATGCACGCCACGTTAAGGTTACTACCATAACATGTCCTTCCTCAGGTATGATAGAGCTTCTGACACTATCACAATGACTCTATACACTCATGATTAGTAGCTAAAGCCATCGTCCTACTTCCTAATTCGAGGACATAATCTGAGTGCTAAGTTAGAACAAATGTTGCCATTATTGTACAAGTACTTCTCTACCTACAGTGCCGGAAAAAACTCTGGTCCATTCAGAACAGTTGTGAAAACCACTTTTTTTTGAAAGCCCAAATTTCTCAAAACACACAAATACTGCAACTACTCCACAACCACAGTATATTATTATAGACTGAGTATATAGATTGATGTAAGATATATAGATCTTTCATATTTCAAAATTTGAAGTGTGTAATTGAACAAATGCATGTGTAGTCACTGAAAAAATGTGTTTTTGAGTGTTTTTGTCGTGAAAAAACAGTAATTTCACACTGTATTCAGTGTATAACTCAACAACAACAACTTATTACAGTAATCTGAGACTACAGTATTAAAATATATATAAATCTCTATCATACTTGAAAGTTCTGAATCAGTTGATACATAAATGCTGTGATTATTGCAATATTCAGTGATTTTACATACAATTTGCAGCAAAATCAACAAAAACTCATGTTGTGTTGCTGTTTTACACATCTTTATGATAACTACTCATGCAATTGCTCAAAGATATGTATGAAAATTGAAGTTCTAATAGATCTATAATAATTCATCATTCTATATACTCAGACTGTCTATATAAGTTGTGGTTGTGGAGTAGTTGCAGTATTTGTGTGTTTGAGAAATTTGAGCTTTCAAAAAAAAAGTGATTTTCGCAACCGTTCTGAACGGACCAGAATTTTTTCCGGCACTGTACCTTACGGAGGCTAACATAACACAAATCTTTAGCGACTTCGAAGAGTGACATATTTGTCCTTATTCTTGTGGGCAGAGCGGATGCGAGGATGTTTACTATCAATGGAAATTGTTCTCAACCACTATGAGGGACAACAACTGAAATATCGAGTGACATACCCTGCCCACTATACTGCAGCTTACACATTCATGCTTCTCACATGATAAACCATCGTGATGAGAGCTTATATTCCACATGTTGTCAAAGATTCCGTCCCAAGTTCATCTAATTATGTTTGTTACATGCCTCTGCATGTCAGCGTGAAAAGCTGTATAATCCCTTCTCTATGCCTAAATTACCTAGTTAGTAGGTCCTGTCTAATGTCCTGTCTCCTAGTTAGATTGATAGTGCCTTTCTTGGTAATAGAAGAAGATTCCTTGCCTGTTGAGCCGGTATTTAGATTGCCTGACTCCCGTGTGCTGAAGAATCGCCGAGAGTAATAGCTCAAAGAATTGATCCTCAGACATTGAAGACAAACAGAGACAATAGTCTGGCTGCGTGACAGCAGCATTATTATCAGGTAATAGCGATGAGGTCAATTGAGATTGACTGACAGTCGCTCGGAGCTTGCCTCCAGGCACTCTGTACACCCATCTTCTTTGCAGAAATGTGTGGAGGCATGGAATTGGCTTTGAGCAACATAGTAAATCCCTTTATACACCTAGAACCCTATGCTAATTACTCTACATCTATAGATCTAAGTGGGATCAGATTTCGAGGGCCGTGTGGTCCAGTCAAATTGCTGAATCCAGTCTACGCTCCCGCACCTGCTCCTGCCGCCGATATGAGGAGAACGACATAACTTGTAGTCATGCAATGGCCTGCATCTTTCTCTGAAACGAGACACTGGATGCGTTTTTCCCTCCTGCCCTCTCCGTGGCAGTCTGAACTGCCACCTCCTACTGCAGGAAAGTATGTTGGGGCACGGGCATTGAACACCAGCATCAGCATAGATTTTGATTACTGTAGGAATTAGGTCTTACGATAGGTCACGGGACAGTCACGGGACTTCTCAGTGTCTTAGATATAGCTTTCTCGCGTAGTAATCGAACACCTCAGCTTGGAATACTACATTATAGGATCACGATTACCCGAGCTCACTGAAGTCCACCAATTAAGGGTTTCCAAATCTCTAGCATTCGCCCAGTCACTATTGCATTGTCCGTCGTTCACTCATTGCATAGACTTTAAATTTGAGGAGTAGGAGATGGCGTGTTTGGATTAGAGGAAATGAGTTCAAGGACCGGTCCGGTGATAGTCTGTTATACCGAGTTTCGGCCCACTCTTCGTCCTTACTTTAACCCTTTGTTTCAGCAAAGTCCAATCTCTTCATATCTACTGTCCTTTCTGTAGCAGGGAGACGGCACCACCCTCCGTTGACCCGTTGCTTGGACGCTACCGCTGCTCCTATCGCAGCAGCAAATACTGGAGCCTCCAATCTGGACCGTGCATCCCTCACCAGATCAGGTCCTATCGTCTCTTCAAGTGTATGAATCATCTCATCATTCAGAACAGAGTCCCCGGTCATGACTAGGCTTGAAACAGTCCTTGGAACCCTCGGATCAGCATTTGGGGGCGCCATGTTGATGTCCTTGAGAAGAGCCTTAATGATTGCCCAGTATCCTTCACCCATACTTTGATCGGCCCCAAGCGCAAGAGAATGTTCAGTCCTGCTGAACACCAAGCAGGTATCTTCCTCGATAGCCAGTGTCATCACCAGCGCCGAGTGGCTGTAATCCACAATCAAGACAAGCTGGCGCTCCGCCTCCTCTTTGATGTACTCGAGGCAGTTGCCAATCCCGTTAGCCCGAGCGGCTGCTTGGGCTGCGAAAGTATAGGACCCTGAGCTGGGAATGGCGGAGCTGAGTTGGGCAGCTGAGAGGGCTGCGTCTAGAAATGCCCGCGTACTATCGTGCTTGAAGGAGAGAGGAACCACGACGTCGCTGGTGTTGATAGGCTTGACAAGGAAGGCCTCGGTGGACGCACGGAGGGCCAGCAACATACGCACGAGGGCATCTGAGCTCTTTGGACGGGGCTTTATGTATTCGAAGAACCAATGGCCGGCGTCGTGTACAATGGGCATTCGAATCTGTAGGAAGGATTGGGTCTGAGGCAAAGGCTCGGTCGATTGGTCCTCAGATGTCATCCAGCGCATGAAATCTTTGTACTGGTTGTTACCCTCCACCTTCGCTGTGAGGTTGATTGACCCATCAGGAAAAGTAACAACAGAAGTTCTGAAGGATGTTGTCAACTCAAGAGTCGCCAATATAAGAGTTGCAGTACCAACCCATGGTCCAAGGCCAAGCTAAGGCCCACGCCTGGATAGCAGTTGCGCTTCGAATCGGCCAAACTGACAGCCGCGCGCAACAGGAGTAGGCTCCATGTTAGCCAGATACAGAAAAATGCGCAGTGGGGAGAGCGAGACATGACCGGTGAGATCAGCATTCACGATGTAGGTCAAAAACTGCCAGTTCTAGATCAGAAGAATGAGCTGTGTGAGCGCCAATCTTATCACGTGCCTCGATGCCAGTCTCGGTTAATTAAGCGAGAGTCTCCGTCAGGCATAAAGAGAGTTATTATTTGCTCTACAAGAGGGTTGTTGACGACAAGTCCAACCGATGACATATACATCAGACTCATGAGCCTGGCCTTCTGATACAGTGAGGAAAGGCGAATTGCAGAGGTGCTTGATCACACACTTTCTCGGGTGGTCTGGGTGAGTGCAGTCAGGAGTCACAATACTCAATGAACCCTCCTGTCGTCATAGATGAAGCGCAAGATGAGTGATATTGTAAATCAAACCCTACGGGATAATTGTCGGTTGTTGACATGATATTCCAATCATTTCCGTCCACACATAGTTTCTCACCTGCATCTATCCACATTTTATCTCTCCCACCCGCTCAAGTCAGAAAGGAGGAGCTCACAAACCTTTCGTGGTATGCTGGCTCGAATCTTCTTGATGGCTGCTGGATTTCGCCCAGTGATGCTCAAGCCGTACACAAATGCTTCTGTACTCTTCTGCATATCAAACGGCGTCTGCTACTTAATATTTGCACATGAGTACCTTCATCATTCATTGATCGCCTTGACAGTCAAGTTCACTCCGAGAAAGACTAGGTTGAAATTCATCTACTATACAAGATGTTACTCCTAAAGCTGCTTTACATAACAGGGGCACTTGGCCTTGCCATACCACGGAATGACTCGCCCACTGCGAACAGGATAACACGCCCCACCAACCCATACCCATTTAGGTTCCCTACTACACCTGACGAATGTAATAATCTGTCTCAGAACCCATCTGAGGAATGCCTCCGTATCTCTAAGGATCTTGGAACCTTTTACTATGACAAGTCCTGCACAGATGACAAGAGAACCAAGATGAACACCGCCTTCTATGACGCCTTTACCCTTGCCAATCACGCCAAGGGCTGGCCCAACATCAAGCACGGTTCACAAACCGCAAACTATTACATGGGACCGGATTACATCCATCCCGCATACCAACGGCGCATTGCTGGTAAATCTCCCCATCGTGTAAGCTCCTGGTGCAAATTGAGAAGAAGGCAAAGCTTCCTCCGAAGGACATGACACCGTCTTGCCGCAGTTGCCAAGACCACTTGCTAACCAGTCATAAAGATAACATCCGACGAGCGGCGGACTTCTTCACTGCAGAATCGAATGAGTTCATAACCATAGTCTGCAACGATCCAAAGAACTACTGTCAGCGAAAAGTTCAGGATCCCAACAATCCGGGGAAGACCATACCGATGCGAATCGGCGGCTATGCATGGACATATTCGAGATGGTGGTCGTATTATCATAATATCAACATGTGCGACATCTTCTATGATATCCCTACAATCTCCGACCGCCTTGACCAGGGCCCAGAGCACGCCAACAACCTTGCGTGGTTCCAAACCTCTGGATCTTATGTCCTTCATGAAATGATGCATACCAGGCTCATTAATCATGCAGACCCACATGGTAAGATCCTTAAATGAAGCATGTCATCGACTGAAGTCCTCCTACTTCAGTCATCAATGACCAACATCCCTTGAACTTACGTATATCACTTGGTGGATGAGACTGATCAATTGATTAGTTGGTGATGAGTTTCTTGACCCTGATGGCGCTCCAGGGGACCGAAGGGCATATATGCCAAAGTGGGTGCACAAGCTGGCCCGAATGCGTGCAGGTATTTCATTATATTTCCACTCTACCATGGGATTATTGAGCCAGTAACAAAGGGAATGCAATAGATTCACCGAACAAAGGAGGTGCCCAACGTTCAAGTATTAACGCTGACAGCTACGCGCAACTATTCAGCGGTAAGTAGTTATTAGATAACCACTCCCTTGTGCTGTGCTGACTCTTAGCTCTTCCAGCATTGTACTGGTGGGCCACCTGGGACAAGTTTCCTGGAGCCTCCGGAGAAGCCTTCAGTGACAACACTGTGGACAACAGTCAGAATCCTGGACCATCTGACGAAGCGGATGATTTCCCGGTTATGGTCTCTATTGGAATAGTAAACGGGTTTTCCAACTGTGATGCACTGTTTGACGCTGCCGCATCAGGCTACGGACCGGAAACAGTCCCCACCAACCTCCCCATGGCTACAGCTACACAGCACCCTCCAATGCGACAACCCACCTGTCATGGCATTAGTGAAGATCAATGGATTGTAGATAGAGACATAGCAGTGCAGAACACTGCAAATTTCTGCAAGCAGGTGTCCACATCTTTAGAGTAGGTCTTTCATATGTCTTATCAGTCCTCCACCAGAGGTGCAAACAAGGCCCATCCCATCAGGCATCACTATTCCACCGTTTACACCATGTATTAATGTCACTGCTTACCTGAACACCAGATACAATAAAGGTTCACCAAATGACCTGCGTCTTTCCTTGTCCAACACAGTTGACCCATCCCTGCCGATCTCGAAAGCCTCAGACTGCCTCAACAAATTTGTGCTTCTACTTGACAGCTGTGACGGCAACGACAGCATCAACAACCCCCATATCTACAAATTTGGCGGCAACTACACATCATCCGATGGCTGGCTCTACAGAATCACACCACTCGCTAAGCAGCCGGCCGATGATTGTGAGGTGTCCTACCGATTCTGGTACGATGAATTCGAGATACGCGGGAAAAACTTTCCTGATGCTCTACTCGGCAAAGACGGCATGGGAATTCTGAGTCAGCTGAGAGGTTGTGGAACTGTCACAGAATGGTATTTTGAGACTACCCCCAAAGACCCAACCTACCAGTGGTACGCGCACGGCCATTTGCCAATAGGCACGAAGCCCTATGCAGGAATGGCTACGGTGTCTGCAGGTGGGACCACAGTGGATAACTGTCAAGGAACTGAATAAGTTCGAGGTAAGGCGGGATGCCGCTTTACAAATCAAGCCATCTCCTTCCGATCAGTAGAGACTTGTTGAACAGGAAACAAGTTTATCTATTGAGTCTTGCTATAGGGGCAGGTTCTTTACTAGCTGTTAATCCTTTAAAGTGCTAGGCTCAAGTGACACCTCTCACAATTACACATCTCTTTAATCGCACATCTCAAAGATTTCAAGAATAAGCCCTGAGATTTAAGTTCACATTAATATATTGTTACGTTCTTATCTTAGGGCTAGAGGTTTGTGCTTGTTGATATAAAGGTTCTTGTGCACACTCAATGATAAATCGGTAGATAGTAACTTGATTAAGTAAGTTAAACACAATCATTTTAATAAGAAAAACAACTCTTCTATATAGAAGTCTGCTCACTGATCTTGCTGTTGAGTCTATTAAGTAAATGCTTATCTATCTGATCAAGTGTCCTGATCGGTTGCAGAGATATCAGCTAGTCAAAGATGTAGGCACAAAACTTCATACCCTTCTGTCCATCCGCTTAACAAACCAGCCCGTTCCGCTTGCCGGGCCCTTTCTCGAGGCGTACAAGCTTACTCTTGGTGCTGGTAGGACCGTGGCGGATGTGCTTAACCAGCGTTTCTGTTCGTGGAACACTTAATCGCGAACTCCGAATTCTTTACCCATTCCTGACTTAATTGTCGCGCCACTTCGAGAACTCTTTAAAAAAGATAGTCGGGAAGTGTCAACCGTACAAAAGTGGATGAAGGGATTCCAAACATATAGGCTGTTTTTTGAGAGCTTCACGGAGAAGTCTCTTCAACAGATGGCTGACTTCGTTACTCAACTTGACTTGGCCAATACTGTATTGACTCTAACCTAAGAAGGGTCTCTAGAGGGTGTTTGACAGGTCAATGAGGCCCAACTTGATCGACCTCGTCTGTCTGAGCTATCCGAATATAATGGACCTCAATGTAAAAGTGCTAGTCTGCAGATACGCTATAATAATTGCTTACAGCTGAGTAGTATGCGAACTTGTTCATTTACAAACTTTCCGTCAGCTGTGCAGCTCAAATAGTCACATTGCAGACTTCAATTTCAACTAACTAGTCTCCACCTACACTGGCTGTCGCCTGTCCCATTGTGAAGGGATGCAAGGCAGCCTTTGTGATTCTGCTGATGAGAACACTTCTGTAACAATTCATCTGTCAAGATTACATTCAAATCTTGTTCATGATTATCAACCTGGAGAACTGCAATGAGTATAGCATTACAGTAATCATATAACACATGTGTATATAAGTAAGAGTATGGGTCATAAGTGATTGCACAAGCGAAATTTTGATTCTTTCTAAGTCCTACAAAACCTTATGCTTAGCCCACACCTCAACCTGCACCCCATGCACCTTATGCACCACACACCTATCTGACCCTACATGGCAACCGGGCCATCCCTGGAGAGGTGTTGTTTCATATCCTGCAGGCCATTATTTGGCGCATGCTTCCAGCAGATCCAGTGCAACGAACATACGGGATATTGCTGCATCTCTCTTCAAGAACATGCAACTTTCTGAGCGTCAGCATGGATTGCTCTGTACTACTATATCCGTTCCGGAAGGCTGCGGCTCGGATTCCCTTCAGATGTTGAGCTGCTTACCTGCAGCTTACAGCTACTCACACAACTTATGTGTAAGGTAGGTATCATCAGAAAGACGCGTCTACATCCACAAGTTTCAGGTTGGCGCTCCCAAACCAACCAAAAGACGACGTGTCAATTCTCCCTTAGGACTGATACACGACGGATCGATTATCATGAGACCCTCTTTCATCGCTACTGACTGCCTTTGCAGTCGCATCTGTTTCGCGGCTCCAGCCACGGCCTCGGACTGACTGGGATCCCTGGCCTCTTCTGTCTTACGAACGTACACAGCATATAGTCATCTGCACCGGATTTGCAACAACCCTTCGAGAGACCCAACGTGTTGGTTGTTGGTGCTGCATTTGCATGCAATATGTCCACAGCCATTGGATCACTTCAGTCTACAGAGCCCTGCTCTCACGGCGGCAGAGGAACGCACTGCTTCATAAAATTTCCGATGTCTTATCAATTGCCGGTTGCCTTCTACGGGAGGAAGGGGAGCAGCGCCCGCAAAATAGTTCCTTGTTATATGCGGTCACTCGTACATATCCTGTAAACAACTATTTGTGTTGTTGATAGTTTTTCCTAGAATTCTCTCCGAGCGTCCTTCTCAACCCAGTATCTGTTCTGCAGAATGGAAACTTTCGCAGGAATCGCTGTGCTAGGGAGCTATCATTCCTAACGTCTTGGCCCGCTGTCAGATGTTGGACTCCCGGTCCATGAACTCGGTGCTGTGGGCCTCCAATACGTGATTCACAGGCTGATCATACCCTCGGATTGTGCTTTCTCTGGGACAGGTGCGAGTCTTCCTGGTTGGATAGGCGCCACCGGAGCTCTGCCTAATTGCCATGAGCTCGGCCCGTCGAAGCATGACCCCGACTCGGCTGGGGATCTTCCCAGTGCATCACGATTGCCTTCCATGGATCTGAGGCCAACCATCATCATTGTGTCGCTACTCGCGACACTGATTTTCGTGGCCATGGCAGCCGGAATCTGTGGGTTCTATCGCGCTCGTCGTCGGCGTGGAATGAGAGGTAGTCAGATTGAGGAAGGTGATACGTCTGTTCGCAAATTCATCATCTGGAAGGGTCGAGTGATTCCCGACTACTTCAAGCCGAGCGGGATTGCAGATCGTGCGAGGACTTGGACAGACCGTCCTAGCTGGTTACTGAGAGACTCCAACCAACTGAACACCAGCAGTCGAGGCCAGACACAGCCATCCAATACACCTCCCACCTGGCCTATATCCAAGTACAACCCCATGAGCCAGCACAACCCATTGAGCACGCAAGTCGAGTATCCTGAACGAAGGCATGGTTCCCATCGAGTTAACGAGCCCGGAGGGGCCAGCATGTCGAGTAACAACAAAATACAGACTGGGAGCAAGACGCCAATAGTCAGAGTTCCAGAAGCATCCGTGGTTATGGACAATAAAGCATGGCGAGTTCTGGGAGGGAAAAGCATTTCCTCTTCGACTGCACAAGCTCGGAAGCTGGCAAGGAGCTTGGAAAGAGCATACGATGTCCCTTCACCTCACACCCGAAGCAAGGTGAACATAAGCACACCCACCATAGTCATAACCCAAGACTTTTTCAGCAATCACCATCACCGAAGTAAGGAAAAGCTGGTGGGCAATGCCTCTAAAACCAAAGTCAATAGGCGGTCTATGCGGAGTGTACCACAAGGTACGAAGAGAAAAGGCCCACTACCACCAAGGGTCCCCTCGTCCACACTCCAACCACCACTCGAGCCGTCCAACAAGGATGCACCACAGCGCAGAAAGGTGAACGGTCTTATAAGCGCCAACGGTACCCCTCTAGCCTCCTCCGACACCTTACCCGCCAAATCACCCATCAACCCCCCAACAAGACGCCTCCTGCCCGACTTCCCCCAACCTCCGACAGCCCACTCCGCAACGTCCTCAACTCCCCGACCATACCGTGCACTCGCACGATCTCAGAACACCGTCAGACGCAAACGCCACACGAACCCAACAACCCACCGCCCAGCTAAATCCGCATGCACCAACTCCTCGGCTCGGGACCCCACACCTTCTCCGGCCCAAAACGCGGCGATCGAATCTCCATCAAACCACTCCCGGACGTCGTCGAAATCACTCGCGACGTTCGCGTCGTCCGACATCTCGGACGCCTACACGCTCGGCCGAGCCATGCCCGTCCCTATCATCCCCACCTCGTTGTCAAGGGCGGTTTTGGATCGCGTGACGGGGAGAGAGAAACCGCTGCCTAGATTGCCTATTGCCGAGGACTTGAAATCGGAAACGGAACTTGAGTCAGGTATAGGGACGGATGGGACAAAGACTGCAGGTGTCGACGTTAGCGGAGGGCATGCTGGACCTACGACGCGGAATGCGATTGAAGGGTAGATGCTGCGATGCTGGCTGAGAATTGTACACTCGAGAACGTTTCACTATTGATTGGCGCGGCGTTGAAAGGCGGGAATGGCGCCAATACAGGTGTTATCGTGGGTGATTGGGAGTTCCTGGCTTAGAGTATGGAGATTCTCAACATACATCTATACACCCTATAGACTTTTCGTTTCTCATCATCAGTACGATAGATAACGTTCTACTGCACCACGCAGCTTAGAACCTTAGAGTCGTTCCCTCGACATTCCATCTGTTGCCCTTGTCTACCCAGTGGGTCAGATGGTATGATCCCGTTGGGTGTGATTGAATCGGCCAAGGGAGAGTAGAGACACTCGTGCGTGTGAGAGACCTGATAAACCCGGTCACCTTTCCCTTATCCCGACAGCTTGTTGACTGCGGGATAGCAATGTGCATGCCCTATATAGGAGATCGTAAAGATCAACTCCAAAATCAACCAAGTGAAATAATGTCTCGATCCCGATCCCAGTTCGATTTCACAGCATACGGACGCCTTCTTTGGATAGATAGCGAGGATTGAACCCAGCCAGTATACCTCTCTTGCCCTCCCCATCTCTCCGTCTCTCCAAATCGTAGAAGCGATACGAACACATAGTTTAAAGATCAGGCCAATGCGCCCCTGTGCACGTTATCAATCGTCAGCATGGTAAATTGCTGCAACATGCGCAGAGAGAGAGAACAAAAGGGTGGACAAGAAGATAGGGGTAAATAGGAGGAGTAAAGCATCACTAACATCGGATCCCACAGCGGCAACACCTTCGGTTCCTTCTTCAGCACATCGCGCACCTCCTTGCTCACAAACCTATTCGCATACGAGGACACCAGTCAGCTAGCCCGCCCTCTCAGGTCAAATCTAGAGGGAAACGACGTACCTCGGACTAACAACGACCTGATAAACCCACTCGTCGAACCACCTCTCACTCATAACGAACCAGCCCTCCGTCCCAGCGTCCTTCCCCCAACTATTCTGCACCCGCCAACGCACGCTCTTGCCGTCGAGGACATGCACGCCTGTCAGCACCATGGCGTGTGTCATGGCGCTTTCGCCGGTGCGCAGGCGGGCGGCCTTGTCGAGGCCGAGGCGGATATTGAAGCCGAGCTCGTAGTCGATCAGGTCCGTGTCCATGATGCCGCTGGCCGAGGAGGAGAATTTGCCGACGTCGCAGCCGAAGAAGATGGGGTGGTTGGCGCGGAGGGTGGTGATGCAGGCTTGTTTGATGGTCTGAGATACGAGTGTGAGTTACGTGTCACGTTCGAATGTCTGACGACAGGGCCGGTGGACGAAGGGGTTGTTGTTACAAGGGAGGTGACTTACGTCCATGTCGACGTTGACGTAGCTGATGCCTCGGCCGCCAACGACGTTCCCCAACCTGTCGACGCTCAGGAGCTCGCCATACTTGTTCCTTGGGTCGTTAACTAGAGAGAAGAGCTCGTGCACGTTGGTTCCTCCACAAGCCCTGATGCTCTCCTTGCTCGACAGCTCGGCCGCGAATTGGAGAGGCGTGGCCTTGAGGCTGTGGAAGTTGTCGTTTTTGTCGTAATAGTCCCATGTAAACTCCTTCGACGGGCTCGGAGGCGGGCCCAGCATCAATGTCAAGATGAGGTGAACCTCGCGGAGCATCTTCTCTTTCACGCCCGAGAGTGAAGCCTGAGCGTTTACCGACCCAGTTGCTAGTTGGCGGAGCTTCACCGCGTCTTCGCGGAGCTTGGTCGTGATGAGGGAAGCCATGGCGTTGGAGTTCATGGCATTGAATGAGTCCGGATACAGACTCTGAGGGACCTATGAGGCGAGTTATGCGATTAGTCGACGGTGCTCGGAGCAGCGTTCCGTAGGGCACATACCAAGCCGTATTTCTCCACCAGATTGGCGACCATATCCCACTGACCACCGTCGCTCACAGGCCCGGACAATAACCTCTGCACCAGCCTGCCCTCCAGGTCCTCATGGGCGGTGTCAATGATCTGCTCCAAGAAGTAATTTGCCTTCTCAAGCTTATCCCAGAAGAAGAGATACGCCTGACTGAGTTCGAATTCCTTCAAGTTGTGCTTACGCATGATAGCCACACGAAAGACATTGGTGGAGGCAAAGAGCCAACAGCGACCGGACGCTCGTTGGTTAGTGATGGGAGCGCCTTCGAGAGCGATCTTGATGTTGAAGGTCTGCGTGTCTGAGATCGTTGCGGAGCGTTGGGTGAGGATCGAGGTGGGGGCATTGGACGACAGGGCGGACAGTGCAAGACGGTTCTAAACCGGCTCAGTTAGTATTATTGAGCGGCTATGTTTGATGAAGGCACCTTTGGATCTTGTAGTAGTTCCTTTTCCCACTCCTCGGCCGTAGAAATGGATACTGCCTGGGAAGCTGGTTTGTAGCGGGGCGCTATGTATTGTTATCAGAAGTGTGTTGCAGTTGAGCGACGATTGCTTCAGGGTCGATTTCATACGTTCTTGATCAGCAACATAGACATATTCCTTCTCGACCTCGTGACTGGTCTCTTTGATCTCTAATGCGCGCAGGCGATCTCTGAGGGTCTCGGCGACTGCTGGCTCAGGAATCTTCGACGGTGTATTACCCATGTTGATATACGATCGTTGTCGGGAAGTGTAGATGGATTCTATCGACAGACAAGCAGTTTTACGAAGGCCTCAAATGTAGCGTCAATGAAGGAGCGAGTGATGGTGTGGATTAGGTAGGTAGTACAGCCAAGGGAGACGCGCCCCAAGCTGGCGGGGGGTGCATCGATCTTATCGTGACGATAAGCTTATCTGGATCGAGATCAACCTTAATGTTGTTTAACGATCAACCACGTGCATGCTGCCAGAACTGGCCCCGAGAAGGAGCCTCGACACGAAGTCAAGCTTAGTTATAGAGGCAAAGTAGCATCTAGGCACCAGACACGGATTGGAGCTAACTCAATAATCCACCGTAACTAAACGCCCGCCCATTCATGCCCACAATGCCCATGATGATGGCTGCAGCGGGGGGTATCCTCTAAGGCTAAAGGTACTCGCGCATATCCTACCCATCCATAAAACAGAAAACAGAAAAGGGAACCCCCAACCCCGAGAGACCCCAGCCTACCTTCCCAGTCCTCAAATGAATACATATAAGTAGCGCCCACATACCCTCCCTCTTCCCTTCTTCATCAGCAAGTCACCTCCTGTCGAAGAACCAACTTCCCCTCTTCCCCCCACCACTGCCTCCTCCATTCTCTTGCGCCTGCTGTTGTAACCCGGATAGGGCCGGTATACTCGGTGCCCACCCATATCCGTTCGCGTTCCCATTTGCTGTCTCCGTCGTCGCGGCGGCACCACCGCGCAGAGGCTTTGCTATCCTCGGTCCCGCCCCACCGAAACTGAATCCGCCGCCGGAGATGGAGGTGGGTGAGGAGATGCTTGCGCGGTTGGAGGAGCTTACTTTGGCGCTTTCGAGACGTTCGCGGACGTTGGCGATTTGGATGTCGAACCTGCGTGTTGTGAAGAGCGTTAGTGTGCTGCTTAGTCTAGGGTTGGGTTTCAGGAACGGGCTGGGGGTGTAACAGTGAAGCTTCTGGTGAGACTTACTTGTGCGTCGAAGCGATGAGTCTTTCCTGGCTATCATGCAGTAAACTTTCCAGGCTCTGGATTCTCTCGTTTCGGGCGATGAGTTTCCGTTCGGCGATCGCGACTTCTTTCTTGAGGCTCCCGTTCTGCTCGACGAGTTGCCGCTGGACGTGGGTGAGTTTCTCAAGATTATGTTCAAGGAATGCCATTTTCTTCTGTTGGGCACGGTTGTTGGAGGAGCGGAGGACGTTGTTGTACTGTTCACGGACTTCGTCAAGGGATATTTCGAGTTCTACGACGCGCTCGCAACGGTTCTGGAGGTCCCGCATTAGACTCTTCTTCATGACGTCGAAGTCTGCTATCTGCTGTTGCACGGTTTTGCCGCTGAGGGGTGTCGTAGCGACACCATTCACGCTTGCGGAGCCGGTCGCTTTAAGTCGGCGTTGTAGGTCGTCGATCTGGCTCTTCAGTTTTGTGTTGTCCTCGACCTCCCGTGCCATCTCTTGCTTAAGGTCTTCCACCATGTCAATTTGCTTGTTGGAGTAAAGGTCCTGAAGTCGGCCCTTCACGTCTTCTACATCTGCTTCGCTGAGGTTCCGTTCCAGAAGCTCTTGGTAATCCCGTTCGATATTTGTGAGTCGAACCTTCAGCTCTTGCCTCACGTTGTTTCGACCATCTGTCTCATTAGTCCTCCCATTCAGCGAAAGCTCGGCCTGTCGGACGATGCCCTGAGTCTCTAATAATTTGGTTCGTAAATCTTGCAGGTCTTCCGGCGCCATGCCCTCACCGCTTGAACTCGTTTCATATAATGAGTCCACTTGGTCGATGCAGGATCTAATCTTCCTCTCGTTGTCCGAGAAAACCTCATCGCCAAGGTCGAAGCCGGCCATCATAGTCGCCATCCGCTCAGCTTTCTTTCTTTCCTTCTCATCAAGGACAGCATTAGTCTCCCTTGCGCTCATCCGAACGTCCAGGAGTTGCTGCTTCAGATCATCCAGTTCGGTCGTGAGTTCGAAGTTGGCTTCCTTGAGGCCGTCCATCGTTATAAGAGCCTCTTTGCTCTCAAAACACACCTTCTCCAGCTGCATCTTCAGCTCATTAACTTCGCTGTTCAGCTTCTCGTTCTCTTTACCGGCTCTTGAGCCGTTCTCTTTCAGATACTGTAACTCTTCCTTGGCTTCCTTGAGGCCCTTCTCAGCCAATGCTACCTGGGATTCCTTCTCCGCAATCTGATCTTGCAGCTCATTTTCCCGGCGGAGGAACTCTTCGCGCTCATCTTTGTCAAGGACGATACTCGGTGTGCTCGAGCGGTCCGCCAGTCTAGAATCCGACCGGCTAGGTGTTTCAGACCTCGCCAAATCGGCATGCAGTCGCGAAGGTGTTCCAGGCCGGGCCCCTCTAGACTCTGATTTGACTCCATTCACGTTATCCATATTGATTGGTGGTGCCCATCGCTCCTTTGGCACACTCTCTCCATTCCGCCAGAGCTGTACTTCGCCTTGTAATGACGAAACGTAACTCTCGTACGTTGTGACTTGATTCTGCGCCTTCCTCAGCTGCTGTTTCAACTCCGCCGGACTCAGCTCTGCATTGATCTTGGCCTTGTTTTTGATTGCCTTGGCCCGGACACCAAAGCGCAGCGTACTCAGTGTCTCCGCATCATTATAACTACTAGGTGAGCAGTTGATGATGAGGGTAGTCCTCGAGTTTCCTCCCAAAGACTCTTGCAGTATTCTAGTTAGTTTCGAGTCTCTGTACGGTATATGCGTGGATTTGCCGTCTGTGAGGGAGTTGATAACCATGCCTAAGGCGGACAAGCTCTTGTTGATTTTCTTGGCCTCCTCGAGCGTTTGTCCACTTGCCCCAGTCTTTCCAACCTTTTCACTACCTGCTAAATCAACCAGGAATAGTTGCCCACTCTTCGCCGAACCAGTCTCGACGTTCTTCTGCGTGATGTTGATGACAAAGATGGAGTGTGACCGTGAAGACTCTTGGTTCATGTTCGTCGCGGCGACCGCTCTCGCTGTGCCTCCTCTCCGCATAACCTCGTAGACTTCCTGCACACTCGAGACGTATATTTCCAACAAGCCCTTAACATATACTCCTCTAGACTTCTCTTCATGTACCGGTAGGTTATCATTCTGCGGCGCCAGCAGATCCCTTATTCTCTCCATGTAAATCTCCATGTAGCTAACCCTAACAGTGTACTCAATATTCCCAGGACTGGCGAGAATGCTGGCAAAGATCTGCTCGACGATCCGAGGTATTATGCCCTTTGACGCCTCATTATCGATATCTGTGCCCATCATCGTGTAAGATTTTCCGGCTCCAGTCTGGCCGTATGCGAAAACCGTGCCATTATAGCCATTAAGAATATCGTCTACCGTGGGTCGTATCGAGAAGTCAAAGACGTCGCTTTGCCGCGAGCTCATGTCAAAGACACGATCGAAGGTGAAGGCTCCAGCGGCCTCCTTGGACTATGGACCTAATCAGCGTGTTCCACTCCTCACGCCCAAGGTTGCGCTGTAGCTTGTGCGCATAGCTTGTCCATAGCTACATTGGGAGCATCCACAACGTACGTTGATGTTACATGTGTCCTCCGTTTCAAAGTCCACAATTGACTCCCCTCCCAGCGCAAGCTCGGCCTTGTTCTGTGGGCGGAAGCGAGCCACCACTGCGCAGATCGTCGTCAGCCCTTTTTTACTCGTCGCGTTGAGCAAACAAGTTCCATAGACAAGCCCTACCCTTGATGGTGTTATAGCTTCCGGTACTGCCAACGTTCCTAGGCAGATATAGAATCATCAGCATTGAGTACCATCACCCCAACCCAGTGAGGGAAGACTGACGCCATGATCCTCAATATCAAAGCGGTGAAGAAAATGTGGGTTCCGCTTTGTTCCTCTCCCCGTCCAGCTGTAATGCCCAGATGATGAGATTGTGGCGACGCGACGGACACCTTGTTATGTTATCAGGAGGTCCATCAGCAGGGGTGAAGTGATCGCTTGTTGACAGGACAAGAACGTCGTCACGCAGCAACGGAACGATGTCGGTTCAAGCGCTGGAAGATGGCTTAGGTAAGATGCGTAGTAGTTACAGCTTCATGCGTATTAAAAATCAAGTTTATGTAGACTATGTCAGGTGTTGAGGGCATTGCAGGCATTTGTTGACATCCAATGCATTGAAAAGTTGACTTTCTCGGCTAGTCTTCCGTGCATCACGCAAATGCCATGCGGGAATCCACATCATGCACGCGCATCGTGATATAACTCCGATGTATCAAGATTACTAGAAACGCCCCGGATCTAGGGTTGCATATGTCGCCTTGCTATGCACAGGAAATTCGGAATTAGAATTAACACCTCGCCGCCAAAATCGCCAATTTGCACGCTGCAGTCCGGCTCAGATGTCGCCAAAACGCCCTGCTGAGGATGGAAACAGGTTACAATCTGATGACTCCATATCTCTGACGCTGCGTTTATCAACGACTTGTACCTCCAACGGCACGTTCAGTCATACCCCGGTTGAACAGCACCATACGGCAGTTCTTGGAGGTAATTCCACCGGAAACATGGCCACCTGCGCCTAAAATCATTCAATTTTAGTCCTCCCAGCTCTTCTCGACCGTCTCCCGCACACGTTTGGTATATTCGCGACGGTTGTCTTTGTAAAGGTTCGACGCTTCGACGTTGGCCGGTGAGCTAGTATTTGGGTCGTTCAACAGGCTACACACGGCAGATCTACGTCAGTTTCGGGTCCCAACCAAGGTCTTCCGGTATATTTTCAAGATTGCCGTACCTTTGGATACTTGTCAGAATTGCCGCCACATCGTACGTCGGACTCCATCGATTCTGTAATATGTCCAGGCAAAGCTCGCCGGTGCCGTATACGTTGGGATGGAACATCTGACTTATGAACTTGACGCCGGGTGGCTTGTTGGGATATTGCTCCTCGAAGTGCATGACTAGCCGGAAGGTGCCATCTTCGAACGGTGTGTCTGCGGGGCCGATGATGACAGCGTTCCTGCGAGAGGACCACTCAGCGCTGCAGTTAAAGGGAGGATGACCGTAGCTCTTACCAGGTCATGACATTATCGGCGATGGGAGAGGCTGATACACCTGAAGGCGGGTCTGTCTGCATTCGCTAGATAATGGATTGTCAGTAGACGAACTGAAAGACCATTGAACTATAGCTGATTCCTCAAGATGCCCAAAGCTTCTTGGAGCCTCTCCACATCTCATCCTTCGGACAACATGTTGACTAACCTTGAAGTCACGCATCAGACGGCGGCGGGCAGAAGTCGACATTGCGAGTGAGAGAGTCTGTCTTAAGTTGATGGAAAGAGGAGCAAAGGATTCGAGAGACAGAGCTTTGCAAAGCTGGAAGCAGATCTGGTCGATGTGTGAAGCAGATGCAGGTAAATGTCGTGAAGGCAAAGTAGGTAAGGTACGGAGCCGTAGGTAGAGTCCGGAGCGTACGGAGTACTTCGTAAGTACCTACAAGGATGAGCAAGCGAGCTTCCTGCGTGTTACTTTTCCTTATGCGGAAGTGCTAAGTTACATAAGCAGTCTGCATTCAATCTCACAACAACAATGACAAAAGAGCAATAAGTTTTGGTCTGAACAATGGCCTTCCGTGGTATCGGGATGCCATCAGCTGAGGAGAAGCTGAGCTTCTAGCGACCTTCCAGAATGCTGGCATGCATGAAAACACACACACACACACATGCACTCATCAGCCCACCGGATCCCCACGCTAAGATTAACTGCCCGCATTGCCGAGCTTCGTGCCCGCCACAGCATGTGCTGAATGATAATTCTCCTCCGCGGTGCCGGATTGAACAATTTTCAATTTCTAAGACTCATTTCTGATTTTATTCTCTATTCTTCACTATGTCTAGCATTGCAGCACGGAGTTCACAACGTCTTGCCACCCAAAGCAGTCCGAATGCCGCAACACAACGGCTAGCACAGGTGGGCCGGCATTTCAGTTCATCAACCGCGGTCCGGAAGGAGATCCAAGACGCATACATTCTCAGCGCAGCACGAACACCTACAACAAAGGTACATAGCTTCAACCTTTTCCTCTCCGCCCACCCATATTGATCAGCTACTGTAGTTCAATGGCTCCCTCAGCAGCGTCTCCGCCCCGCATCTCGGCGCTACCGCCATCCGCGCCGCTCTCGAGCGATCAAAAGTACCCGCCTCCAAGATAACAGACGTGTACATGGGCAACGTGCTCCAAGGCGGCGTGGGCCAAGCACCCGCACGCCAAGCCGCCATCTTCGCCGGCCTTTCTCCCACCGTTGAAGCAATTACCATCAACAAGGTCTGCTCCTCCGGCATGAAGGCCGTCGTCTTTGCCGCCCAGAACATCCAGCTCGGCCTCGCCGAGGCACAGATCGCCGGCGGCATGGAGAGCATGTCGCGCGTCCCTTACTACCTCCCGCGTGCGGCGCAGCAGCCGCCGCTCGGCGAGATGAAGCTCGAGGACGGCCTGATCAAAGACGGGCTGTGGGACGTCTATAACCAGATTCACATGGGCGTGTGTGCGGAGGAGACGGCCAAGAAATACAACATCACGAGGGCAGAGCAGGACGCGTACGCCGTGCAATCCTACCGACGGTCGCAAGCCGCGTGGAAGGAAGGGAAATTCGACGACGAGATCGCACCGGTGACGGTGAAGGGGAAGAAAGGCGACACGGTCATCTCGCGCGACGAGGGATACGACAAGTTGGACGAAGACAAGCTCGCGACGCTGCGGCCTGCGTTCAGGAAGGACGGCGGAACCGTCACGGCGGGCAACGCGTCGAGCATAAACGACGGCGCCTCGGCACTCGTCCTCGGGAGCAAGAGCATCGCGCAGCAATACGGGCAAGGCAGCCGTGTTCTGGCACGTATAGTCTCATCGGCCGACGCCGCTGTCGACCCTATTGACTTCCCTGTCGCGCCCGCCAAGGCCGTCCCCTTGGCGCTGGAACGGGCTGGTATATCGAAAGATGACGTCGCGATCTGGGAGTTCAACGAGGCATTTGCGGCCGTTATGAAGGCGAACCAACAGGTGCGTTATATAGAATGCTCCTCTGTTTCCTGCCCAAAACTCTGTAATGTGAGAACCGCATTGGCTGACATCTTCTCTTCCCGTCATAACAGATCCTCGGTCTCGAGCTCGCAAACGTCAACCTCCTCGGCGGCGCCATCTCGCTCGGCCATGCGCTCGGCAGCTCCGGCTCGCGGATCCTGACGACGCTGCTGCATCAGCTCAAGCCGGGCGAGTACGGGGTCGCCGCCATCTGTAATGGCGGGGGTGCAGCGTCGGCAATGGTGGTGCAGAGGATTGAGAGCGTTTGACGACACGGGTAGGTTATGGTTTATTGACAAGACTCTTGTATATATGTATTTTAGCATCACTGCATGGGCGGATGATTTGCTCTTATACAGACAGGACGCCGCTGAGGGATGGTGTAAGAACTCTTAGGCTCAGCTACATTCCACCAAGAAGCTCCTTCCAGCATCATAGTCACTGCTCTACCATTCCAGAACATCCAAACCCACAAGAGTCTTGATTTTCGGCACCCACTACCGGTAACGCCAACCTCGACCGATAGCCCACCACCACAGCTGCGAAACAACCAAACAACATGTCATGAGTCATTTCATTTCGTCAACTATTACTCAACAAATGCAACCACGGCTTGTCCAGCCATAAGCCAGTCAATATTTCAAATCTTCGGCAGCGCCATCCCATCCGGAACCTTCTCCCACTGCTCCGTCTCCGCATTCAAATCCCTCTTCCCCTGCGCCCACACCCGCCTAATCAACTCAGCCCTCTGCTCCGACCTCGGCGTGATCTTGGCCTGAAAGGGTTCCGGCATGGCCACAAACCCCTGCGTAAGCTTCTCCGGATCCGGAAGCATGAGATTCCCGTCCGCGTCCGTGGCGGGAGCGATATCAAAGCCCCAGAGCAGGCGCGAGATGCCCAAGAACAGGCTTCGCTCGGCGACGTGCATGCCCTGGCAGATGCGGCGGCCGGCGCCGAAGGTGAATTGGTCGCGCTTCGAGGCGTCCGGGTTGGCGGCCGAGTCGGACAAATTTAGGAAGTCGTCCTTGTAGCGGTCGGGATTGAATCGGCGCGGTTCGGGGTACCGGGCTGGGTCCATGTGGATGGCGTAGACGTTGCTGAGGACGCCGGCGCCGCGGGGGATGTGGTAGCCCATGTATTCGTCGTCTTTGATGACGGCGTGAGGAAATCCGAGGATGGCGGTTGGCATCCACCGCAGGGACTCTTTGACGCAGCCTCGGATGTACTGCATGTTTGGCTCGTCTTCCATTGTTGGCAGGCGGTCTAGGCCCACCACGCGGTCAAGCTCTTGTTGCGCCTTCTTCTGCACGTCGGGAAAGAGGACCATGGCTTGGACAAAGGCGTATAGAGTGCTAGATGTCGTGTCGGATCCGGCTTCGAGCAGACTTCCGGAGACGTAGGCTGCTTGATCGTCGCTGAAGCCGTGTTCTTTCTGCAGCCTAGCTAAGCCGACGCAGAAACAAGGCCTCGCTGTACCGTCTGCGATACCGGCTTTAGAGTTAAGCCAGTGATCGAGGTAGAGCTTTTTCTCGGCTTTGTGCAGCTTCTTAGCTTGAGCTTGCATAGGTAGGACAGGGTCGGGAAGCCAGCGGAGGAACGGAAAAGAATCCAGCAATGCTGCCGTAGCGGTCTGTACGAGGATGCTAAATTCTTCAAATCCTTCAAACAGCTGCTTCAGTTTCGGGTCATCATAGGTGATCGTGCGCCAACTGCGATTTGATCAGTGAGATCACAGTTCGACATCGTGCCGACACGTCTCACCCAAATACCATGCTGGTCGTCAACGAGTTAGAGTATCGGCGAATGTGCTTTAGAAAATGGCCTGGCTTCTCTACCATTTCGTATAGCATTTGCTTGTTTTCCAAGTCTTGATATGGTACCTAAAGATTAACTGGAGTTAGTATCGTGGTGTTAAATAGCCTAATCGAACAATGTAGGAGGATATGCCCGACTTCAACGGGCTATGATCTGCAAATCAGGGCGATGCTACGTTGTCACCGAGAGCACCGTGTCATCTAGAGATACTTCGAGTATGAATGAGGCAGTACATTCGAAGCCACACGAAGTATGGTGATCACGTACGTAGGAGCGTGCAACGACCACGTTCAGAAGTTGATGCGATATCTTGCGAAACTGTGGGCTGATTAGCCTATTGCGTTACCAATGTTCTGACTGTATGCTATTTCCTACCATTCGCCAGGTTGGGCCATAACGCTGTGGTCAGAGTCAGCAAATCAAGCATGTTTCTTGACAGTAAAGGCGACATAGACCTACCAGCATCAGGAAGCGCAAGCCTCCGCTACAGAGGGTTTGTCCTATATACAGATCCTGGCGATCGCTGTAGATAGCACTTCGTTTGTCTAACAGGTCCTTGACCGCCTGGTCACTCGAGAGGACAATCAACGTCTTCGTACCTAGGATGAGAGAGTATATGGGCCCGAACTCTCGCGCCCAATTCTGGAGTTGTTTGTGCACATCCCTGCTTGGAAACTGGAGACATGTTAGAGGCCATCTGTGGGCAGGAATACCGTCTGACGCACCTGATGAATGTTTCCCAATATCGGAATCGTCGGCGGTCCAGGCGGGTATCCTGAAGGGCGTCGTCCAACGCGTAGAAGGCGCCAAGTTAGTAAGATCAAGCCTGCCAAAGCGGCAAGAGTCACATTTGAGACCATGACGGAGCTTTCCCGGGACCACTGTAACTTTAATCAGGAGTCTTGATTATGTTTTCATTTGTCCCATATCCATGAGGCTTAAAGTATCCGGACCAACTATCACCTTATAACTGTCTATACAGACAGTGCCCGCACACCTGAGAGTCATATGAACTCAAACACAGTGGTTTAGTCTGGGTGGGCGCATGTAGCGGGGCAGTCATCAACCTTGTATTCGTCTTCCAATTAACTGCCCTAAGGTGGCACCGCATAAGCGAGATGCAATCGTGGCGCCTTCTGCCTGTCAGCAAGGCCAAATACAGAAAACGTTGCAGGAGACAAGCTGTAAGTTGTGGATGGAATTGGCGTCACGCAACAAGCTTCTACCGTAAGAGGCCGCCATGTCGCCATGGGTTGCTCTATCTCAGCGCAGAAGAGACTTGAGAAAGCGAATGGATGTAAGCGAAAACGAGGTTAAGGAACGGTTCCGTACACAGTGGCCCATCAACGTGATGTGGACAAGTTAATACAAAGTAGTCAATCACGTGAAGATAAGGGCAGGTTTTTCCGGGCTACCGGACCGAGGCACAAGCACCACGGATAATCCCAGGGTAGGTAGCTCTCCAAGTAATCCACGAGCCCTACTCTGCAATTGCGGCTGCCCACCTTGCCATTTCTTCCTATCTCTTAACCTACACACAATGTCTTCCTCCTCTTCCTCCTCCACACCCACAATCCCCAAGCCACAAGTCCCCTCCAAAGAAGAAGTCAAACAAGAAGTCGCCGCAGCCACCAAATCCACGCTCTCGGGCCTCCGGTCCCTGGCTGCGGGCGGTGTCGGCGGTGTCTGCGCCGTCATCGTCGGGCATCCGTTCGATCTGGTCAAGGTCAGGTTACAGACGGCGGAGAAGGGCGTGTATAAGGGGGCCGTCGATGTTGTGAGGAAGACCGTTGCGAGGGAGGGGTTGGCTAGGGTGAGTGGGGCAGACGCTGGAAATACTGTGGGCTGGGGAGACAGAACTAATCGCGGCGATAGGGACTCTATGCGGGTGTGTCGGCGCCGTTGGTGGGCGTGACGCCTATGTGTAAGCTCCCTCTCTATTTCCGCTACCCATTGGCCCTTGGGAAAGCTAACTAACCGGTGTCGCAGTCGCTGTCAGCTTCTGGGTACGTCTATCTTACAACCGAACTGGAGCAAGATCCCAGCATTGACGTCTGACAACAGGGCTACGATGTCGGCAAAGGCCTCGTGCAGCGCTTCTCGACCGTCCACAACAACCAATTCTCCGTCGCGCAAGTCTCCGCCGCCGGCTTCTTCTCCGCCATCCCCATGACCCTCATCACCGCCCCCTTCGAACGCGTCAAAGTCTTGCTGCAAATTCAGGGCCAGAAACAGCTTAAGCCGGGCGAGAAGCCGCGGTATTCGGGCGGTGTGGACGTCGTGCGGCAGCTGTACAGGGAGGGAGGCATCAGGAGCGTCTTCAGGGGTAGCGCCATGACGCTCGCGCGAGACGGGCCTGGTTCTGCGGCGTATTTCGCGACATACGAGTACTTGAAGCGGAGGCTGACGCCGAAAGACGCCAACGGGAACCCGGGACCGTTGAGTTTGCCGGCGGTTATGGCGGCTGGTGGTGCGGCGGGTGTGGCGATGTGGATACCTGTATTTCCGGTGGATACGATAAAGAGCAGGTTACAGAGTGCGGAGGGGCGGCCGACGATAGGGGGTACGATCCGAGGGCTGTATGCGAGTGGGGGCTTGAGGGCATTCTTTCCCGGAATAGGGCCGGCGATGGCGAGAGCTGTGCCGGCTAATGCGGCGACATTCCTTGGGGTGGAACTCGCACATAAGGCTATGGATAGAATGTTTTAATATAGTTCATATTACCCCAATTTTTCCCAGTAACTAGTATAAAGTCACACGAGAGTGATAAGGAAAGACAACCGCTTGACCCTCGTCACGGTGCCCACAATGGACCCGCAGCTGTATTTCTCAACAGGTTCCGCGCAAGCAACGCCCATGCACTTTACAAGGCTATTGGTACAAGGATCCCAGGAGACTACCAGCTATCAGCTTAGATAACATCACATAACGAGCCAACTCAAGACAGCCCAAGCCCCGACACCCGTCCAGCCAAGCAACAGCACAAACGCACCCAGTGCCACTCCCGTCTCCACCCTTCCACCAGCATCCCTCCAACCCATACTCACTTTTGTTCCGAGCTGCTGGCTTCCTACGCCCACAAGGACCCACAACAAGGTAGCCACGATGCTGAGCAGCACCACGCTTGCAACAGCCCCGATGATCTTGGCCACACACCATCCCTCCACAAACTCCATGACAAGATTTTCCCCGTCGCTGGGACGCCGCCCTCCGTTGAGTCTACCAGGGAGTGACAGTGCCCAGTCCACCCACTTACGCTGTCCCCTGCCAGTATGTGGTCTCAAATATAATCTCAGCATGCTTTCTGGGTCAAAGCCTTCGTCCGTGAGGCTAAAATTCTTCAAGCGCGCCAACTTCTGCCATCTCGAAGCGGGCTGGGGTAGGTCCTGGTAAGACGAGAGGTGGAAGCTCTGCAGTCCCCTCAAACTACCGTATCGATGAAAGGGACTACGCATCTTGGTGTATTCGGTCCGGATGAGTTGGAAAAGCTTTTCGTCGTCGAAGTCTTTCTCGGAGGCACGTATTCTCTTCTCGGAGCTGTCCGTCACAACGCCAGAGACATGGTCGGCAGGTATGACGATGCGCGAAACCTTGGGATCGGGGCTGTTGTTGCTGTACAGACAAAGGGTGATCGCAGAGTCCCTTGTTGTGGCACTGGATACGGAAAGTTTGGAGTTTGGTGTACGCTCGGGATGAGGGTAGGGTGTGCTGATAATGCTCTGTCGCAGAAAGCGATGCCCGGGCTTGACGTCAATAGGAGGAGGTGGAAAGGTCACTTTTCGCCGCGGCGGAACAGAGGATGAACGTTGTAAAGGGGTCGAGGTCAGACTGCCGCGTTTCGAGTGCAGCCGTATGCCCAGGCCCGCCGGATTTTCTAATTCTTCTGTATCGATTGCGCTTTGACTGATCTGCTGAAATGCTGGTGCAGATGCCTGCCGAACCCGCTGATTGACTCTATCACCAACAAGCTTGCGGGCCCTTGATTTGATTACCTGCGTTCCTAGTATTTCCTGAGCCTTATCTATGGACGGCCCTAATCTATGGTCAAGGTCTCCGTTAGCAGTCGGCGGCTGAAGGTTGTTTTCCAAGTTCACCCCCCTTGATGATCGGTGCTCTATAATCTGAGGTCGGTTAACTTGTCCTCTTCGCGCTTCGGCAACCATGGCATCTTGATCAAAATCTGAATCCGAGTCCTCGAAGAACGATGTGGCCACCTCAGTGCCCCCTTGGTGGCCGTGACCATCGCCCGTTAATCGCAGGAAGTTTGGAATAAAAGGTGACCTAGCAGACGACTCGCCCTGTCCTCCCGTTCGTATGGCTCTTGAAGAAGACATATACTCTGGCATCTCAATTGATGTACTTCGAGTTGAGCCAGGAGACTTGATGGCCCGAGTGGAGTTGCCTGCCGCTACCGATATCGAATCAAGACCGGATTCTGGGTAGTCGAGTTTGTCAACGTTCTGAAATGCAAAATCATGCTGCTCTGCAATAGACTGAACATTCGTCCGAACGCTCTTTGTCGGGCTGACAGGTGACGAGACGAGTTCGGGAGAGCCCTTGGACGTTTCCGATAGAAGAAACGATTCACCCCACGAGTTACTCAAGTGCTCCATGATGCACAGGGCACTTTGGATATGTCGCTGCAGACTATGTTCGGCGTTCGAGCGAGTTTGCTTATATCGTGAGGTAGATCTTTGCTTCCGGATGCGGAAGTCCGCTTGCGGGTGCCATCAAAACTTTGAGCTCTCCTCCAACAAAGAGGAGATCATAGTGCAGCTGAACACATTGGCAATAGGGTTCTGAAAAGGTTAGGAAAAATCGATACAGCAGAGAATCAGTGAAAAGGAAGTAGTTTCGTCACCGAGCAACGTCGTTTGGAATGCCCGCTTAGCCAACAAACTTGCCACCACAAAATATACATACATCGTACTTGTCAAAAAGCATACGAACCAAGGGCGCAGACTCATATGGTGGGCTTGCAGTTTGTTGTTGCACGATCAAACTTGTGTGCGGTTCACCATCTTTGTTAAGGTTCGTAGGGTTGTGGCCACTTGTAGCTAGAACTCCAATATTGCTGCGACCAGAAGTGTCTTGTCTAGCACTATCCTTCAGCAAAGTCTCTTCAGTGAGGTACTGCATTCCGCAACGCTCGCAGTACTTTGATATGCCCGGTTCTTGTATGGCCAAAAATGTCAAGGCGCATCGCACTAGACGTCCAGACTGGTTAAGCTACGCTCACTGACACCTAGAAGTTCTCATACCGAAAGAATGTCCAGCAGCGCACCGAGCTTCTTGAATGCTGTACCATCCAATGCCTTCTCCACAAATCTCGCACACTTCCAAGACACTCTGTACCCGATCGGATTTAAGAATGGCCTTACTCCTTGGAGTGATACTAGCCTTGGCAGCTTTGCCACTATCTGCATCATTGTCAGTAGAATGATGCCTTCGCAACTTTGTGCAGAGTTTCAACTCCTCGCTCAAGTTAACTTCATCATGATGAGCCAGCCATTGAAAGGCAGCTTGACTGAGGTTGACCTTAGATTTGTCGAGAGTGAGCATCAACAAACCCACACAAGCGACAGCATATACGATCCTCTTACAGAGTGTGCTTAAATCCTTCCGGGAAAATTCGAGGACCGAGGAAACGATTTCAGGAGAAATACTATTCGCATCTCGTAGGCGTAACTCTGCAGCAGCCCAAGGAAGGTGTGATATGTGAGAAAGCTCGTTGTCGGGTAGCTCTTGCTGTCCGAAGATAACCGTCGCCCTCTCAAGTGACGTTATTGTGTACTCGACCATATCGCCTGGGTGGAATGTCACGCAAACGGCTGTGTAATCTCCCAGAGTTGCCAGACCCCAGACTTTTGCAAATGCTAAGCCTCCAAGGTCATACCGTAGGTCGTATTTTGATAGACTATCAGTGAGCTGCTTCAGCCACGGAGATGAACCCAGTCGACTGAGGGTAGAATAGGGTGAAGACTGCTCTGATATTCTTGCGCTGCGCTTAAAGGTCTGGACGTCGCACAAATGCGTGACCACTTCCAGCAAGAAATCATCGAGACCAGGAGCAGGGCAGTATGCCATACCTATTTCAGTCTAAGTACTCAAGCTCAACCATTTAAGTGATAGTGTAGTACCTGTGATTCTGTCCAGCGGATATGGCGTCAGGTCCCACTTCTCCTCATCGGTGACAGTGCCCTCGTCAGATCCAAGAGTCACTTCATATCTGCATGTCACAACTTCCACAGCCCCTGAATATGACTGCAGTGGTGACTGTGCGGGTTGATCGCTTTCTCGAGTTGTTAGGGTATCTTCGGGTAAAGAAATGATGTACATCTGATCTCGAGCCGCTACCGCAAGGGAAAGCTTTTGGTTGCAGACCTGTCAAAGGTTAAGCTTTGGACGTTCAGAAGATGAAGTGACACGACTCGTACATACTTTTTCATACCATCGCAATGGCCCGGTAAAGATAGCTGCTGTAATGTGATCATTACACAAGTCTAAATCTTGTTCGTCAACATCTAGGGTAAAGAGGCTATTGCCACCCAAGGACATTCCGGCTACGGTTTCGGAGTTCTTGACAGAGACTCTGCGAAATCTCAGCTTATCTCCAGCCAGGTATGACAGGACGGCAACCATCCCACCGCCATTGGTTGCTGTCCAGGGACTCCAAGATAGCTCAGACACAAACGGTCGCCTGTTCAATGCTGTAGCTAGTAGAGAAGAAGACGCAAGGAATGGAAGTGTGCCGGAGCTTGGAGGTCCACAGAAATGTCCTAGTACCTCGGCATGCCAATGCTTAGAATGGGTCTGTATCAGGCCGTCAGAAGTGAAGAAGTGTAGAAGAACAATCTCGTTGTTATCATTTGCGACTGCTAATACAGACAATCCCCACTTCTGGTATCTCTGAGTATCCCGTCTAGTACCGTCTATGAAACACGCTTTACTCCAGGAAAAAGCCCTGATCCTCGTTCTCAGTCGGGTCAGTTCTTCTCCTTTGGATGCCTCAAAGCCTCCATGCTGTTGTACCCTTTCAAAGTATTCTCGAATCGTATTGTTCACGACCTTAACTCTTTCCCAGCTCCGAGGATCTTTCGGATCTTTTGTGGACACCCAGATCGATAGCACGAGGTTCGTGGTTAAAACAGCAAGTAAAGACCGTCTGTGCCTGGCCGGACCTGGAGGTGACCACGATGTTGCCACGACGTTGCTCGCCGACTGTTCTTCTCCGAGCGAGAAGGACCTGCCGCTGTCGGGTTGTTGAGGAGGCCATTCCTCACTCGTGAAAGTGTTAGCTCTAAACCGGACGCCCTCAAATGTTGGTAAATCATTTGTTTGGTCTGAGCTGGTCGCAGTCTTGTGTTTTGGTACCTAGGGCTGCAAGTTAACGGCCGGTTGAACAGTCTCAGTAGATCAAGACAGACCAGTATGTGGACATGTTCAGTCGCTGCGATGGCGAGCTCGCCATCTTCAGACCAGGACAAACAATCTGTTGTTGATGGGAGGAAGGGTACTTCTAGGTCTCGCAGCATTGTTGATATTTTGATGTAGAGACGTAGGTCCAGCGGCTGGTCAATATTTCAACCTCTTCCACCAAACCGAGTCATCTTTTCATTGCACGGCCGTCTGTTGAAGTCAGTCGCCATGCTAATCTAGTCGCTTCATCATCTCAATGCTATGTTGACAGGATATAGGTACTGTGTGCGGTACACAAAAAATATTCTGCCATATCAGATAGCCACCTAGACTTGCCGCGCTAGCGACGGCTACTCCCAGACGTTAGCACAAGGGTCTAGGGCCAACTTTTACAGACTTTATTTGGGGGCTTGTTTCCCAGTGCTTCAGTCTTCAGTGATTGGACGGCCAAAACTGGCTGATATACTACATACTTCAAGCGCAGCATCGTCCTTCCCGCTCAACAATTCGCTTCATAATCGTCCTTGCGATATATTACACCTCAGGCGGCTAAGTAAGCACAATCATGCCAAGCTGAAGTCTACGAATCAGGGCGCGGAATAGTCTCTGGTATCCGTCTCCAGTACTGGCTCCGTGATGCTTCCTCCGAATTGAGGGAGCAAATCTTGGCACAAGCCAAGTAGTTTCCCGGCAACGGGATCCCATTCGGCATCCCATCTCCTTTGCCCTTCACGCATCGCCCCATTCTTCAATGCACGCAGGCTGCTTCCATCTTCACCGAAGAGCTCCACCAGCACCGTTACCAGTTCCTCCCAACTCCCAAATCCCCTCCCGTTGACACCTTCAATCACGAGCTCCGGCCAAGCCTCGTATTGACTCCACCCGACCACTGGCAGCCCGGCTCCGAACATGTCGACAACTTTCATAGGTAGATCCACGCCACTGCTACTCATATGCAGACTGACTCCCACATCAGCGGCGCCTAAGAGGCTTGCATAGTCCTCAGTGCTTAGCCACGCAGTCCTGATAGCTACCATCTCTAGCTTGTCCGTATTGTTCAATTCCTCGATACGGGACAAGTAGTACTTCTTCTGAGGTCCCTTGCCGGTTATGATGACTAGTAATTCTGGTAGATGCGGGTGAGATGATGTTGCTAGCTCCGAATAGCGAATCAAGGCGTCCAGCAACAGAGAGAAGTCCTCGTCGGGCGTCCAGGAAGTAGAACTAACAATCAACCTCCGTTGATCTTTTTCTAGCTCATCAACATATGGCGCCGTCAATGGCAGTTTGCCCAAGAACGTAAACCGTTGTTCCGGGTTTAGAGGCCGGAAGTGAGCCGAGGGTCGGTCATGAAGAGGTAGTACAGGCGAGGTGATATGGTAGCGTTGCCGCAGCACACGCGCCATGGCGTCTGTGACTGTCAAGTGTGCAGTAGCAGCATGAGAAAATGTCGACTCGTACCAAGAAGAGAGCTTCACCAGCGGATGGGACGACCCAAGCTTAAGTGCCAAGATCGTATGCCCGAAGTTATGCCAATCGATGATGAGGTGTGTGTTCCGCAAAAAGCACACTAATTGAGCAACAGCTAGAGTGGGGATGGATGGAGGGTTCTGAGACGAGAAAGCCATTCAGCATGCGGCACTGCCTACATTCTGGAAGAAGTAAATTTCGCAGTCTGATTGTTCTATGGTATATACAAAGGTTCCGGAGCATGAGTGTTAGAATGAACCTCAATGGAACCCTTGTAACTCCATTATAACCAGTGTACAGTCCGGAACTGGAAAGGGCACCGTAAAATATGGGATGAAGCCGAGAGCGACATACCTGGACAAGCAACCATCGAGCTGGCTTCGTCTGGTAACCCAGGATATGCCACAAGCTCCATATTTGCCACAAGACCTTCAAAGGTGCGACGATGAGGAAGAGCGACCTTCTACTGTTTTGCAGAGGTCTTGGCGGGGCAGGGATGGCTTTGATAGAGATCAATGGGTTTGACGTCAGATCCGGGTGGAGTTCAGACTCTAGGAGTGTCAATTAGTATCCTGATGACTTACAAACTCAGCTTGAAGGTTAAGACTGATACCTCGATAGCCGATGACGGTCACCTCTCCACCATGCTTGGCAATGCTAATAGCATGATACTGCATACGAGGACTGCGGCCAATGTCTCCAAGCACGAGAATCTGAACTGGATGGCTAACAGCATTTTTGCTCTTTGGATGTTGCTTGTCCGCGTTCCCTCCCGTTAATGTGGAGGCCCCATACGGGTAACGTGAAGGCCATAGGAGCAGGCCCACTGTGAAGAGCGTTGACCCGAGGACAGCACAGGTCAAAAGTATTTCATACATCGTCGGTCCCTACAGCTCCGGCCTATCTTCAGACATGTTGATCCACTGAGCGATGCTATAGTAGCTTGTAAGCCCGATGCTGCTGGTAATGATAGCTAGATCCTTCCTGGGAATTGAATAACCTGATCCTTAGTCAAACGGGAAGCTGTGACGTTGGCTTGAACTAGACCCTTGTTCTCAGCTAGCCAATCATTTACGCGAACTGCCCCCTGAACCACTGATTGTTGCTTGTGACAATGGGAGTGGGTTTGAGTTGAGGACTCCTCCTGCTGATAATAACCCATTATATACAACGCGCGACGCCTCTGACGATACTTTGTTTGCTGGTGGAAGTCATTTTCTGGAATGTCATGGCTGTAGCTCCTCAAAGGATCTGCAATCGTTGATTGCAAGAACCGGCGGACAGCGTTGCGCCCACGAAACAAACATTGACTGCTTGACGGTCAGGAGCGATGACGACCTATGCACTGCCCTCAAATGGGTCAATTACGCATGGTCATGGACATTCTCAGACCCAATCTCGAGGCCTTCCTTCTGAGCGCTTTCTCAGCCAGCAAGGTGCGAGAGACACCAGCCTAACGCGGAAAGAGACGTCCACCAACAACCTTCACACACATCTACATTCTCTCCCGAACCATGATCATAACCAGTCGCACTCCGAACTGAGCAATCATCAGCGCTTCAAATTGAATGCGCAACTCTCGGCAGCACGAAGTGGTGCTAACGGACACGTCAATGGTGGAGTGAAGGGCATGGAGTACCATATCAACCAGGCGTCTGTTACAGTACGGCCAAGGGGCAATAGTTACGGCTTTCCCAAAGTCCAGAAAGGAACAGAGCATGGCGCCGCAGCATCGAGTACTGTTTGGGCTTCACCAAGGTCGGTGGCTATTACCCGTTGCCATGGGCTTCCACAGGGCGCTTGCAAGTCCAGGCTGACCGATAACAGGGGATGGCTACTTTCTAATGAGCTCATTACATCTCTGCTTATCCCGCTGCCTTACCTCCTTGTCTCATTCACATATCCGAAGTCACCCACACAGCCCATCTCCACAGCTGCGAAGTCAGGCATTGCGCAGCTTTCGGATGCAGTATTGAATGATACCGACCCACCCATCCTCGCCATTTCAACTCCACAGACATCTGTAACACATGCTTTTGCTCTCACTGCTGGAACACTGCTAGCACTCGGGTTAGTAGGCCGAATCCATGCCTCACACAGTTCCTTGGATCGAAGGAAACGGACGCTTGGAGTTGCCGGTGATACAGAACGAAAGCCTACGAAGATGCTGAGTGGTCAGGGTACGAAAAGAATTGTTAGCATAATGCTGAGCGTCGGCCTGCCCTTTTATGCGTCGCTGAAGCTGGGAGGTGGGCGGAGCGGTCTGGCAATGCTTATCGCTGGCGCCGGCGGTCTTTTTTCACCCAACGGTCCGAAGGAAGATCTGAGTCGACTCGAGGGGTGGAAAAGAATGATAACAGCTCGAAAATGGACTCTAATGGCCTTGGTTGTGGGAATTATTTGGGATATTCTTGGCTTCACTTCGAGGGAAGGTTCAACCGCCGTAGCTTTAGGCTATGTCGCCCTTGCACTATCCTTTTTCGCCCTTCCACCACCCTTCTCTCGTACTGCTACAAAATCCTCGGACATCAACGTATCAACACCGGCATCAGCAGCGTCAACGTCTGCTGTGCCAGCAACCCCCTGGGAGCATACCCTAAATGCAACTGTTTCCCCGTCGTCGCTCGCACAACATTCACCCCTAATCTCGACAGTACAGGATACAAGTCTGACCCTTGTGGCTGGTGTTTTTTCTTTCATTGCCGCTGTATTCTCCTCGATATTATCACCATCCGCGATACACTTCGGAAATTCTCTCCAATGGGCATGGTTTGTGCTCGCCATTGCTGGTGGTGCAAGCAGTCTGGTTTTCGCGCAACCTGCGGCCCTTAACAGGAGTCCCAAACTTGGCTTCTTAATTGGGTCAGCCGTTTCGCTCTTTACATCCAGCATTTTCTCAAGCGCGTGGACACTGTACGCTTCTCAAGCCATGCTGGTGGGGTTATCGTACATCGGTGTACAAATAGACAGGAGTTCGAACAATCTTTCCGGATCGTCCAAGCACACCCATCACCATCATGTTCACGATCACGATCAGCACCCGAGTCACCACGAACTTAATTCCTCTAAACTAACCGCCATTCTCCTCAACCTGTCTCAACGGTGGCCTCTTCTCCACAGTATCCTGGTAGAGAAGGATTCAAGGCGGATATTCTATTTCATGAGGTATTTATAGAGACTGATGGATGTGTCCTGACTTTGCTGACTCGATGTACTAGTCTCAACTTTGCGTTTATGGTTGTTCAGTTTTCATATGGTCTTGCAACTCACTCTCTCGGTCTGCTTAGCGACAGCATACACATGGCGTTCGATTGCCTTGCACTTGCGGTCGGTTTATGTGCTGCGGTTATGAGCAAATGGCCACCTAGCATTCGGTTTCCTTATGGTTATGGCAAGATGGACACCTTGGCGGGGTTTGCGAATGGTATTTTCTTGATGTAAGTCTTGGCCATGTGCGGTATCTGTACGGTTTGGGTCTAACACATACTTAGGTTAATCAGTATTGAGATCGTTGCGGAGGCAATGGAACGGCTGGCAGAGGGAACGGACCTGCAACGGATAGGGGAATTGCTAATAGTCAGTACGATCGGATTGGTCGTCAACCTTATTGGCATCATGGCATTTGATCACGCCCACCACGGTCATGGCCATTCACATGGCCATTCGCATGGCGGTCACAGCCACGGTCACGAACACTCTCACGCTCACGCTCACGCTCACGCTCATGCTCACGGAGAGCATGTCCACTCAGAACACAACCACCACAACCATGACGAAAACTCCATACACGCACACTATCACCCGGGTACAGAAATCCTACCACCCACAACGCCTTCCAAACCCACCGCACCGCACTCCCACGGCCACGGCCACGGCCACCACCACAACAGCGACAACATGCACGGCATCTTCCTGCACATTCTCGCCGACACCCTCGGCTCCGTCGCCGTCGTTATCTCCACACTACTCGTGCACTTCTACGGCTGGTCGGGCTTCGACCCGCTCGCCTCCTTCTTCATCGCCGTCATGATCTTCGCTTCCGCCGTTCCCCTCGTCATCAGCAGCGCCAAGACCCTGCTCCTGACCGTGCCTGCCGACGTCGAGTACTCGCTGCGCGACACCCTTGCCGGCGTCAGCGGCCTCCGCGGCGTCGTCGCGTACTCCGGTCCGCGCTTCTGGGTCGAGGATTCCGGCGTGCCGCACGATGAGCTGGTCGGTCACGGCCATGGCCATGGCCATGATGGCGCGCTTGATAGTAGTGGTGGCGAGCCGAGGGTGTTGGGAATCATGCATGTTGTTGCGGCGAGGACGGCGGACGTGGAGGATGTGAGGGTGCGGACGGTCCAGTTTCTGAGAGGGAGGGGCATGGATGTTGTGGTGCAGGTTGAGAGGGAATAGGAGCGTACTCTTGTGAAGATATGGTAATCGAATCGAGCATAGAATCGCGTGTATGGTTGCTTGCTATGTGTCTTTGACTCGGAATGAGATGTTTGTATCATAAGAAAGCAGTTCCATCGCAGTGGGTCAGATGCTTGAAGTCAAGCTATGGTTTTAGGCCGTAAGTGGATGCCGCTCTGGCTTTGCCCGAAACATGTTGTCTGTATAAAAAAATCCCTCTACAATAGACCTAAATCTATCAAATAAGACTAATCTCAACAGTATACTGTTCTGGGAGCCTTCATATAACCTGAAAGTTTGTACGTAGACGATTTTCATTTCTTGCAATTGGCACAATGGAGTGCTCTAAGATGTAAGCAACTGGCATCCACTTAGTCTGAATCATCTTGCGCCTCTCAACCTTCCAAGTGCCACTCTTGCTCCATAACAAGCTGCGTCCCAAGCACTGTCAAAGTCCCCTTCTTGAGTGACCACTGCACCGTGTTCCAGCAGTAGTTCGAAATTCTCCTTGCGTTTGCTGTCAGCTGCTGCCTGTAGAGCATTCCCATAACGTCCACCTTGAGCGTTGACATCTGCACCAGCCTCGAGCAGTAGCTTTATCACTGACACATCACTTCCTCTTCTTGCTGCTGCCTGCAGAGCATTGCCGTAGTATCCACCCTGAGCATTGACATCTGCACCAGCCTGCAACAGTAGCTTTGTCGCTGGCAATGCTTCATAATTTGTTGCTGCTGCCTGTAGAGCATTGCCACAAAATCCACCCTTAGCATTAACATCTGCACCTGCCTCAAGCAGTAGCTTTATTACTGACACATCTCTGATGAAACATGCTGCTGCCTGCAGAGCATTGCCGTAGTATCCACCCTGAGCATTGACATCTGCACCAGCCTCTAGCAGTAGCTTTATCACTGACAATGCATTACGTCTTGTTGCTGCTGCTGCCTGTAGAGCATTGCCATATTCTCCACCCTGAGCATTGACATCTGCACCTGCCTCAAGCAGTAGCTTTATCACTGACACATCACCTCTTGATGCAGCTGCCTGTAGAGCATTGCCATATTCTCCACCCTGAGCATTGACATCTGCACCAGCCTCCAGCAGTAGCTTTATCACTGACACATCACTTCCTCTTGCTGCTGCTGCCTGTAGAGCATTGTCATGGAATCCACCCTGAGCGTTGACATCTGCACCAGCCTCCAGCAGTAGCTTTATCACTGACACATCGTCTCTTGTTGCTGCTGCCTGTAGAGCATTGCCATAATATCCACCCTTAGCATTGGCTTCTGCACCTGCTTCAAGCAATAGTTTCACAATTGACACATTCTCTCTTGCAGCTGCTGCCTGTAAAGCATTGCCATGATGTCCGCCTTGGGTGTTGACATCTGCACCTCCCTCTACTAGTGTGGCAGCGGATCGTGACAAGCCATAATAGGAGGCATAATAAAGAGGTGACCCATGGTTGGATGATTTATCACGGAAAGATACTGTTTTCCTGTATCGCGTGACTGCATCGGTCCCCAGCCGGTTCAGGAGGATTAGGCTCTTCGCCTCGTTCAGAAACTCGACGCTCACCGAGCCAAGCCCCATCTCCTCATTCGCGGTTCTAGCATGCTCATACCAGTAATGAGCCGCATAACTAAAAAGAGGAAAAGCTGGCAGGCTTTCCTCCGTAAGAGAGCCAGGTGTGTCAAATGAAGATAGATATGTAAGACACAGTTCCGTAATGTTCCTGTTCGCAGGGATTTCAAAGCTCGCAAAGGCCGAGGCAGACCCTGCGAGAATTCGGTCGGATGTGAGATATTCTTTGACAGAGTAGTGCGCAAGATAGATCTGAGGCGGCTCTTTGTATGAATTGTGTAATGATGTATTTAATGAAGCGTCTGATGAAGCGTCCGATAATTGGTCGGATGAAGTGCTTGATATTGTCACAAGGCTAGAGCATATGGCTAATATATCATGCGGATCCGAAAGTCGCTCATCCACGAACCCCGCACTGCCACCGAGTACCACTGCAACCACTTCAACAATTTCTTCGAGTTGTAAAGGTCGAAGTGACCATGCCAAGAATTGTAGCACCGTATGCGCCGCTTTGCGATAGTCCTCTTCGATGGACCCTAGTATACGCTCATACGTCTCGTCCAATGTTTTTGGCAAGGATCTCAACGCTCTCTTGGTGCTAGCAGTGTTCAAACTCTTCTTCAGCAATTCCAGTTGGCAATCGACCCAGCGGAACCTCCAACAGAGATATTAGCGTTTGATTCGAGCGTATAGTAAGGGTGAACCATACATTCCATGAGCGCCATTTACCAAGGCTTCCTCGATCTCCTGTTTGACGGAATCAGAATGGCGTTTCAGTTTTGGATCGTGCAAAAGCCGACTGCGGACGTGCAAAGTGATATCAGCCTCAATTAGTTTGCTCTGTATACAGATGCTGTCAGTAACTATATCTTGCAAAGTAATTTCGATGGCTCGCTCGCATCGACTCGTTATCAGTAAACTAGTGTTGGCTGAATGCTGGTCGGCGGTAGTGATCTGAGTTATCAGGTCGAGCATAGACTCCTGCTCAGCGCACTCATCCAGCGCGTCAATCATAAGGTATGTTTTCCGAAAGGACTGCAACAGAGAGAAAAAGACGCGAATGAGGTCCGGCCGAGGAGGTCTCTGCTGTTGCATCCCGTACATATTGTACAGGTTCCGAACCTCCTCGGGCAAAGTTGGTCGTTGACTGGAAAGCTGGACGATAATGGAACGCAAAAACCCTTCCGTCGTCTGTTTCAGTTCGTCTCGGAAGGTGAAATAAAAGTATGCATATCCCACATCCGACACACCGCTGCAAAGATCCTTGACATGGTTCACGGCGGTGCTGAGGAGTACTGTCTTCCCGCTGCCTGGTATCCCGTAAAGCCACAGAGTCAAGCTTGGTTTATTCCGCCATGATTGAAATTCCTCCGAACGTAGGAGCCAGTCTCCGGTCGTAGGTTGATGCTTAGCGCGAGCGGCGTTATGGTTCATAGACGGATCAGTTGTGGCTAGCCATCGAAGAACATTCTCTTCGTCGCGATCTATCCGGATAATGAATAAGCCTCCCAAGTCTAACAGGTGCTATAGAGAATATTGCATTCATACCTTTCTGCGCCACCCGCAGCTGCGCGACCCCAGCCTGAATGTCCGTTACACCAACTTGAGTCTCAGTGACTACGGCCTGGATCTCTGTAACGTCCTCTTTGATTGCTTGGGATAATGCTCTTTACTAAGTGAGCACTCTAAGAATGTCCAAAGGCGCTTGTTAACGTACATGTGGTCATTCTCCAGAGCGAGGCCGAAGAGTGTCTTCTGCCGCTCGATCGTACAAAGAATATCTTTGATTTCCTCTTTCCGAAATGGCCAGGTCAACGCTTTTCCGGCCTTCCTCCATCCAGATACGGGCTTCAGTTTCGATGCCAGAACTTCCAATGAGGCTTTAAACTGCTCCACAGGACCTTCGGGCGCACCAAGGGACTTTATCGTTCTGAACGATAACTCGTCTTCCTCTGCGTTGTCCAGGAGCTCCTTCAGCTGGTATAAAAGGCGGCTGACGCTGCGGACTTCGATGAGAAGCTTCTGACTATCTCGTGAAGTTCCCTTGACGTCTTTAAGGTACTGCACTACTGTTCCGGTCAGTGCTAACAGTGCGGCGACACTTGCGGAGATGCTCAGTGGGTCCATAATGAGCTTCTTGACTATTCCTTAAAGGATTGAATCGCGCGTAAGGCTTCTTCTGGAATGAGTTCTTAGGATACACATAAACCAGAAAATGTCATGAAGGCACAATGTGGCATACGACAAGGCTGTACTGCGGTACCCCCACCTCGTATGGCAGACCCGTAGTTGAGCCGCCTGAAGTCAGCCTCGGACTCAAGTGCTGTGGCCATCAATACTCAGCCTGTGCAACGTGGATGACGGATAATCCCAGGGTACGGCGAGTCTTGGCCAATAAGTAAGCGGTCGTACAGTTCCACAGCCCCAGATTGGTCCAATCCTTAATGGATGCCAACTGGACAAGGGCTAAGCGAACCCAAGACCTATACCAACCTTGGTCAGCCAACCACATGACGGCAGCTACTACGAAAAAACCCAATCAGCACGAGATCTTTTTCTCAACTCCCCGATGTTCCGATTCCCACAATTTCCCGGAATGTGGTCAATATACTGTGGCCTGTAAGTTTCATATGCTAAATGACTAGTAGACTCCTTCAATGCTGATGTTTCCATAGTATATCTGACTGTTGCATCCTTTAAAGTAGCGGATCTTTCATATAGCGTTCTGACCCTTTACTCATTCAACTTATTCGGTGATGATTGAAGGCGGCAGGCCGCTAGTATGATACGCCAGTTGTCTCTATACTTAAGCATACCATATCCGCATCCTTGACCGCCCCCTTATCAAGCATTACGGAGTATCTTCCAGTCTCTTTTGATGCCCAGTTATCTGACTGTATGGTCCAACAATTCTCCATCAAGTCCACTCAAAATACATCTCAAGAACGCTTTCAATGTCGTGGATCACAATCACCACCAAACCCACCAGCAACCCACAAGACTCCCGCCCCAACGCCACCAAACACCCACTGTCGCAGCCCCACATTCCGTAAAGCCCCTCCCTTAAATACACCCTCTCCTCACCCTCCCCTCGGTTCCGCGTCACTCCCCAAGAAAACCAAACTAAACCTCCTCCCCCAAGCTCTCCCTCACACACCTCCTGACCCTCTTCTTAAACTCCCTCCCATCCTCCCTCCACAGCCTTGCGGCCTCGACGTTCGCGGGGCTCTCGTCGTTCGGACTCGACAGCATGCTGATGACGCTCAGGAGGATCGTCTCCGGCGTCTGCACCGGCGACCAGCGCTCCGACGCCGACTCGTACCCGTACTTGTCGTCTTCCGGCGGGTGCAGGATCGAGATGCAGACTTCGCCCGAGGGGTAGACTGTGTGAGGAGGGGGGTGGTTAGCGAGGCGCAGGGGAGGGGGAGCGGGGATGAGAACGGGGGACAGAGGCGGTGCGAGGCGTACTGTTGGGGTGGAAAATCGGACTCTCGAACTTCATCTTCGGTGGCGCGAGCGGGTATTCGGGGGTGAAGGTGAGGCGTGCGCGGAAATTGCCTCCTAGGAACTGGTGTCAGCTTTCTTACTCACTCGCAACCCCCTCCACTGCCCGCAATTGAGGGTACAGGAACGGGAACGTAGCTCGAGAAAAGATTGGAGACTTGGGATAAACGTACCTCCGTAGTATTTGCAATCGTCCGAGATCATCAACATCACTTCCCAGTCGAAGACGTTATTGTCAACCAGCCCGCAGCTGATGCCGGGTATGTCCTTGTCCGTTTGCATCTGCTTGAATTGCCGGCCTAGCAGTCCCGCCGCGGCGGATGTGGGTGTTGCCATGCTTGCAGAGGTGTGTAAGTGTGTATGTCTCAGTGTGTCTGTTTGTTTATGTCTCTGTGTGCACTCGTGCAGCTGGAGGTACTTTTCGCGGGATGCGGGGCGGGAGTGGGGCAGGCCTTGAGCGTCTGTGGCGTTCTGTGGGGGAGGTGGTGGTGGGTGAGCGTTGGATCGGAATAGGCTGTTTAGGAAGAGGCGGTATGCTGTGTACTATGTAGCGTTAGAATTGGCTGAAGAATGTTAGTTGCTCTAGAAGGCGTGGTGGAGTTAAGTGCTTCATTCACGGCTCCCTAGTAGTACGAGTAGGTTGGTTCGGCGCCGGCACCGGTACTGCAAGTGGGCGGAAGTGGGCACTGGCGCTTCCGCTACAAACTACAAGGGATTACTAGATTACATGCGACTGTCTTGGTATCTGTGCTCAGATACGACATCAAGGTTAGTCAAACGTTACCTAGGTAAGGTGCTGTTCAATATGCTCCACCCTGATAGTAGCATATCAGGTCCAGAAAGGAAATACCGTAGGAACGTTTAAGAGCTACAGACACATATTTAGCAGCAAGCATATTGTCCGTAAATGAGTTGTGCGATAGAGAAAGAATTACACCTGACAAAAGAGACTACCTTATCCACTGTTATCTAACTCTCGCCGGTGCCGAATCGACACGAGGACACGCAAAAATCCCACAGGTAGAGACTGACTAAACACTCCACGTCCCCTATTTTCGCCAGCACATCTCTCCGCTTTGCTCTAATTTGAGTCGAAGCCGCTAGTTGACCACCTCGATCTCGTAGAAAGCCTCTCTGTTCTGACTGGCCTGCGCCGCCTTGATCATCTTCTGAAGCTCGTCACCCATGATGAGTTGAACCTCCGCCATGATGATACCGGCGAACAAAGCGGTAAGCGCCACCTGCATCGCGAATGTCTTGACATAGACCTTGAGAAGTCGGATCCTAGCCGCCCACTCGAAGCTCCTCCATGCGTCCATGATCCCAAGCTTACCAGTGCCACCAACAATCTCGGGAACGACCTTGCCGTCAAATGTGCGGTCGAAAGGAACGATTGCCTCGTCTTCCTCTGGAAGTAGAGAAGCTTGAACGCGCTTCAGTGTGACGGTGGCCGGGACGAGGATCAAAACTGCCGTGCCAATAGCGACAGCGAACACGGCACATGACTGCATGACGATGGTTTTCTGCGTAGCTTCGTCGACTTCACCGATAGAACCCGGATTTTGGGACCATCGAGCAAGTCCGAAGACGTCAAACAAGACTTTTGGCAGAGCGACGGTGAGTTGTTCAGCTGTAGCCCATAGCGCGGTCGCCGGAACGATCTGTAGCCAGGTCTTCAGGCCCAATGGGATGCGGCGAAACCACCTCTTGCTTGATGGTTCCGAGATGACGACATGAGTCCAAGTTAACGGTAGGCGGGCCAACAACACAGCGCTGAGGACGGCCGAGAGGTACGGAATGGTCGTGTCAACAGCGGGCAAGATTGAAATCAGGGCATCGGTGAGTACATTGTGTAGAAGCCCATAAACTAGCACAACTTGCAGGCCCCGGAAGCGAGAGAAGAACCCTGCGCGGGCGCGCAGATGTTGGATGGTGGTTCGAAGTTTGGCAGTTATGGGCTTCGACTTGACAACGAGAAGCTCCGACTCCCTGAGTGTAGCTTTCTCGTCGTTCGCGATGAGAGGCGCATCCGGATCATCGCGATCAGATGCTGCCTCCGTCTTGATGTAGGCTGTCGTGGCGGGACTCTCGATAGTGGCGAGTGTCGCTACAACCGAGCCGTAAGTGTAGTCAATCTGGTAGTCTTGTCAGTCTATTCTCTCATATCGAAGAGGATATGAGAAAGGAGCATACGGCGGCAAGAATTATCAAGTATACGAAGCCGCTGATCCATAGTATTGCGAGACCCCATACTGGGACTCGGAAGGCGGACACCTCGCTGCCAGTGCTCTGGTAACGATCTCGTGTTGCCTCCAGCCCACGGCGGACGAGATGGGTGGTGATGGTTGACATGGTGGTCTAAATTTTTCGTAGCAGACGGTTAGTTCTGAGCTGAACGCTGACTAGAAGTCGGATGGATAAATGGAATAAATGGAAACTATGGTAGAATAGGGGAATGAGTGAGTTGGGGATGGAGCATTTGGTACGTGGTCAGAACCAACACAGTACAGTCATGCTACGCCGCAATGAATGAAGGGGAGGGTACAGTACGTACTTGCTCTACCGTAGGCAGCAGCTCAGCCACGCGCTTAGATTCTATTCTGACAATGGCTGAAACATGCGTGTATGCCATCCAATAAGCGTGAAGCGTGCATCAGAGTGATGATAGGAGCTTAGTCAGCCTCCGATAGTCCCCTCGACCTCAACGATATGGCACCAACTCATACTCTACCAAGTACTCGCATCTACCTTAGAGGATAGCAGCAGCTACATGACCTCGCAACGTTTATTTTAAATTTTAGCAGCTTAGACACACCAGAGCGGGCTATTGCCCAGAGCTGTCTATCCGACTATGGGTCATAAGTCATTGGACACTCTCCGAGATCTCTCAGTCAAAATCACTCACGAAGAAAATTCACCTATCCAAGCGACTTATAACCCATACTCTTACCTTAATTAACGCAGCTCCTATGCATCAGAGGGATCATGATGTAATTCCAACCCTGTCCCATAAACAGCTGACTTACCACCCTACTCGCATCAACAGTTCTAAGACAATGCACTTCGTCAGTTGAAAAAGAAAGACACGGCATGAGGCAAGCCGGTCTCCTTGGTTCGGAAGGACTCCGCACAGCCCTAACTGATGTGACTGACTAGATTTCAGTCTTGTTTCAAACCTCACTTCCAAACCTATGTGCGGGCCGGTCAAGTCATGGCTCGTATGTGAAACTTGTCTTGTGGATTGATTACATCTCTATGATAAGAGAACTCCACGGTTATTACGGCCGCTGGTCAATGGTGTCAGAAGACCACTTCTTCATTCGGCCATGTATAGCCTTATATATCTGATAGCGATACTTTGTACACAGCTCATCTTTTTGAACAATCGTCTTCAGAGGATGCTAAAGCCAACTCATCGAGATGGGTCCCGCGGTCGTCTTCTGATCCTTGTTTGTACTGTCTTCTTTCTCCTACCGACGACGGAAGCGAATCCCTTACCTGTTGATCTGAGTCCAGCATCGGTTGCTCCCTTACCGGCACCAGGAAACATACAGAAAGCGGTCAACGTCAATGAGTTCGTTACCGTTCCCCTCCCATCCCGGGTTTTGCAACGACCGAATGGTGGGGGCCAATACAACATGAGATATTCGGTCAATGCCATCCGCTCCACTTCAAATGATATTCTCATGTCAATCCCCCTACCGGCCAATGATCTGAGGGCCGCCTTGCAAGCCGCTATTAACGACGGCGGAAAGCACTCTCAATCGGAGATGCAGACTTCTTTTGTATCATCAGCGAACAGTCTCAGCGTCATTATGAACTCATACGAAGCCAAGTCTAACAGACCTCCGTTCAACTGGCAGGATGTCTCTAGCATCGCCTCTGTATTGCTGAAAGCGAGTCCAGGAGGCGCCAGTAATGCCAATTCCTTCGTCGGTGTTGTGGTAAATCCGGAAGGGAAGAGTATTGTCGACTTCGCAGTCATTCCAACATTTGTCCATATCCAGAGCAAAGGTTCACGAAGTCTCATCACAGCGGGTCGTTCCCGCAACGATCCCAGACACAATCCCGACGCTCCGTCGAAGTTGCGAAAACGTGCCTTGTACCGGATCGACAACACTGGGCTCTCTTTGGAGTATGGTACAGGTACACAGGGGGTGAACGGCATCGTGCTCCGCATGCTCATCATATACGCCCTGGACATGGTTCTACTGGACCCTCCGGGCCGAACATACCTTAATGTCGTCAGCAGCCCTCTAGGCCCCGTTGTCGCCCGCGACGGCCACATAGTATTTAGCCTCCGCTCTACGAACGGCCAACGGATCCCACAGGAAGATATTGTGGCAATCATGACTGCAATACGCAACGTGGTGACGACCTATGTCACACAGAACCGATTTCCGGGATTGCCCTACACATCCGTAGTCGGGCGTGTCTTGAACAATGCCGGTGTTGCCATTGCGCACTGGAGTGTTGGGGAATTGTTGGGATCGATGGACGAATGCGGGATGGTCATTGTGGCACAACCGGATGGAACTCATGGACTAGGTTGTTTGGGTTGAACCAAGGCTTTAGGCGGCTAATCCGGTCTGTGGGCACTGGTTAACTTACACACTCTGAATCCCTTCAGAATACTCTATACCAGATACTAAGTCGGATGGATAACATCCTCTCAAAACAACTTTGAGCGAGCCAGAAAATAAGGGAGACCTCCCCAGCTTCATCTCTATGGGCAGCGCTGCACGTTTTCAAATCGCCAAATCCGCCAAAGACCAACACAGCACGTTCTTCTTCCTCGCTTCACTCCCCCCTAACCAACTTCCTCACCTCCCCTCTCACCTCCCCCCTCAACTTCTCCACCTCCTTCTCCCTCGCCCCCTTACTCCCCTCCACGACCCTCACCAGCCTCTCACAATGGCCCCTCCACGCCTTCCTCCTTCCCTCCCTCCCCAACTCCTTCCACTCCGTTCCCTTCCTCTTCTCCCTTACCTCCCCAATCTCCCTCTCGATCTCCAAACACGCCTCCCTCAACACCTTCGGCACGAGGGCCAGCAGTTTCGCATCTGCCGACTTACGGGCGTCTTTCGAGTTCGTCGAGTCCGTCGAATCCGGGGGATCCTCGCCGTCACCGGAAGGGGATTCGATTCCCTCGGCGATTCGGTCAGCGAGCTGGTGTAGCGCGCGCAGGACGGCGAGGATGCTGTGTTTCAGCTCGCGGTGGTAGAAATAGGTGAGGTCGTAGTAGACCCTCGAATCTACACGACAAATCTCTATCAGCTGCGTGACCAAGAAGATCGTGGAAGACAGGATATTGGGCAGGAAAGGTTTGGGGCGCCTCAAGAGACGGCGTAGGGAAACGGAAGAAGGAAGGGCCAGCGGTAGCGTAAGAGACGGCGTATGGGAGCAGAGAAGAGGTGGGAGAAGAAGAACGTACTTTTCGTCCCCTCATCAAACTCGACAAATAAGCGTGCCGTCTCTAGGAGGTCGGACAGACGCGACTGCAGACGGATCGAGGCGCAGAGGGTCGCTTCGGTCGTTGGCGGTGGGAGGGTCAGGGCTGAGGATGTCTTTGGGGAAGGTGGGACGATGTCGGTAATGTTATTGTCGTGCTGGGACTTGGAGGTCGTCTGGGGAGGCAATGGTGAGGGAAGGGATTTCGGAGAGGTTTTCTTGGAGGCATGGGATTTGTGGGCGCTGGGTTGAGTGTCGGTGCGGGAGTGGGAGTGGGAGTGCGAGTGGTTGGTTGATGGCATTTTGGCGGGTCTTTTCGTCTCTTCGTGTGTGGTCATGGAAAGGGATCGTGCGAGTAGAATGAGATTGATGGCAGAGAAGCGGGCATCGAGGAAGGGAAATATATATCATATCAGAGCACAACTCAATCTTGGTTGTTTGCATATGTTGTATGTTTGCGGTACGTGCCAGTGTTTGCTAGAGATACACCGGATTTCCATCCGCCACGTCAGTGACAGTGACACTGACAGGATTTCTGTAGTACTGAAAATGTTTCGTAGGAAAGATAAACATCATGTCAACATAGAGCATAGAACAAATAAAGGGTAAGGCAGAAACAACGGGAAGGGGGTAGGGCTGTTTGCACGAGCCAGTACTCGAACAGCATGCTAGTCAACATCGGTTCATGCATTTCGACTGCGGATACAATGAACTGGTGGAAACGTTGTTGGTGCCCGACATGTTGGGGCCTGGTGGAGGATTTGTCTTGTACTGTAGTTATTGGGACCAGTTGTGGGCCGAGTACTCGAGACTCACGAGATTCGGATCAGGCCAAGCCGGTTAGGGCGCAATGTTTGACGCATTCGGGTCTCGGCCTAATTCAGCGTGTTCGCAGCAGATCAAGAACCGCTTGTGCACTCGACTTCGAGTCCATGTAGGATCATGCAATAGTTTTCGGGGCATAAATTAGTCTATAACTCGTACGTACACTCGTTCTCTATGACGTAACGCCACCAGTTCCAAATGTTATGCAAAGAGAGAAGATAGATCTATTTGCCGACGTTTGTGAAGCGGAGATATCTAGTTGTTATTTCCAATCAGCACTTGTTTTATGGTCTTCCCTTGACTTTCAACTAGGGCAAGACGGAGCACTTACGGTTTGACCTCTCTGACATGTCCGAACTTCTTCATGGCGTCCTCGGTGGAGACAGTAGGTGGAACGACGACATCGTCGCCCGGTCTAAGTAATCCGCTCAGCCAATGCACCCCAACCAGCGCCTTCGGAAAATCGGCTTTTCCCATCAGTCAAACCAAGGTTACTATACTTACATCCAATCGATCGGCGTCGTCACTCCTTCCCTATCGCCCGTCTGCAAACTATCCACGACCCGCAACACCTCCCTCGTATTCCTGCCTGTGCTAGCCGGATACATCATCGTCAACCGGATCTTCTTGTTCGGATCGATGACGAAAACGGAGCGGATAGTAAACGCAATGCCCTTCTGATCGATATTCGTCAGGTCCTGCGCGTCCACCATGTCGTACAGCCACGCCACGTGCCGGTCGACATCGGCGATGATGGGGAATTGCAGGTCCGTGTTGCTGACTTCGTTGATATCGCGGATCCAGCGGTCGTGCGAGGAGAGGTCATTGGCGCTCTATAGAGGGGCTGTATGAGCTCTGCATTCTCCGTATCATGAGGGCCCACTCCTGAGACTCGGTGTAGGTGCAGTGTATATAGATTTCGGACATACCAATCCGATCAATTTCACGCCTCGTTTCTCGAAGTCGCCCTTCATCTTCGCAAACGCACCTAGTTCAGTCGTACCTGTATTGAAGAACGGTAAGCATACATTACGAATACACCAGAGAATGATAATCTTACAGATAGGGGTAAAGTCGGCCTTCAGATATCCCAAAACTGTGTCAGTCTGTATCGCAGCAGAAAATCAGTCTTTGGTGGGAGCCCTAACCGGATGAGAAAAGAGAATGGCCCATTTGTCGCCGATCCATTTGTGAAAATCTATATCACCTTGCGTCGTCTTCGCCTGGAAGTTGGGCGCGGTGCTCCCTAATCGCAGTCGTGGTTGCTCTCCAGCGGGCGTTGCGAGAGAGCGGCGGAAGAGGGCTGTTGACGGACGCGAGAGGTAGCATTGTCGACGTACGGCGGGGCTAAGTGTTGATGCGAACAGGCGTGGGGTAGAGGTGGGTATGATGGATGCCATTGCGACGAGAGCCTCGAGATATTATTGTCTGAATTGGTGGAATCTTGCGATTTGCACGGCGGACTTTTCGTGAGATCTTTTTGGCTTTGTCAACAATGGCATCATCGCACATGCGCGGAATGTTCCGATCTTCAATAACACGATGCAAGCGTCTGGAGCGGAGTTCCGCTTATAACTCAAGATTCTTTCTGCCATCATCTCAAAGAGTAGCATAACGTCATGGATCGAGCAGCTCACTAGAAACATCATGTTCTATATACTTCAGTTCATTACATTAAAAGGAAGGCTCGTGCTTGATCAGACACGAGCGCTCATATTAACACCACCCGCTAGATATAAAAACTGCATAGCTCCAGGGTATAGAACGCATCTAGAAGACATAGGAGGTGTGCACACAGATGAAAACACATAGTCTTTCCAATCAGGCGGCTCGTCTCTTGGACTTACATCAGAAACTCCTGAAGAGGGTAAATATGACGCATCCCAAGCCTGTGACGGCTGCCAAAAGTGTAGTTGTCGGACTGACACAATTTGCAGCACTCTGCTTGGCGGAAGCTGTCGCTGAAGTTGTTTCGGTCGCTGAGATCGGCTTGGTGATTGTCAAGACCTTTGGGGCAACGGTAGTGCCCGGAATCGTAGTTGCCGGTTTCGTGGACGCTGGTACAACCGTACTGCCACTGACTACACTGGCGGAGACAGTTTGAGGGGCAACGGTCGTCGGCTCCACCGTCGTACCCGGGATCGTAGTCGTATACGTAGCTTCTCCGCCCAACGCGCTCGCAGGGATAGCACTACCGACACCGGCACTTGTGTATGGGGTGGGCATAGACAGAGTCGCCGTGTTCGGTTTGGCTGCTTCGTTGCCCCCATACACATTGCCGGATGTGCCATCGGCTAGAGTGTAATTGCCAGAGAGAAGGTTGGCCGCCGAACCATCTGGAGAGGAGTAATTGCCGGTTACGATGCTGCCATAGGAGCCGTCAGGCAAGTAAAAATTCGTCGTGAATTTGTCCTGTGACCACCGATTAGTGAATTTCACGCGTCAACTCCAAATCACTGTAGCTTACATAGCAAAAAGGAAGGCTCAGGTCATTTACTAGGAGACAGAGAGTGCCTTCGGCGCCTGACCATTCGTGAGCTACGCGTCAATGTATGTAGTTTTCTTTGCGCAACGTACAACAGACCGAATTAGACGGTGCTCGGCGTTGCAAAACCTCCAAGTGGTCCTCCGCATCCCTCACTTTGATCTTGACGCCACCTATTGAATTCACGATGTTGACATAAAGTGAGGACAGTTCGCTACCAATACTGGGTGTGTTGGTCGCTGTTGCACCAGGTGGACTGCACTTGCTTAAGTTACTGGGGCAATCTTGCCTGGCGACAAGGTCAGGTAATTGTGCGGAGGCCAGAGACGTGAATAGAATAGTAGTGAAGAAAGTAAGAGATACGCTCGACATGTTTGCTTCTTCTAACGAACGGACCTCTATGTAGCTTGAGCGACGTAGGACAAGATCAAGGAAGAGTAACGAGCGACAGTAATGAGCGAAAGGAGTGACTGAGCTGTTAAGTTAAGGAATGAAAATGAAACGGATGACCAGTGAAGTGTACAATTCACGCCTGCTCGAGTCTTCAAACACGGGATCCGCAGTAATCTGCAATGATCTGAAGCCAGGAACAATTGAGCTTCAGAAGCCATTGCGCATGTGTCGGAGAAAAAGAGCGCGACAACATGAATTTTATCACAGAGCCAAGCAACATGCTCCATCATAATCTGCAAGGAAGAGGAGGTATCACAGCTGCCAGCAACTGACACGGACAGCACATGGTTCATCCCAACTGGACTGCGGTAGAACGCCCAGCAGCGTGGCGCATAGAAGACCCGCGTGTTTCTGGTTGGGATCTAAAGAAGTTGGCGTTGAAAGATGCGCCACGCAGCTCGGCCGAAGCTACAGATGCGTGGCGGAAGAAGGTCTGTTCAGGGTTGAGCTTAAGGGAAATGGTCCACATCTCGCTTGCAGAGGCATGTATTGCCCAGCCTCTGTCTCGAAGACGGCGACGACTGTGACGCACCAGGACCTTCTGTATCCAGACACCGCTTTCAACAGGTATTTGGGAGGGACTTGCGATAAGTTGCTCTCATTGGATTTCTCTCCAGCGATCGAATCTCAGCTCAAAGCAACCGCGTCAGCAGCAGAAGTTTTCAAGATAGGTAAGGTACTTTGACTAGTGCTGCACAGTCTGAAACCTGCACTAACCACGGCCGGCAGCTTGCAGATTATGGGCATCTTTGACTGAAAAACAACTTCTTCCCACGTACTCTTAGTATGGGCTAGATCGATAAGTCTTCGATGATAATGCGATAGATTGAATGAACCACCTCATCAATTGTGATGAAGGTGTGGCTGTTGTGGCGTGTGCTAGTGCGGGAGCTTGGGGAGGGACTGAGAACACTCACGTGCACATGGACTGAAATACTCGAGTGAGGTAACAGCAACCAACTTCTGATCCAGAAACCGTTCTAGGCTTGATTAAGTAAAAGTTTCTTTGGCATATATCATATATCTAGAGAACCCCTCGATCTCATGTCAATTTCTCTGGAAAGCAGTACGGACACTTCATCTTCCCATGTATAAAGGTCTGAGAAGCTCCGGGCCACCCAAAGCAATACCTAAGGTATTCGTTCATACTTTATTCGTTCCTTCTATGCTCAGGAGTGTTCCAGATGTTCATTCAGTATGTCCAATTTGCCTACGACATCATCCTGGCCACTCACTACCTTGATGCCCCGCGCTTGAGCAATCTTCCTAGCAGAATTGGATATCGGCACGCCCAATTCTGCGACCCCAGCCTTGAGCATTTCGAGATCCTCCCGCACCCATCTCGACATCAGCGAAGCATATAGTCCAGAAGGCCCTCGGACGTAACACTGAGCTCTGTACATTAGCATCCTATCTTGTTGGTGTTCTCGACGTAGTGGATTGGCTTTAAGGTTGAGACTCGGTATATGTTTACGAGCTCGAGAAAGTTATGTTAATCGAAGCACCCGCTCTACCAATCAGACAGTGTAACGACGGTTTGAGAGAACGGTACTGCAAAAACCTAGACACCCATCCTGAAGTGGGCCGGCCAAGGCTTCCGCACCCCGGCCTAAGAGGTCAAGTCCTCAGATCACCGCTGGGAGTGATTGGAACCGAGACTTGAGCAATTGGCAGTGATATTACAACAAGCTTCCGGTTCATGATCCTTTCGATGCGATGATGTCCAGAAGACAATCCAGGAGAAGCCCGCCGATTTCAAGCGTGCATTACACCAACCCTCAACGCCTGCAAGCCCTCCCCACCGCCCCTTCCCCGGCTCTACCCCGTAGTTCTCCATAAGCGCCCTTCCTAACGCCCACTCAATCGACCCCGTAAACCAGAACGAAGCCCTTGTCCCATCCCAGATCCCTATCCCTTCAAACCCACCCCCACAATCCATCTCACCCCACAATCCATCTCACCCCACCAACGCATCCCGCACCGCCCTATCCTGCCCCTTCCCCAACACGTTCTCCTCCACCCAACTCACCGGCCACCCAAGCATGGCCCCGACCACACACGCCACCGTCGCCAGCAGCTGCGCCACCAGCAGCACCGCGTTCGCCAGACCCAGCGGACTCGCAAACTTGACGAATTGGTTGACCTGGTAGAGGTCGTTTTGGCTCTGGATGTAGAATTTCGGCTTCATAGTTGAGACCTGTTGAGAGGAGGGAGACGGAGGCGGGAGTTGAACGAGTTGGAGAACGGTGGTCAGGCGTGCGTGCACGCGGTAGAAGGGGATGAGGAAGATGGCGAAGACTTGCGAGATGGTGACGTAGAGGATGAGGTTTTCGCGGTCGTAGGCTGTGCGGCGTCCGTTGTGTTAGTTTCTCTCTATACGTTCTCTACAGAGCTACTAAGAAGGTGGTGGGAGGAAGAGGGAAATGAAGGGGGCCTGATAAGTACCGACACTCTCGACCTCGAGCTCGATTCGCGGGCTCATGATCTTGTACCAGCGGTATATGCACCAGATCAGCCAGCGGCTGCCGTCGAAGCTGCCTGTGCGGCAGAACGGGTGCGTGAAGGACGCGTTGGGGGTGAAGTAGGTTTCGATTGTTTGGCGTTGGAGGGAGGGAGGGGATTGCGTGAGGCGATGGATGACTGAAGGGATTTCGGCGGGTGGGTCTTCCATTTTCGGTAGTGCTTTGGGTTGTGTGGGGGGTGGATTGTTGTTGGGAGTTGGGATAGGGCGGGGGTTTGGCTGCGGATGGGAGTTTACTACGGTAGTGTCACATGAAGGAAATGTGACCAAGTGGATCGATTGCAGATAGTGTCACAGTCATGGGAACTTGTCCGTTACTAAGATTTTTTGAACCTAGGATAACATATTGAGCATGTATGTCAAAGTGTACTATGTGGAGAGGCGAGCTTTAGGGCTACATCTTCGTCTCATTCATTACCTCGTCGGCTTTTTCAGTCCCTTCTCCCAGGATATCCGCCAAAATAATACGAGAATCCCTCTTAGACGTACCTCTTCCTCATTCCCAGACCATCTCTGAGATGGTCCTCCTCGTGTACGACCTTCAACGGCAGTGCACTGCCGACACCGAAGAAGACAAACAGAGCCCATTTCCACCTGAACGGGTTGATAGCCACGCAAAATACGAACCAGTAGATGAGTTCGGCATACGTGAAAAGTCAAATGCACCACCCGGTGCTTTCGATTTCAGAATCCTGGTCATGTCGATCCATCTCTTCATCCAATACTCTTGCGGTCTTGTGAGGGGATCAACAAGGAACATAAGCAGTAGCCGCGTATAGATACCTATATGATAATTTCCGACCGTACCTGCAGGCTCCAAGGGTTAGAAAGGATCTCATTACAGTGGCGGGTAAGTGAATCCATAAGGTGTCTCCCATGTGGGTCTCAACACCTCTTCTAGGCTGGATACAGAAAGGGTCTGAGTGATATGCCACAGGCTGACCTAGCTTTCGACAGGAATGAAAGTGAGACAGAATGGAATAAGCAGGGACGCAAGATTGTATACGAACCGATTGCGTTCACGTAAGTCGAGTTGTTCGCGCACAGACTCGGAAAGCCTGGTGGAAAGGTCTGCAGGTACCAGTTGGGGGGTTGGTAAGGTTCTCTGAAGACGCCTTCGGGAAGGAAGCTGAGGCTCGGGCGCTGATAGCCGGTGGCCATGATGACCATGTCACCCTCTACCACGATCTCATGACCAGGGCCGTGCTTGGGAACACCTTGAGCGCGCTGGTTGAATCTTGTGCCGTTTTCGGTGAATTCGATGATGTCCCCCCGAAGCCACTTTGCTTTGCCGGAGCGAATCAAGCGGAAGATGTCGGAGTTGACCTAAAAATTGATTAAGGGTTGAAGTGCCTCAGGGCTGCTTGACGAAATGCCCACCATAGGTGTATCAGTGAAAATCCCCTTTTTTGCGGGCGCCAGGTCTTTCAAGTCTCGGTAGAAGAACAAGCGTAAAAGCGACTCCGGTATCCAGGAGAAAATCGTTTCCTCGCCAAAGATGTTGAGTGCGAGAAGAATATCGACAAATGGGTTTCGTGGTATGATCCACTTGTCCGACCTTGCCAGGACGTTGGTTTGCGCTCCATCCGTATGGACGACAAACTCTAGGGCTTCAACGGCACTCGCACCTCCACCGACAATAAGCACCTTCTTACCTTCGCACTTTTACCATCCAGTTGACTTGAGTGAAAAATCTGCCCTTTGAAATGCTCTTGGCCTGATATATGCGGCATTTTCGGCTCACCGCAAGTCCCCACAGCAGCCATAACGCCATCAAATCTGCCGTTAGAGGGGTCGTTGATGATCCACCTTCCTTGCTTATCTTGAGTCACGGAGGTTACCCTGGTATTGAACTTGGTACGCTCGTCCAGGGCGTAGCGTTTCCACAACTGAGTAATTTGAGAAACAATCTCGTTCCGGTTCGGATAGCCACGATCCCAATGAACAGACGGATGAAAGCGGTACATTATGCTGTGAATTTGAAGACCGGACGTATTGTTGACTCGCTGTTTTAGTGTTGGTTCCGAGAATACATTGTAAGGAGCAACTGCCCGTGACGAACGCTCCTGATACCACCGAGGTTCTCAGGGCCACCTGCTTCGAAAATCATCACATCAAAGCCATGGCCGACACAATGTGCAGCAGCAGAAACACCAGTAAGACCGGCGCCGATGATGGCGATTCTATGTCTACTTAGACGTGCATTTGGTGGTGGAGGATTAGCTGAGAGTAGGCTGTCGAGGATCCATTGGATCAATTCGTAAATCCACATGAGGGGATGAAATTCAGCCATGATGACTGCACTCAGGAAACTTCACCGAATAAAGAAAGAACGGCGGAAGGATGCGGAAAGCTCAGGAGTTATAAATGCGATAACGAAACTCGTTGCATGTGAAAGTGAGATTTTGGCTGTGGTAGCCCTTCCAATCAACAAAAACACCATGCATACCTAAGAAACCAGGCAGTTGAAAAAGCACAAGGTACATAGGTGTCAAGGCCGAGGACTTGAACAAAAATACCAGCGCCCTCCTCAAATGTTCCAGCCTCTGATTGTTCAGTTAGTCTTTAACGGGTGTTCCTGAAGATCACATGCAAGGTGCATGGCGACCGCCAAGAACTAGCCCCTAGGTTATTTAGCTTACGGGACGCTCCGTACGCTATCTTCAAGGTACATGGGTAAGGATATTGCGGCTCTTGGGTACTGAACACCACAGATGCGTCAAACCCACAATGTCAGTCTCTAACCCATCCGATTGCTATGCATTGACGACATAGCACGGCTGAACCTCCTGCACGACACCTCACCACTCACCGTAACCTCGACCTTATCACAATCCCTACCCTCAGACCGAAATCCACACCCAACTGCGCCATGCCCTAACTAAAAATGACCACGCCAACAACGACCCAATTCCTCCAAGAAATCGCGCAAATCCTCCACACCAAAGATGGGCCCAAACTACAAGCCTACCTACTTCTCGAACCGCCGCTTCCACCCCTATACCAAGTTCTCGTCAGTGAATTGCAACAAGTCTATCCACCCGGCAGCGAACAAGCCCTAGAAGCTCAATGCAACGCGCTGTTGCCCGAATACGATGAGGAGCAAGAAGAAGTCGGAGGCGCGTGGACGGCGTTCGTGACGTTCTTGGTGCAGTACTTTGCTTTCTTGAGGGATGTGGATCCCGGGCAGTTGGTTGAGACGCATGATATGCTGAAGGGGTTGTTGAAGTATGTTATACTGCAACTCTCTTGTGGGGATGTGGTCTGAGTTACAGGGCGACGCTTATGTGATTGTGGGTGTAGTCAATGCATTCTTGCCCTGAGCGATGCGTCGATGGGTGTGGTGGTGTTACCTACTGTGGTGTCCTTGTCACGGACGCTGGCTAGACTGGCTATCGGTTTGGACAAGAGGCCGGAACTTGTGGCACATCTTACCAGGCGGGAGTCGATGATGGGGAATGACGAAGCAGGAGAGAGGGTTACGTTGGTCGAAAGCTCTGCGAATGTGATACGTGAAGGTTTCAAGAAATGTTTGAGTGACCGGAGTGGACCAGCCTCTGGCACAACGCCAGATGGCAAGCCGGAAGGGCGAAGAGTGGGCATTTATATGATGTCGAACCTTTGCTTGAAACTGTTCTTTCATTGCCACAAGATACGAAATGCAGAACAGATTTTCGGCAATATATACCAGCAGTCCCCTCCCTTAGCGTTGTATCCTGCATCACAGCGTGTGACGTATCTCTACTACCTTGGCCGTTACCTCTTCTCCAACAATCACTTTTACCGGGCGCAGCTTGCCCTTCAAGCCGCCTACGATCAGTGCCACGCTCGTTGTCTGAAGCAACGAAGACTTATTCTCATCTATCTAATCACAGCAAACATCATCCTCGGCCGGTTCCCCTCGGCGTCGCTTCTCCAACGACCCGAAGCAGACGGGCTGGCAGAGAAATTCCTACCCGTATGCCACACAATCGTCAAAGGCGACCTTGCCAGCTTCAGAAGACTCCTGGACCTCGACAGCGAGAATGCAGACTGGTTCGTCTCCAAACGAATACTATTCCAACTCCGGAATAGATGCGAGGTGCTTGTCTGGCGATCTCTGGCTCGACGAACATTCCTCCTTTCAGGCTTTCATGGCGACACCACTAACAAGGCACCTACCCTAGATCTCGCCGACCTCCTCGCTCTAACCACGCTCCTAGAGAAGCGCGCGTCACTTCCCGCCGACCACCTATTGAATGGCAGCAATCACATCGACGGCCGCCTCCACACAAACTCGATCTTCATAGTCCCTCCTGAGCCGCCATCACAAGACCCAGCCAGCTACACAGATCCCGACCTCCTGGACGCCGTCACACCCACTGGGCCGCCACTCCCGACGATGATGGAAATGGAGGCTATCGTCTCCTCTTTGATCGACCAGGGCCTCTTGCGCGGCTACATCAGCCACAGTTTGCTGCGCTTTGCGATCGTAGGTGCGAAAGCCAGGGGCGCATTGCCGGCGGGCTTTCCGAACGTCTGGGAAACTCTTAGCGCCAATGCCGATAAAGAGGTTCCCGGCTGGGTTAGGGAAGAAAAGGCTGGTGCTGGTGGGTTCGGTGTGAAAGTAGGGCCAGGGATGGTGGTTAATCTGAGCGGAGCGAGGCCCGCAGGTGCGGCGCCTTTGTAAGGGCTGGCAGGAAAGATGTCATAGGAGCGGGCCGGAACGAGAGCATTGGCGGAGTATCAGGCCTTCTGAGACTGGGGTTACTGAAGTCTTCCGAGGGGTATGCGGCGTACTGATGGCGTCTAAACGTTTAAAATAACAGCCAGAGTTGATACATCTAATCTCCACAATATAACTGTGTGAGCTGGGCGGTAGACGCGCGCACATTCTTCCGCGTGTAAGGAAACCAGCTTATGCAAGGTCGTTATCACACTCATGAACAGCCTTTACCTCGGCAATCTTGGGGACGCGACGTGACCCTTTGCTATTAAACGACTCTCGCTTGCCTTGACCGTGTCAGGTGCTGCCCTCTGGTGGTCGAGTAACGCCCTTAGTATCTGCAGCTCAAACTTCAGGATTGAGTGGCAGTCGTCAACGACCACAGCCCGTTAAGAGAAGCCCTCAGGGGCCAAGTTGAATCGATCGATTTGTATGGTCATTGTAGGCCTGGGTCGGGGTACCCAGGAAGTAGGAATAGCTCCTCTGTTCAATCGAGACCTGACACAGGTAGGAGAAACAAGTCAGGGGTGGATCAAATCAGGAAGTGAACCAGTGCGATTTGACGGAGGTGAAGTGGTATCTCTTCAGAAACGTTGAAACAGCCAGGATATCCGTCGTTACGAGCTTCAAGTCTGTTCATGACCCCTCAATCCTTTGAAACCTTGAAACCATTGACTCCGAAATTCGTTGCCGTCGACATTCTATCCCCGGAGCGTGAGCATGGAATTCGCAGGAAGGAAGGCGCTGTGGGCGCTGAAAGGTGCTGTGGGCGCTGAAAAGCGCTGCCTGATTCGGTAGTCATCCTGAGTCGAAGGAACATTTCCTTTGCCACATCAATTGCAAGCTCTCCGTTCTCTTCTAGGCTAGTATTCACATGTACTTCATTTTCCCTCCGTAGGCCATTGATGACGAAGTTCTTGACGAAGTACCGCCGCAAATTGCACCCAGGCGACGTTACTTTGTAAAGAGTAGTATGGAGTAGCTCACTCGGAAATCCATCGCTGGTCCACCATTCCCGCATCTGGTCACATATAGCATCTTGTAGACTTGGTATGAACCACTTCTCAGCCATAGCGTACACATGGAAGTAGAAGGTGTTGTATTTTGTGTATCCGCGTGGCAAGGAGCCGGTGTATAGCCAGTGGACAAAGATATCGAATGATTCCGCGTCCTCCTCCGGGAGTTTTAGTTGGCTAGATATGCCTTCTTGGAAGGCTCCGTTGAAGGCCGCATCGAAGAAGGTGGAATGATGGCAGAGCAATTTCTTGTGAAGGCGATATTCCTGTGGGAAGTCTGTTCCAACTATCACAGTAACAATGTCTTTGCCAAGCAAGCTGGGTAGGTTTTAGCTTAAAAATACAGCTGGGCTAGAAGACGCAGGTCCTTACTCTGTCAAAATAGGTTCCAAGTCGGCAGGTGCTGACGGCTTGGCTGGTTCATTTGGGGAAGCCATGTTGGAAGGCTAACGAGATCCAAGAGAAGATGAAGTAAAAAGAGAATCGGAGTTGTAGTATAGGAGAAAGACGCAGAGACAGGTGTAAATCACAATCTTCAAAACCAGCAGATGCCAACAGATGCTTAGAGAGGCCTAGCAATGCTTTGCTATATCTGAAACCAATATTCAACGCAGAAGGTGAGGGATTCAGAAAGCCGTATGAGCTTGGCGCTTAACAACAGGCTCGGAAAGCATGTTGACATAATGAGTGCGTTACACATTGACATCAGTAACCGCCGCATAAATTCAAGCCAGGAGCTAATAGCCTATGAGCATTGTCGACGCTATGGTCGGCGTTGACATAGATTGCCATATTTGGAGTACTGTAGCGTACAGAGTGGGAAGAAGTCAGCCGGTCAAGACAATGCTTGCCAGATAGCACCAGTACCTATTTCTGGATGAGTAAAAGAATAGAATGGTTTTGCCGCTCTATCAACTCCCAGATCAACTGCCTGATCAGGTTAGGTAGAGAGCTATTTGAATCAAGCAGTTGAACAGGTCTACCAACTGTTGGTAAGGCCGTTCAACTCAAGCTCAAACAAATCGCAAAACATACAGCACCGGGTAACTTATTATTCGTTGGTCGTCGCCGACCCGACTACTAATCCTCCGCTGATCTGTGGCTTCTGTATGGCCGAGCGGACGGGATGCCCCAGTTAGCCTCCGCTCCGCCGCATGCAACATCAAACACATTTCCTGTCCCGCAGCAGTTGCTCACATGAATCTGCATCATTTTCCAAGTAAATTATGAATGCGCTACCTAGTAAACGTAATCTCCCATCCGCTGTTTCCTCCAACTCCTTCTGTCTCGTACCAGCGCATGATTCTTCAAGCGCGTCCTGCAAGTTTCATGACACCAGCTATCCTGCCGGTGTCTTGACTCTTTAGCGCATCTCTACCCCAAAGTTTTGAAGGCAGGTCTGAAGTAAAGATGCCGTTCAAGTGGCTACCTGACACGTGTGGCGGTGTGTTGCACTAGCAGTTAGTCAAGACCCGTCGACCATGGGCCGGCTCCGCGTTGTATCCCAAAGCCTCGAGGAGATTCTAGGCACCTAATCGACACAATTGGCTTGCAGTTTGGATCCACTGCTAGAGACGGGCCCCAAAGCTAGAGTACCTATCTTTCAGCCAGCCGCGTGGGTTCAGGATCATGCAAGACGCACGACGAGGAGCACAGTTTATTGACTATTGCAGACTATTCGTGATAGCCTAGAGCTTGGGGCTAGACAAACACATCATGGAGAGAGCATTCTTCCTCAATATGTGTTTTCAATCCTAGTTTGTTTTCGCTTGGTGTATCTTGCGGTGCAGCTGTACAAGGGTGGTCAACCTCCGCAATGCTCTCCGTCAAAGCTTTCTTCAGCTGCTTCCGATTTCATTGAGAGCTCCACAAGTCTGTTCTCCTGTCTACCTCAAGCAAAAGCCTGAATCGTAAAAAAAGTTAATCCTGCCAAACTACTCAGACGGCCATGCATGAAAGGCTGGGCTCTCAGAAAGCCGTCGGTTGTATGAGATGTGGAACTTCTGTCATGGCTACCTGAGAGGAACATGATGGAGATACTACTCCCGCATTTCTAACCATGATGCAGATGGAGCTTGCCATCAGCGTGTGCAAACTCTTTGCCCGTTTGGTCCAGCTACTGCTGTGCACTCCACTGGCGATTCTTCAGCTCGCTAATCCTCTGGCTTCGAAGCCATGATTCTCAGACGAGAGATCCACATGGCACTAACACATCCACAATCGATGTGTTGTGCCGTCCTAAACGTGGGTGAGCTCCTCTATTCAGGTTTCCTGCAATTTCGTTGACGTCGAATAGGAAAATGATAACAAAGGCCACCATCTCCAAATAATAGTCCCTATCCACCTATGTCTCCTAAAATCCAGAAGCGTTCAGCTTGATGCTACTGATGTCAAGAGCAGAGTATTGAGACTATCAATGTGTGTCTTCGAGACCAAGCGCTATGCAAGCGATGACACGAATTACTGGTGGCTTATTCTTAACGCAGGTCGACATATCAAGCATTTGGGTCCGTTCCTTAGTAGCTGCGATCGGTCTGTCACACGGCATGAGGACGGGGTAAAGATGCTCATGTGTCTCTTGTGGCGAGCTGACGAGATGGGGTTGCCAACGTAGACCGCTCTTTTTACCAGTTGGTGGTTGCAAATCCGAGCACAATTGGGCCTCAACGTGATCATCACCCTAGTTAGAAAGACTGAAAACAGGACCCGCCCGTGCCCTCGAAAATAATCCAGAAACGGCAATAGTGTAGTAGCAGTGGCTGGCTGATGTTGTTCACTATCGAGTGGCGCACCTCGAACAGGATCATGAACACTACTGAGACTCCCTCACACGCCAAACAGCAGCAGCTTATAAACTGGCTGCTCGCTCTCCTTCCTCACATCAACCACAATCTTCTCGCCCAACAACCGGATCTAAAGTCATCAATATCGGAACAATGGCTCCTCCTCAAAAAGGCAACGAAATCCTCGTCCCTCTCTTTGACGGCGAAGCCTCCGGCACGCCTTCAACCGTCAAATGGAGCCAAAACCTCTCAGAACGTACTGCTCAGTACTATCCTTTGATCGTTGACAACATTACCACCGGCGAACAATGCAGCCTTTTCATCGCCGCTGAATACTACAAGTCCAGCACCAAGAACAACCCGAAACACATCTCTCACGTTGGAGAGCTCCTCCCGGGCGGTCAGTCCAGCATCCGAGTGTAATCCTCTTCAGAACTAATGGAATGAACAGAAGGCTACAAGCTCACCATCGACTCGAACATGCAATATGGCCAGAAAAACGCCAAGGGCGACCTCCGCTTCCTCGTTTACCATGACACCGAGCGCAAGCCGTACCAGCACCGCTTCGTCGAAACAGCGTTGGGATCCGCAGCGGCCGGAAAGGCGAAGGAAGTTGCCGGGCTCTTGGGTCAGGGTAGCGCTGCGGGGAGTGTCACCGATATCGCCAAGAACTTCGTCGGAGACTACTTGCACACTTTCTAGGATATTGAACCATGAGTCTGGGATGCAACTGTGCGGAGTGTGTTGTCAGGGTCACCATGGTTGAGTCGGGGGAGAGTGATAGTATAACGAGGTTTGGGAGCAGGGGATGAGTTTGCTTGTGTTCTGGAATTCGTGGCGAGATACAAGGTCGCTCAGTCGCTCATTTCTAGCTTGTTTTTGTCTTTTGACCGTAGCTTTTTGCAACCCTATCACTCATTTCTACGAAACGAACCATAAAGCCACCACGCTTGCCTTGAGCATTGATTATCAGTAGTGTGATCGAGAATGTCCATTGGATCGTTCGAGAGTCAGATATACAATGCTCCTGGCTAACTATAAACATGTTTCAAACCCGCAGAGTACCCTTTCCTGGCTAGTGGATTCCCAAACTCGGAATACTGAAGGTAGGTAGCTCATCACATATCCGCGAACCGCAATCGGAAATCTGCAATTGGGAGACTGTTAGGCATCAGAGACCTGCCCATAGCCCAATGATCCACATTCCATAGCTGTATGTACTGAAGCTCATGTTAGTCGTTGAACATATAGCACTTCAAACATTCTTCAAGCTGGCTAGTTCCAGACAGACCTCTGGCAGTTCTGCTGTCATGGTGGTGAATATGTAATTCCAACTTCTGGCAATACATAAGGGCGATGCCGCCGACAACAAAGGCCCTGATGATCTTTCCGGAGAAAAAGCTTACGGCATCGGAAACCTCCTCGATGCGCCTTGAAGGAACTGAGCAGCGAGAAGACGATCCTGAGCGACTCGGCGCATCTTGGGACGTGGCCATGCAGCCATAGTCACAACTCCAAGACATCAACCTCCCCGACATACGTACGGAGTCAGGATAGCCTACCGCGACTGTACGTGAATCAACCCAAAAGCTATGGATGAGCATCGTCTGCCTCCTATTCAGCCAGCCAACAATCCACTATGATAGAAAGCTCGGGTTCTATCCTTCCAGCCAACGGCGATTCACTTCCCATCGTTTAGAGTGTGAGTCATTCAAGGGCAGAAGTCAAACAATCATCTAAGAGTGTCTAGCAGTCCAGAGTCCAGACTGCTTCAATATTAGCTCTTGTGTCAAGTCAACTAGAGTAAGTATGAAATGATCACCAAAATCGTGCTTGTCTAGACATTCCCACTATCTAGGAGATTATGGTTCCAGGAAAGACAATGTATGGATGAAGTCTCCGCACAGGGGCTGGACCTGTATGATGTATGATGGACAGAAAGTAGAAAAGCGATGAAAGAGTGGAAGCCTGACTTGGACGTTTCGATGACCCAGAACACCTTGCTGCAAAGAACTTGAGATGTCTTCGCGAACAGCAAAGTTAAAGACGGAAAGCGTCCTGTTTTCAGGCTCGGTTGAGATGAGGCGCGCGGAGGTTAGGGATAGCGCTGACGGTAGGGTACATTCGAATCATCAATATTCAGGATCTTCAGGATTTGCGATATGCTTATATCATACATGATTTTCAGATTTCCGCCATATGCTCGGACAGGTAACCAGACATTTTCCTTCCTCCTATAAGATGCGTAGACAGAATGGGGCGCTTCAATGGGCAGTGCCTCATGAAAGACTAGCGATAGTCATGCAGCACGAGGAGATCTTTCACGCAGTGACCAGACAGGTACTCTTGAAAGCAGGTTGCACGCAGACCGGAAGGATCTCGAGCGATAAGCTGTTCAGCTCGCTTCCCGAACAATAAGTTGGCTCGGCGGCGCGCTCATAGATCGGTCCTCCAAGCATCAAACTCCGACGGCCATGCAACCTACTACACTGCTTGCCAACCAGATACGATTCCCCGCCCGCGCAGACGATGCAACTGACGACGTTGATAGTGCCTAGAAGCCCAAATGATTCCATACTGTTGTGCACGTATGCGAGTCAGCGAGGCGAACGTCATGATCTTGTCCGCGCGAAGGCAATGAACGAAAGGGAAGGCAAATGAATCTTGTGCTTACGTGGCTATGATCCCAGCGATACAGCTAGCGGAGCAGAGCACGGCACTAGCTATGGCGGCGCCACACAATGCCGCATGGCGGTTCCTTGTGGTTAAGCTGGCCGGCAACGGCGTCGGTTTAGGTTGACGGGGCAAGATCTGGCCCGATATCCTAAGTTGGGCCTCCTGTTTGGCCGAGCAGTCGTAGTTGGTTCCAAAAAGGTCGTACCTCGGCGGTACGGGATCCTTGGTCTTGCTGGGATGGACAACGCAATTCGGGTTGTTGTTGTTGGCAGGAAAAATGGCGTACGACGTGCCCTTAACGAACTGATCGTTTGCATCCATCGCGAGCACCCCACCAACCCGACCGGGCGTCGTGCCGTCGCATTTGTGGGCGGCGGCATTGGATCCATCCAGGATCTTTTGGAAATTCGTGAAACAGGTCGCCTTGGAGTCAGGCGCGCCCTGATAGGGAATATACTTGGCTGTGCAACCCCGTACGGTGGTGATCTGCGTTGCCTTGAGCGAGCCGACGAGACCGGCACATATATTGTGGACGGCGGTGACGCAGTCTGTGTGGCAAATGGGCGATGTGCTGTCGCAGTTATACGGATAGACCACCGCTTCAGCGGCCTCTGATTGGGACAGTAACGAGGCCGCTGCGCATAGGAGGACCAGCTTGGTGAGGGAAGACATTATTCTAGGTCTAGGAGGCTCAAAGGCCTCCAGCTGTCCCCAAGGCCTTTGAGGTACGCAAAGGCTGGCTTCCGAAAACAATTGGTTATTTGGAGTAAACTAAAGGAAGTGAATGGACCTCTAATAAAGAGAAGAGACGGAAGATGCTCGCTGTATTGGTATACAGATAAACTTGACAGAGATCATGACGCCCTTATAACCAGTCTTCGAACTGCTAGAACATCATGCAAGAATATGCATACTTGCACAAGCCACGTCTGCTTCTCAGCTACTTCCAAAGCTATAAGTTAGCTTCTTCGTCCTCTTCTCGGCTTCTGAAAATAATCGTCCCCCTCCAATGGCGTCCATAAGGATGCCTGTCTAGTTTGCCAGAGGAAAGAAACAGGTGCGCAAGAGTTCGTGGCACTGCAGAGAAAGGAAAGACCCGAGAAGTTTTCCAGTGCTGTTACAGTAACTATCTGATGCGCTCCAGCCGAGACTTAAAGACATATATGTTAGTGTAGGAATGAAACATCAATGATGTTTCGAGGGCAGTTAGGCAGTTTGACCTAGTGCGGACCCAAAACTGATGCTAGCTAGCAGTATGGTAGTAAGGTATGGTCATTGCTACTCTACCCACCTCCCTCTATATATTATTCTCTAGGATGGCTTCGATGCAGATTTTACGGATACCTCCACCATGTGTCCCAAGTGGTTCGCCTTCACCAATTCCTAACATCTGTCTCGAGGAAGTAATTGAGAGAATCAAAGGTTATATATAATATATATTCCGCTTGCCCCCAAGATCTCCTCCTCCTCCGCCTACCCGCACGAGCAAAGTTACAGTAGCAACTGCTAAATCAGCTTCCGCCGGAAATGCGAGTGCCGTCGCTGTTGCTGCTATGCGCCGCAACGTGGCTTTCATCAACAACCGTCTTCGCCCTGGTTGCGCGCGATCCGACCCACCAAGCACGATCGGACCTGACGCCCGAGTATCCTCAGGGCCAGAATGCCAAAACCTGCCCGCTTGATAGTACAAAAATCGATCTGCAGCCTGCACCGGCCGACTCTGATACCACCAAACAGCTTGCTAGAATGCTGTCTACAGCATCGACGTCGTCCATGAGGCAGCGAGATCTCACCCCGGAGGAACTGTCCAACGTGTGTCGAGAGGTCGGCCGTTTCCCCTTCCCACCCCATCATAACCCTGGCCGAATTCTGGAGATTTCTACTTCGGTCGTCCAACCGGGCCTGTATGTCGTGAGCGCCCAAGCCAACATGGAGATCCGAGCTCTCGTTGTTAGCGATACGGCTCGGCCTCCTTACCGTGTTTATTATTTTGTCCACAACAATCAGCTCACTCATATTCGAGGTCGATTCCAAATCCGCACACCGGTGCGTCTTCACATCGTGCTTGACTTTTGGTGGGACAATGTCGCTGGAGGTGAAATTGCGCTGTTTAAGCTAGGGCCAAGAGGCTATAAGGGCCCTTCATCTTAGCAGGAACGATCTGGAACTTATGAACACGAAGGGGTGCGGACTCTCGAGGGGTTTCATCGTCAGGGATATCGGCAAATAAATAGATTTATTTTGGCTATTTGAACGCCCATTGTTGTCGCTGCCAGAACAAACTGACATGGGGGGTTATCGGATACAGCTTGCACTTTGGATCTACACATAAGGTAAGCGACAAGTAAGATAGCGCCAGGGATTGATGTAAAGGATGAGCCTGGCATTCTGGGACAGGTGCCGATCGACGCGGTGTTAGGAATTGGTTTGGGTACCTTAGAATTCCGGCGGTAGATTTCCCTGCAGTGCTCGTCGAGGTGCAATAGTGGCTGAGCGACTTTGCGGAAGACAGCTGAAACCTCTATGGTTACTTGCAACAAACACTGCCACTTTGCTATACTGATGAGCCCTTGAGCTTCGCAGCTGTTACAGCTGTTCGATCAAATGTATGTGCGCATAGGTTGCGAGTGCATTTCTCGCCTCTTCAAACCGGAAGCTTGTACAACAGCTGCCCTAGCAGTGCGCAGGACTTTTAGCTACACTATGCGCTTCACTGTTTCCCATCACATCGTTTCCCGCTGACGTGCTCGTGAAAGTCACAGTTCGTTTGATCACCGGGACTCTTGATCTTCCTTCTTGAGGGATCCCGCAAGGCCTTCATGACCTCGAACCCGAAGTCTCCTCCAATATCAATTAACATTCGCCATTCGCCTTCTTCGACCGCCCAGTCACTTGTACTCAGAAAGTGAGCCGTCTGGCGAATAACAAAGTAGCGGAGCGGCGAAGAAGAAGGAGTCTGGTCGAAGATGATACGGATCCCTTTATGATCGATTCTTCCGTCGTGCTCTCGGCACCAGTCGAGCAGAGAATCTATGACAAGGTTTCGTATAATCTCCATCCTCCACTTGCACGCAAGCAAGTAGAGCTCCCCATGACCACAGCCGTCGAAGAACGTTGCATCCGCAAACATTGGCCGAATGGACCCGCGGTACAGCCACTCTAAGAACAGCTCAACGGCTTCGACTGGTTCGTCTTTGAGATGTAGACTGGCGCCGTCCGTGCCTTCCGAGCTCCACATCTCACTGCCATCCACCCACGGACATTGACTAAGGAGAAGGCTTGAATGTACCGAATATCTCTTTCGTTTGGCGCCAACGTAGATGTTGACGAAGTCTGCCGTGAGCGATCTGTGGTTTGATTAGTGAGTTATGGGAAAGCATTAAAGGCACGTGGAACGCACGTAGCGAGAGATTTCACCTCAGAACGAGCGCCAGCACTTGAGTCATCAGTTGGAGAGCGAGAGCTGGCCATAGTGTGTTTAGCCTCTTCCTCTACGATCAAATACTGCGAGGTGAGACTTGATCGAGGCGTTTCCGAGGTGGAGTTCAGGGTGTCTGACGCTGAGATGTCGTTCAATCTGGTGAAGTTCTGAGGGTCTAATGCTGAGGTGTCGTTTACCCTGGTTGTGGTGTAAGATTCCGGTTCTGAAGGCTCGGGTGAGGCCGAGGGGAGAAATGAGTAAATACGGTCCAGGTCGTATTGCCCTTCAATGCGGGTGCGTGGACGCAGTCGGCGGCGCCTTTGGGGTGTCATTATAATTGACTGAATATGTACGTGTTCCACTGTCGTATGGACTGGAGGTGAAGATGTTTAAACGCCCGTATAAACAATAAAGCTGCATGAAGTCCTCCCTGAAATAACTTGTTCAGAGTGCCATCAGATTCAGCTTGTTCACTTTCGACTCCTTGGTCCCCGCACCCTCCTCTTCTTCTCAAACCTCTCACCAATGGCCTCACCGCTCCCTCTCGGCCCATCCTCCACCGCCCGCTTCCGACTCCTTTCCAAAACACCATTTCCACCGTTGGTCCTTTGCGTGAGCTTCTCGATCCTCTCAACGCCCTCACCCAAACCTCTCCACTCCTCCCCGCCATACCCTCCATCCCGACCTCTATTGCCTTTCTTCGCTCTGTCCTTCTTGCTCTCCTTCGGCAATCTCACGAAGTTGCTTTCTTCATAAGTGCGACGCTCTGCGTCCGCTGCGCGCTCCTTCTGAGACTTACTCCGACGGCCGCCTGAGACGATGGTGCTGCCAATGTTGGGTTCGGCAAGCGGTGCAGACGACAATTCGGTGCTGACGAACTCGTCAAGGGTTGCGGATTTCGAAGTTTTGCGTGCGGCACGCTCTTCGCGGCCAGTTGTTGTAGGCAGTGCTGTAGGCGTGATGCGCGGAGGGTGATAGACACCATCTGACTTTGGTGCCGGAGCTCGGGAATCTGAGGGCCGACCTGGTTTCATTAGAGCAGAGGGGTTGGGTCGGTATGAGAGGTCGTCTATTTCCACGGCAGTTTTCGTGGGCGTGGTATCAAGTTCGGCACTGCTCTCGTCTTCCGAATCGCTTGCGCGGTCGTTAGTCCTATCCAGACCATTGCTCGTCGTTTGCCCCTTCGTTGAACCGTTAGGCTGCTGCGCCGCTTCCCTTGCAGCATCGTCCGCAGCTCTTAGCACCTTGTCGATCTGATATTTCAGACGGTTCTCCAAAGGCCGTACGCCCTTTTCTAGGTAAACCCGAAGCTCCACCAACTTCTTCACCACATCCTCAGAGAAATTGAGCTTGACCCTCTCATCAGAGGCTTGAGTGGATGCATTTCCGTCCTTGCCACTGCGTAATTTGAGGATAATTAGGAAGACAAGATTTTGTAGGTACGATAGTAGTATTTCGTTCTTGACGTCGAAGAGTGAAATGCCATCCTTTGGGGGGAGGATTGCCGTGCTCTCTGGCAGAGAGTGTACGGCTGGGGTAACCGAGTCTGTCAGTGTGGACAGAAGACCAAGCAATGTTGTACCTACAGCCATGATCAAGTTGTAGCAAGATGTAATGGAGGACATAAAAGCAATTTCGTGCGTTTGGGACGTTTATATTAGGCTGATTAGTAAGCACAGCCGCATGGTTTGTCGAGCCACCCCTTTTGGGATGCTACAGTAGATATTCCGTCTTTCAAGCTACTGACATCGATCAAATCTTGAGAGCAAACGATAGTAGTTCCTCAATGACTCCCTGAGAGAAGCTGCGTGTGTAACGCAGAATGGTTATGCATTACGGTATCCTGCAGGCTCATTGCTTGCGAGGGTATAAGAAACATTCGGCCAGTCACCAACGCGCTCCGGCAATGCAATGTTGCTATCCTAGGTACAATTCGAAGGTGAAGCCCTGCTGCGCGCCGCATTGCTCTGAAATGACCTCCGCCCCTTAAACGCAAACCACGAGCGATTCAGTCAATTTTGATGGAACCATAAATCTTATGCACGAAAACCCAACTCGCGAAGAAGCCAATCGTACCTGCTTGTAGTCAGCCTCCGTATAGTTAGGATTTCGGAAATGGGGGGACTCACCGGTCAAGATAAAGAACAAGAACGAAATCAAAGCGCTGTAACCCACATAGAGCACGGCACTGGTCAGACTGCCAAGGCTGAATCGTGTCAGCCAGTAGAGCAGCGCGTTCGCAAACATGTATCCGCCGCTAGCACCTGCGGTCCAGAAACTGCGCCATTGCCAGTGGTAATTTTCGCTGCAGAGCAGGAAGTAGACCATCAAGATTGTGACCGCGGCGCAGCTTATGATCATGAGGTCGTAGCAAACAAAGAGGAAGCCGAACATATAGTACACTTGGTTGAACCAGATGCTGTTCATTATGAAATAAAGTTCGATGAAGATGGCTGCGAAAGGGAGCACACCGACGACGAGCATGCTTGGGATTGGGCGGAGGTAGCTGGTACTGGGTGGAATCTGCCGGGGGATCTGATTCGTACGGACCGGTGTTTGGACAGCCTAAAAACATCAGTGACCAGCACTCGAAGAGTTCGCTGTCGAGTATGGGGCTCACCGGCTGCTTGAAACCAACCCAGCTTCCAGCGAAACTAAGAGGTACACTGATAATGAACCATATGCTAACGAGCACCAGCATGGTGAGGAAAGGTACAGCTCCGCTAGATTGTTTCGCCCACAGGAACAAATTGAGGAGAAAGAAAACCGCAAAGATAGTACTAGGTATCATCAGAGGTGTGAGGACGATGTTCCGCTTCCACGCCTCGCCTCCAAAAGTCTTATAAACTCGGGCAGAAACATAGCCACCAATGGAGCCGAAGACGGTGTACAGAAGTATCATGATAGTCCCAATGGAGCCACGATTAGACGGCGAGAGGAAGCCAAAGAGGGCGAATATAATAGTAATCCCCGTCATGACGAAAAGCTGGGCTCCATTGCCCAAGAAGACGCTCAGCAGGAGCGGATACTTTGGCGAACGGAATACATCACCATGTACCAACTTCCACCCAGAATCCTCCAGTACACCATCCTCCATATTAGCGGAGGTCCCAGAGAGGTCATCCAGGTTGAAAGAATCAAGGCGATTGTATCTTGTAATGTCCTTCTTCAGTGCCCTGAGCAGTATCATGCCCACAACACCGGATAAGAAGACCACGGTAATCGCGCTGGCTATAAGCGAGAACCAATGTACCTTGGGATCGAACACGTGCAGATATTTGTCCCATCGGGTTGCCCAAGCGGTTGGCGATTCTCGCCACCAAACGCCGTACGTGAAGGTGACACTTGTCTCGCCGTCCTCATCAAGCACTAACGGTACATCTGGACTTCCACAATCTGCCTTCCCATCTCCAAGGTTCATAGAATTACGTCTCGAAGATGGTTGCACTATGACACCGACTACCCTCATTTCGTTGCCGCGCCCGGTCCGGTGGTAATCAATCGTGATATCGTAGTGATTGTGAAACCTGGGCTGCGCTTCATGGATCGTTCCCAGAGCAAATCCAGGACTATAGAATTCGGCGTCTGTTGTCGAGTCCGTCCTCCGCTCCGCCGCCGGTAGACCATCGATCAGCCAGTTTAGGTTGTAGCCCTGCCATATCCTCTTGTTTACAAACTTGGCACTCCTCTGTGCAAATTTCTTTTCCTCACACAATGCTTTACATGTCTCATTCTGCGCCATGTGCAGCTCGAAAGGCGATGTGAGTATCCGATCGCCGAAAAGTATGCTGCCTAACGATTCCGACACCTGTCGAGGTCCGCCATCTGGTTGACAGAACCCGAACGCGGGATGGTAGTAATCGAAAGAGAAGGTAGAGTGTAGTTGAGCGTCATATTCCGAAAGCGCAGGTGTAAGGTGGTTCACGTATAGAGGAACTTTGTCATGAGGTTGGTAGGAGGTTGGCGCAACGCCGGGTAGGTAGAAAGCGGTGGATGGAGTGGACGTGAGGAGGACGAGAGTGGAAAGAAGCGCTTTCGAGTATACACAGCTTCGCAATCGCATTGTGAGCTACTATCTCGGATAGACCGAGTGCCTTTTACTGTCAGCGATATCCTGAGGACGACATGTGAAGCTCAAACTTACGCAAGCATGGGTAGCGCAGCGCCCGTCGAAAGGCTCGATAGATAGGTAGTGTGCAGCACTTTGAGTCCGGTTTCAGCGTGCCACTAAGATCTGCATTGCGTTATGATCTGTTCGATACTGCAAGGGGAAGATCCGTTATCGAAACAACCCGGGTCCAGCTTTGGGACGCGTAGGTCCGTAAAGAGATCCTGCTTATGTAAGCTGGCCCCCCCTGTTTAGCCTTACAAGGCCTAGACAGCAAGGTCCGGTGGAATATCTCCCTTGTTGTATTGTCTGTATTACTGCATCTACACTTGCTGAGAGTAACTCATCTATATTTGAGGATATTCACAGGTCAATGTACAGAGAGCCACTCTAGCAGAGGACCTATCAAGGAACGGAATGGCGTGCGTTGATGCGTGTTCTAGTTATTATGCGCTTCTTTCAAGGACATACATGCGGGACCTGAAAAAAGAGGAACATAAAGGGTCATGATATCCATTCCACACGCCGCCAATGACCATGTAAATCGAAATTGCCGCCTAATACACAGGAAAGGTTGGAGAGGGGACGACTAGACAAGTCCATCATACAAAGAGAGGGCCGAAACAATGGTCTCATCACGCTTGCTCCCTTCCTTGAACTCCGCCATGTCTAATGAACCGTTTTCGTCCTTGTCCATCATCTTGAAGATCTTTCGGACGCGTTTCTCGGGGGTATCTTCATCTTTAGGTAGTTTGACCATGGAACCAACCTGTGGAGCTTCCATTAGCTTAAAGCATGTCATTGATAGGAAGAATACAGGGAAGGACATGCCATTTTGTATATTGCCTCAACAATCTGAAGCATCTCGTTGTAGCTTATCTGGCCGTCACCATCGATATCGTAAAGTTGAAAAGCCCAATCCAGTTTGTCCTCCATTTTGCCTCGCGAGGTCACCGATAGCGCGCAGATGAACTCTTTGAAGTCTATGGAGCCAGACTTGTCGGCGTCGAAAACGTTGAAGACATAATCCGCGAAAGAGGACGGATCACCGAATGGAAAGAATTGTCGATATATCTTCTGGAACTCTTCCTTCGTGAGCATGCCGCTGGGGCAATCCTTGAGGAAGCCTGTCGTTGGTGAATGCTGTTAGCGACGGCGAAGCTGAGGTGAAGGCCAAGGACTTAAGCATACCTTTGTACCATTGTTGTAATTCCTTTTTGTCGAAATGGGTAGCTTTTTGGAGGTCGGTGAGCTCTTGCTGCGTGAGCTTCGATTGACTAAGTTGCTCAAGACCGTCAGAACTGATCAGCTCGCAAAGGTCTTCCGCGCTAGTCGCCCTGACGGTCTTCATGTCCGTGTTCTCCAAGAGTGTCGGTGTGTTGTTCAGGTTCATGTTGTCGACGTAGAATCTTCCTGGCAATCTTGGCTAGGCCTTTGGAGATATTGGGTAGATGAAGAGCTTTCTTCACTAATTTCCACCGGCCGCGAAACTGTTTCGAGTCCTGCATGCTTCGAGGTTGATGTCGTGGAAATTGAGGTGAGCTGTCGCGCAAATTGTCGCTGGAAAACCTCCATTCTGACATACGCCCCTGCGCTGGAGACCGCAGTGATACCAGTAGAATAGAGAATAGTACTTACGACTTCCCCATATTGACCGTCAACCCCAATCAGAACCGTTGCGATCGTTGAGTGCGGCAGAATCAGAGCGTCGTGTTGATATAAATGTTAGGCAGCTATGCAATGGACGCGAGTAGTCTTTACCGAAGATCAAAAGATAGTCGCGGGGTATTTTTGGGAGCAACCTCTCAGTAACTAATTCATGAACGTAATGCCTCAGAGTCTGTTAATCGTGCAGAATATACAAACGAATCTTATAGTCATGTCATGTGCCTCATGAAAGACCGAGAAGTTGGTTATGGATAATTACAGGCTGGGAATTCATGGGATCTTATACGATCACGTTAAGCATCTCTAGGGGAGTCTTGGCCCTGCGTCTTGGTGGGGCTGATTTCCTGATTTAACCGGAGAGATGACAGCTGCTAACCACAACCAGACTAACGTCCCACGGCAGACCCAATCGACTTTCCCATGCAGCAGAGCCTCAACTATCAAACATCAAACCTGCAGCAAGATACGGTATTAGTCGAGACGACCACCTCAGCCATTGAGACATGCATCATGAATGCAACCCTGCAATCTCAGCTCGACCGCGTTGAAACGGCTCTTAACACCCTTATTGACTCTGTAACCTCCTACAACCCCTCGATCCCCGCTGCAGTCGATCTCCTCTCCGCCGACGACGAGCTGACCAACGGTCTCGAACAACGTAAGCCACCTTCCATAACTTCACTTTCTCCCAGTGACCCACCAACTTACCCGCTACATCTATCACAGTAGCCATCCACCAAGCCAACCACGCCCGCATCCTCTCCCTCCGCTCAACAGCCGACTCCCTCGACGCCCAAATCAAATCGACCCTCACGCTCCTTGCCGACACGCGCAAAGAGCTCCTCGCCACGCCCGCAACCACCTTTCCGCCCGCCTCCCGCGATGTGCCCTACCACGAGCTCCTGGCGTACGCGAAGCGCATCAGCAAGTTCACCGTCCCGCCGACAATGCGCCCGCCGCCTGAAAAGGAACCGCTAGCGCTACAGACTCCCGGTGAAGGAGAGCAGGGGAAGGGTATTGAAGCCAATGGCGTCAACGGCGACGTCGTTAAGGATACGACTGGGACGGCAGAGGCTGGCAAGGTCCACGGCATAGGCGTATCGTCACTCGGGGCCGGCGAATCGCAGTGGTTGGATCCTGGCGCGCAGATACCGTTTGTGCCATGGCCCACGGAAGAAGTGATTCGGCGAGGCGCGTTGGCGCAGATTCAGGTCATGCTGGAGCAAGGGACCGATCCGGCGAATGCGCCTATGGCGGAGCAGGAGGGGACGAAGCAAGAAGTCGATACGGAGGTCAAGCAAGAGGCTGCTGTGGTGGAGCCTATAAGGAGGGATAGCATCTCCACCGCGCCGGCCAGACTAGATGTGAAGAGGGAGGAGAAGCCGGCGGTGTTTGGCGGGCTGGATTTATATGATCCGGATGATGAGTGAATTACAGGCACGATACTCGTCTAGTGTAGGGTCAGGAAGAGGAGCACATTTATACTCGGTCTCGATTGAGCGCACGTCCAGCTAAGCTACTTGCAGCAGGGTGTTGGCGTAGCACCTACCACATGAGAGCTATGCTGCGAATACAACGCTGGCATATCACATATGGTGGACCTTACTACCGCGACTCCACCTCCTGAACGTCTTCCCCTTCCACCAAAACAGGACCCCGAAAAGACACCACAGCGTGATCAAACTCATGTTCGTCATGATAGGCGGAACGTAGCCCGAGCTGATAATCCAGGGCGTGATGAATTTGGAGAAGCCGTAGCCCCACACGTTCTTGTTGACGGTGATGGAGACGAAGATGCTGCCGCTAACGGGCTTGTACGAGTCGACAGCGTAGGTGCTGGCGATGGAGGGGAGGGCGGCGACTTGGATGCCGGCGCAGGTGAAGCCGATTATCACAATGACCTGTGCGGAGAGAGCTGCATTAGCAATTTCAGGGGAGTAGTATGACGAGCATGAACGAGGGAGGGTGGTGAGCGACCTTCCAATTCCAAGCATGCTGATAGCCAAACGCGACAATGAAATTCCCAAGCATCATGATGAACACGTATGGGATCATGCTTGGCAGACGCATCTCCGGCTCACGGATCCCCTTGTTCCTGCGCGTAGCACGCATCGAAATCCAGTCGGACAGTGGTCCGGCCGTCAGCAGACCAATTATTGCTCCGACCAGGATGGCAAAGTTGAATAAGCCGATTGTCTCGCTCGAGAAGTTGTACGGCGGTGCGCCGAAGGCTTCGGATTGTGTCAGGTTCAGCGTCAGAAAGGAGCTGGCTGACCAGGAGACGACAAAGGACGCAAACTCGACGATCGGGAAGGCAAACAGCTTCCACGGCGTCCAGAGGTCGATGGCGATGCTTTTTAACGGGTGTTTGTTGGGTTGGAAGAGCTTGAATTGCTGCTTCGAGGGTGTTCCCCGGCCGAGGAACGGGTCTCGTTGGGACGTCGCGGCGTGTGAGAGGTCTGACATCTCCTTGACTGCACCCGGTTTTCCTGTATCAGATACCATGGCCGGTCCGACTTTCTCTTCGGATGAAGGGGCAGACAAGCCAGCAGCCACCTTCATCTCGTCAGGGTGGAGACGATGCCATTTAGTCTCGGGGAAGCCGAAAAGCAACATGAGGAATGTCGCGCCATGCAAGGCCACGTTGAGCCACCAGAAGTTGCGCCATCCAGTATGCTCGGCCATAGGGCCCGCGATAATGGGACCAATCTGAGTCTGTCAGCCGGAAGTGCAGGGCTTGTCTAGAGACAAGATATGTACCATAAGCGATCCGAAATAGAAGGCAAAGTACAGCGTGTTATACTTCCCTCTATCGTGCAAGAACATCACGTCCGTTATGACGGCAGGTTGGATGGTCTGAAAAGCATCAGCATGCTACTCTCAATGCTCATGGCCTACATATTAAATACCTCTGCCGGGCCAGCTCCAATGCCATTGAGTACACAAGCGCCCATAAAGCTGCCGTAACTCTGCGCCTTCGCCCGCCAAACATTACTGACCAGGCACACCAACGTCGAAGCGAGATACACCGGTCTCCTGCCGAAAGTGGTGCTCAGCGGGACCCTGATCTCTATATCAGCCCAAGGCTCAATCCCTGAAATCCCTAAGCGGAAACCTTCAACGCCTGATGGCCACACCCACCAGATAAAGTTACTGAACCCCAGCACCAGAATACACACCCCCGTGAACTGCACCACACTCGCGAGATCCGCCTCGAACGCCTCCATGAGCTGCGGGAACATGGGCGCCAGCGACAGCGGGCCCATGCCCTGGTTGAAGGAGACGGCCGTCGCGCACGTCAGGGTCGACGCCTTCCAGAAGGTGTTCCAGTTCTGCTCTCCCAGACTCAGTGAAAGGCCGTTTGGCAGACCTGGATATAAGTTATGGAGAGGCTTACAAGAGGGTCGTGCGGATCGTCCGACGGCTGCGGCACCAGCACGCGGTCCGAGGTAGCGGAAGATTTGACGAAGTGATGCCTGCCGTCATCGATCATGACCTCGGTACCCTGGACCGCTCTCTATTAGTCTGGCAAAGCAAAGCGGGGCTTCGTAGGCGTGGGACTCACGGGCAGGATCTCAACGTGAAGCTCCTGCTCCAATTGACGCAGCGTCTATTGCACCATTAGTGACTGCTGTGCCGAATGATGCGCGATCGTAAGCAGCGGCTAGTGCGTACGTTCTCATCATAGTTCATCTCCATGGTGGATGATAAGCTCAAGCAAGCCCAATGTAAACCTTTAGATCGCCCACTATAGAAGATGGGAGATGCATTGAAATCCGGATTCCTCGCAGTAGGGTGGAGAAGGATTTCTGCATGTCAGATTACATGCCCGAGGTACGAGTAGAGTAGACGTTACGGGCATGTAATATAGTGAAGGATCGGCGGCCCTAAAGCTTATCTCCATGCCCTTATCCCAGCATTTATCTTACCCCACATGCAGGCTGACGGCAGGCGACAGCGGCATCTCTAACCATAGCTTGAGCGCTACTGTATCTCACCGTGCATAAGGTAGTGTAGTAGAGTAGAGGAAATGTAGAAGATTTCAGAAGAGCATCTACGAGTTCCCAACTCTCGATCACCCACCGGAAATGGGGCAATTCCATAACACGGACTCACGTCTGAGAGACTCCGACATTGCAACAACCAGATCACGTCAAGTCATCCGGGAAAGTTGTGCGAGTGCAATTACTTTAGACTAAATAGGTACCCGCCTCGCCATCTAAACTCATTCAAAGTCCGCTGGCCACCACTTTAAAAAGAACCCGACTAGAATCGACCCTGCTGGGGCACAGATTTGAGTCATGCAAAGTAGGTGAAGGTACAAAACTGATAGCAACAAAGCCACCAACTCATCGTGCTTCCGGAGAAGCCAAGTTTGACGCAGTATTTGATACACTCCTCTTCCACCCACTGAAGAAACCACCACCGGCTGTAGTCGAATGTGCCGGCTTCGGAAATTCCGGCGACGCTCGTGGCGAAGCAGACATGAGACTGCCGAAAGCCTGCATGGCGATGTTTTTCTCAATGATCGGTTCACTTGGGCTGGCTCGGTGACCGCCAACACCGGGCGATATCGCGGTCGAGACTCCCAGCATCTTACGGAGGGAATCCAGTCTGCCCTTAACTTCTTCCAGCTCTTGCCTGGCGACGGCTTCGGCTGTTTTGGCATTCACTAATTCAAGCAGGAGGGCCTCCTCAGCAGCCGGTCGGAGGTCTTCCGTGGCCAATACTGCATGGGTGGCGAGACTGCTTGTTCGCTTCGAATATGTGGGCGTGCTTTGCAGCGGAGTGGAACCGGTCCGGCCGAGCCTGAGCTCTCTAAGGCCACCAGAGACTGAAGTCCGCACATCGCCAACACCTTTGCCGCTTGACGAGATGAAGTCGTGCGAGTTCTCTGGGGCCTGAGGTTTACGTGACCGTAAATCCTGTATGGTCTTCTCCAGTCGTTGCTTGTCTCTATGGCTGTCTTGCAGACGCGAGCGTGCGTCCTTCAATTGCTCTTTCAGGTGACTAATTTCCTGGTCCTGCTCGCCCAAACGTTGATTGAGACCTCGAACCCGGGAGACCTCTACCTCATACTGTTCCTTCCATCTGACCGCATCGTCTCGCAATTGGTGCTTTGTCTGCAGTATGGACGACCTGCGCGAGTCTGCCAAGGACAAGCGATTTTCGACCGTCTCCAGCATCTTGCTCAGACCCACCTCGTCCACTTGTGCAGAGTCTGGCTTGTGTACAAACTCGTCACGTTCATCGACTGGGATGTCGCCCTGGGGTTGATTTTCTGGTAGCCCGCTCAGGCGTGTGGACCTCTTAATCGTACCAACCAAAATCCGCACTGCCTGACGGTCTTCTTCCCGTTCTTCTCGCTCTTTTTGTAATTCGCCGGCCAGAGCCGCCTGCTCTCGTTGCAGGTCACTCAAAGCGGTCAGCAGGTCCTCGATCTGTCCGTGGAGATCCTTGTCCTTGCTTGACATGGCCCTACGGCCAGACACCGTCGTGAATGACGACGAACCAGCACTCGAGATAATTGGAGTACAATCCGCTGATGCTTGCCTTGAAAGTGGAGTGGCTTCAGTCGGTGCCGTGCTGGTGCTGCTATCAGACCCGCCTTCAACAGAGCATAATGTTGAGGCCATGCTCTGCTTCGATGGTGTTCGCCGCAGAAAACTGACAGGCCTGGACGGTGCTGACAATCCTGGACTAAGGGTAACGGACTTTGCTGATGAATTAGATCCGGCCCAAAAGCGACCCAGAAACCTTGAGGCAGCTGCCTGTAAATCAGGCAAAGACCCTATCTTTCCCGTTGCTCCATCCTTCTGTGCTTCCTTGAAACTCACCTCGAGGCTTTGAAGACTCCCGTGAGTGACGACCCCAGTCAACCCTACGAAGTCGCTGACAAGGTCGTCGGCATTACAATTATAAGTGTCCCACAAAGCTCGAGAAAGCAGTATTTGCATGATATCTTCGAATTCATGGCAATCCAATATCTTCTTCTCATTTCTCCGCATAAGAGATAATGCAACCCTCATTAAAGTCTCCGATGCCCCTTCGGTTAATATAACGTCGTATATCCGCAATAGCATAGGTAACGGACATGTGACTGCGAAGAATGACAGAAACCATTGCGACACGTAGAGCGGCTCGATCTGCAATGCTTCAAGGTGTCCTGCTAGTGTTGGCATATTCTGCGCCAGTAAACGTTGAAACTGGTAGATCCGAAGGTGCAAGCCAGAAAGATCCGGTAAGAAACATGAGCGTAGATCGTAGTGCTCCATTAGCCTTTGGATATATCAGCAGCGATCTCGATTGAAACGGCGAAGAAGTAGGCATACCGGACCAGTACGCAGAAAGCCTCCTTGTCGGCCATGTGCATCAATAGTGGACCCACGACGAACCCAAGACCCTGGCAGTATCCGATCTTATTATCATACAGGCTGAAGCATTTAAGAACTCGGCCCAGCATCTGTTGCCCCTCTCCTTCCGGATCCCGGAACATCTCGACACCAGGAAAACTTCTGCCAATGTCTTTTCCTATCAGATTCTCGTAAGGACTCGATTCCCCACAAAGCCTATCATATTCGTCCTCAAGGAGGCGGTCTCTCGCGCCAGCTATGCTGATCCAGACAATGCCTCTGAGAGGCGGCGGTATGCCACCTCTGATCTTATTGGAAGTCAACGTTGGGAGACGTTGGGCCGTCTGAGGATAGTCTGCAACAAGGGCGGCCCAGAATTCAAGCTCCGTCATGGGAGGTGGAGATGGCAGGAGAGAGTAGCGCAGAGATTGCTTTGGTGGCTCATCGACAAGCTTCTTCAGGTAATGGATGGAAGGGGGGCGCGAGTGGTTTCTCATCCGCGAAGATTTGGACAGACCTGACTTTGGATTGGTTACCAGTGCATTATTCTCTTGTTCGAGCCGAGCGAGGAGGAAGGCAGTGGACTATGCCGATCAGCACGACTCTCTTTGGCAGGACCATCCAATTTGATTGTAAACAAACCTCATCTGAGCCCTCATCCCTTGGCTCCTGCTCTTCGGTTTTCTCAAGCTCTTCCCAATCAACACGAGTACTGCTGTCCGAAGACGTGGTACCTGAACTGCCCCGTCGCGAGTGATTGTTGCTTGGATCCATGTCCGAGACGGCTCCCACACCGTGCTCTTCAAAGCTACCAGATACAGCCGATGTCCTCCTCGACATATCAATACCATTGTGTTGTGACGTGTGTACTTCTCCGATATCCATAGCAGATTTGGGACGCTGTGCAAACTCGATGTCGTCGACACGGAATCTGGTCTGGTAAGTGGCGTCGACCTCGTCATGTTGTAGCTCTGAGTCAACCAGGGACTTTGAAGGCTCCGAGTCTGATAGTCGTACCGTCACCATGGAGATTGTCGATGAGGAAATGATATCTGTATGTGCCTCTGGCTCTGACGAGCCTGCATGCTCCACATCCTCCACTGCCTGCATAGCTTGCTCTTCGATGTTAGTCATGGCGAGGATTAAAAGAAGTTCTGAGTGAAACTAAGTACGATTAGGAGGGTAGCTATCTATTGTATGAACGGCCGTTCGAAAGGAATGTGGTGGTTTCTCGAAGCTGGAGATGGACCGTCCGATACAGTCAAAGAGTGAGGCTGTTCGTGATATGATATTATAGTGTAAACTCCTCTCCGCACGACAAACGAGTGACTGAGATATGCAAAGATATGCCGCCAGCGACCATAGCAAAGCAAAACCAAGAACGAGAGAGGTAGGTAGTGAGCGTGAGGGGTGGAAGGTGAGGAAGGAAGCTGTTTCAGGCGCCCCGGATCTTCAGGGGTTTTCTCGCTAAGGTAAAAGGACCCCTCCCTGCCTCGTGTCAAGAACCTTCGAAGAACTCTCCACCTTACGATAAACAAAGCTATCGCGCCAGTCGATAACACGCTCGCACCTTTGGTTTTAAATGATTTAAGCAGTGCGAGGTGGGTCGAAGATGACTTGATCAGAGGTTATCGAGATCCTCTTGGGTATATAGCTGTCGAGTGAATTTCACCGTCAAATTGAGTTAATCTAAGAGTCTCACGTGCTTGGTAAACAATGGAATCACTCTTACTTCCCAGATCACCCATGCCCAACCAATTTAAAGATTAGGGTAATCAAAAGCCAAAGCAGGGGAGTTCCCAGGTACGCCAACGAAAGACATCCTGTTACCTCACTGTTCATTAAAAGCACCTCATCGCATACCTACCAACAATAAGTCAACTGTGCTGGATGAAGTGCGGAGCACTACCTACGCATCACAACGGCCTAGAGCAGATCAGTAACGGGAATAACAGGGCCGTATGGGCATCCATGAGCGGTGTAAATTGACTTGGATCGGTTCGCTGGACTGGCAGGTGTAGTCTACGGATGGCTTGGGCATCAGATAACGAAGCGTTGTTCTTCAAATTGAGCAAGGGATTCTCAACTGCCCTTGTCGTGCCCTTCCTGGAATAAACAATCAAAAGTCCGTAACGCGAAGACGAGGTCTACTTTTTCGCAACGGTAGGGAAGTGGTCTTAGATAGCAACGCAAGAGCAATATTCTAAACCAGGGCAGTTCAGCACACCTTCTTGACCATCTACAGAGTCGACTCCGCCCATTCCAACTTCCAAGGGCAAACTGCCTAAGGAACTATAGGTATGTCAATGATAACGGCGTGACTCTCTGCTATGTCCAACCACACTAGATTCGGTGGCACTCTCTCAAGCTACCTGGGATGAGTTGATCGCTGATATGAAAGAGCTGTTTGACCGAGTTGTTGTCGGTCATGGCTTGACAAGAACTCACTTTCAGTAAGGTAGGTACTCCGTCTCCGGATGGCGTCAGCCCTACAAGGTACATGTCGCTTGTCCAAATACGCTCTAGCTCATGATCATATCCCTGCCCCTACAGGATACCTTATCGCCAAAACAAACGGAAAGTCAACAACACAACTTCTAACTTACCTGTACTCGCACCTTACGAAGCGCCATTTTGTCTGCATCCTCCAACCTCGGTCCTTCTGTCATTTTTGCGCGCGTACAAGATTGAGTACATTGTAAAGGGTTTAAGAGCTGGTTAAGTCTTTCATGTTGTTGCTTCTCTCATAACAGACACTACGCGTATCGGACGCGAACCCCAAGCAAGAATGGACTCGTCCATGGTGGAATCGGTTTTCGATGACCGCAGCATAGACTCAGACAATTTCTCACCTCCAGCTGTGGCAGTAAGACCTCGCCTTCTCTACACTACGACTTTCGGGGTTATTCCGCTTTCAATCCTACAAAGCTGACTCCGCGCACTCCAGAAGCCAAAAGCGAAAGCAGCCTCTAAGACAGCAGCCAAAGCAGGCGCCAAAGCACCAACGAAAAAAGTTACAACTACCACTAAATCAGCTCCAAAGAAGATGCTACAGACAACGCTGAAGGCAAAACCAAAGTCTACCGCGTCTAAGAAGCGGGCCAAGCCCGTTAGTGACGATGAGGGTTCAGACTCACATCACGATCAGTTCAATGACGAGTCCTTACTTTCGAATACGCCACCTAGCGCTAAGAAGCAGAAGAAGGGTCCGACATCGAAGAAGACCGGTGGCAAGCCCCTTCAGCCTATCGAGAACGGGACCATGGCGTTAGATGGCGCAAGTGATCCGAAGCCGAAGAAGTCTTCAAGTTCGACGGAACAGTACCAGAAGGTATACTCAACGTTCCTGTCATGTCTCACGTGGTACTGAGACACTGGCCTAGTTAACCCAGCTGGAACACATCATCAAACGACCAGATACCTATATCGGATCCATCGAACGAACCGAAAAGGAGATGTGGGTTTACAATACCGAAATGGACTCTATGGAGACTAGGATTGTCAGTTACGTGCCTGGTCTCTACAAGATATTCGACGAAATCCTCGTCAACGCGGCAGATAACAAACAGAGGGACAAGAACATGGATACTGTTAAGGTCACGGTCAACCGAGAGAAAGGCGAGATCAGCGTTCTCAACAATGGACGAGGGATTCCGATCGAGATTCACGAGGTAAAGCTTCCGGTAGAGCAAAGAACTCCTACAAGTCGCTAAACACATCTACAGAAAGAAAACATATACATCCCTGAGATGATCTTCGGACATCTTCTTACCTCTTCGAACTATGATGACGAACAGCAGAAAGTCACTGGAGGCCGAAATGGTTACGGTGCGAAGCTTTGTAACGTCTTTAGTACGGAGTTTACCCTCGAAACTGCGGATTCGAAGACCAAGAAGAAATATATACAGACGTGGACTAACAATATGAGCAACATGGGCAAAGCTAAGATTACTGACAACAAGGGCGATGACTATACCAAAGTCACCTTCACGCCGGACTTCAAGAAATTCGGGATGGCGGGTATGGATGATGATTTCGAAGCGCTCGTGAAGCGGAGAGTATATGACTTGGCTGGCACTAGCAAAGGGGTCAAGGTGCACCTGAATGGCGAAAAGATCAAGAATGTGCGGAATTTCAAGACATATATGGAGATGTACACCAAGGCCATCAAACGGGAGAGAGGCGAGGAGGCTACCCATGACACGTCTGATATCATCGTCGATAATCCTGATCCGCGATGGGAGATTGGTTTCGCCGTATCAGATGGATCATTTCAGCAGGTTTCTTTCGTCAACTCCATTGCAACAACCTCGGGTGGCACGCATGTGAACTACATCGGCGACCAGATCTGCAACAAGCTGATCGATGTCGTCAAGAAGAAAAACAAGGGAGGAGCTGCTCTCAAGATCAACCAGATCCGAAACCACATCTTTCTTTTCGTCAATTGCTTGATCGTCAATCCAGCTTTCACTTCGCAGACGAAAGAGCAACTGACGACGAAGGCGAGCCAGTTCGGTAGCAAGTGTACGGTCAGCGACGAGTTTCTCAAGAAAGTCGCCAAAACCGAGGTTGTAAATAATATCCTTCACTTCGCCCAGCAGAAGGCCGATCAGATCCTGAAGAAGACGGATGGGAACCGCCGAAGCCGGATGTCCAACCCTAAGCTTACCGACGCGAACAAAGCGGGCACAAAAGAGGGTTATCATTGCACTCTTATCCTCACCGAAGGAGACTCAGCCAAAGGTCTGGCAATGGCAGGGAGATCCATTGTAGGGCCAGATCTCTTCGGCGTCTTCCCACTTCGAGGTAAACTACTCAACGTTCGCGATGCTTCGGTTGATCAAATCTCCAAGAATACTGAAATTCAAAACATCAAGAACTTCCTCGGCCTACAGCATAAGAAGGAGTATGCTGACTGTAAGAGTCTGCGATATGGACATCTTATGATCATGACGGATCAAGACCACGACGGTAGCCATATCAAAGGGCTCCTCATCAACTTCCTGCAGGTCCAATTCCCGAGCTTGCTAAGGATTCCTGAGTTCCTGATAGAATTCATCACGCCAATCGTCAAGGTGTGGAAAGGTGACCCGAAGAATCCAACGAAATGGAAGACTTTCTTCACAATGCCCGAATACGAAGCTTGGAAGGAAGAGCATAAGCATGAAAGCCAATGGGACCACAAGTACTACAAAGGTCTCGGTACTAGTACCACAGAGGATGCGCAGGTATATTTCCATGACCTGGATAAGCATCTGAAAGAGTTTCATACCATGCAGGATCAAGAGGCCGAGCTGATTGACCTCGCATTCTCGAAGAAGAAGGCAGACGAGCGAAAGGAATGGCTTCGACAGTTCAAGCCAGGGACGTACCTTGACCACACCACGAAGAAGATCACATACACGGACTTTGTGAACAAGGAACTTATCCTGTTCAGTATGGCGGATAATATGCGGTCCATTCCGTCAGTGATTGATGGCTTGAAGCCAGGTCAGCGCAAGGTGCTTTACACGTGCTTCAAACGTAACCTGAAGAAGGACGTGAAAGTCGTCGAACTTTCCGGTCTGGTCTCTGGCCTGACCGCCTACCAACACGGTGAAACGTCCCTGCAACAGACCATTGTCGGCCTTGCTCAGACTTTCGTGGGATCAAACAATCTCAACTGCCTGGAACCCAGCGGCAACTTTGGAAGTCGACTTCAAGGAGGTAGCGATTGTGCCAGTGCTCGTTACATCTACACTCGCCTTTCACCCTTTGCACGACGTGTGTTCAGTTCGCTAGACGAACCCCTTCTGACATACAATACCGACGACGACCGGCAAATCGAGCCGGAGATGTACGTGCCTGTCGTCCCGCTGGTTTTGATCAACGGAGCGGATGGTATCGGCACGGGATGGAGTTCGTCCATTCCAAATTACAACCCGGAGGACATTGTCAAGAATCTTAAGCTCATGATGGATAATCAACCTATGGAGCCAATGCAACCTTGGTTCCGAGGTTTCACCGGAGCAGTAACGCCTATGGGGCAGGACCGGTACAAGTTCAGCGGTATCATCAAACAGACCGGCGATAACGAAGTCGAGATAACAGAACTGCCAATCCGTCTGTGGACGCAAGATTTCAAAGATAAGTTGGAGGAGATCATCAAGGCGGATAAGATCCCTTCCTTTATCAAGGATTACACAGACTACAATACACACGTCAAGGTCCATTTCGTGGTGCAGATGGAGGAGAAGCACATGAAGATCGCGCTGGAGGAGGGCTTGGAAGAGAAATTCAAGTTGTCCAAGTCGATAGCGACCTCCAACCTAGTCGCCTTTGATCCGGAGGGTAGGATCACGAAGTATGCCAGTGTCGAAGACATCATGAAGGAGTTCTTTGGAGTCCGTATCAAGTTCTATGAGAAACGAAAGGTAAGCTTGATTCCAGACTTAGAAAGATTCAGACTAACACAGCCCAGCAATGGCAACTTGCAGAGATGCAAAAGCAACTCGAGAAACTCAGCAATCAAGCTCGCTTCATCCAGATGATCATCGATGGCAAGCTTGTTGTCTCAAAGAAGAAGAAGGTTGACCTCGTTGCGGAATTGAAGCAGAAGAACTTCAAACCCTTCCCCAAAGTCAGCGATGCCGCTAAGGAGGGAGAACTGGAGCCGGTCGCCGATAATGAGGACGAGTCGGAGGGTGATGTCGAGGCTAGCGCGAATGCCTATGACTACCTTTTAGGCGTAAGCGTCCCACTATTACAGATGTCGATTGGGGCTAACTTGGCTGTAGATGGCCATCTGGTCGTTGACCAAGGAACGCGTCGAGAAGCTCCTGAAGCAGATCGGAGATAAAGAAGAAGAGATAGACACATTGATCAAGATGAGCAAAGAAGACTTGTGGAAGAATGACCTAGACGACTTTCTCGCCGAGTGGAAATTCCAGCTTGACGATGAGGAGAAACGGCAAAAGAAGGTGGCCAACTTAGGCCGCCGTGCGTCGAGCAAACTCAAGATTGGTGCGAAAGCTCCGATGGCTCGGAAGCGAAAGGCACAAGGCGAAGATGCTAACGATTCGGACTTTGGTGTCTCGAAACCGAAGAAACAAACGGTGATAAATCGGATAAAGCCAACACCTGGCCTGCTTTCTCACCTCACCAAGCCTTCAGCCACCGCAAAACCTTCTGTCAAGGCCCAAGTTCCCGTGAAGCCTGCGCAAAAGAGTTTGGACGATGTCTGGATGCAACTTGATGGAACCGACGATGCTCCCGTAGAAGCACTCATCTCCAAGACCACGAAGGCCCCTGCTGCTGTGGCGAAGAAAGCCGCGACTACGACTGTGGTTGATGACGACTCCCTTGACGAAGACGAAGAGGTGGTCAAGCCGGCCACAACTCGTCAACCGCGTGCCGCGGCCCGCAAAGCGATCAATTACGGCGGGTCGGACGACTCTGACGACGACAATGGAGACGACCTTCTCGGAGACGTCAGTAAGATGGTAAAGGGAATTGGCGGAAGCATCGCTGAGCCCACCACCGGAGGCAGACCATTATTCTCGACCTCCATGTCCAGACCCGGCAGCAGTGCCGGCCTACCAAAGTCCAATTCCAGAATCTCTAAGCTAGACGTCGGCTTGTCCGACGATGAAACAGACTACTCCAAGCTAGCCCCTCAGCCATCGATCCGTAAAGCGGCAATCATGACGGCCAAGGAAATCACGCTGAGCGACGGCGACGGCGACTCTCTTAGCGAGACACTATCGAAACCGATCTTCAAGGGAGCCAAGGCCGCAGCGAAGGAAACCTCTAAGCCTGCTGTCAAAGCATCAGCGGCCCCTAAGCCTAAGAGAGCCCCAGCAGCCAAGAAGGCCGCTCCCGCATCCGCACCCGCACCCGCGCCCGCGCCGCCGAAAAAAGCCCCCTTATCTCCTGCCGCCAAGGCTTATGCGGCTAAGCAGGCCCGAAACGGCAAGAAACGAGTGGTCGAATCTGACTCAGACGACGACGGTGATGAAGTCAACGGCATGGCCAATAAAATCCTGCACTCCCCTTCCCCAGCCAAGGACGTAGGGACCTCGGATCCGTCGCCACAGCCAGCTGCGGCAGCTCGTCCGTCCCGACGAGCGGCCACGACGGCGAAGAAACCAACTTACATCGTTGACGACGACGACAGCGAGGAGGCGAGCAGTGCTGGAGATGATTTCTCCGAGGGCTTTTCGGGGAGCGAGTAAGGTCCGTCCACAGCCGATGATGTGGCAACAAATGCCATGCTGTCGCGACGCCCCTTTTCCCTGGCGAGCAGACCCTCTCAAATAGATACATGTTAGCGTTTATTAGTGCTCTCTAATACGGTAGCACACTTTCTTGCATATTATGTACCACATCCCTTATGCTCTCAGCCCACTACCTTTTCCTTTTCCTTTTCCTTTCCCTGTCCAGGCGTCTTGCGTCATGGCCAGAGCGTTATGGACGCTTTCTACTTCCCTTCGATTGCGCTTAGGGAATGGCCTCTCTGCCTGTTTTGGCTTATAGTTCTTATGGAAAACGTCCTTTCCACTACCTACGAGTAGAGGCACACGAGCTAGAATCTTGGGTTGATGCTATGCTATGCTTTGTCGCCAGCCGTTACGTAGGTAAGGTAGAGTAAGTAAAGATAGATGGACGTGAAACGAAACGCTTACAAAGAACTGCTTTCCGAGCGCCTGGGAGCTAACTGTGTCTTCTTTCGTCTCCGTGCAGAAAAGGTCAAGTCGCTCGGTCTATAATCGTACCGGCAGGGCTGTGGCATAGAGGAGTCCGGCAAGCTGAGAGCTGCCTGTGCTCTCTCCCTCATTACTGGAGTTTGGGGCGAGGAGCATTTGCTTTCTTTCGGCTTTGACGTGTGGGGGATCTGGAAGGCAGAGGATGAGCGACCTCACGTAGTGTAGAGGTAGATATTTGTGGTAATGTAACTTACCTAGAGGCTCGCGGGACAGCTTTAGTAGCATGGGGACTTGGCTTCTTACCTTAGGGCAGCCGGTGTCGATCTGCATTCGGTAGCCTGAAACGTAGGGTTACCGCAAAAGGACGTGGGTGGGCCATTCTTGTCAAGTTACCTACATACCTACAAAACCAGAGATAAGAAAGATCAATCACGAGACGTCGGACAGGTTATGAGTTGTTGAGAAGTCAGTGATCTGGCACAAGGTGTAGGTCGGGATGTTTTGAGACATGCATGATGATATCAATGTCTTCCAACTGTGAGATACAGGAAATGACAATGCCGAATCACCCGTATGTGGATTCAGCTCTGTTTTCGAACCTTTTTACCTACTATCTTACTGAGAGAGTCTAGAGAATACTACAAGGGTATAAGATGTGTTGTAAGGCAGGTAGGTATGAAGTAAGGTAGATAGGGTTTCAGGTGGGATGAGATAAGACGTCTTTTAGCCGAATCGATCCACACTCCCTTTATCAACTCCCCGACCCAGGTAAACCCCAGAAGAGGGATACGACTTCGCTTCCATGCCGCAAGCTCCTGGTCGGTTTCGAGATTGTGAAGTCGCGGTCTCGACTGGTCTGTTTCTTGCCCTGTCGTGTCGTGTCGTATCGGAAAGAAGATCGGATACGTGCGTCACGGGCCATGGGATGATGCATGGAAAATTCGAAGAAGGAATCGAAGGAATGGAAGGACGGATGGAAGGAAGGGAGGGAGGAATCGAAGGTTTGGAAGCTCTGACGACGAGGTCTTGTCATTGGCGGACGAGGGCTGGGTTGGGGCTGACACCGAGTCTACTTTCTCTCTCTGTCTTCTTGTCCTGTCTTCGCGGGGTAAGCGTAAGCCGTTCTCATTACATCGTTTTTGATTCTCGCGCCTCTTCTCCGTTTGTCGACTACACTACAGACACCACTTCCATCCTCTTCTATTCTCTCCTCATCCCTTTCGTCTGTTCTTAGACCAAGCTCAGCACTGAGGCCCCACTTCATCAGTGTCCAAAGCCAGCGGCAGCCGTCGAATCGGCACCTCCCCGCAACCTGAACAGACACATGCACGTCGCCGTAATGTCAGCTTAAATATCGCTGGACATTGGCAGCTTCCGGGGCGAGAGCCGCTAAGTCAAGCTGACAGTATAGTGCCGTGGCGCGGATGCTCAGAACCAGAACCCACGGACCCGTTGGGGAGAACAGGCCTTCTGAGAGATTGTCGATTTGGAGAATTTGGAGATTTCGGTAGACAAATCAGAGCAAACGTCGTCTGGTGGTTAGTCACGTTTTACGATCGACGGTTTGCGGCTCTTGGGCACGTTGGCAGATGATGAGTAAGGTAAGGTACCAACAGCAGGGAAGGGATCGGGCGGTGAGCAAGTTGGAAGGGTAAGGCAAGGCAAAGCGCACGTGTTTGCAAACTTGCGGGGATGCGATCGATCAAGCTACCGCTGTACCTTGGCCAAACAACAGGATCCCATCCTAGGGTAACGTGAGCGTGAGGTCAGAAGGAGCAAGATGGGCCAGTAGGTCCGTCCACATTTGGGCTAGGCTTGGGTTCAGGTTCAAGTTTGGGCTTGGGCCCGAAGCGAACGAGCGATGGGAGATGGATGGGAGAACAGGCAAGGTGAGGTAAGGTAGGCAGGGTGGGGCTCAGTTGATGGCCGCCCGTCATGCGTGGCTAGCGCCTCCCATTCCCATTCGGAATTCCCTGCAGGCTTGCAGCCAAGAGAAAAAAATTGTCCGGGGCCGGGTAGGTGCGTGTTCTCTTGTTTTGGTGAAACGGCTGCCTCGGTGCTCCATGCTTTCTCCTTTCTTTCTTCTCTGGCTCTGCTGGGCTCGGGTAAGGGTAATGGAAACGGTACCGTGCGGTTGCCGTTGCGGTAAGCTGAAATGCGGTAAGCTGGCTGGCTGGAGGTCGTGGCGGTGGGCCTGGCTTGTGGTCTATCTTGGAGAGGATCGAGCGTGTTTGAGCGCTGTCTCTCTCTCGCTCGCTCGCCTCGCCTCGCGGGCTCAGTCTCGTGAAGATTCCCGTGGTTGTTGCTGTCATTGCTGCTGCTGGTCCTTTTCGGTTTTCCCTTTGAACTCCTATCTGCCTTGGGGAAACGGAAACGGGTAGGTCAAGCGGGGAAATGGAAAATGTCGATTTCAGAAAGCCAGGAGAATTCCGATATGAAGAAAATCTTCTGCCTGTCTAGATGTTTATACTATATGCATTATCGATACGGATGATGCTTGTCATCCTTTGCGTCACCTATCCGAGACAGACATATAGAGCCGAGCAAGGTACCGGTCATTGTCGATCTTGCTTGCCCGCTCGCTCGCTCACCGCTGCTGTTCAGACACGCTAGTTTTCTTGCCTCGATACTTCATACACAAGATACTCATTCATCACTCCCCAGTTTCTGTGTTCCTTTAAATTCTCAAATCCTGGGGGTGGACTTTTGACAGGTTAAGCGGGTTCAATCAGCCATAGCCAGGAAAACAAACAGACGCAGATCTCCTCTTCCCGAGGGCACATACATCCATACTTTTTTTCTTGTATGGTACTTTGAGTACATCTAAGACACATCCCCTCCAACAAAGGGTTTGAGTGGGTGTTCCCGCATCTTCGGCGAGATCTCTTCTTCTCCCAGATTCTTCTCCCGCGAAAGGAAGCGCTGCCGTCTTGCTTCGTTATCCAAGACGAGCGGAGACAATCGTGCGGCTGAGCCTTTGATGATCCTCGTTGTTCGTCTCGTTGTTGTCGGAATTCTTTGACTCGTGCCGTTTCGTTGGGCTGGGGACCGTATTAAGGCACCACCTCGTCCCTCGTGTTTGCCTCAGCTATTATTACCTCATTCCATCCAAGCTTCTGGAGCTTCCATTCAGTTTCGGCTTCCAATTTCGCATAAAAGTGACTGGCTTGCTAGTCACGTTCGTGGTCAGTGAGTCAAGTTGCTTGCCTTGCTTCGTTGGTCGACGTCGCGGTCTGGTGGCCCCCACTCAATTGAATATCAATTCACTCGCACGTTATCCGCAACTGCTGGCTCCGTTTCGCAAGACGCGCAATGGTGTCCGTGGCATCTCTTCTGAACCCCGTCGCGGCGAACTCGTACGACTATCGGCAGTTACCTAGCCCTTGTTCAAGCAAGTACGAGTACGCGACGGAGTACAGCTCACCTCCATCGGCGCCACCGCCGGCGCCTTTCAAGAAGCAGAAGATGACCAAGGACGCTGCGATCTTCGCAAAGGGAAAGACCAAAGGGCAAATCAGATATCCGCCGTGCGAATTCCAAGACGAAGAGATTGCGGTGCAACATAGAAGATATCAAGTGTATCCGATGGGCCATATCACCGATTACTGCAGGCACATACCTTACAACAGCGAGAAGAAGTCATTCTTGGAGAAGACGGGAAGGGAGAGCTTCGAAGGTGTGTAGAGATCGCTCGAGGCTCGGCAATCGCGGAGGAAGACTGCGACTAATTCACATCAACGTAGTTTTTCAGTACACGTTCAAAGTCCCAGGCGATGATCGCGAGTATACCGTCATGTGGGACTACAACGTCGGGCTTGTTCGCATCACGCCCTTCTTCAAGTGTTGCAAGTACTCCAAGGTGAGGGCCCTTGCGTGGAATTCCAGGTTGCCTTGGCTGAAGTTTTACGGATACAGACCACACCAGCGAAGATGCTAAATAGCAACCCTGGTCTTAGAGAAATCTGCCACAGCATTACCGGAGGAGCATTAGCAGCTCAAGGTGACGCGTTCCGCTACCCTACCACCACACGTATAGTAACCTTGACCAGGCTATTGGATGCCTTTTGAGGCCGCGAAAGCTGTGGCAGCAACCTTCTGCTACAACATCCGCTATGCCCTGACACCAGTCTTTGGCGTGGACTTTCTCGATCTTTGTGTCGTACCAGAAGATCCTAGGTTCGGGAGGATGGTCATTGACCGAAACATCGTACGGCATTGCACCGAGGCAGCCAACGAGCTCCGTGTCCTGTCTCGAGAGGCGTCAATGGTTGCAAGTCCTCAAACGCCAGCCTCTTCAGCGAGCTTCCCAAGATGGACACCGAAATCGCTTCGCCCGAAGCCAATCAAGACCGCAGATGTGGAAAGCGGATACGGTACGGACACTGACCAGAGTGACAAGTATCTCTGCTCGCCACAAACGCCAGTAACGTACGAATGGGCCACTACCAATACTCCACGGTATGCAAAAGCACAGCGATACCGCCTGCCATCGCCGAAAGATCTGCTCTCGACTACGTCCATCCCACGGAGCAGTGACGAGCCTTCGGATATGCAAGACGCCTCGAGCAGCGGTGGGGAAGAGGTCAGGGGGAAGCGGCTGCAGTCGGAGCTTGACGAGGACTACGATGAAGACAGCTCGTCGGCACCATCCTCAGAAGAGCTGGCGCGGCCGAGACGGAGGAAGAAGTCGGCTACAATGACAAGGGAGGCGAGAGCGGCATACGTGTTGATGCAGCTTTCCATGGCCGATGCATCGCTAGGTGACGATGCGCATCGCCACAAGCGCCGTCGAGCCTCTTCGTAAGGAGTGTGTAACGCGGATGATTGATGGTGGCATATGTCTGATGAGTTTCTGCTATTGCACGTTGGGTATTTGCTTTTGCTTTTGCTTTCCTTACTAAGAACATGAGTTCTGAATGATGGGACGATTCCAATGCTTGGATGATGGGATCCGCAGTTATGATAAAGGTTACTGAAACGTAGCATAATCTCCTGGATGGAAACAGCAAGTGATCGCTCTGGTGTTCGTGTGGTTCGCTACTAACTAATCATTAGTCGAGCACCAGAACTGCAATGGAAGCTTACTCTTCCAACAGTGTATTTGACTTAAGCAGTGGTAATGCACTCAAAGCGTCTGGCCTTGTTCTGTTAAATATGTCGAAGGTTGTTGTTAAGCTATATTGATTAAGAGAGACAGGGCGAGACGTGTTACGATGAAAGCATTCGTGAAAGCAGCGGTGCCTTTCTCCACCCTCGGTGATTGTATCCTTCATCTCAGATCGCTCCTACTGGTTTGTGAAAGTTTTCGATTTAGGGACGCTGTCTCCTTGCTAGCAATCGCAGCTTGGCCACCTGGAGTCAGACTCTCAAATTCATGGATTGCTGTAGCATGTCGGGTCGAATGGTCAGGTACTGTGAAGTCGGTTGTGAAAAGGAATAAAGGCTCGGCCCAGAATAACCTAGTGACTCTCGAGAGCCTCTGCCCTAAGTGAGAGCCTCAACTCGTAAGCGAATCTCTCCTCCTACACGCCATGACTTGACGACAAGTCATTAAAATGGATGCGAAACCATTTTCTTGTGCAAAGTATGTGAGATCGCTGCCTCGTATGTCTATAAGCCACTAATGAGCGTTGAAGGTTCTTGAAAGATCCTGCCACCGTCAAAGTATCTTCGCTCACACTCCATAACTGGTCGGTCTTCCACGTTCACAAGAAGCTTTTAGCCTTCCGCTCGACATACTTCCAGGAACTCTTTGAAAGGCAATCGCAGCCTGAAGTTCATTATCTGTACACGTCTTCTGACTTGATATGTGGATGGTTCGTGGAGTGGGTCTACACTGACTCAGTCCCCGAAGTTACCGACACAGACTTCAGCGCACTGTTCGAGTTCTTCCTCATCGCCCAGAAACTCTGCAAGAACCCCGGTCTCGGAGATCTCGTGTTGGACCGCATCAGGCATCATTGTCGAGAAGAGCTCGCAGACTGTCGACTACGAGATGTAATTCGCGAGTATTTTGATAAGGTAGAAGCCAAGTCTCCGATGCGGCGCTGGCTCGTTAGATATCTGGCGTGGAACTTTTGAACAAGAAGAGGGATGTGATAGCATACAAATCATTGATTGGAAAGGGAGGGTCATTCGCCATGGCTCTCATTCTTACGCTGATGCGTGCTGCTTCTGGCCCTTTTCCCGATCCTTCGGAAGAGCCCGACTGCAAGTACCACAAGCACGCGGAGGACGTTGAGTGTGACGCTTAGAGCTTCTCAAGGGATGATCGTTCTGCGGAATCGAGTTAAACAAGAATGGCTGCCTAAGTTGTGATATGATAGGAAAGCAATAGAAGATGTTATTGGTGATGGGGAAGCGAGGGTGGCATCTGCTTGAAAAGAGAGGTTGAAAACACGCAATTCTCAGCACGGAAGATACCAATCACCCCAGGAAAAACATGCCCCTTTAAGGGCAGCCCAGCCGCGAACAGGAGGATTGTTGTGGATTAGGTCCCAATGGGTGATTATATCGCAGCACAGCATGTATGTCACAAATCAGGTGCTCTCCAAATCAGTCCAACGCCGGTATAGATCTTCATTTTGTGGAGTACTTCGTAACTCATATCCTATAGCCGGTCAACTGCTCTTTACCATGGCCAAGGAGGGAGAGGGTTTACTTGGCAGCTTTAAGCTTGCCGATCCTCTCCTTGGTCTTCCTCGTGACTCCTTCTCCGTCCCATATATAGGTCACGCTCTCTTGCGCCGTAACAGCCTTTGCCCATTTCGAGAAGTTCGGAAGCTTCTCAAGTGACTCTTTGACTGCTGTAGGGAGGAGCTCTCCATTAGACCATTCGTAGAGACGGAGGACGAATGGTGCCGTTAGAACCTAGACGGTGCCAACAATGTCAGCCTCGTCGTTCACTGCCAAACATATAGACCTTTACCTCCGCCATCGTCATTTGCTTATTTCCCCCAAAGAACGGCGCCGCGTCCTGCAGCAACGGCTCGATTTCCTTCTCCACAGCCTTGATCATCTCCTCACTCTTTTGGCTCTTCTCCTGCTCGTTCTCCGCCTTCATGACCTGAAACAAGTATGAATTGACCTTGGTGAAATAGGTATCGACGAAGAAATTGACCTTCGCTCTGAAAAGAGCAGCGGTCGGCGACTCATAAGAGGCCGGAAGGAGATGTGAGGGGAACGAATCGGCGAGGAATTGGGCGACGATGCCCGATTCCGTGACGATGGTGTCGACGACTTCGTTGTTGTATTTGATTGCTGGGACCAGACCTCTCTGAGCCTTATCAGCGAGACCTGCCCTCATCGCCGTCTTGCTGACGGCCCATGGGGATCAGGTTGCAAACCGGGTTGACCTTGAGATACCATTCTTCACGTGGGCGGTCAAGGTCGATGATGACTTCTTCGTAGGGCAATTGTAGCTCTTTGAGTGCAATGTGTGCGCGGTGAGCCCAGGGGCATCCGTGGTTCGTATACAGTGTGATCTTAGGCGCAAGGCCGTTGGTCGCTGCCGTGGCCATAGTGACAATAGAAGGCTGATGCTCTCTTGGGTGAAAGGCTTGCTTCCGAGCAGGGTCGAAGTGCGCTACCACCATCTAACACCGGCGATTATCTAAAATGAATTCGCTTCTAGAATCTACCCAAATCTACAGTAATTTCAGTAATCTACCCCACTACCCCTTCCTACAGTACCGGTCGGTAAGTGTTTATCCATTTTACCCTACCCAGGAGGGATAAACACTTACCGCCTAGGACTGTATCTGCACCTAAAGCATTATGCCTCTGCGCCTAAACCCACACCTAGAGTCATGCCTAGATCCACGCCTAAATCCACGCCTGAATCAATGCCTAAATCCACACCTAAATCCACGCCTGAACCATAACCTGAATTCACACCTAATTTCAGCTAAACTTGCACAGAAGTCATGTCAACTCAGATGTAGACTAAAGTCTAAGAGTGAGTTTAAACATGACTTTAGACACAAATGGTTTCATGAATCTTCCGTGCAAATAGAAAGGGGTAGATGGGGTGGGGGTAGATCAATGAAATTACTTCAGATCTGGGTAGATTCTAGAAGCGAAATTATATTTGCGGTAACTTACAAAAATCTCAAAAGTAAACAGCACAGATATTTTCACGAAATGCAGTCAAGTTCTGAAAATGAACCAGCAAGCAAAGGTCTCAAGAACAAGCACCTTCATTAATAGATCATAAGACTTGTTTGCCGTTGTTGTTGTGGTTTCCACCTATGTCGCCAGTTATGGTACGCCCCATGACATAAAAACTACATCCTGATTCTCGTATCACTCTCTCACCCCTGGATGCCACGCACCCGTTCTGAATGCGCCTAAAGCCCACCTTGGCCCACCTCTTCAAATCCTCTAAGAAGCAAAACAAGTACGGTCGACTACTTGGTACTCCCACCACTACGAGCATACCTAACTTAATATTAATAGCCACACTATCTGGTGCTGGCTGGCGACCCCACTAATGCTCCTCCTCGGAGGCTCTTTCATAGACGCTCGGTTTCACGCTAACCTCCATAACCTCCTTCGTCTCTGCCAGAACCCCGGCATCAAAACCGTCAATACCGCAATGACAATTACATGCGCTTCGCATGCTTGACTAGCGCAGCAGATCCATCACTTACTCCACGCCCGTTCTCTAACGAACGTGTATACCGGGCTGGCGTGGCCGCGGGAACGGTGGATCCCGGAACTGGAGCGGTTTCCGCGAAGCATCTGGGATTCGGTGGAGGGGATTGGGTTTGAGGGAACTATTGTACTGGCTTGGGGTTTGGGTGGCATGGTGGGTGAATTGAATACAAGGAGTGCAGGTCCTGAAGTCGACGAGCGTTATGAGTGTGAGCTTGATTGAGGTCATCGTTAAACGAACTTATATCATGCAAGTATAGATTCGCCGTTTTGTGATTTTCTGCTAAATGAATCAAGTCTCAAGAACCATCAATCTTGAGGCCATGACAAATGACGGTTTTAGTAGAATCCTCCAGTCCCTTACTTGCTTCTCCAGTCACAGAAGCGAAAATCCCTAGAATACTTTCCAGGTCCTCTGGTGGCGTCCTACCCATACCGCACTCAGTGGCGATTCCGAACGACTTGGGATACACACTCTGCGCCGCATCGATCCTTTTCTTCGTACCTTCTTCATCGTTTGCATGGACCAGGCCCAGAAACAGTTGGGTGTCATTCAACTTCAGGTCTGCCATTGGCTTGAAGTAAGCTTCATCCATGCTGTCTTTTGGCACCGGCATATGGATGTAAGTGACACGGTGGATAGGACCGAGGGTCTGTACAATCGTATTCGCCATGTCGACCAAGAGCTTCGCATCAGCAGGTTGCACGAAATGCACATGGCCAAAGTCGCCATAACAGAGATGAAAGCCTAGTTGGACGTCAGCGTCGACGGCCTTGGTCAGACGAGTCAATCGCTCAAAGAGGCCGGCCTTTACAGGCGAAAAATAAGGCTTGAAGTAGGGATCTGCCAATCTTCCCTGTTCGGACTCCAGAGCCGCTATCTCGGTTGGAAGGTCCCACTGAATGGACAAGTCAGACGCTGGAATGCTGTCCTGAATGCGACGAACAGCTTCGAGCAGCCGTGTTTCATACAACGGCTCGATGCTTGGACAATAGTCGGTCTCGATGAACCCGCGAACCACGTTGTGGGGACTCGGGAGCGCCACTTGGAAGCGCACACCGGACGGAATAGTGCCGGCGGTTCGAAGCTCACAGAAGGTTTTGTATGAAGCGAGCGCGTAATCGTCATATCCTGTAGGCTTGATATCCGCGAGACTATATGCGGCAGTGGTCAATGGGAGGGGCCCGCCACCCCAACGCGGTTGCACAAGCTCTTTGGGGAATAAAGGGTGCTGCCAGGCAATGAAGTTGCCGCGCTCGCCAGTCTCTCCATCGGGAATGCGGTGAAGGCAGGAGGGAAGGGCTCGAAGAACTGTCGTGAAGACTTCTGATGCAGAATTGAGAGGCAGACTGCCAAGGAAAAGGACTTCCGATGCCTGGGTTGGGCAGCTCATCCTGTTGGTGATCTTAGGGCATGAGGAACCCTAGATAAAAGTGGTGAATGGAATTGATTGTTGGACAGTGAGTACGTAAGGCGTGGATCAGAATGCTCTTTCATATGTCTGCCAAGCAGAGAGTGAGGTATGAGAAAAGGCGTAGAGAGGTAAACATGAGGTGAAGCGTGCGGCGTACCGCATCGCTCTGCGACTGCGTACAGGGAAACAATATAACAAATGCTCGCAGACTGCTGCGCAGACTTCATTAGAAATTACTATCGCAAAAAAGATCACATCACCTGAGATTTCTACAACGGCTCCTGCTAATTGGTGTTGCGTTGCTTTTTTTCGCTAGTACCCAAGTATAACGTGTCAGAAATCCAGGCCTTATCCGATAGGGATTCTCATAGAGTTTTAGGTCACATTCTCCATTAGCCTATTTGGACTTAGTGACACACACCACATATCATGTAAATTAATTCTAGATACTCTAGATAATAATGACAATCAATACTACTCACATGCTTTGATCTTCAAGACTGACAGATTATGAACTCAGCTTGTGTGTAGAATGCTTGAATGATGAAAAAAGATCTTGTTGTTGTCAATATACAGAATTGTCATCAATACTTTAAGAGAAAGTGTAAACTCAACATAAAGATGAACACTCAGCTGTTCAAAAGTGTTATAGACATTCATGCAACATTCATACAAATAAGAATCAAAATAATGATCTCATGAATGCTGAAATCACATTCAAAATCAAAAGATTTGTCTGAAAACACAACAGTTTTCAATTTTAATGATATCATCATGTAACATCCTAACCTGAGATTCCTTGAGTATGTAGAACTAAGAATTTGTGCTTATTGATATAACAGCTGGTCTGAAATGGTTCTGAACTTTAACTCTTAGATGATTACTTAAGTTGAACATGATTGTTTTCATAAGAGAAACAACCCTACTATATAGAATGCACTTGACATTTCTGCATTGAGCACTCTTGATGTCTTGATGTCTCAACATTGAGAGATTAAGTTCTCAGCTCATCTGCTCACCATTGAGCTGTTGCATCATCATGTGATTGCTGTCTAGCAGTTCTCTCTGTACACACTTCAGTTGAACTTCTGATTCTAGATTCATGAGTTTCTTTCTGATTAAACATGATTATAACATCATTCTTCTCTTTCAGATGCTAGTTCTCTAGAATCTACTTAAGCAAGAGTATATAATGATTTTACTGTCAGCAATGATGCTTTCTAAAAATTCCAATTGTCTAAGAATTGCAAAGGAAATTCAACTCAGTGATAGTCTCACCACATTTTCTTGTGAATTCTGTACTGCTTGCAGACTCAATTGCTTTGTCATGACTGATGAAAGATTGAAATGTGATAAGTGTACTTGTCACAGTCATTCATATGTTGCAGTTTTGTGAGAGTCTCTCAACAGAACTTGTCTTTCTCTTCAAAAAAAAATAAGTGATGCAAATGCAGTTCTTGATGTTCTTGCTGTCAAGATGATGCATTTTCAAAAGACTTTAAATCAAACAGATCATCATGCTGCACAGAAGACTGACTGTCTTGCTGCTGAACTTAATAGTGATAATGATGAAACTGAGAATGAAGATTCTCAAACAATGTCTTAACTTGTCAATTTGATGTTGTCATTCTTCTGAACTAATGTTGACTTTTTTTCTTAAAATATTGAAGTGTTCTCACACAGTTCTTGAGATTCTCTTTGGATTTTCAGATATTTTCTGAGATGTCATAATCTTTTCACTTGACAAGATAGTGAACTTTCTCACTAATCATTCTCTTTTTCAGAATGTTCTTAACTTCATATTCTTTGTTGAGTTTGACAGACATTTCATTGATTTGAAGTGATATGAACTGATTGCAGTGTTGTAGCATGAATGCATGAAATACTGAGTGTATTCTCATTTTCTTAAGTAAATCTAACTCATAACTTAATCTCTTGATGTTCTGTGTGATTCTGAATGATTTAATGCTTTTGTTTTTTAGCTTTCTGCTTCTTTTCTTTGTTTATATGTTGTCTGTTTTTAGATATATCTTCTCTTCTTTTTCAAATGATTTTGTCTCTGTCATTCATTTCATCTGCTGTTTAATTTATTTTGTCAGATCTTGATGCAGTTTCTTTATCTGTGTAATGTTCAAAATCACTTTTTGACTTCATGATTCATGTTCTTTGAGATCTTGTCACATCTCTGAGTTGTAGTTATAATTCACATAGAAAGATGTTTCTTCTGTGATCTCATTTCTTGTATTGTTGTACACAAACTGTGTCATTAACAACAGTCATATTTAGTCATTCTGATTCTTGTTGATGTAGTGTTTTAAGTATGTCTTTACTGTCTGATTCATTCATTTGCTTTGCTCATTTGTCTGTAAATGATATGTTATTGACATTTTATGATTTATTCTGAGTTCTGCTGTAAGCATTTTTCAAAACTTGTTTATAAACAGCTTGTCTCTATCAGTAATAAATTTCTTTGATAGTCTGTAATTGCTAATCAATTCTCTCAGTATGATGTACATCAATACTGATGCTATTGTGATTTTCTTGAACAGAATGAATATTGTGTACTTGATTAATCTGTTCACTATGATCAATATATTATTGAACTTCACTTCTCATGTCAAATTCTTCAATGATGATAGCTTTATAACAAAGTTCATAGTAACTGACTTTCACAGTGCATTTGATGCACTCAGTCACATTACTTCATTGTATTGTCTTTTTTAATTAATCTTATTTCTTTGACATGAGTTGCACACAGCAATCATTCTAGTGACTTAATTTCTAAAATTGCTAATGTTGTGTCTTCTTCACATTAGATCTTCAGTGCATTTAACTTTTAAATGTTCTTCAATTCTGCTGTAGTGACACATCTTTATGAGTTCTTTGTTCATCAAGAAAGCTTGCTTCACCTTGTACATTGCTGTCAAGTTCTTTGTGAGAATTTTGTTGTTGTCTTTGCTCAGAATTCTGACATGTACTGTTTGTATATTTTTGTGATCAGATTGTCTGCTTAAGATATCTGCTTCATCATTCTCATTACTTTTTCTGTAATGAATCTGAAATTTATAGTCTGTCAACTGCTCTGCTCAATGAATCTGTTGTTGATTGAGTTGTTTTGTTGTTGTGAAGTTTCTCAGATTCTTGTGATCTGTATAGATCTGAATTGACTTGCTTGTTTCTGTGAGATAAGATCTTCAGTCTTGTAGTGCTTTTATTATTGCAAGAAGTTTTTTGTCATGAATCTCATATCTTTTCTTGAGTTCTGATAGTTTTCTAGATCAGTATGCTATAAATTTCTGCTGCTCATTCTCAATCTAATACAGATATATGTTTACTGTGAAATCTGAAGCATCAGTTTTCAGTGTCTTCTTGCATACTGAATTGAGTATTCTCAGATGTGCTGTTTCACTAAGACTTTTCTTTAATATGTGAAATGCATTCTTCTGCTCTCTATCTCAATGCTATTTTTTGTTTTTGTGTGTCAAATGTGTTAGTGATTCTGCAATTCTTGCATAGTTCAGTACAAACTTTCAATAATAGTTCATTAATTCTAAAAAGACTTGTATCTTCTTGATCTGTTTCAATGTTGATCAGTTTCTGACTGCTTTTGTTTTCTTTAAATTCTTCTTGATTTGTTCAGATCAAATCACATAGTCTAAGAACTTAACTTTCTTAATCTTAAATCTGCTTTTTAACTTTTTCATGTACAGAGCTCTCTTGTTGAGCTTTGTCAATATTTTTTACATATGTTCACAGTGCTTCTCAAGATCTTCTGAATATATCAGAATATCATTGAGATATGTGATCACAAAATTATTGAGATATTCTTTCAACATATTGTTGATCAATCTCTGAAAGATGACTGAGACATTTTTCAGTTCAAATAACATAACAGTATACTTATAATGTTTATATCTTGTTCAGAATGTCATTTTTCATTCTTTATCTTCTTTCATTCTGACTCAGTAATAGACATTCTTAAGATCTAAGCTTGTGAATCACTTAGTTTTGCTCAATTAATCTTGCAACTCTTTTATCAATGATAGAAAATAACTGTCTTGATGAGTTATCTTGTTGAGTTGTCTGTAATTAACACATAATTGTTTTTTGTCATTCTTTTTCAGTATGAACAGAATTGAGTATTCTGTCAGTGACTTTGATGATTTTATGAATTCTCTTTTCAGATTCTTGTCAAGATAAGCTTTAACTTTCTTGAGTTGATTCTCACTCATTGAGTATAATGATATTCACTTAAATTGCTTTTCATTCAATAGCAGTATTTCATGATTTCATAATCTATACTCTGATAAGCTCATCTCTGATTGTTCAGAAATCTTGTATGTGTCTTTGATTGCATATATCTCTTTTGTGACTCAATTGATTCTTGAATTTCTTCTGCTCAATCAAGACATTCTTAGTACTGCATCATATTCAATTGATTTTATAACATCAAACATTATCTCTTGTGAATTTTCAAGAATTGAGACTTTCACACAGATTTTCTCATCAATTCTCTTGATGACTTCATTTGTCATATGTATGTTGAATGAACAGTACACTCATCATGTCACTAATTCTAACATGTTGACTATTTGTTAATTCATAATGTTACTGTCTGTCTCAGAATCTATCAATGTGTTGATTTGGTGTTTGCAGATTGTAATCTTTGTTCATATTTGATGATCACTGTTTTGTCTTTGAGATACTGCTAGCTTCTTGTTCTCTAGTTTCATTGAGAAAGCTTTTCATTTTTTGACTTGTTTGATCATTCAGCTCATCTTTAAAGTTCTTAAAATCATCTGAGTTCTCTTCTGATCATAAGATTTGCATATTTTAAACTATACTGTTCAATGTGTTTCTCTGAATGTAGTTAAAATTCATACTGATTGTATTTTATCTGCAACTGACTCTCAAAAACTCTTACTCTTTGCAGAAATTCAGATGATATATACTCTTCACTGAAGATTCATCTGTTTTCATTCTGCATGATGTATTCTTTCAGTAAATGTATCTCAATCTTGTGACTCTTTGTTTTTCAAACAAGAAATTTTGACAATACTGCATCATCACTGTTGAAACATTTGTCTTTAACAGCTGTCATCAGCTTCTTCAGCTGATCATATGTCTTTTGTGTCTTTGTATTCTTGTATTGTGTCTTCTTTCTTTAAGCACTTAGATTCTCTTTAATCTTTGTTCAGTACTTTCTTGAGAGTTCTGTCTCAGCATTGTTCAAACTTTCTTTTGTGAGCTTGTTGCTGTCAGAAAATATTCATGATTTGTCAATCTGAGATTCATGATCATCAACTTCTTCAATGTCATCTTTAAGAATATTCATTTCTTTCTCAGCATCAAGAACTCTTTTCTTGATAAGAATAGCTAATTCTTTCTCATGAATTGATTAACTTATTGCATTGTATCTGTTCTTCACATCTTTGTGTGATTTCTGAGAGTATCATTTGACTCTGTCTTTTGCACTCATATGTGCTCAGCACATATTGTCATAACAGACTGTTCAACTCAGAACATCATACACTATGCTTAATTTCTTCATTTTTGTTTCAGTCATTACTGCTGCAATATTTTTTCTATTCATTCAAGATCTGTTGCATTCTTAAACAAGATGTTTGAATTTTCTGCAGTTATAACACATTTGTGTTTTGTTTTGCAGTGTTATCTGAGACTTAGTGAATCACTCTGACTAACATTCAGACTTCACTCATCTAGTCTTTTATGACTTCTGATAATGCTTTTTAATTATATTGAGATTCATAGAATTTGTTTCTCTATGTCTTATTAATAAAATATATTGCTTTGTTCACAATCAGAAGCTTTTTTCTTGATCTTTTATCATAGATGACATTCAATATTCTTTTTGTTTCATCTGTCATTTTCATTGACAACTATCAATATTGATACTCAGATCAATTATTTTCTGAAGATTGTCTAGTTGTTCTGCTCAGACTATTTCATCTTTAATGAACTTTCTCAATTCACAATAGTACTGATAGATGAGTGCTTCATTATTTTATCTGATAAGTGTCACTAATTGCTGAAACTCTGTGACATATACTGCTGCTGATTCACTCTGTTGCAAGATGTAAACTTATTTCTCTGTTGTTCTTTCTTCATTAATCACTTCAAAGACTTTCTTGAGTTTCTTTTTGAACTTGCTGAAATTGTTAAACATAGATTTCATATTGATGTTGCACTCATCATAATTCTTTTCTAGAAATTCATGTAGCTTGAAGTCAATTCAATCAAAGACTGCATTCACTAGATAGATTGTTGCAAACAGTGTCTTCTCTTGATTGATTTGAAACTTTGATTAATTGAATTCAATATACAGATTGAGCTTAGTCACAAAGACTTGCAGCTTTTCTCATTCTTCATCAAAGATATTGAGTATTTAAATCTTTGATGCATTCACAGATAGTTGTATCATCTGAGCTGACATCATTAATTGTGTTGCTGTTCTATCTGAAGTAGATGATAGAGATGAATTTGCTTGAACTTATTTCAAGAATAAGATTGAGATGTTCTTCTGTGTGTCAGACATCATACTTGTTATATTGTAAGAATGTTCAAAGTGTAACATTCTAATCTGAGATTTCTCAGATATGTAGAATTAAGAATTTGTGTTTATTAATATAATAATTGGTCTGAAATGGTTCTGAACTTTAACTCTTAGATGATTATTTAAATTGAACATGATTGTTTTCATAAAAGAAATGATTCTACTATATAGAATGCACTTGATGTTTCTGTGTCAAGTATTCTTGATGTTTTGATGTCTTAATGTTGAGAAATTGAGCTCTCAGTTCATCTGCTCATCATTGAGTTATTACATTATTATATAACTGCTGTCTAGCAGTTCTCTCTGTACACACTCTGATTGAACTTTTGATTTTAAACTCATGAGTTTCTTTCTGATTAAACATAATCATAATACATCATACAAATTGAACACAATATTGTCTATAGATCTGTTCTTTTCACAAATTGCAAAGCTGAAAGACTCAATGAACTATTCAGCATGAAAGACATCAATTAAATACATCTTGATAAGCTTCAAACTATGAAATATAGTCAAGAAAATAAATTTAGAATCAGATCTGACAACAACAATCATAATATCAACAATTTCATCATCAAACAGTACAATGACTGCAGTGATGCAAATTACAGTTTTTAATTCAGTTTATAATGACTGAGTCAATAAAAACAACAAAATCATAATCATCATCATTCTCAATGTTATCTTCAAAGTAACAGTCATTATAGACAACATGAGAACTACAAAAGAAATGTGAGAGCATCTGCATTCAGTTTATATTTTTTATGAATTTAATTTTCAATATATTTTCTTCATCAATTTCTATGATCTTCATCTGAATCAATTTGTATTAGTCAACAACTATATTCTCAAATATAAGAAACTTTTGATCAAAATTGTAACATTTAGTTTCATTATTAATAAAACTTTGAAGATCATTCTCTTTCTCATCAATCTAAAATTCTTCTACAATCAATGAGTGATAGTAAAACATTTCACTGCTTAAATCATACTTTCTTTACTCAACAGTTTAATTGCAGAACTCATCAATGAAGAATAACTCAAAGAAGAAAACAAGAATCTGACTCTAATGAAAAAGTTTAAAGAGAAAAATAAAAATAAAAACAGAAAGAAGAATAAGAGATTGAAGAACAAGAAGAAGAATGCTGAAAAGAACAAAGAAAAGAACAAAAAGTACATACACTGTAATAAAAAAGTTCATGCAGAACAGAACTGCTGACACAAATACTCTGACAAAATATTAAATGAAATTAAAAAGAAACAGACAGTCAATAAGAAGAAAGATTTAAACAAAAAGTGTTGTTTTAATGAAAATTTGCTCATTCTGACAACAATCATCATCATTTTTGTCATTAATGAATCATCATGACTAGCTGATTTCACAGTCACACAGCATATATGCTGTGATCATTTCACATTTTTGACAATTAAAATGCTCAAAGATGAGCTTATGATATGAGAAGTGACTGAATCAATGAATATTCACAGTATTAAAATTGTCAAACTACAACTAAAATGCAAGAATGACAGTGAATTCTGTCAAATCATCTTAATAGACATTTACTTTATGTTAAATATCAGTTTCAATCTCTTCTTAATAGAAACAGCTGAATTAAAAGACATATTCATTGAAATTCATGAAGAAATACTACAACTAAAAAACAAGATGAAAGAAACAGTTGAATATACATTTAAATCAGACAAGCTGTACTATCTACAGACTTTAACAAATAAGTATATTCTCTCTGAGCAGAAGACATTGTTAGTCATTGACAACAACAAAATATCATAAATCACATAACATCAACACTTCAGACATTTAAAAGACTCAAATCTTGAATATATATTTAAGAACTCAGACATTAACAGCATTGATCTACACAGATTTGCAGATAAGTTATCTCATTTATGTAATATTTGTCTGATGACAAATCAGAAATGACAGCTGTTCAAGCTTTCTCAATGATGAGTTATCAAAGTGATCAAACTTGTTCATATTGACATTATCAGTTTTATTACATCAAAAACATTCAACAGATCAGCATGATATATAATCTTTATGAATAACTATTCTCACTGATGATACATTTGCAACATAAAGATCAAAGATCAGATCAAAGATAAAATTGTATACTTTGTTAATATAATCTATACACAGATGCATAAAACTGTCAAATACATATGAATTAACAATGACAAGAAGTTTGAGAATCAAGCTCTTATTGACTGATTATGAAACAACAATATAAGTTATGAGACTACTGTTTCTTATGAACTGAAACAAAATAGTATTGTCAAACAAAATAACAATTTACTGACTGAAAAGACTAAAATCATAATAATTAACAGTGAAGTATTACACAATTTGTGATCAGAGACAGTCAAGACTGTCTGTTATTTATTGAATTAACTATCAATTTCAGCAATAAAAAATAACAAAGTTTCACTCTAGCTACTTTATGAATCATTCAATGATGATAGTATGATCAATTCAATCAATCTTGAACACATACAATTCTTTGAATGCATCACATATGTGTATATTTTTAAAGAAAAATGACATCAAAACATCAAATTTGAGACACAAAGTAATAAGAACATACTGATAAACTATGAAAAATGCAATTAATATAGAATTTAATTGTCAGAGAAAGAAAAAAAAAGTAGAGTGATTAGAGTTTAAGATGTTCAATTTAATGAAGAACTCAGAATTTATGACTTAAATATGAATCTTAAACTACTCAATGCTTTCAATTCTGAACTCTCTGAGACACAAGTTAATAACTTAAACTTTAAAAACTCAATGAATAATGTAACATTATTCTTTCATACATCAATCACAAGCTTCTCATCTCATGCATTAATCACAAGCTTCTCATCTTATGCATTAAATACAAGTACTGTTGACATCAACATGTCTGTTTTTCATGTTTAACATGAAAAGTCTCTCATCTTCATACAAATCATCATATACATCTTTGAACAAGACATCTCAATCAAAGAAGTATAACAAGAAGTTCAACAATGAGATGAAGAATGAAAAGAAGAACATAATAAAGCAACAATCATTAATTAATGTGTTAATACTGTCAAGATGCTCAAACAGAGAACAAAAAAAGCTTTTGAGATTCAGTTTTAAGATCATTGTTGTTTTGTTCACTGTTCATAATGCATTTCTTAATGTTATCATCATCAACACTACAGACAAGCATGAACTTAAAGTTCAGTCAGACAGCAAACTCAGCATTTATTATAAAACTATTGCAAGCTTCAGTTTCAAGCACTGAGAATAGACTATGAATGACAAGATTAAGTTTTTGAAAATTAATTTGACATGAGATCTAGTGACACTATCTTTGAATCATCACACTCTATATGAAAAGTAAGTCTATCATTACAAACATAATTCTGATGACACAATCATACAGTATAAAGCATGATAAATTGTCAAAGACTTTGAACAACATCTCAACATCAATTACAATGAGATATTCACTGTCATCATCAAGTTCATGATCTACAAAATCATCTTTGTCATTGCTGCATACTACAACTATGAGTTAAAACAAATGAATATCAAGACAGTGTTCTTGCACAGTGATTTGAAAGAGATAATGTACATAATACAATTCACTAAATATAAAAAGAAAAAAAAAAGATGTGCAGACTGAAGAAAGTCTTATATGAACTAAAACAGTCTTCTTGTCTATGATATGAAATAATGCATAAGTTTCTTGCTAACAACAACTATACACATCTTCACACAGATAATAGTGTGTTTCTAATCAGTAATTTCATCATTACTGTCTATATTGACAACATCTTGATGTGTGAATCAAGCAAGAAAGCAATTCACAATTTAAAGATCAAATTGAGCAGTCAGTTCAAAATGATGAACTGTGAAGCATGCAAGCACTACTTAAATATGCAGATAATGCACAATAAAACTTATCAAACTCTCATTTTATTGCAGAAAATTTATCTTAAGAAAATGTTTATCAAATTCAGTCTCAACAACACAAAATCAGTTCTGATTTCTATGAATTCTGATATATATCTGATATAGATTAAGAAACTCTTTACTTCACAGTTAATATAGCAATATTAGTGTGTTATAGACTTTCTTATTTATGCAATGACTCAGATGTGTTTTGACATTGTCTTTGTGATATTGACACTCAGTCAGTTTTTGCACAATTTTGATGAGATACATTGAAAGATCTTGAAATAAATGTTTCATTACATATGTAACATTCTCAACATCATCATCAAATACAAATTGAGCTCAGACTATCTTCAACTTCTAGAATATTTGAACTTGAACTGAGACAAAGATCTTAAAACAAGAAAATCTACAATGAACTATGTGTTTCAACTAACAAATGAATCAGTTTTCTGATGTTTCAAACATCAAAAAACAATTACTTTGTTCTTCACAAAAGCAGAATACATAACTGTGACAAAAACAATGAAGAAAGCTGTCTGAATGTGTGAACTACTATAAGAAATGAGACTTTAAAAATTTGACACAGTGTCTATTTAAATGAATAATACAGAGACTATAGTCTTGATCAAGAATTCTGAGTTTTATGTCTGTACAAAACATATTGACATATGTCATCATTATATACAGAAAGTTGAATTGCAGAATCTTATTCATCTTAATTACATTTTTATCAGCAACATAATTATCAACAGACTTATTAAGTCATCTTTTATCATCAAATTCACACACTTTATTGATCTTATTGATCTTATCTGTCACTAAAGACTCTGTGATCTATATGAAAGAATATTGAGTCATTGTTTGATGAACTTCAATAAAGTGTGTTCAAATTGCATCAGAGTCAATCAGATCTTTGCAGTAAACTTAGTGATTTATCATAAACATTCATCTTTTTTCTCTTTTTATTCATCTTGCTGTTGCTGAAATGATCTGAGAGAATGTGTCAGAAATTCAGATCTTATTTGATAGAGATTCTCATAGAGTTTTAGGTCACATTCTTCATTAGTTTATTTGGGTTTAGTGATGCACACCACATATCATGTAAATTAATTCTAGATACTCTAGATAATAATGACAACCAATACTACTTGCATGCTTTGACCTTCAAGACTGACATAACGTTTCAACCATAAGTAGGTATTTGTTATTATAGCCCCAAATTAATGCACGCATACGGCACTGTATTCGAAAACCCTGTCTCACACACACACCTATTGGTTTTTGGCTGTGACAATCTCAACGCCCCATAAGGTAGACTTCAATGTAACAAGCATTACCAAGCCCAACATGCATTAGTTGGGGGCTAACAAGTCATATGGGCCAAGTACCCTCGGGCGGCGCCACACTCTGACATGCAGTGATCTGACACAGTTGGTCAGCATCTATTTCAGACGCATAGGCATGGAGGGTTGTTCTCATCCCCTCTTTTATGCTTATACCCCCACTTACGATAGATATGTTTTCCTTGGTCTTTCTATGCTCGTTGCAGTTTTCCTCCTTACAAATGACCTTCAGGAGATCTGCGCTCTGGCTTGTTGACCTACAGACTTGGGATTCCAGTCATGGCAACATTTACTCCACAGCAGATTCAATACTTTCAGGAACATGCAAGCGATAATAAACAGCCAAATCTCATCGCAACGGTCATATTGTGCCTAATGTTCCCGTGTGTTGCTGTCTTCCTCAGGTTTCTATCCAGATGGCGTGCTCGAGCAAGTCTCAAAGCCGATGATTGGCTGATTCTTGCTGCTCTGGTACCAGCCTTACCAAAACCTTCTATGGGAGAGGATTCACCTTGCTAATTACATTGCAGCTTCCATTGGCCGGTATGACGACCACTACTGCCCTCGCCGTTCAATATGGTGAGGGCAAGCATGTTATATTCATCACCAACCCTGAAGGCTTTGCGAAGGTATTTCACAAACTCTCTACCGCCATCTCTTTGTCTAACCAGGTTCTCGCAGGCTTACGTCGCCGGTGTTACGGTGTATAGCTTAACTGTCGTCTGCACAAAACTTTCTATCCTCTACTTATACCACCGCATTTTCCCATCCAAGGGTCTCGCTATTTTAGCAAGCCTTATCGCCGTCCTTGTCGTCACTTATTCCGTGGCACTGATTATTTTTGACTTCTTACAATGCATTCCTCTGTCAAAGTTATGGTCAGACGTACCGGGACATTGTGTCTCTACAACCCAAGTCTATATTACTCTGGCGTAAGTATATGAGCTCACCCTTTCGGCTGTACTGATAGGTGACAGCGTAATGAATGTTATTACGGATATAATGATTCTCACGCTGCCGGTGAAATACGTATTGCGCCTGCATATGACGACAGCACGGAAGCTCCAAGTGGTGGGAGCTTTTGCTCTTGGTGGCATGTTAGTATGGCAGTCCTGTTACATCCACTCTGACTTCTGACACCTCTCAGCGTTTGCATTTTCGGCATTATTAGAAGCTGCTACGTCGGCCAGGCCTCGATCATAGACCAAACGTGTAAGGCCCTACGCAGGGGAAAGAAGACTACGAGCTGTCGCTAACAATACTTCAGGGACTGCCACGGAAGGCGCAATCTGGTCCCAAGTGGAGATTTCCGTTGGAATCATCAGCGCTTGCCTTCCACTTTACCGCCAACTTTTTGTGCCACGGGGCCAGCCCTCCTACAACGAATATTCTAACAAATCCAGTCAAGCCACCCGAAATGTTCCGCTATCTGATCGAAGTAAGGGTGGCGGTACTTTGTCGTCTATGACGGCCACCAAGAGCCAGAATGGCGACATGGAGACGGGGTCGTTTGCAAAGCTAAGTGATGTGGAGAGTACTCATAGCGCAGCTCTACTTAAAATGCAAGTAGACATGGTTGATATAGCTAGTGAAATATAGCGTATGTGGGGAGAGTCTGTGGACCATCTGTGGGAAACAGATCTCTGTTGCGCGGATGCGTCATAGAGATGACCTTAATTATACAACGAAGGAATCTCTTTGTGCTAGTATTTTACCGCTTAGATCAGTCCATGTGCATATTGTGCTTAATCCCTAAAACTGTACCTCATTACTGTGACTCTGACTAAATTGCCCTCCCTAACCCAGACCTCCCTGTTTCACAGCGCTTATCATCTCGTCCTGTTTTCAATACATCACCAGATAGTTATTATCTCATGATTATACCCAACTATCTCCTCAGAACGTACATGTTGTCTGTCCATCTTGTACTTGCAGCAAAACCATGTTGAACTCCCAATCCACTGCGGGATCTCAGACATTGTTAGAATCCAGTGATGAGGACGAGAGATACTACAAACGCTCTCCAGGTGTGAATATCGGTCGGATGGCATGGAAGCTCTACCATGTGATAATGTTCTGCTGCATCTCGATCGCCTGCCTCACTGTCAGCTTTGCCAGCACCACACTGATCAAAGGGTTTCCAGACAGGCAGACAAGCCAGGTGCAGCATTCAACGTCCTGTGTGGACCCTCCACTCCGTCGAGAATGGCGAAGTCTTGCGAGCGGGGAGAAAGAAATGTACATCCGCGCTGTGAAATGCTTGAAAACGATACCGTCTCGGTTGAGCATGAATCACACGTTATATGATGATTTCCCGTGGGTGCACAATACTTTTGGTGAATACTGTACGTTTTACAGTTGTATTGCCTCAGGGTGCCGTGAGCTGATTCCTAGATCACTTCAAGCTCATGACGCAGCCCCTTTTCTGGCATGGCATCGATACTTCATCCATCTTTACAAACGAGCTTTGAAAGAGCAATGCGGCTATACCGGCCATCTCACGTAGGGAACATGCTACTCTACTTCCGCGTTCTTGAGCTGACACGTCCAGGTACTGGGATTGGACTCTTGATTGGGAGAACATCACGACCTCTCCGATCTGGGACAGCGAGACCGGCTTCGGCGGGAATGGAAACATGAACATAGGTCATCCAATATTCAGCGCTCATTGTGTTACACAAGGACCTTTCGCTCGATTGGAGGTTCCATACTTCGAACACATCTATCGTCCGCATTGTCTGATGCGCGGGTTCGAAAGCGACGAGACTCTCTCCAAGCTTCGTGTGGATCTCAGACCTCAGGCATTGGAGATTTTGCTCTGCTCAGAAAACTATGATCTTCTCAACTTGGGACTGGAGAATGGCTCGCATGTCGCCATTCCACGTAGTATCAATGGAGACTTCTCTCTGCATACTGCACCATTTGGTATTTGCTGTCACAACTCATCCTGGACAGTCTTATCTCTAACCCAATCTTACAGATCTGGTATTCTTCCTTCATCGCACACAGCTTGATCAAATGTGGTGGTGGTGACAGCAGATGGATCTACCGAGACGATCTAAAGCATATTTGGGAAAGGCAGCTTATAATTCAACCAACAAAGCCTCCTTATTGAACAAAATTCCTATGGGAGGATTGGGACCGAACATTACAATCTTGGAGATTATGACCACGAGATCCGAATTACTCTGTTATCAATATTGACAGTTGGTTTTTCAATCAAAAGATACCCTTGTTTGTTACCGTCAGTAATTGTTTATTTACCCTGAAAAGCCAGCCATTAAGGGCTCAACAAATAAGATTCACTAGATCACGGCCTCGGCTGGCCGCCGGTGTGATGCCAGATATCTTTCAATCATGCAATGCTGCCTAGAAAGCATGCATTTCTACACTGAGGCTAGAACTAAGATAGTTCTGAGACAGAAAGACTGCACATACAGGGTACAGGATTCCCCTCTTGTTGTCTTGTCAGCTGAAGTAGGTTTTTGTGAACTTCCAATGCTGTGACAAATCAGCGGCAGCCAGCTGATGAAAGGCTGCCATTTTGACAGTGTCCCATGGGACGGGCGTTGCCGCTAGATTAGGGCCACAACAGTCTTGACATCGGGAGGGACGGGATGATTTTAGTGCCCGCCCAAAGCGTCTCTGCGCCAATCCAATAACAGAGTAATTTCAAAAACCAGAACTGTGGCCTGCTCCCCCACCTTACTTCTGAATGCACAGTACAGAGCTAGATACAGCTCTGTGCCTTAGGTATGCACGTGCTGTGATATTACATGTAGATTGTCAGCTTGTTATGGGCATATCTGTCTCTGATTTGAATGGTTAATCTCAGCTGGCAAGACACAGGCACAAGGATAGCATCAAATTGTTGAATGACAAATCTTGATGGTATTGCGATTCCTATTTTGACACCCACACACAGTTTGTCAAACTCTAAGCTGTCGGAGCGGTATTTCAAGGGGCATACACCACAAATCTGATCTGTGTCAGCCTTTCTCAACCAATTGAAGGCATGTATTCATCATGTGCACATTCCCAGATGCGCTCTGCCAGCATAAGGGATAGACAGGAAGTGGTGGAGCATTTGGTGAATTGCATTGATGAGCTTAATAGCAATAGCAAAATATACACAACTGCAGACCTATCATAGAGAAATAAGACCCAAGAATGACACTGCCTGATTGCTTAAGAGCTTCACAGTCACATGCGTATATTCACCAAGTTGTCAATTGACTAGGACACCAATAGAACATTGTCAAAACAAGAGAGTGTCTATGTCCTAGAGATGATTTCGCCCGATATGTCCTCCTTCATCCCAGTTGCCCCTCCATCAACCTGTCAAACATCTCAAACTGCCCTCTGACAACGTAGCAGAGGATAAGTAGTGTGTTGCTGGGACTAATAGCCACTGCCAATTCTCTCTAGGTCTACATCTTCGGTGGAGTGGATGCGCTCAGTTTCTATACAGTGATCAACAGCTGCCGAAAAGAGGACTACCATCAATGCAAGAGGGTCCTACCGGCACTGGAGTCAGGCACAGCCATTGGAGCAGCAATGCTCAGGGCCACGAAATTGAGCAGGAAAAGGGCGAAGAGTTTGGATTGCATGGTGAAAGTTTGAGGCTGAATTAGGTTCCGCATCAGGTACAATAGATGTTCGGGTTCGTTGAGATAGAGGAGGTTTGGATAAATATAAAAGAACTGGTTTGGCAAAGGGTTCTTATATCTTTTCAAGCAACAAATAAAGCTGTTTTAAGCTAGATCAGAGTAAAGAATGATACGGAAGAGTCTCAGTGCTGGGTTATCTACTCAAGTAGCTACCCAACAAACAGAAAGAGTCAGTACAACACGTACTCAATAGAGCTAGGGGCCTTAGCATTAACACCGTGCGCAAACAGCAGTTGGTCAGCTGAAGTTTAAGCTCTACCCTGTCAAACTACAATTCGACATCCTTTCCAGGCATAATACGATCAACAGTGAACCCCTGAGTACACAGTGTGAAGGTCCCTTTCAACCTTTCAACGCCTGCTGCCTTAGCTAGTTGGGTGGCTCTGTGGGTGTTGGGAGGTGACAGCAGATTACCCCATTGGCAGTACCCTCACAGACAGGACTCACCTCATAATCTGTGCCGCCAACCATATCAGTTTCCGTCACATGGCTTCATTTCACGGCTGTGGGGCTGCATCGAGAGCAGTGGTGGGATCTCCTTCAGTTTGTCATTGCTGTCCACTAATGTAGTTCTGTATTGCATTGATATGCATGAGGTATGTCTTATCTACAACTACTGGTACTTGCAGTAGCATGCCGTTCAGCCAAAGCGGCACAGCCTACATGTACATGCGTTGAACGTGTGCTTCTACACAGTAGCAACCATCTCTGAAAGGTATCTATTCATTTCTACATTGATGAATGAGTCTCTTTCTTAATGGTGTTCCACCCATCCAGTCATATGACGGTATCAAGCTTTGAGGAATGAGCCCAAATAGTCAATCAGCATTACAGAATGGCCCGTCCTACCTCAGGTAGAATGAAAGCTCCTTGGAAACACTTACTTGGCATACAAGGGATCTAGGTGAAGGTTGGTTGGCACCTCACTAATGCATGGCATTATTGACAGTGCTGTTTCACCACCTAGCATTTAGTAGGGTAGCAAAACCAGCACTGCCAAAAGCTTCATGCGTAATGGGACGCTGATGAAAACTTCCCTCTCACGCTGCATGTGGGAGAATGAGTAGCTTTGTTGACTATGGTGCTCCTATTTGCAGCTTATCGGAGCCCTGGTCTGTGAGTCACAGCAACACTCTGCATTGTCCAAGAAGAGGAAAAGAAAAGCCACAGTTTGAATTTTGTTCGTTTGATAGTATAACTATAACTAATGTAAGCCAGCTAATCACCTAGGTGAGAGGTACATACAAGTTCATGTCGTTACAATCTTGCAACTGCCCATGAAATCGTTGTTGTGGTGCAAGATTTACGCCAAACCATCCGATCCATCATCACAAACACCAAAGTGCTCCTTCAGCAACACATCCTCCACGGTATCTTTGTAGCATGCCGTATGTTCTGTTGCAAAATCCCGGAGTTGATTCCAGTTCCGGCACCGGTGAAGCTGGCCATCTCCCGCTGTGAAATCGCCAAAAGTGTACAGCGGTGTCGTGTCGGCACTACACTGCACAGACTGGACTCCTCAGCCTTCATCTACGGACTCAAGAATCTGAATACTCACTTGACGCAGGCTGTCAAAGCAATGATCCATATGAGCTAACAGGTGGTAGGTGAACGGCCGGCCTTCGACAGCCTCCCAGAAGGTGTTCCGGATGATCCGCTAGGCTGAATCAGCGATGCTTGTGGCGAGACTTCGGGGACAACTCACCAGGCAATGCAGTTGGTGATATGCTTCTAGCAAGTAGACACCCTTGCTGCTATCGCTCGGGAGACGCATTGACTCGGGCCAATGCTGCTGAGCTGCCCACTGCCTGTCCATGGCTACAAAACCGTGCGAGGGTTTGATGGCGTTCCATAAGGCGTCACTGTCGGAGTGGTTCTTCAGGCTGTACGCTGTATTCCACCAAAAGTGCCTCCAGGTCGTATCCAAGGAGATAGAATCGACGTTCGCTGAAGAGACAGTTAGTCAAAGTGCAATAGACTGCCAGAGTGCTTTTTCTGACCGTAGTCTAAAGGGGCTTCCCAGATGGCCTCTGCTTTCCTCTGAGACGTGAAGTGATAAAGGGTCGCGAGATTCGTGACCAAAAGTGATAAAGAAATAAATATTGCCCACGGTCTAGTGCAACCTTTGTTCTTTTTAGCTTGCAAGACACCGTCATCATTTTCGAGATCTGATTCTCCCCCGTTCAACGGTGTATACAATGGGGACATGGTCAAGCAATGCAATAGGACTTCGATATATCAGGGAAAGATGCGTTTGCGGAGGTAGGCATGAATTTAGGGGGAATAAGACTAATCGATGCCACTTCCACTACAAAGGGCTTTCTGGGACGTCCACCGCCAGCCGTGGGAGCAGATGTCACATGCTTTTCTTATGTTCCTCTATCAATCTGTCACCCCATGCATGATGCAGAGGCAGAACTGGGAGAGCTGGCCGAGCACTTGGTGGGACGAGGTCCATGTACGAAAGATGCACCTCTTGCGCCGTACTCTTGCAGCCTTGTAGAAGTGCTACCAGGGTTCTTGGTTAGTGGATTCAGAGGAGCCAAGGGGTTATGCGGCGTAAACGTCCCCACATCGATCGAGCACACCACGTCAGCCAAACAGCCAATTGTCAACGCTCAAGCTCCTTTACCAGGCCGTGTTCGACCATGGCATGTTGTCGATCGAGCTAAAGGGGGCCGTTTGGACATTTCCGAGATGTGTTTTGGAATGCGAATCAGATAGTATTTTACCACGTTTGTTAAAGTGATTGATCTTCGGAGTGCTCACTGTGTCTTCCCTCAAGAAGTTAACTATCGTGTATTTACAATGGCCCCAACTGGGTCAGTACTCCCGCTTACCATTAAGTGTTGAGGATAGCGACTTGTCAAAGGTAGAAAGCGCTCTGCCTTCAGAGCGTCGTTGGGAGCGGGCACATCCCTAGGACAGATAATACACACTCTTATTATTGTCATTGTGGGCCTTGGGGGCTTCATCACAGGTGCTGTGGTATTTCGGACCAAAAGCGTGCCCAACGGAATATCGGGTGCAGTGCCGCGAGGTATTTCCACGGACCTCTTGTTATCTAAAATTACGATTAATGTAGCACGATTTAATATACTCTCTATCGAACCATTCATAAGAACATTTCAGTATAACCTCTACCGGGCCAAGCAGAGCCCATATGGGAACCCATGTTACCAAGTTTGTAATGCCCTTGCCAGAAGGTCCGAAAATTTCTAACGACCTGTGCAGATGGGCTTGGTTATGTCAAGCATACTGAACTGGCGCCAAACCTCAGTGTGATAAGTGTTCTTCACGAGCTGCACTGTTTAGTACGCACTCCTGCAGCACTACGATGATAACTACTGACATCTTGACAGTACACACTCCGGCGAGCATACTACTCGACATCGGCGACTGACCTTGAGGATTTTGATTTTGGGAAAGATCGGAAAGAACATGTAATCACTGTTTCGAATACCTCAGACAGTCTTATTTGCTATGCCGACTCAACGCCGGAGCCAGCAGAGACTGCATCGGAGGGGTTTCTGGGCTGGGTTTTTCAGAGGCAGTGTCAGGACTATGGTGAATTGAGGGAGTGAGCGGAAACATGGAGGGCATTTGCAGGACGCGGCCTTTTAGCCAAGCATCGTCATGGATATAGAGTTGAACGGAGAAGTCAAGTCCCACAGACTTATCTGATAATGCTATTGTCCATCGCAAGCCATTTGCGCACCGGTGCAGGCCAGTAAAGGTGAGATTGAGGATTCGTTGTAGTGAAGGAAGGTTGATCATTCCAAGGCTACTCAGGCACCTTGAATGCGGCATGTTATGTTCGTTGCTACTCCTACAAGTTTACCAGCAAATGTAAACCTCCGTTTCCAATATTCTAGCCTTCCCACCTCGTCTTGATAAGCCCCAATGAAGATCCATCTGAGACATACGTACTGACAAACTCAAAGTGATGGTCTGCTTGCTTGAAAGTTATTGCCTGATCGTCCCTATCACGTTCTCGTCCGTAGCATAGAGTGAGCATGACCATATTCCTTGCCCTTAGAAGCCGGTAAAGGTGCAAATCAACCTTGGTCAAAGCAGAAGAAATGTTACCTAACCTCTCCTCATTGTAAGTGACACGGTATTCGGCTTGGGCACGAACTTGTCGTTGATTACCACACGCGCTCCAGGCTTAAGCGCAGGGATCAACTGGTTGAGGACTTCGATCACATACGCGTCCGGCCAATTTGGGAAATTGTATACAAGAAGCGGTGCTGTGGGAGACAAACCCCTTTTGATGCTCCTGGAAAGCATGTTCGTAGCACATGGCAAAATGTAATATACATTTGAGATCAGGTTCGTACACCCCACAAACCTTTGGCCACATCTGCAAAAGGAGTTTCACTATATGAAGGGACTTTCTTGCAAAGTCGTGTTGGTAGATTGCTTGTAGACTGATTGCATTGTACTGGAGTCTGGAGACAGAAAAGATTGTTGGATGCAATTCATGCAAGGAGAGGTAGTGAATGTACTACAGGTCGGATAAGCATCTTTGGTCCAAAAAGGAGTTCTTGGAGCTCGGTGGACGCCTTGGAAGCAGCAATCTGAGCCGCTCCCGCGCCGGCTTGTCGGCACCTTGTAAAAAAATTCCATCCTCAAACTGCCCATGAGTTGCCGGTCAGAACAGATCATGGATGGCACTGACCAATATATTGGGCTTGTCGCTTTGGAACTTCTCCCAGGCCTCAAGGTCTGCCGCTCGTCAGTAGCTCTCATAGAGAGTCTCTGTGAATAGTGCCAGCCCACCCGTGCAAACGCCTGCTACACCTCGTCGAACATGTACCCAAGCCCCGCTCGCGCCAATGGATCCTCCGCCAGTTTGCGGGAAGCTGCCGAATGGGCCACGAACCCTTTCCGCGGCTCCTGGAAGACGTGGTGGAAAGCCATGGGGAAGCGCAAGATCCGCCGGAGATTGTCTTCATCGAGAAGGCATTTGCCGGCTAGCTCCGCAAAGGAGATCTCGCCGCCGATTGGAACGTGGGAAGCAAAGTCATATCTCCAGATTGCTTGTAAGCTCACGCCGTTCAACTGTGCATTTACTCAACCTCGTCAGCCGGTGAGTCTGAGGTGTGCGGACCTAAACATGCAGAGGAATCCATACCACCGGACGGAGGCACAGCGCCGGACCGAGGAGGAGGTTGTGGAGTTCGAGGCTTGAGTCGAGGGCCGTTTCAGGAGCTTTTCGAACTTCTTCGGATTCGATGCCGAAGTCGACAGGGCCGTCCTCATCGAAGGAGGGTGAGGGTAGGGCCTTGTTCTGCAGGTAGTCGTCCACTTTGGCTGTGCTTTGCTGAATGAGAGCGGCAAGCTCAGTGATTCTTGTCGAAGCCATATCTGAGGTCTGTTCTTGCACTTGTGTTGTACGTAGTCACCGAGCAGAATGAAGGGTGTGGGGAAGGAATTTCACGTTCGAAAAGCTCTCAAATAGTTTAATTACACATGACTTGTGCAGGTGAGAAACAGGAGTTCACTCCTAGAATGAAGCAAGCATTGGTGCAATAGATCAGACTGTGCCGCAGGTTACATGAACATGAGGCCCAATTCACAACGAGTACCATAGTAGGTAAATTTAAATATGTAGCCGCACCCAGTTTTATCGACTCCGAGAAAGTAAATGTGAGGTAGGTAAGGTAGGTATGCAGTAAGACAAAGAAACATGCTTGCTTGCAGCTGAATGTCTGAGCCCCACGGCTGCAATGCTTTGACTTTCAGCGCGCCAGACAAGGGCTAAGGTATATCTCGGTTTACATGCACGTCTCACATCAGCACAAGTTAGTGTCCGAGGCGTCCCTCCGGAGCTCAAGGGATCTCGCAGATCACGACTACTATACACATAAGGTACCTGTACCTTGTACTGTACTCCGTACAGAATCAGGTGTATATTACAGCAATCGTACACGTTCATAAGGATAGTACTCGTACCTGGGGTGGTTAAACATTCCCCACCTCTCAGGGGCAGCCTGAATCTATAACAGTACCTCACTGTCGCACCCAACCAGTGCAACCATGCATCTGCTACTGTATTTCCACTCCTGTGTGCTCGTTTCTTCTATGACCTTCTCATCTTCCCAATCCAGCAGACCAGAACGCGCATCCACAAGAAAGAACAAACCAGCCGCAGAGTGACTGTCTCCACCCTTAGTCCTCTCTTTCCAACCTCTACACACTCCCATCACAATGACCATCTTCCCCCAATGGTTCCAATCAACTCAATACACCCCCCTCCCCATAAATAACCCTAATCCCAATGACCCCGACAAAGAAGTCGATGCACATCTACCCTCCCCTCTCCACCCCACCACCAAGCGCACCCGCCTCCTGTCCCTAACCGTTCTGATCCTACTCCTTGCGCTGGCGGGGACCGCAGGTTTCGTCCTGGGCGTCCTGGTCTCACAGAACCGAGAAGGGTCTGACCCTACGCTGCCGAATACCGTTCCTCGAGGTCCCATCCCCTCACCTCTACTTGCACACAGCAGCGTTTTGATTCGGCTGACGCTGGAGGCTTCTTTTTAGTGTCGACGGGCTGGGTGACGGAGACCTTCCGCTACAACGACAGCTTCGCGGCACCGCCGCCTAGAACGGGGGGCTCCGAACCGATCTGGGATTCTTTGATTCCGAGTGAGCGAACCCTGCACTCTCCGTCCTCTAGCAGCACCCGAGGCCAACGAGATGCTTGTCGGCCGTTCCTTTCTCCCTCCCTCCCTTCGTTCATTCCCTTCAGTTTGTGGAAACCAGCTCTAACAACATCCCCCCACCACAGACGGCCTAGGCTACATCCAGCATCCACACCTCGCGCCAAACCTCTCCGTCATCAGCGTCTTCCACCAACTGCATTGCCTGGTAAGTCGTAAATCACGCCTCGCACCCTGCTCTCCTCCCCCTCTCCCCTTCCCCACCACGCGCTCCTCGTACACGCTACTCACCACCCCCGCCCCGCAACAGTACACCCTCCGCCGAGCCTACTACTCCTCCCTCTCCCCCTCCACCTCCTCCTCGTCCGCGCTAGAGGATTTCGACTTCGGCATCGCCCGCGCCCCGCACACGGCCCACTGCTTCGAGTACCTGCGGCAGAGCCTCATGTGTTCGGCCGACTCGAGCGTCGAACCGGCGGGCGAGCAGATTCGCGGGTTTCTGGGCTGGGGCTTTCAGAGGCGGTGTGGGGATTACGGGGGGTTGAAGGAGTGGGCGGAGCGGTGGAGGGCGTTTGAGGGACGTGGGTTTATTGCGATGCCGGACGCGGTGCATTGATCGGTAGGTATGTCCGGTCTGGTTTTTGGCGGTTTAGTTAATCTGTAAGCGTCTTCAAGAATCCAGGGCCCACAGGAAGGTTTTTCACGTGTGGGTTGGGATATACAGAACCTTTTGACTATACCGGAGCCGATGATTAGCATTGATAAAAGGCACCTCAAGCACTTCATCGGGAGAGGAGCTTATCATTAATTGTAATTGCTCTGCCTAAGGCTAACACGATCCATCCACAAGAGCCAGTTCAATTGAGCTAGAGTACAGGACCAGTAGTGCTCAGCATGATCCTCTGAGGCACCTTTGCTGATGTTTTCTAACGAAACCATTACGCACTTGCTGGCTGAAGAAAGAGAAAAGTACAAACTTGCATGGCAGTCGACAGATCTGGATGGTAATAGCCGACAGCGTTCCTGCTATGCCATGCATCCTCGAGCCTTCAAACATCCACAATCATCCCATCAGTACCGACCCTTTTGATATACCATTCAGCCACGTTGTCATTCCATCGCATTCGGGTCGTATTCGCTCACCGGGCTCAGCTGACATGAAAAGCGTCGACGTTGGGTATTTAATATTGCATGGAAGAAGGAACTTGACCGCCGTATTGAGATGGCCTGGCAGCCGCTTGTTCGTCATACACGGATGGCATGTCAGCAGCTCGACCGCCGAACTGAGACTGAGCGTACTGCTCCTCGTGAGGCACGACGCCTGGAATCGGGTCCTGCCTCGGCGCATGGGGGAAGTCCGACGAGGAATATGTAGGCGGGTAGGCGGTGGAAGTGTTGCCTTCCGTAGCGCCGCCCATATAGTTCTGCGCTCTACCGCTGTAGTCCTGAGTATAGTCTCTCGTAGTATCAGTGGCCCGGGCGCCGTAGTTCGCAGCAGAGTCCTTGGTTTGTTGAGCTTGTTGTTTGGCCGTACCCATGTAGTCCTGAGCTTTGGCGTTGGCGTCTCCGGCATAGTCTCTCGTAGCATCAGTGGCCCGGGCGCCGTAGTTCACAGCAGAGTCCTTGGTTTGTTGAGCCTGTTGTTTGGCCGTGCCCATATAGTCCCCGGTCTTGTCTCTCGCAGTCTCGGCGGCCCGAATAGTAGAGTCCTTGGCTTGTTGGGCCTGTTGTTGGGTCTGATCTTTGGCCGTGCCCATGTAGTCCTGAGCTTTAGCGCCGTAGTCCCCGGCCTTGTCTTTCGCAGTCTCGGCAGCCTGAGCAGTCTGCTCTTTGGCTTGTTGAGCCGTTTGTTTGGCCTGTTGTTTGCCGGCGCTCATGTAGTTCTGAGCCTTAGCGCTGTAGTCCCCGGCGTAGGCTTTCACGGTCTCGGTGGCACGAGCGGTGTGATGTTCGGCAAGGTCCTTGACTTGGTGGGCCTGTCGGTTGATGACGTTGGACAAGTTCCGGAGTTGTTCATCGATGAGTTCCTTGTTGTTGATGTAAATCAAAGGCGCGAAGAACATGGTGGTAAGACCAATGAGAGCGAGACCCCAAAGCGGAAGGAACATGATAAGAAAGTAGGAAACCAAGGCCGTAGTGAAGGCCTAGAGGCAGTGTGAGCAATCAAGCCCCTCGACATGTCTGACACAACTTACAGCAAGAGTTTTCATAAGGTTTTCCGCGAAAAGAATGCGTTGGAGCTCAATCACGAAGAAGTTGATAAGCTGCTCAACATCACCGAGCACATTTTCGAGAGACTGGCGTGGGATCGTCAAGTACTTCCTTGGGCGGAAAGAGCTCACAATGCCTTGGTTGACGGTGAGCTTGCCAACCAACTCCGTAGCCGAGATGACTGCAGTAATGATTAGATCTCAACTACTTCCACAAGTGGATGTAAACTTACGTCCAAGACTAATGTACAGGGTCTTGAAGGCCCAGCGGAGGATTGGCAAGTAGCGACCAGCGAAGATCGAAGCCACCAACAAAAAGTAGGTAATGGCAGTGGCACGCGGGTTCTCCCACTGGGAAAAGTCAGCATGAGCATGAATCCCAGCCCGACAACGGTTGTCTTACACTCAACAAGTTGTAGAAGAGGGAATGGTAGTCTAGATGGATTGTATCAGTAACGTCAATTGATAGAGACACTGGGGTTACGGACGTGTCAAAGGTTGACCGGTCGCAGCTCGCTGGCTAGGCTGTTGGCGGGAATCAGCAAGATTGCGAAACTCCGCCGTGGTCTTTGCGTGTTGGTCCTTGACGGTCTCGGCAATAGGGCCTCGAACTTGTCAGTTACAACGACGAGGTGTAGATGGGAAGAGCTACTAAAAGGGTGTCAGTGAGGCCATCACCAAATGTTTCGGGATATACGCAGTGGAACTTACATCACCATTGCTGACGGTGTCGACAACATTCTGGGTCAATGGATGGTTCTTTGCAGTGTTCATGGCGGATTGCGCATCTGGAGATGGTTATCAGTGAGTGGAACGGGGTCACGCGAGCTCATGGATGCACTGTAACGCCACAATGTTAGCAACTTCATCACGATAGCGTTTTATTGAACCTCACCTAACTGTTCATCATGCTCTCCTTCGCATTTTGGAATGATGCGTTACCGTTTGCACCTGATTGCGTGCCAGTGTTCCCCTGTTGGGAGCCCAGAGTAGGGATGTTCATCTCAGAATACTGTGGGATGTTCCCAAGCTGAGGCGGTGCGTCTTCCATGATAGATAGACGTTTGTTGAGCGATTAATGAAGCTTAGAAGGGTTGATGAGAGAAAAATTGATGGATGGATGATCGAAGCTGTGTGTGGTGTAGAAAGATGTTTGTTATGAGATGTGAGTTTGCAAGTGGGAGAAGAGAAAAGATGGTGTGGTGTGAATGGGAAGGAAGGACGGAGCGTGACAATCTTGTTTCCACTGCTCGTGAAACGGGGAATTTTTTGGGGTGAGCGAGCTGTGGCTTCCTCTTAGCGTAACGATGACGCTTAGCGTTCTTTCGTCATTACGACACACTCCGTTTCTTGCTTACCTACAAGTTACAGACAGCACTGAGCAACGCTGAGGCTGAATACGAATACCCAATGCATTGTAATAGCTACCTTAATGACAGCGACAGTGATACCAAGGAGATATTCGTTGTTATCAAGCTCTTTCTGTATCGCCAGGAAAATCAATTGATTTCGGGGTAATGGTACTCTACAGGTTTGGCATGTGATTGATGACTAATCCGATTGATCGATCCCTTCAATGAGCGATTTCCAACAGCAGCTCCATCATGAATTCCTCAACCTACCTACTAGGTAGGTAGTTGACTGTACCTGCGTGAGACTTCCGTCATCATGCGGCAGCAGGATAAAGTTTCCCCCAAATACAGGGCACTGGAGTGCTGGATCCATCTAGCCAAGGTAGCGAAGTTAGTCCGATGCTATTCGGCATTTATATCGATCGGGCAAAGCCAGATTCTGATGTTTTACGCCACAAGGGTCAACGTGTGAACCTACGAAACAGGCACCGGATAGAGGACTCGTGTACCCATTCGTGGGTTCGAATGGTATTCGGTCGTGATGCTAATAGCTTCTGGGTAGGCCAAGTACTCTTTCACCAACGTAGTTCAAGATCATCTCCTAATCGATCATCAGCAACTCCACAACCCAGATCTGGGTCTGACCTCGTATGCTTACCCTGCTGACTGGCGCTATGCGAGGAACGAAACACTCTCTCAAGTAACGTTCGACGTGGTACTCTTGCGCGTAGCCCATTCCTCCATGAGTCAAAACCTGTCCGGACTGTCAGTCTAATAGAGACAATTAAGTGGAGCTCTAACTCACGGCCCTCTCGCACGCGGTAAAGGCTGCTTCAGCAGCAAGATACTTCGCAGAGTTACAGGCAACACCCACCGCATGCTGCGTGATCGAGTCGTCCTTGCCACTGGCATCGTAAAGCCTTGCGGCATGGTAGGTCGCGAGTTTCGCAGCTTCGAGGTTCATGTAGGCTGCGGCAAGGGGATGTTGAATGCCTTGGTTCTGTCCGATGGGTCGGCCGAAGACCACCCGCTCCTGTGCATATTTGGAGGCTCGTTCGAGGGCGACGTATCCAAGACCTAGGGCTTCGCCAGCGAGTAGACAGCGCTCAGCGTTCATGCCATAAAGTACCTATTGCACCTGCTCAGTCGGAAGTCAGAGCAAGGAAGAAGGACTGCTCACGATTTTGAACCCTTGTCCCTCCTTCCCAATTAGGGTATCGGCGGGGACTCTATAGTTGTCAAAGAACACCTCATTCGCATCCACTGCGCGGCCGCCCATCTTTTTGATTTTGCGCAACTCCAGGCCAGGCGCCGTCTTGTCGAAATCAATAAAGAATAGTGACAAACCTTCCGATGGTTTTTTGACTTCGTCCAGCGGAGTCGTTCGAGCGAGCAGTACCATTTTCGACGCCACTTGGGCGGAGGAGATCCATATCTTCTGCCCTGAGATGTTGTAATGATCTCCATCCCGGACAGCCTGCGTCCTCAATTTCAGTGTCTCTAAGCCCGTGTTTGGTTCTGTCACGCCGAAACATGCCCTCCATTCTCCATTGATCAGGCGAGGAAGCATCTGCCGCCTCTGCGCCGGAGTGGCGAACCTCGCAACAGGTTGCGTAGCATAGACATTCGCATGAATGGATTGAGCTCCCCCTATTCCAGCTCCGCTCTGAGAAATCGTTTGTAACATCATGGTAGCTTCTGAAATACCCAAACCGGCACCACCCAGATCTTCAGGCAACGCAATCCCAATCCAGCCATCCTTTGCAAGGGCGGCGTGCAGCTCGTGCGGGTATACACCAGACTCATCATGCTCTGCCCAGTACTCATCGGGGAAATTCGAACAAATCTTGGCGATTGCTTCTCTAACGTCCAACTGCCCCTCCGAGAAGCCACTCAGCTCCATTATGGGGTTTTGCTTGGAAGCAGAGAAAGATCGCCATTGCTGATTCCGGGAAAGCACGCGATGTGTCCTATCCAGAGAGACTGGCATGCGACCTTGCAATAACCGGGTGCCCAATTTCAACGCCATCGGATCCGTACAAGCTGGTCAAGCTACTCGATGTGGAAGGGAAGTTCAAGGAAAGCAATGAATCACAGCATTTTGTTCCTAAAGAAAACTGATATACAGAAGACTACTATAAGAATAAGTTTCTACCTAGTTACATGAGGCCGGGCGCTGATCTGCGGAGCTCTGCATCTTATACCTTAGGGTACAGATATGCCGAGGGCCCGTTCCTGCCGCTGGAGATTCTCCCTCTCTCGGGATAAGGTAGGTAGTCGTAACGTAACGTAATTTATCGGACCGCAGCTGCCGTATTGGGGTCATTTATAAGTCATGTGTTAGCGAGACCTTAGCGTGAAATCGACCAAAACAAAGCGACGTCCACTCGAGTATCTCCATCATTTACACAACTCACCGATACCGTACTCAACCCTCAACACATCCTCGTTACCTTCAATTGCACGTTTTAATACTTCCCAGCAACAGAATTACCCCTTAATGCAAGCCTCCGGAATCAAAATAACAATGCGCAGATGACCAAGAGATCGATTTTCGCCTACACACTCAGCTACTGTCTTGTCGCGCTCCTCACCGTATTCATTGATCATTTCGTTATGGCGCCCTCACGATCCAAGCCGCTGCCAAAAGTTGGATCCGCTCAATGGATTCTGGCCGAGAAAGAGCAGATTCTGCACCTGGCAGATCAGGAAGTTGAAGAGTTTACGTTTTCGGCGCGCAATGAGATGGAGTGGTTGAATGAACATATGGCGGAAGTGTTCGATGAGAATCAGATGTGAGTACGCAGTACCTGCATCTTACGGACTGATGCCGATCTCACAAGTAATATCCCCGAGCTATTCAAAACGCCTGGAAAACTTCGGGGAAAGACTCCACGTACAAATAAAAAGCGAAACGCCCTCGAAGCTCGAACTGTAAGTGCAGATAAGAGCAGTTATGATACGCAGCTAACTAGTAATAGCCACTCACGGAAGTGTTCGCTACAAATCAACCACTCATTCAGAGCCCTCCGTACAAGGCGCAGACTTCCAAGCAAGTCGTGCAATTCCAGGTTGCTGAAGATCCTATTCCAGACGCGTCCACCGAGCAAAACGATGTGACCAAGCTTATCCAGGATGGGAAAGCACATACGGACTCGGGCTATCATGGCACATCCGACGAAGATATGGAAGTGGATCGTTTTCTTGCAGAATGCGACAGAGAGATATCCATACATAAAGAAGCCAAAGCTAAAGATGCAGCGGTGCACGATGCAGACAGAGAATCTGTGCCTGAAAAAGAAACCCAAGGTGTTGATGACGTGCCATCTCCCTCGGACGGTTCCAGCCCAGTTAGAGCACTGGTACGTAAGAGCAGCCTTACATTCGCAGCATTACCTGCGAGAGAACCTCTTGCAAACAAGAAGAGTATTGGCGGTCGCAACCAGCGAACCAGCCACTCGGAGCAGTCAAAAGTTACTGCTACCAACAGAGAGAGTTATTATGATAGGCGTACCGATGGTAAAAGCCTTGGAGGTCTTGGACAATCCCAGAAAGCTGAGGAAGCTGTTGGCGATGGCGATATGGATGTCGATGAACAGACCACGGCCACAAGCCAGATGACTGTTGATCAGCCGGTCGTGGAGGCGATCACATCGGACTTGCATCACAAATCCTCGACACAACGTCTACACGATAAGATCAGTATGCTTGCTCAGTCACAACCAACGCGTCCTACTAAATCTATACCTCCTACTACAACCAATAATATGCACCTCGATTACCCTGATCTTCAGCGCCCAGAGATTGAAACAACTATGGACACCACTACGGGTACTACAGCATTGAACGAAGCTCCTGAGTCAGCCGTAGAGGAGGCAGCCAATGACGATAAAGATGACTGGATTCAGCCATCTCCGCAGGTGACTCCACACGCAAAGCGTGATTTTGATTTCATTGATGACGGACGACCGTTCAGTGCCTCAAGAGCACGCCTCCAGGCTATGTTGCACAATGCCAGAGGCCTGTTTGCCCGCAGTGCTAATGCCTCGGCTCGGGCGAAACTGGAGACTATCCGTGACGTGGACACTACGCGCGTGAGGGTGGAGACTACCGATGACATGGACACTGTGCTGGCGAGGGTGGAGACCACCGATGACGTGGACATGGTCGACGTTCCCTCAACTACAACCGACTGTCCCATAAGTATGGCACCGCCCCCTCTACCCAATCTAGAACAGCCTCCTCAACTCGATCCAGAGCAACTCCCTCAGTTGTCGAAGGCTAAAGATACCAAACGCCCAACTAAACCTGCTAAGGACGCCGTGCCAAAGCCGAAACCGCAACCAGTGTCCATCCGTGTCGGTACTCTATCGCAGCGCGTCCCGCTAACTAACAATGCGTTATCGTCGAGTCTGCAAGACTCATTGCCAGCACCTGGGCCGTCAACTATCTCGAGACCGGCCACGGTCACGAGGAAACCAAACGCACCATCAGTACCGAGCTCAGCTTCCAGTACAACTTTCAAGAGATCCGTGTCCTCAGTGGTTACGAAACCAAAGGCCCTCTTAGCCGCCGAAAGAAAGAAGGAGCAGGTAAGTTTTACGATCTTTTAAGTCATTGATGCAAGGCTAACCAAGGCAGGACGAGAGAGAGGCTCAGCGTAAGCTCGAGCAAAAGCGTGAAATAGAGCGCAAACGAGCGGCCCAACAAGAGGAGGCCCGGAGGTTAGAGCAAGAGCAGCGTAAAGAAGCGGAGCGTCTAAGAGAGAAAGCTCGTGCAGCGGTCGCGGAAGACCCAAAGAGGATTGCCCAAAGACAGGCTATCGAGCAGAGACGACTTGACCTAAACGCAAGAAAAGCCGAACTTCAGCAGCGAAACACGGCGCGGCTTGGGACTGACCTTGTAAGTCATCCCTCATGATGATACTTTGTAAGCTAATCATAACAGGGTCACGCCCTTCAGCGAGAAAGGGCCCAGCCTGCTGCCGCCCATGCTCGAGGGGAACTTGGGAATACTAAACCGCCTTCACGAATGAACTCGGTTCAAGAATTCAGTCGAGTAGCTGCAACCCAAGCTTTGGCAAATGCTGCAAAGCCTGCAAAGCGGCCTGCCGAAGACGAATCTTCTCAGCGTCCAGGCATTACTCGAATCGGAGCATTATCGCAGGAGGACGACACAAAGAGACGGAGAACTGGAGATGAAGACTTATACGACCCAGTGATTCGACCAACAATGGCACCGCCTATTCGCCAGTCTAACATTCGAAAGGTGAGGTCACTCCTTATAAACAAAATCTAAATTGCTGCTAACGGTACGGACAGGACGCTCCTAAACTATCTGCGTTCCCTCACAGCTATAATACGGCTCCTGCTCCCACGAACAGTGCTGTTGCTCCTCCATTCCTTCAAAAGCCTACAACCAATAATCAATTCCACTTATACCACCAGCAGCAACCTCAACCGCAGCAGTCATCCAAAACCGACCACCCTATGGACATGGCCAGCCGCGTAACGGGCAAGATCCCCTTCGCCGAGACCCCCAACCCACCCTTTCCCGCCCACCGCACACCCCAACTCAAACAACCCCTCCCACAACCAGCCACATCCTCACCCAACTACGATGATGACGACATCACGCTCCCCGACATTAACACGGACAGCGAAGACGACGACGACTCCGACGGCGAGTCCGGCAGCCTGAAGCCGAAAAAGAAAGCCTTCGTGCCGCCCGACTGGGCCAACAGCCCTCAACTGCGCGAGCTGCTCGAGGCGCAGCAACTCGTCGACCCGGCCACCATCTTCGGCCCCATCAAGCCGCCGAACCTGGAGAAGATGTTCCCCAACAAGGAGCGTCACCACCGCTTCCGCCAGCGCACCTCCAGCGCCAACTGGAGCGGCGCCGACCGCCTCACCGAGGAGGAGATCCGGAGGGACTTTGCCGCCCGCGAGAAGATGAGCCGGCAGGGGGGGTGGTCGAATGACCTTTAGGGGACCCCCCTTGCCGGCCATCCTGGCGGGAGCAGGCCCGGGAGGAGAAGGGGTGGGAGGCGCGAAGGAGGAGGGGAGGGCGTCATGGTATCCTTGCATGTTAGGTGCTGGTTCTGGCCCGTCCGCTCGTTCTTTTCTTTTTCTTTCATTTCTCTTTTGGGTATTTTATTCTTGGTAGCGTTTATGCGTTGTCTTTTGGCCGGGGCGAACTCCCTACTCATGAAACTGAGGGAGTTCGCCCCGGATTATGATTATGGGGCATTGTTTGGCGTTTGTGGGAGGGGGTGTGTTGGGGTGTGTGGGGGGCCTTTGTATATTTAGTTAGATTGTGAGAGTTTGGTCCCAATAAATCAGTAGATTATTTCGGGGTTCCTTGTGCGTAGGCGTGACGATTTGGGATGTGAGGAGGACGCCGTGGTGGTTGAGGGAGGAGCATGGGTTGCTCTGGTGGGAGTACCGCGGTCTCTATGCGGAATATGTCAGGATTTGGTGAAGGCATTTATCCCATTGTTATGTTCGTGGAGCTGAGTTGAACAGCTTGGGCAGTAAGGGTGCTCCTCATCAGGCATCCGAGTATATTAGCCACAATCACTTGGTGCAAGATAAGTGTACAAAAATGCATAGCCATATTTCAGGCAAGCTCCTTTTCTTCATGAGCGTCATGCTATGGACGATGTGTAGATGAGGTGCCTCGGTGTCAACCAACCATGAATCACTCTCGATATATTTCGTACATTCACATTGGACGGGAGAAACCCGATCCTACTTTCCTATCCAGAATTCGTAGATATAGAAAATCTCCGCTCTTAGCCAAGTAACTTTCCTTCGTCCCTCACCTCGGAAGCGTCGTCCATTGCGCTAGCAAATCGTCGACGATGTCAGGGGTCCGTGGTCTTGTGATTGGTGGCGTGATACCCTGAGGCTCGTCATCCGTACCGTCTCCAGGGCAAGTAGCACGTTCTATGTAGTCATCACCATCCCACATATTATAAGCGTGGAATCTGTGCTCGGGCTTCCCATCTTCCGCCTTCCGCCGAGGTCCCGGAGTTACACCGGTAGACACATCGGCCCAAGAGCCAGGACTAGAAAAGTCTTCCAAGTACCTCAACTCACCCCCGGAGCTGGTGTAGTTGTCCATTGCCGCCGACTCTTTAACATCATAACTGCCTTGGCTCAAGTCTCCTTCGCTATCCAATAACAGTCTCGGAGATTCCGCCAAGCTCGACGCTTGCCTTGAAAAGGGCTCGTTCGGCTTCTCGTTCTGTTCGTTGGTGAGGACACGTGGAGTAGCGTTAGAAGGCGCCTTGGCAGAGAGCGTTTGCTCTGATGCGCGTAGTTGTACTATTGGTTTACTTTCACCCTTTGCCGGAAGCTCATGAACAAGGGAATGTTCTGTTGGCTGAGGCGGGCTTTTTGAAAACCTCCCTGCGACTGCCCCTGGCGCTTTCCTTCTCTTAAGTGTAGAGAGGGAGGTTATGGAGCGCGAAAGCCTTTGCACCTGCTTCCATTTCTTTCCTTCAATTTCCTTATACTTTCTTGCCGGCAACCACGCCTCTTGGAGTGCATGCCGCTGTGAACTCGTCAATAAAGCGAACTTCCTGCTCGCCTTGCGAAGGGTTTCTCTCCGTGTTAACGCTTCACTTTGGGTCTCTCTTCCATCTAGGATACGGTCAATTTTTCTGTCAATGTCTGCGAGGCCTTTCCAGGCCTTCACCTTTATACGTGCGCTTTCCAAGATCAGTTCAGCTAGGCGCGCCACCGCAACAACCTGATCTGCGGGAGATATGTGGCCATGAGTATTTTCATATATCAACTGAACCGAACGCCATAACATCTGTGCGGTTAAGATTGCATCTTCTGCGGTTTCGCTGGCGGAACCTGTTGGCCTTGATCGGGTCGCAATTGGCTCCGAAGATGCAACGTCCACGATTTTGTTGCGGATCGAAGTCAATGCCTCAAGTATTCGCAAGTCCTCCGCCAAAGGGACGCCGCTTCCTTCGCCATTTCCTTCGGCTTCCGAGAAAATCATCATGCCTAGTGAGTTGGCTCGTCGGTCATCCAGGGCTTTCTTGACCCTAGCACGCTCCTGGTCAAGAGGGTTCGCTGTCGGTCGTGAGAATGTTTCTTCAGACGAGAGTGCAATGCCTGCAGTATATTTGTGCTTTAGCGGCTCTGGTTTATGCAACTTTGAGCCCGAACTGAACCGCAAACTCGTCGTTGTTGGCCGGGAGTTTCCGTGCAATGCTATCTTGCTTGCTGTAGCGCCGATAGTCAAGTCATCTGCTGTATGCCGGGAAGATGATTTGCGCTGAAAATAGAGGGGCTGTAACGGAATTCCATCGTCGACTTGATCAGACTTAATTCATGTCAGCCCTACGCATAAATGAACACCGGGGCAGGGCACACCTTCTGAGAGGTCGATCGTCTGGCCTCAATATGTACCCCGGCGTCGGCTTCGCGAGCTCTTGCTCGACGTTCCCGTTCCATAGGAGGACTGACGGCTCGCTGCTCCAACTCGAGCTTGTAGGACGCTGATCGATGCACCGTCCCATTCCCCTTCAATCGACCTGTACGGTACGAAGCGCCATCCGTATCTTCAGGTATACCTTCTTCACCTGTTGCAGAAGGTCTCATCAACCGCTCTAATGCTATCATGCGCGCAACCCTTTTCTCGTGTTGAATCAGCTCTTCCCGACGCTTGAATCCAGAAACGGAGGTAGTCAGAGAGCTTGGAGGAGTTGGATCTACAATGAAAGTCAGCGTTTGATTCTCCAATGGAAGACACAGTGTGTTGCAGACCATCTCCACATTCCAGCAGCGCATTCAGATTGTTCGAATCCCGTTTCGACCAGTCTGGATGAATCAAATCTCGCAATGTCTGAGAGGCCCCAGACTCTGTGGGGTGGAGAATTTCCGTCCATAAGATCGCACTACCCATAATCGTAGTAAAATGCCTGTGTCCATGGACGTCTCTCAGCTGATCTGCCTCACGTTGATGCATGTGCACGACGTCGCTCCTAATCCTCCGACGTAGATCACTTTTAATCTTATATTGAACGGCATCTATACGCTGAAGCAAATGGTTGATCAATAGGCAGTAGTGGGCTAGCTCGTCAGACTGTCCCTTTGCATCCGGTGGGAGGTGCTGCTTTGCCAGAGTAGTAAGGCGAGAAGTTATGTCTGGTGACGTCTCACCGGCAACATGGGCGGACTCGGATGGCGGAAGCACCATATTTACTTGAAGGAAACCTGATGAAGGCACATTCTCCATTGCGGGAATTGGCTTCACCTGGTCCTGACCAGCTTCGATAGCTTTGGTGAGTTCCTTGAACTTTCTGGTGTACTCCTGGTTTGAGCGAGCAAGGTCTTCGATAAGTCTGCGCTGATCTTCAAGGGTGGACGGCGATGCGTGACTGTATGACAAATAAGCAAGCAAGCAATCTTGACCAGGGGTAGAACGTACTCCTCTGACACCTTTCGAGCATACGTGATAACGTTAAGCATAAGCACCAGGGTGCTCTTCAGCCTGTCCAAGTTGCTTCTCAATAGTTGCATCTTCGGCTGGAGGAACGGCCATTTCAGCCTTTCATAAGCTGCAACCGCCAGTTTTCTCCCGCCATGAGCGCCATCTTTTCCGTGCGCCTTTCCAGAACCTGTCCGAGGCTTGATCTTCTCCAAAGTCAACTCCAAAGTACCATTTATTTCCTTGAAGATCGCCGCGCATTCCTTCACAATGCCCTCCGCCGTCTGCACCGCATTCTCGGAGCATAGGCGCGACTTCCGGTCCTTTCTGAGGTTCTGCCCGAGTTCTTCAAGGACCGAAGAGGTTAAGGATACATCGCTGGCGATTTCTCGGATCGATTTGTCTGCCGTTAGGACTGTTTCAGCGAAGGTATAGAGAGTAATGGAGAGCTTGATGCCAGTATCGGCGATCTGAGCTACGGAGGCTACGAGGCCTATCTCTGCCATTGTCAGTCATCGTAGAGCACAGATCGTTTTAGCAGACTTTCAGCAGACAGATATGAACATGTCTTGTCCACTGAAGCCTGAACTTGAGTCTCATACTCGTATTCCTCAGCCTCACTCCGCCGCATGCCAAGCACAGGCTCAGCCCCGTTTCTGCACCGTAATGAGCGCTACAAAAAACCTCCAGGGATTCTGATGCCGATAGTGAACCGCAAGCTTGGTTCAACACGCCCAACCAGTACGGAACAAGGCTTCATTGAATTATCTATAATAATCATGGAGCAGCAAAATTCCTAGAATCTCCACCTAATTTGGGTTCAGACCATGCGGCTGCCTTCGTCATCAGTATATATAGTTGGATCACAAATCCTTTGATTTGTTATTACCTTCATATCAAGAAAGTCTGCACACGCTCAAGTTTTAGAATTTTATAGCATAGTTTCTATCTGTACTGCTTGATTCTCGTGCGTTGGTTTTCCACCTCCGATCAACGACATGTCACGCCTACAGGAACTCTCCGATTCGTTCGACGAATCGCAAACCCCTGAGAATTCTTCGTCAACTGTCAGGCCGAATTCCTCACAAGTTCCAACCCTCACACCTAAATCTCTAGCAGAGTCGGTTCCCTTTCCATTACCTTCGAAGACGGTAAGTCAGGATGCCACGAGTAGCACAGCCCCTGCCCTACCGCCGGCAATGGACAGTGTTAAGTCGAGATCCGTGGACGAGGTGCTGGAGATGATGAACCGAACGCCGCTATTTATGACGTCTCTTGACGAGACGGATGGTAAAGGTACAGCCTTATTTTTTCCTGTACACAGTCACATATTTGGCTGACAGGACGATCCAGACTGACAGACTGATCAGGCGGTGAGAATGTTGAGCTTGAAGCGCTACGCGCTTTACAATATGAGGGCTCGAAAGTTGAGATAGCGCAGGGGTTTCGGGAAAAGGGAAATGAGATGGCTAAAGCGAAGATGTGGAGGGACGGAAAAGAGTTCTACGGCAAGGGCATTGCGGTGCTCACCCAGAAAGATCAAGGACAACGCGACGACGGGATAATTACGGACTATGACGATGCTATGGAAGAAGATACGGAGAGAGTGAAGGAAGTCGAAGAGGCCTGCTATATCAACCGCGCTCTCTGTAATCTGGAATTAAGTACAAAAGACTCAATCTCTTAAAGCTTTTAACGCTAAGGCCAACCACAGAAAACTACCGCTCGTGCACGCATGATTGCGCGGCGACTCTTCGCTTGAACTCTAGGAACGTGAAGGCTTACTACCGTTCCGCACAAGCCCTCTTAGCTCTCGACAAAATCACCGAAGCTGAGGATGCCTGTGCCCGTGGTTTGAATATCGAACCTTCCAACTCCGCGCTGAGGAGCCTTACGACTAAGATTGAAGCAAGGAAAAACGCGCTAAACCGAATGGCAAAGAGCAGAAGGGACAGAGAAGAACGAGCAAAGAAAGAGGAGATGGTGCTTAAGGCTGCCCTCAGAGCTCGAGGAATTAGAACGCGATCGACCGAGCAGCCACCGGAAATGGAAGATGCAGCCATCTGCCTTACTCCAAATCCAGTATCACCAAAAAGCACGCTTACCTTTCCGGTTGTACTGCTTTACCCCTTACATCTACAAAGTGACTTCATCAAAGCGTTCTCGGAAACAGACACTCTGGCCTCCCACCTGGACTACATCTTACCACTACCCTGGGATGAACAACACGAGTATACTATGGACCAAGCAGAAGGTTATATGGGGACTAGCAGCGGAGGCATGGTCAAAGTGGGAAGGAACGTTAGCCTGCTAGAAGTACTTAGCAGTGGGAAAGTGGAACTTACAGATGGAATTGTGAAAATCAGTGTGGTTCCCAAGCGCAGGGCTGCTGAATGGATCGAGGAGGTAAAGAAGCGGAACTGACACACTTCGTGAAGTTCTTGCCTTTCCCAGGGTCAATAGCCTGGCGCGAACAACCAAAAGGATGTAGCGGAGGGACATTGGCTCTCGCAACTGTTTAAATTGATGTGCCACTGCTGCGATACCTGAAATACTTGAAGATAGATCACTGGACTAAATCAAATGTTGCCCATGTAGAAGGATATAAAAGCCTGAATAATACTCTAAAAGACGCCAGGGCTGGGCGGAGTGGCCTCACGAATGAAGACAGTGTCAGCCGACTGACAATCTTACAATAGTACCTCAATCAAGCTCAATTATCAAAATCAAGATCAAGTATTCAATGTTCATAGCGTCGACGATGGCGTAAAGAAGGTGGACAAGAAAAAGTGGCTTACAGGGGTCCGGGCCCGCCTTACCGGTTCCACCCTAGTCGGTCGTCAGACTGCATGAGCAGTTCCGCCCGGTAACTTCGTACGTTAAACGTCCCTGGACGAGAACCAATGACATTCCCCAGATCACATCGTCCATGGGAGCGAAGAAGTCGACTACTGCGTACCCCAGTCAATTGACTTCCCCTCGTGCTACGTTCATGTACTTTATTTGCTTTTCGCCTATAAACAGCCTACGATGAGTTACCAATACGGCTACAACAACCAGCCTGCCTTCCTCCAACCGCAGAGTCAGCATGGCTACGGCGCGCAAGCGTACCAAGGGCAGCAGCCTTCTCCACACCAGCAGCAATTCTACCCGAGTCCATATGCAAGGATCCAACCACAACAGCATCAACAGTACCGGCCACAACCACAGTATGCACCACAGACGGGAGTGGCGACGAGCATGGGTGGCGCAGGTACGGTTGGTGGAGGAGGAGGTATGATGCCGGTTGGGGGAACGCCGCTGCAACAGCAGCCAAACTACCAGCAGCATATGCTAAGTGAGTGGACCAGCAGATTGGCTTTTGTGCTACCCATCCGGCTGCTTGACCCCGTGTCGAAAAGAGCAACACTAACTCGAGCCTGTTTCTCAACAGATCACCAAAATCCTTACATGAGTGTGCCATACCCTCAGTCGAGCCCTCCCAAATCCATCGTACCGGCCCAGCAACAATATCATCAAGCGTCTCCACCAATCTCACCACCACCACGACAATCTCCTGCAAACAACCAACCGCTGTCGCAACGACCAATGCCTACGCAGGCGCAGTCACATGGCCCTGTTGCCGCTCAAGTTCCCGGACCACTGCAATCGCAACAAGCGCAGCAACCATCCCAACCTCAATCTCAATCTAAAGCCGAGCCTCAAGCTCAGAAGTCGACACTTCAGCCACCTGTCTCCCCAACATTTGCCTCACGAGAGAAGAATCGCGTTTCGACCCTCCTGGAGATCAACCGGCTTCTTCTCCAAGAAGTTGTAGACTTACAAGCGCAAGGCAAGGTGGTTATGCCAAATCAGTCTCCGAACCAGCAGTCACCAACGCCAACACCACCACCAGGACAAGCACAAGGACAAGAAAGTGACATTAACAAACCCAAGCACAGCCAAGAGTTCATCGAGTATGTTTTCCACTGATTCCCAATTTCTCGCATCTGCGAAACTGCATATGACCGCCCATCCTCCAAGGTCCTAGCCCCCCAGAACTGTACTCACAATTGCAGATGCATGCGCCGCCTCCAGTCAAACCTTGCCTACCTCGCCAGCATCGCAGACCGATCCCACAAACCCGCTTCGGCCATCCCAAGTGCGCCCGCCATAATGGACGCACCACCACAATATCCGAGCTTCGAAGAATTATACGCAAAACTAAGAGAACTATTTCCGGACGCAAAGACCGTGACAGCTCAGCGGCCGACGCCGCAACAGCAGAAAACAGGGAAGGGGGCAGGAGGAGGGGTGATGCCACCGGGGACTTCTGCACAGAGCGCGGTTGGGGTGGCTGGGCCGGTACAGAAAGCGAGTTAATAGGATTTCAGTCAATGTAGGAATATATGTTGCGGCCATACCGTTACACTGGGGGGGTATCATACCTGCAGGAATCAAGCTATATAGCTGCCCGGGGTCAGGGACAGGAATTCTGGGATTTGGTTGCTGGAAGACAATCTTGGAGAGGTTTCATAAGATCGTCATTGCTTATTTCTTATGAAGCTGAGACGGTGTCTGCCTGCAGAGATCGACAACGGTGGTGGCATGCTCCAGTCGGCCAGTTGGCTTGAAAGGGGAAAGGGCAAAAACATACAACAGCGGGTATTCGCTGGTCGTCACCGACCCAACTACTAATCCGCCGATGTAAGGTTTGTGTATGGCAGAGCGGACGGGATGCCCAATTGTTCCTTACTCTATGGTCGTATGTGGGAAAGTAGGGTCGAAAAGGGGATTGTATTGGAGGCATCCATCTCACGGCTAACGAGACGAACTTTGTTTCAACCACTTGCACGATACTAAGTATAATTTGTCTCTTTATCTGCGCTGTCGAATACTGCTAGGGTAGAAACCTCTGGACTCATGCGAAGGGGTCGCTCAAGGATTTGCTAGATGGACCGAATGTGTGGAAGGCACCAGATCCTGTATGTAACCCGAAGAAGATCAAAACCAATTCAAATAGCTCGGATCGAGTAATCAATGCTATTTAGCATGTGGAATTTTCTATTCTTCCCTCCGATACGGTGTTCTAGAGATGATATGTCAAACATCCTCAATAGCAGTAATAGCCCCGGAAGCAAAACTCATCATACATCAGGCTATTGTGAGCCAGCTCCTAGTAGATCATCGGTAAGGTCTCATAGTGATCAGAAAATCATTTCATATGAGTCACAATATGGCACAGATTTATGATGGATATGCGTCACAAAATTAACTCCACTTGCGTCCCCGCCGTAACTTAGCATCACCCATCACACTTCCAATCGGACGACATGGCCAAGCGCGCATCACCTTTTGATATATCCAAATGCGCACGGCCAAATATATTAGCATTACAGCCCTACCGTTGTGCACGAGAGTATGTACTCTGTGGTTACCGTCTACAAACTCCTAGCTGACGGAATAGTGACTATAAAGACGACGGAACGAACATCCTACTTGATGCCAACGAAAATGCTTATGGTCCCGGTCTCAACCTTAACAATGCTGGTCAACCGGTCAATGGCACCGCCAATGGCCATGCAGAGGATGTGCCTCCAAAGATTGATTTCCTGGGCCTCAATAGATACCCTGATCCGTATGTGCCTAGGATATTTCACCTCGCCTAAGTGTGATACACTCTTCTGACCCATGCTATAGACACCAAATAGAGCTGAAGCAGCTTCTTTGCAACCTCCGCAACACTCACACGCACACGTCCAAATCTCTGAAACCGGAAAACCTGTTCGTCGGGGTCGGATCCGACGAGGCCATCGATGCTCTTCTCCGCTGCTTTTGTACGCCAGGCAAGGACAAGATCCTAACATGTCCGCCAACATACGGCATGTACGGAGTTAGCGCCCAGGTCAATGACCTCGAAGTTGTCAGAGTCTCGCGAGATAGGGCGGATAGGTTCGCTATTCGTTCAGACGCTATCAATGAGAAGCTCTCAGCAGACTCATCGATCAAGGTAGTCTATATATGCTCCCCAGGCAACCCCACCGCGAATCTGGCCTCCAAAGCATCCTTACAAAAGATCCTGGAACATCCCACTTGGAATGGTGTTGTAGTCCTCGACGAAGCCTATATCGATTTTGCACCAGATGGTTCCAGTCTGGCTGAATGGGTCACCGAATGGCCTAATTTGGTAGTCATGCAGACATTGAGCAAGGCCTTTGGGTTAGCAGGCATCCGGCTGGGTGCAACGTTTACAAGCCCAGAAATCGCAGGACTACTGAACAACCTGAAGGCACCATACAACATCTCGTCGCCTACTAGCGCAATCGCCTGTGCCGCTCTGGCGCCGGAGAATATCAGAGTCATGAGAGGGAACCGAGCTAAGATTCTGAAACAACGAGAACGATTGTTGCTAGAACTCCCGAAGATTGTGGGGATCGGGGACTTTCTAGGCGGGCAAGACTCCAATTTCTTACTCGTGGAGATCCTGGACAAGCCTCGGGATCAAGGTGGAAAGCCGAGCAACGAGGTGGCTCTCAAGGTGTATGAAGGCTTGGCGGAAAACAGGGGCGTCGTGGTACGATTCAGGGGCAAGGAAAAGGGTTGTACAGGCTGTTTGAGGGTCACGGTGGGCACAGAGAAGGAGGTTGATAAATTCCTGCATGAGATCAAGGAGATAATTGGTGAGATCTACAGCGGACGCTTAGAATTGAACGGCAAGAGGGAAGAAGAGAGCAAGGAGGTAGAGGCCAATGGCGTTATTGCCTGAGTGCCTGAACAAATCCAAGTCACTGTCTCGACACTATTGTTCCCTACGATCAATAGACACATGTTACCATGCTGAGCCGATTCCTACCGAGAATACATCTTCTACATTACAGAGCACCAAGTAAACAAGGCTGAGTATCATAGTAGTGACCGAATTAGTACTCTGAGATCAATTTCAGGTATCAACTGTACATTTGGTCCATAATCCATCAGAGTATCTTCATCGATGCTAGCCTTAAAAGTCTTAGGTATGGAAAGACTTGACGGATTATACCTAAGGTACTAGAGCGGGTCGGCTCGCCTAGATCACCCGAATTCGCGTCTCCCCGTGCGTTTTCATCCCACGCGCTGTGGATGTTTTTGTACGACCGAGAAGGTACCCCCACCCGCAATCATCCTTCACTTGCCAACACATCATTCTTGACGCCGGTCATTCTTTGCTTCTGCAACTTGGGAAGGACCACTTTCATTCGTTTTGAGGCTCTTTCGACCCGGCATCCTTTCACTGCGACGTCATCTTCTAGAAGTAGTCGTGAAATCTTCCCGTTCCGTCAGCTGCCTGTTTTGAGCTCTCACCGCGCATCTCACTGGTTCGGAGCGATCAACCACCCCAAGGCAGCCACCCCACACCAAGTGGATGCATTCAGTCGAGTGGAAAACATCCAGATCAGGTACGGTAGACGAAACAAATAATCCGATAAAAGTTCCGTGTAAACTTCCTCAGCTATCAAGGCATGCAGACACGCAGCGGATCACAGTACGCTTCAACAATAAACCATACGAGAAAGGCCACCTACACCGGCGTCACCTTTTGAAGATTGAGCTCCCCACCAACCAACCTGATATACCACGCAAACTGGCGCTGAGTCTCATAGAACAAATAACGGCGAGGATACGTGTGCTGCAGCCTTCTGGCTGTCTGGCAGTGCTCTGGTCACCATGGTGAGGGTGGATGTGACTAGGAATTACTACGCTGAATTGGAGCTCACTCCAGCTGCCACAGCTGAGGAGGTCAAGAAGCAGTTCAAGAAACTTGGTAGGATCTCACTACGACTTACTTACTTCAAGTATATCTGAAACTAACCTCACTCCTTCCAAAAGCTTTGAAGTACCACCCGGACCGCAACCTTGGGAATGAGGCCGAGTTCAATGCTCGGTTTCAAGCGATCCAGTCTGCCCAGGAAGTGCTTTCAGACCAACAACTGCGAGCCAAATATGACGCGGAACGTATCAAGGCCGGCTTGTACACTACACGGTCGACTGCCGCCAGACCAAACATGCCCCCACGGGCACCCAATACCAACTTTCCGCCCCCTCCGCCCAGACCACAGCCACCGACACCCAACAAGTCCTCTTACCCTACAACTCCATCCGGCGGGGCCAACAGATATACCAAGTTCGCTAGAGCAGAGGATGCAAGATGGACCAGTGCAAGGGAAGACGCTCAGGACAGGACGAACAGATTTAAGGCCTGGGAGCGGCTGAACCCCGGTCAAAAGCAGAACCGTTACCCCGTACCACCAGAACCTCCAAAAGCAGCCAAAAACTTTCCCTACCAGACTAGCCGTGAAGAAAGCAATTACATGCCTAAGGAGTCTCCACCAAAGATGCGTTCAGGCTGGGAGAGCTTCCAGGATGCTAATGCCGGTAGTCCAAACTTGAACCGGGCAAGCACCACGCGCACTCCCAAGAAACAGGGTTTCGCACCTGGCACCCCTGGCGGAGATGAGCCCGCAGCCCGCAATGCTTCTGCGTATTACCATCTCAAGACGGGCGGGCGGTCAAACGTAACGGGAGCGCAGCCACCTTTTGAGTCTACTCTTGGGGTACCACCACAACACATAAGAAAGCCAGATCCATTGGGTAGGTTCAAATCGCAGTCTGGTGATGAAGACCTCTTTCGGGGTAGCGCAGACCGCATTAGCACTCCTTATGCTACCAGTGGCGGGGAGAAGACATACTTTTCGAGTTCAGGCTTGGGCAGGTCTGCAAGCACACGCGAGCCGCCGAAATGGAGGGAGTGGAATGCTCCTCCGCCAAGGAGTTACCGCAGCCCAGAGTCTCAAGCCAGTTCTGGAAGGCATCACAGTGCAAGTCCTAAGATGAGGAGTTCTGCTCATAGACATCGATCTGCTTCGATATCCTCAACTTCATCTGAAGATAGTGTAAGAATGGGGGATGAGAAAGAATTTTATGCGGCGTCTAGGAAGGCTAACGGGGCACATCGAGTCCCCGCGCCTGATGCTCATGCAGGAGCCCATCGGAGACAGCCATACCAACCTTATGTCCACGCGGAACGGGATAAGGCGAAGGGTACCGGTGATGCAGTCCCTGATTTCACACCAGACATGTTCAATCCCACAAGGAACGCCTGGAGTCAACAAAAAGACGTTCATGGAGATACCTCTTCCTACGATCATAATACCAATAGGAGCGATGTACCTACACTAAATCAGCAAGAACGAGAAGCCTATCGAAGACGACAGCAGCCCCAGCCACACACAGAATCTGCTTCTGCCTCGTCAGCTTGGCACCCAGAGGAAACACAGCACCCTCTGAGAAAGGCCGGAAGTTGGCAAGAGAAGTATCAGTCGAAACCTTCCGTCAATGGATCTGGTGTTAGGGAGAATGGAGAAAAGCCGACAATGTATGAGATTCCCGGGCTCAGCCCATCTCTTTTACCCCCTTCCCATAAGCGGGCAGATGCTTGGCCTTTCAAGTCACAAGAGGGACCACAGTCACCCCCGACAGTTACGCCTTACTGGGCCATCCCATCAAGCGTTTGGCCAAAAAAATTGAAAGCTGTCCCTATAGAATTTCTTGACCCCTCTCAGTGGAAAACGAACACAGCCCAACCTGCAATGCACAGAGCTAACTTGATGTCAAATACCAGCTTTACGTTTGCTACTGAGAAACCGCCCTCCTCTGACATGCCATCACTCTCGAGAGACTTCAAGAGTCACAGCTCAGAAAACATCAACACGACGTTCTCGCCAACGGATTGGAGCGGCAAATTCACCGGCAATGCTACGGAGTATTTTGCCCCTGTATCTGGCAAAGCAGACCATACACCACGTGGAAAAGTTTCGCCAGTCCGTGGGCGGCCAACAAGTCGTACACCTCTTCAAGAGCATTACAATCAGCCACCGGTGAACAATCAAGGAACGAGTCAAGGCGACGATCCACAAGGCCCTCCACCAAAGGCCACAGCACCACCTCCATCCGCAGGCCAAGCCAAATTCTCAGCAGATGAGTGGGCGCAGATATTCAAGGAGCAGAAGTGGGCATTTCCGCCTCCACCGCCACCATTATCTCCCAGCCGGCAGACCAATTCCAAGCGCCCCAAAAGTCCGCGGAAGCAGTCGAGGAGTACCAACAAACGCCCTCCGGCTTCTAAACCTGCGAGTGTAAAAGCTACTGTCGACGACTCCGGTGAGGAGGTAGCGGGCAACGACACGGTCAGCAATGCCGAAAGCTTAAGTAGTCATACTAGCGTCGATGGGACTGCTATGGAGATCGACGAAAATTTGACACCGCCAACGACAAATAAGCGGAGTTCGAATCCAACGGACACAACACCAAAGCAGCCCTCACACCATCCACCAGGCTTGTCGGTACCGCCTGATGATAGTAGCACACCAGCTTATCAACGAGAGACGACCAAACTTAATCTCGGCAATCTAAAGAAAGTCTCTCCCTTTGTTCCAGGTAATGAGGGTCTCAAAGATCTCGGTGACCTTTCTAACACCCTTCCGTTCGAGTCTCGCCCCGCCGCCAGCACCAACTCTCTAGCACCTCAACGTCTCGCACTTCCCAACCCGCCGAAAGCTCCTGACGTACCTGACAAGCTGACCCAGAACGCATGGGAATTCTATCTAGCCCAGATGCGGGCGTACATGTATGAATGGAACAGGTATAACAAAAAGATGCTCGGCCACTTCCTCGACCGCCAGCGAGACGTCGAGGACGGCCTTAGCCCGGGATGGATGAGTGCAGTCGGGGAGGGCAGTGGCGATAAAGGCGGATATGGAAAACTTATGCAAGGTATAGAAGAAGATTTCAGGGTCAGAGCGCATTGGGATGTCAGCTGGGAAAAGCACCGTGAATGCCTGCGAGGTTTGGGCAAGGTGAGAGATAGGTTGCTGAAGACGACAAAAGTTGTCTAAGCATCCTATATCGCAACGTGGAACCTTGTTCGTCTGAACAAACAGATTGGACTACCTGCAATTCTTCGTGCGATGTCCACGTTATCCTTGGGTTGCGCTCAGTGGGTAAGCCAACAACGTTTCGGCCATTGGCAGACTTGGGGCTTCATCCTTCTCAATCGTATCTCATATTACAGTGATCTATCTGGCAGGCAGATGTCTGGGAGTTCCGTCTCTGCTTTGGAGGGATACCCAATCTTGTTGATTAGGGGGGTGCAACTGGTGAATGCCTTTCTACATACTTACTCTACCCCATATTAAACTAGAAATACCTGTTTGTCATCCTGCCCAGTGACCGACATGGTGGACACCACGGTCATGTTTACTCTACTCGCTCTATTGTTTATAAGATCAATTTTCCAGAAATCATAGATATATTTCAGTATCGCCGATATTTGGTGTGAAGAGTATCCAATCTGATCCTCGAAGTGGCCCATGAATGAAGTTTGCCCCGCAAGGCCATCAACACGATAACAATTGATCGTCGATTTGAGACGCAAGACCTAGCCTTTATGTAGCCCTATCACTCCCGTCCGTTTCACGGTGTTGAGCTCGGCAATTTGGCGAAACAATACACCCGTCCGTTATACTCCCGCCTACAAAATCCGAAGCTCCTACCTGCGCCAGCTGGGCCTTAGAACACGCTACACACCTAGCAATGGTCCTCTCATTCATCCTGATCCAAAACCGACAGTACGTCTCAATGCGCTCCTCCCGATGCGCCACAGACCGAAAATACTGACCACTCCCTCCTTCCCGCAGAGGCAAAACCCGCCTGGCGAAATGGTACTCGCCGTACAATGTAAGCTGCCCCTTTCCCTCTCCCCCTTCCCCAACCTACCTTTCTATTGCGGACCAGAAACACGTCCGTAAATAACGGAAACTAAAGCTAACGAACGAGATCCGTGCCAGGACGAAGAGAAAATCAAACTAAAAGGCGAAGTCCGTCCTCCCCCCCCCCCATCTTCCCTCTCCTCCCTTCCTCCCCACCCCTTCCCCTTCCCAACTGACCGCACCCGCCTCCAGATCCACCGGCTCGTCGCGCCGCGCGATCAGAAATACCAAAGCAACTTCGTCGAGTTCCGCAACAACAAGGTCGTGTACCGGCGGTACGCGGGCTTGTTCTTCTGCGTCTGCGTCGACGCCAACGACAACGAGCTCGCGTACCTCGAGGCGATCCATTTCTTCGTCGAGGTGTTGGATAGCTTTTTCGGGAACGTGTGTGAGTTGGATTTGGTGTTTAATTTCTATAAGGTACGTTTTTTTGCGGATTTGGGGGGGGGGGGGGGGGGGTTGGGGGTTGAGGTGGGGAAGGGAGGGAGGAGGGGAGGGATTGGGGTATAGGAATGGAAAGGGCTGATTGGTATGTGTGCGATTAGGTCTATGCGATTCTAGATGAGGTGTTTTTGGCGGGGGAGATTGAGGAGACGAGTAAGCAGGTGGTGTTGACGCGGTTGGAGCATCTTGATAAGCTTGAGTGAGGAGGGGTGGTACGTGGTCTTTTGGGCATGGCGAGGTGTTGGGGAGTGCGGACGTGGCGCTCAATTGTACGGAGTTCGGGTGGGGCGACTTTTGATACTAGAGCGAGTGTGATGAAGCAAGTCTCGGGAGTTGCTGGCTTAGATACGTTGTCTATCATGTGGGAAAATTGGGAAGATGGCTTTTTGATCTATCTCGTTTTAGCTCTGAGTTTTCTAGTAATATCACTCCCAAAATATTGCTCCCAAAAAGACCCGCAGTCTATTCCGCAATGGCAGATAGATACAGAGGTGAAATGCAGAAAAGGCCGAGCAATCGTGAAGTAGCTTTTAGAGACCGAAGCAAGAACAACCAAGACTAGGTGCGTGCGTTCCTTCAACTCCTGATCCTATGAGCCAGTAGTCATATCCACATGAACTTTATTGACAGAATCCCCGTCCTCGCAAGCAAGACAAGCGACAGAATCCCATTCGTAAAAAGGATGTGGAGTGCCGAGCAAGTCTATTCTGGCACCTTTGTAAAAGTCTTCATACATTTTCGTGCCCGGCTCGAACAAGTAGCTATCAGTGGGAAGATCGAAACAATGTCGGTCGATTATCAACCCCTATAACGCATCGTCAATTACCTCTAGCGCAAAATAATCTAAATTCCTTACCACGCCTGACTTCGCTGATATTGCCATCAGGCAACTATGTAATAGGGAATCTCCACGCATGTGAGATATGATGATCTGTCTAACTCCGTCCTTCCTCCACTTATTCAATGCGTCCACCCACCTAGAGATTACAGCGTTGTCGTGCAGTTGCTCTGGAGGACCCTCGGGTAGGCGCGTTGAGTTGAGGCCCCTCCACAGTATGAGCTTCAAGCTGCGGCAACTAGCTGGGAGGATTATTTTGCGACTCTCCCAGAACCACGTATAGAGCTCCAGTCGCCGTATGCGGTCGAAGTGTATTCCGAGAGACTCTTTGGCGGCTTGATTGTTGATCCATTTAAATGTGTTGACGGTGAAGAATACTGGCAACGCTTCGCAAAAGATCTGTTTGCAAGTATAGGCTATTCCAGGGAGAAGATTGGTTGAGCTATTGTGATAAGTGCATCCATAATGGCGATGGAAGACTGGCATTCGCCCGACTCGATGCCATTGTTTCCGGCCGCCAAGGCATGGACTTGGACAACATGCGTTGGCGTCCAGCGAAAACTCGTAAACTCGCAGTCGGATGTCGACCGGCACGCGGAGGAAATGGAATCTCATCGTTGTAGTTTGGTTTGATACTACTAGAATCGCCCTGTGCTTGGACAATGGGCTTAATAGGACAACACACAAGGCATAAACCTTTGCTTGTTTCTTGCCGACCAAGGTGATAATTATAGGCACTTGAAGATAGGGGAAGAGCAGCCGATAGATTGCAGAGTAAGGCTGGTGAGTTGAAACACAGGAAACAGCGCAACAAATGAACTAGGACCTCGTAGTTCTTATATCACAGCGAAGTGAATGACCGAGCCGCTGTGAAGCATTTCCAAACACTCTGCGTGACTTGTGATTAAAACCCACTGGGCAATCTGGGTTGCGAAACACATATTGGTTTTACCAAATCCGGCGGCCAACAGCCAAGCTTCTTCTCCTTCACACTTCACATCCGGATTTGTTCACCACATAAACCTCCGCAGTTCGATTTAAAGCCTGCCATCAGTCTCAGTATGAATCCATCTTTTCCTTCAACTTCGACTTCACCATCTCTACGCTTTTATAGCTGATAAACAACTGCCAGTACGAGAAGATCTCCTAAACACAAGTGAGATATTCACGCATCACCGCCACCAAACCGGCAGTAGCAGGCCTTAGCCTAGTCCAATCATCAGAAGAAAGTGAGCTATCCGAAGCTCATAGAAGTCGTAACATAAGGGGATCAGGAATAGCTAATCGCACAACATAGTTTGGAAACCAAGTAAGATCGAGTAGAAGCTCGAAGAATTTGAGCTTATCATAACCAGATCTCAAAATGGCCGAAAAGGAAACGACTTTGACCAAGTGGACGGACACAGAGAAGGTGATTTCTTCTCTAATCCTTTTATTCTACGAACCTTCCAGAAATATGCTTATATCATCAGCTCGCTCTCTGTATTAGTCTTATCAATGCCAGCGGTCCGCCGGATTGGAAAAATGTGAAGCTACCAGCAGGCCGTACCAAGAAAGCCTGTCTTCACGTTTATAACTCGCTCAAGAAGCAATCCGGGGGCATTACGCTTTCCGGTCCCGACAGCGCAGCCGTGCCTACGCCGCGCAAGAAGGCCGATAAGGCCATCACCAACGGTGAAAAGAAACGCGGGCGTCCTGCCAAGATCCAGAAGTCGACCGAAGCAGTGGATGCGGTTGATGATGAGGAGGACGAGGAACCTGTTGTGAAGAAGATGAAAATGGAAGATGAAGACATGGAAGCCGAGACTGGGAAGGAGACTGTTGGAGAAGATCAGGAAGAGGCCTAGTTCAAATCTTTCTGACTGCTCCGGATAACATTTTGGAGTAGGAGGTGGAAATTGGGTGCGTCTTTGTTTCTGGATTGGAGACGTTGGACATGATGCGCTGAGGAGGATGTCTTACAGTTTCTTAAAGACATGTCGTCTTCTAAAGGTGGTCCGTGCGTTGAGGCATGGACGCGTTACCGCTTTACGTTAGAGCAATCTCGGAACCTGCAGTAGCGCGTAGCAAAAGATAATCCGATGCCTTTGCTCCGTGAGACAGACCCCTAACGTTACTCGTCCCTCCAACAAGAAACAAAAGTTGGCTACCCATCTATAACCTAATGCTTGTAGGTCCTGCCTTCCGATCAGTCCCACATTCTTCTGGTCTGGTCTCCGTTGTTGTATCTCACAGTAGTCACCTGGATGCGTGGAGCGCATTCCCAGCACGTACGATTGGCTGGTAGATTTCTGCAAAAACGCCTCTTCAGCTCAGCAACATTCATTCAGCCTTGCCAGGATTTGGCGTCAGCACCACTACGTGCGGCCTGCTTACCAGCCCGGTTTTCTATACGCACTTATTCACTACCTAAACATCACCATTCATCTGTCATATATTCCTTTGCCCGGCCTTTCGCAACCTTGTCAGACATGGACCGCAGTGTACAAACACGCAACAAGCGAAAACACTCTGCGAACACAAACCTAGATCGACCAGCAAAGCAATTGAAGCCCGAGGCTGTCTCGTTTCCGAACGGTGAAGAGCCCCTTCAGAACGGGGGCGCGTATGGGATCGACAGCGACGAGGATGACACACGTCTATTAGCTCTCGCCGCCGCAACTGCAGACACCCCAGAATGGCAGGCTACCATCGAGAAGGTTGTAAAGAGTGTCGTGTCCATACACTTCTGTCAGACATGTTCTTTCGATACAGACCCTGCCATCTCGAGCGAGGCAACAGGCTTTGTTGTGGATGCTGAAAGGGGCTATATCCTGACGAATCGGCACGTCGTCTGCGCAGGACCGTTTTGGGGGTACTGTGTCTTTGACAATCATGAGGAGTGTGATGTCTATCCGTGTTACGTGGACTGTGTTCACGACTTTGGTAGGCGATTCACCACTATATTTGACTACCGGCAGTTACTGAGGTCTCTGCCACAACAGGTATCCTTCGCTTCGACCCAAAAGCAATAAAGTATATGCCAGTTGCAGCCTTGGAGCTCAGACCAGACCTCGCACGAGTGGGAGCTGAGATCAGAGTGGTGGGTAATGATGCAGGAGAAAAGCTCAGTATACTTTCAGGGGTCATCAGTCGGTTAGATCGGAACGCACCGGAGTATGGAGAAGGCTACAGTGATTTCAATACAAATTACATTCAAGCTGCCGCTGCTGCGAGTGGAGGTAGTTCTGGCAGCCCAGTAGTGAACTTGGACGGATACGCCGTGGCATTACAAGCTGGCGGGAGAGCGGATGGAGCTGCTACGGACTACTTTCTACCATTAGACCGCCCACTCAGAGCGCTAGAATGCATTCGCAGAGGCAAGCCCGTCCCGAGAGGAACGATACAGTGTCAGTGGATAATCAAGCCCTTTGACGAGTGCCGAAGATTGGGTCTCACTCCCGAATGGGAGGCAGCGATAAGGAAAGGTTTCCCAAAAGAAACTGGCATGTTAGTCGCGGAGATTGTTCTGCCTCTAGGTCCCGCACACACAAAGATCGAGGAAGGGGATGTACTGATTAAAGTGAACGGCGAGCTCTTGACGAAATTCGTCCGGCTTGACGATATATTAGACTCGAATGTCGGGAAAAAGATCTCAGTCCTTGTGCAGCGAGGAGGTGAAGATATCGAAGTGGAGCTTGATGTTGGCGATCTGCATAAGATCACCCCTGACCGCTTTGTCACAGTAGCCGGTGGAGCTTTCCACGACCTTTCCTACCAACAAGCCAGACTATATGCCATCGCTGTCAAAGGTGTCTTTGTCTGCGAAGCTGCTGGTTCCTTCAGGTTTGAGAACACGGAGTCAGGCTGGCTCATTGAGTCCATAGATCAGAAGAAGACGCCGGATTTAGATACTTTTATCGAGGTCATGAAGGCAATACCCGACCGAGCTCGTGTTGTTGTAACGTATAAGCATCTCCGGGATCTACATACGCTCAATACCAGCATCATCTATATCGACCGTCATTGGACAAGCAAGATGCGAATGGCCGTTCGAAACAACGACACTGGCAAATGGGACTTCTCGGATCTGGCCGATCCTTTACCTGCAGTCCCTCCTGTGCCTCGCAAAGCAGACTTCATCAAGCTAGATAGTGTAGGCCATCCGGCGGCGGCAGATCTGATACGGAGTTTTGTCCGCATCTCATGTACGATGCCTGTAAAGTTGGACGGTTTCCCACGAGCAAGAAAGATTGGGTACGGGCTGGTAATTGATGCCGCCAAGGGCTTGGTAATAATTTCAAGAGCTGTGGTCCCTTATGACTTATGCGACATATCGATCACAGTGGCCGATTCTATAATCGTGGACGGGAAGGTGGTCTTCATGCACCCTTTGCAAAACTACGCCATTATACAATACGATCCTAAACTTGTTCAAGCACCCGTGCAAAGTGCAAAGCTCAGCACAGATACAATCAAGCAAGGGGCGAAAACCATCTTCCTAGGCTTCAATCAGAATCTGAGGGTGGTTGTGGCGAAGACAACGGTCACCGACATCACCACAGTGGCTATCCCAGCCAATGGTGCGGCACCAAGATATCGTGCCATCAACCTCGATGCCATCACCGTGGACACTAGTCTAAGCGGACAGTGCGGAAGCGGAGTGCTTGTGGCAGAAGATGGAACCGTGCAAGCGCTCTGGTTGAACTATCTCGGGGAGCGAACAGCTCACACGAACAAAGACATCGAATACCACCTAGGACTCGCAACGCCGACACTCTTACCCGTCATCAAACAGGTCCAACAAGGCGTCGTACCCAGACTGAGGATGCTCAACGTCGAAACCAACACCGTTCAAATGAGCCAAGTCCGCATCATGGGCGTCTCAGAGAAGTGGATCCAGAAGGTAGCCGAGACCAACTCATCGCGACACCAGCTCTTCATGGTCCGCAAGATTGACTGTGCCCCTCCATCCGGCCACGACTCCCAATCTCTGCAGGAAGGCGACATCATCCTCACGCTAAACGGCAAGCTCATCACGCGCGTCTCCGAGCTCGACATTATGTACGACCACGAGTACCTCGACGCGCTCATCGTCCGCAACGGGCAAGAAATGAGTCTCAAAGTGCCCACCGTCCCAACCGAAGATCTGGAGACCGACCGAGCAGTGATCTTCTGCGGTGCGGTCCTGCACAGGCCCCATCACGCCGTCAGGCAGCAAATCAGCAAGCTCCACAGCGAAGTCTACGTCTCCGCACGAGTACGTTCCCCGTTCCATCTTCCCTTCATGCACCCCTACCCCAATCCCATCTTATGCTAGCAACCACCAACTAACTCACCCTCCCCCACCCCCAGACGCGCGGCTCCCCCTCCTACCAATACGGCCTGGCGCCCACGAACTTCATCACCGCCGTCAACGGCGTGCCCACGCCCGACCTCACCGCCTTCCTCTCCGCCGTCAACAAGATCCCCGACAACACGTACTTCCGGCTCAAAGCCGTCACTTTCGACAACGTGCCGTGGGTCGCGACGATGAAGAAGAACGAACACTATTTCCCGACCATGGAGTTTGTGAAGGACGAGAGCGAATCTTGTGGGTGGAGGAGGATTGGCTACGATGAGGATGGCGAGAGGAGAAATGGCATCAGTGCGAGTTTGGCGGCTGAGACGATGGATGAGGGGTTGGGGCATGATGAGGATGGGGGGGATGTTGAGGGTTGAGGGTGCTGAATGCGGGGAGGGTATGGGAAAGGGGAGGGGAGTGGGAGCTTGGTCGGAAGTAAGCATCAGTATTGGCATTGGCATAAGCGTGGCTGGGTGGGTGGGGTATATAATGACGCCGCCTGCCTGCGTTCTTGCGTGGTTTCCTGTCACTGTCGTCCTCGTCATCCTCGTCCTCCTTGCTGTCGGCTAGTCCCGGTAAGAGGAAGACCTAGAATAATTGTCATAGACTACCAAAACCAACAACACCGAACCCCGCAACTCCAGAACCGTTCTAATCCTGGTTTGCGAAAGAATGATCTCTACTTAGCGGCTATTGATTGCGGTAAGGAGTGAGATTCAGACGTAACTTAACGAGAACGTAGCCCCTTAAGGTGACAGGGTAAAAGCAAAGAGAGAAGCGGCAGTATTCCGCAAACAATAACAGGAAAGGAGTGACGACACTCTGTAGACGCTCATCACCTCCTACTGACTTCCTCTAGTAAAGCAAAAGTGTCAAATCGCAAACACCCCACCTCCACTCACTCCTCCCAATCGCCATTTCCAACAAGTTGCAAATCCGACGGCGAATTGGCACGCTCATCCGCCCTCACCAACTTCAATATTCCTACCAACACTTCACCCCACTCAACACCTCATCTCCCTCCACCAGATTGATGTCGTAATTCCACCGGTCACTCGGAGGGAGAAGTTCCTTTTTCCGGTACTCCGTCTAGCGTGCAGAGGTGCACATTGTCAGGTGTGCTGGTAAAGGTGCGACGGTAGCGTTTCGAGACGTGAAACGCAGTGTTGCAAAAGGACATCGACGTTGGAGGGGCATGTATACGATGGAAAGACGATGGTGTAGGTCCCCATATTCTAGTAGTGAGGGTACTGAATGGCTCTATCATTGCCTTCTTACTGCTCTTTTACGAACATCTTGACGTTTCGTCAAACGTCGCCGTCTCTGTTGTCACCTGAGCTCTTCTCAGATGTGACATCGTCACGTAAACGAGATGTGTTTGGTGTGCTTGGGATCTATGGCAAATCCATCCTGCGTTGCTGCGATCGTCGACGTCTCGGATATGACTAGGACTATTGCAGTGTCTTCGGAAGCGTGATATTGGACCCTTGAGTCTTGGCAGGTCAGCAAGGGAAGGCGCAGTATCGAACATTGTTTCTTTGACACCTTACCATCACCTTCTGCAAGGCCTTCGGACCAACAAGGTTGTGAGTCAATCCCTTTAACAAATGTATCTATGGTCCGCGTGATCTCATCTCGAAGATACGATCTGCAGCCTTTCAGCGCCGCCAGGATATCTGGTTCCATCCGCGTCCCGTTTCCGCGCTCTGATCTCCTTCTTCTTACTCTGAATTCGTTTCAGACTGTTCGGGACCTCCTCGGACTCGACGCTTTTCGTCTTGGCCATAGCGCTCCGTCTCTTGGTCAATCCAGTCTTCGGGTTAGTCTCCGTGGGTGCGTCAACCGCCTTCTCCACTGGTTTCTCCCCTCCATCCTGCTTGTCGAATTTCTCTATGTACTCTCGGTAGGTTGGCCGCGTCAGCATACCGGAACGGAACTCGTTCGCTCCAACAAGCAATTTGGTGAGGTCGATGAGTTCCTCGAGGTATTCTACAACCTCGGCTTGGGCGGCAGCCACGGCGTTCCATGATATGTACTTTAGCTGCACTGCCCGCTGGTGAGCAGCTTCCGTCCTGTCGCCGTCGCCATGGCTACTTAATCCCTTTACGTCTTCGCGGGTGACTTCGCGGACCCTGTTGATCAAGCGAAGATTTGCCAGTCTGGCGGATGGGAGGAACTGTGGGAGGGCCAACTTAGTGGTAAAAGCTTCGTGGACCGCGAATAACATCAGGGTTACCGCTGCAGCTACATTACGTCGGTAAGGGTAGATCTGAGCCTATATCTTACTCAGCATCCTCAACAATACGCTAGTGCCCGAAACAACGAACATTGTGCTGCTCCAGCGGACCAGAACCGTACGCGGTACGCAAGTGGAGCATATTGTCCATTCGGTCCACGATCTGATGTAGCACGAAGATGATCTGATGGAAAGTTAGCGGTGTAGCCTCGCGAGTTATGAGTCTGACCTCTCTATATATCAGAGCCAGGCTCTTGAATGAGCCCTTGATCCTTGGTTCTTTGCTGCAAGCAGGAACTGGTTTGGTTAGCACAGGGTCATCGCGAAGGACCAATGGACCACTCACGGAAAGTCTCTGCAGCAGTCAATGCGGTCTTCGCCTTGCTGCTTGCACGCTCAAAATGCCTGAAAACATGTGGGGAGTACACGTCGAGATTGTTTCCATTCTCGATGCCCAAGGCAACGCATCTTTCCATCTCCGTAATCTGACGTAGACAGGCAGCTAGTGAGTCGACCAGTCTAGTTCGAGCTTTCACGGGTAATATGATGACCTGCACTATGAGTGCAACAACGCCTCCGATCATGAACGCGATGAGCCTCTTTAAGAAGTTCTCCGTTGCCGTACCTAAACGCAATTAGTAAACAAACGCCCTGGGCTATTGCTAAGATGCTGTACCGGGCACGGTATTTAATTCTGTGGATAAGGCTACGACAC